>CM057809.1:72395520-73595520 GCA_030067965.1 Latrodectus elegans | reverse complement strand
AGAGACAGGCTGGTTTTAGACACGGCTGCAATACAACTGAATATATTGTCTGTCTTTCACAGCATATTAAGGACGGTTTTGAGGAGAGGAAAAGTATACTTGTTGTCTTCTTATATTTTAAATCGACGTTTAACTGAGTTTAAAGGGAGATGCCGCTTAGGAAGTTGCTTCTTATGAAAGTACATAGCAACTTTTTTTTAAATAGAGTAGTGATTTTCTTTTCCAGAGATTCTTGAATATGAAATATGGAAACTCTCAATCGGGTTATGGACAAACCAGACAATGCCTTCCACAGGGCACAGTTTTGAGTCCTGTTCTTTTTAATGTTATGATAAATGACCTTTTGAACTTTGTTAAAAATGCTGTTCCAGAGACTGAGTCTTTGTTATATGCTGACGATCTTGTTATTTGGACTACGGGCTCTGATATCCCTATGCTGTAGAAAACGTTAAATTTGGCTTTAGAGGCCTGGACTCTGAACAATGAATTTAATGTTAACCCGGAAAAAATAAATTTCGAACTTTTCACCCTTAGTACTAAGAAGTTTAATGTCAACTTGGTGTATAAAAATAGTGCTTTGAGTCGAACTGATTGTGCTACATACCTTGGCATAGATCTTGATACCAGACTAACCTGGAACACGTACATCAACCAAGTGGCAGATAAAGTGACAGACCGCCTTAGACTATTGAAACTTCTTGCGGGTATAAAGTGGGGTTCTACTCAAAGTGTTCTTACTTCCACATATACTTCTTACATTAAACCAATTTTAAGGTATGGTTAGGAAGTCCTCATTACTGCCTCTGACAGCGCATTGTCAAGACTAGACTTGGTTCAAAATAGGGCACTGAGACTTATTACTGTTGATATAGCTACAGACAGAAATTTATAATTTAACTGATAGGAGAATTGGTTCTTTCTCTTGGTGAGAGATTGTTGAGAATTGAGCATTTCTGGCCTGACTGCGTTCTTCCTCATACTAGACTTAAATCTCAACATTCTTTTTTTTTTTTTTGAATGTCGGCGACTCGCTGAGACCTTTGAGGTTCCCGACTCTAGATCTCACATCTATAGGCAGTCTATTTTTCCCGGCCTCTTGAAATATGCCACTGCTAGATTTGATTTGATACGGTCTGTCAGGAAGTCGGATCCCCACCAGTCTGAACTGTTTTCCATTTCCTTGGTCACTATACAAGACAGATACTATGGTCAAGAGTGGTTACAGGTTTTTACTGACGGTGTGGCCAATGTTTCAACTGGTCGAGTGGGTGCCGTTGCTTACTCCCAGTATTTCAGCCTTCTGGAGCATCTTGACACTTGGGCTGACAATTTTGATGCTGAAGCTTTTGCTATTGTTATGGTTATCAGAGTTATTGCCAATTCAACGGAACAAAAAATTGTTATCTTTGTTGATTCTCAAGCTACGATTCATGCCATCTCTGGGCATGATTTATTTCCCTCAGAGCTTGAGTTTGAGTGTAAACAACGCATTGACTCACTTCTCTGCTCTGGTAGAGAGGTTGTCCTCCTGTGAATCCCTGACCATTGCGGGTTATGCGGAAATGAACGGGCTGACATCTTGGCTAAAGAGGCATCTGCTTTACATCCACCTTCCCATCCAGTCCCTCTCCGATACGTAAAGAGACTTCTTGCGAGCAAAATGAATCATCAAACAATTTCTGCTCTTATGAACTAGGCTGATGGAAAATCTTGGGCTTGCCTTCTTGATGACCAGCGGTGCTCTCGTCTTTCTCTGCTTCCCTGGGCGGAAGGAGTTGCTTGTTTTAGAATTATTACTGGTCATGACTATTTGCAGGCACATTTGTGTGAGATTAACCTGACTAGTTCACCTATTTATGTGTTCTGTGACATCTCACCTATGACTGGGGAGCATCTCTTTAGCTGCTCACCTATGACTGGGGAGCATCTCTTTAGTTGCTCACCTATGACTGGGGAGCATCTCTTTAGTTGCTCACCTGACTGGGGAGCATCTCTTTAGTTCTTCTGGCTGTTCGTTCTAGTGATGACTATCGGGCCCTTTCGCCATGTAAAGCTGCTTCAGTGTTGTACTGGTATGCAAAACGCCTTATGTCTGAGAAGACGTTGGTGGGCAAAATTTTATAGGAAAAAATTAAGATATATATACATATATATATTTTCGTTATTTACACATTTACAAGATTTGTAGTACAAAACAATAGTACCACTAACTTTGAGCAAAGTATGAAACTTATAAAGGAAAGGATTAAAAGAATTAAAAGTGATAATCTAACTGATTAAGAAATGAAAATCGAAAGCATGGTTAAACGAACACAATTTTTAAAAGTAACTAAAGCCATGCAAAGTTATTATTAATAAGGAAATATAAGAGTAAGAATTTCGTTTATGGCGAGCTCCTTCAGCTCTTCCCCATTTTTCATCAACAACCTTTTCTCTTTTCCAAATCTGATTCTTCCCTGGAGCTTTTTTTTTATTCTTCCTTGTACATGACACAGTAATTATAAAATGTAAAGTTTATTTCTTCCAATGAAATAGATATGATAAAATTAAGATCGAAATTTTCTGGAAATTTTTGTTTATCTTTGAAATGATTTGGCCCCCTCTGATAGCTGCGCCCGTGGCGTGATGGCCCCCCTTGCCCCCTCCCCCCGTCGATACCCCTCTGTGTTCTGATGTAGACTGACCTTCAACGAAAAGGGGGAATTTCTTCTCAAAACTGCACTTCAGTATCTAGGGTAAATTAATGCTTTCCTGGCATCGCATTGAGATACAATGATGGAAATCGAATAATAACCTCCAAATATTAATATTATAATTATTAAGTATTAAGAAAATACATAAGCTTTCAGTTTTTCTTTTTTGTTCACATGGTTACTGTATAATTTCTTCCAAGATCAAAATTTAACTCTCAAAAGTTTTCTATTTAACAAACAGCATTCTTTCGTTGAAAAGGATAGACCTCGTCAAAAGTGAAACTTAATTTCTGATATTTATAAAAATTATGGAAGTTTTATTTTCTACCTACTACGTATTCTTTATATTTGATTACTTAATGCAATTTTTTGCCATATGAATATTTATTAACATGCTTGCATAGTTTTGAAAATTAAAAATCGAATTGCATATTATTTAAAATTATTTAAAAGAATTATAATCTATTTGACAAACAAAGAAAAATAATGCCATTTCTTGAAGAGCATATTCAAAATAATTCATGATAAAATTAAGCTTTTATTTTAATATTAAGAAGTTATCATTTTAATAAAGAAATATATTTCAGTGCCTTACGAAAATAGTTTCATTAAACACATTAAAAAATATGTAGATAATTTTCACGTCCCAGATAACTTATAGAGAAACCTTTTCTAAGTAAATTGTAGGGGTGAAATGTAAATTTAAAATCACTCCTTTTTATCTTAGCCCCCATAATTTATGGTAATAATTTGAATCAATGAAAAATTTGAAAAAAGAAGCGTTGGGGAAAAGAATCTAAAAACAATATAATAAGTTTACACATTTTGGCTAAGAATATTTCTCATTTCATTATAAATATGTATATTCGGATAATTTTATTTAAATTTACGTTTCAGAAGAAATTAATTTTAATTTCTGATTTAAAATTATCCAAAATGTTTTTGTTGTCTGTATGAGTGTTTCCATTGATAATGCTATGATGCCATTTAATTTTCTAAATTTATAGCAGATGAAGATTTAGTAACGAGTTTTCTAGATTTTGATTACAATTGGAATATAGCTATTAACCTTTATAAATAATTATGGCTTCTCGTCAAAAAGTAATCCATCAGACTAGCACATATACATAAATATTTGTGCTTGTCTGATGGATTACTTTTTGACGAGAAGCCATAAATCTCGTTTGCTCATCCCAGCAGTCACAAAAAAATACCTTTATCCTCATCACAATAAATTTCTAAAAGAAATAAATTTATAATTCTGAAAGCAAAACATTTATTATTCTCTTATAAATAAAGTATTTATTACATCTACCACAAACAGTTGTGGTTTGAGTTACTCACCCACAGTTATATTTTCTCCTTGTTAGGAAGGCTTTGTGGACCATTTTGGATTTACTTATACAAAAAAATAATTTTAGTACTGTCTTTTAGTTGACTGAAATATTTTTTCTGCTGAAGACTTTCTAGAAAATCTTTTATCAGCAAAAATAATAATTTAATATCAATATCAAGAATTAGAAAATTTACTTATCGGACTTGCTTCACCAAGTTGTTGATAATTGTGATTGGCATGTATTTCTGCCACTTCTAGGAAGTATTTATACCAATCGATAATTGTTTCCCTTGATACAGTTAGTGATTTCTTCCCTTGGTGTGTTCTACAGATATTCAAATGCGTGATGCATTCAGTAATTTTCTGTTTTCACACAAAAAAAACAACAATAAAAAGAATTTCAAGAAATCCTGGCATTATGGATAAGCTTGTTATCAGCTGCACTGATAAATTCATTATATTTTTGGTTATGTTTTGAGTAAATCCACTTAAATCCTGTAATATGCGAACTGATGGAAACTGCTCGCATGTTTGAAGCACATCTTTGGCATTTCGGGGGTATATCTGTGTGGTTAGACAAAATGCCTAAATCCGCCAGAAATTCCAAAAGCTTATTTTTATTTTCAATAAGATACGCCAATGTGGCGAGACAAAAATTAACTAATGCTGGATGCATAGTTATAATACTGATAAGATAATTTAGATACAGATAATATAGATGTGCAACACAACAACCAAAGATCAACACAAGACAGCAACACAAATAATAGTCAAGAGAATTTATAAGACAGGGACAGGGGAGAGTATATAAGACAGGAAAGACATGGAATAGCGCCATAGATAATAGTATCCAATCATGTCTTCTAATGACATCATTAACTCCGCCTAGATTTTAATGTCATAAGCCAAAATCACACACTCAGTAGATAAACCATATTGATATTGTAATCGCAAGCGCTTAGTAATCAGTTGTCGAGAAGAGATCGAGATTTGGCGAAATTTTAAAACGTGAAGTCAAAAGGGTATATCCCCGATTACCCGACCATCTTAACAAAAAGGATAATACTATCATTCATTGCCAAATTATATGACCTTTTGGGTCTGGCCGGTCATCTTGTTGAGAAAGCCAAAATTCTAATTCAAAAATTATGGTAGCTACGTTTACCTTAGGATATAGACGTTCCTCCTAAAGAAAGATTAGAATTTCAAAATATTTACGTAATATACAAAAGATCGGTATGTTTCAAATTCCTCTTTGTGTCATCACTAAGGAAACTACACTTGTGGAAATTCATGGTTTTTCAGGTTCTTCAGAACAAGCTTATATTTTTGTCCGCACCAGATTGCTTCAATAACATCAGTGTGCGTTTGTAATGCAGTAAATCAAGAATAGAACCAGTTAAACGAGTGACACTCCCAAGTTTAGAGCTTTTAGGTGGCATTCTGCTCTCAAAACTTGTAAACAAGGCTCTTGAGACAATGCAACTTGATGTTGATGCAATGCATCTTTACACAGATTCAACTATTGTTCTTTCATGAATACGAATACCACCTCACCATTTAAAACGCTTTGTGGCCAATAGAGTTGTACAAATAACAGACTTAACAAGAAAATTTGAATGACATGATGTTAAATCATATTAATCAATAACAAAACTGAAACCAGAAAATTCTCTTATACGTTTTCGATTTTACCGATCTCCGTCAGAATCGAAAATAAATTTATGTTGAACTTTTACTTTGTCTGACTTAATGATCTGCAATGCAATGCGTATCGTTTTGATGTCATTTAACTTCATCTTAACATAAAAAAAATGTACATACCCTTTTCACAAGATGCTCCTATCAACACGAATGTCACTTCTGACACCAGAAATGTGGGTTCTTCTCTTTCATTATTGGAAATAATAACACATTTAAAGTTAAAAAAAATGTTTAATAGTGGTTTTGAAATAAAAAATAAATCTATTTACATATTTACACAAAAGAATATCAAATCATATTCTAACATCTTAATTATTATTCGAAATTAGTCCAATATCAATTCGAGTCTTCACGTCATCGCGTCTTTTCTCGTCTATCACATCGTCATTTTTTTTCTTCCTCATCTCTGTCTCTCTCCCACGGATGTCTGACGGGAACATGTGAGTGGCCCTCTGGTGGGCTTTTAATCCCACATAAATGTGAATTATAAATAAATGGAAGGAACAGAAGGATCACTAATTGTTAGTAGGATTTAAGAGTAGATCTGCCTTAGGCCTATCACATTATCTAAATGATAGATGTCTTATAAATTGTTATAGTGAACATGCCTAAGTATTTTCGCAACATGCTAATTCTGAAATATGGTTACATTAAAGAAATGAACCTGATAATTTTATTTTGTTGACATTACAGCGATTTCATTGCAGTTACGCACATACAGCCCCAAACCAATGCCGTAAGAGTGATTAGTGGTTTTAAGTATCATTTATATACAAGGCTTTTAATGGCAAGTGATAATTTGGAATTTATTATAGATGATGATACAGAGTAGTTTTGGTGCAGGGAAGCATGATGGTACGAAAAGAGTGTATGCAAATAGCAAAATATCTTGGCCCTATATTGACTATTCCTAGAGTTATCTTGGCCTATTATCGGCAGTCTAAATTGGCCCAATCTTGGATGGTCTACATTTTATTATATAGGGCAGATTTCGAGGGCCAAGATAGGACCAAAGTTTGTCTGTCAAAATTGATCCAATGTAGGTACCCATGATAAGAGCAATCTTGGCAACCCTTACAGCTTTATCTACATTATATGTAGCTCATATAGATAACAAAAGATCTCATTTTGAACTATTAAAGTCTATGCTGAAACTTCACTACTTTGCATTCCATATTGAAAAGTAAGCACAAGCGACAATTTTTTTATTCTTTTAAGAAATAATTAACCAAGTTTTTAAAATATTGCTTAAGTATTAAAATCACACTACTTTCAGTTAACATTTAAATGCAAAATAAAAAGAAGTGAAGTAAAAAGAGAGCAAGTAAGTACTTACCAGTTTTGAATGCATGCTATTTAGTATATAGATCTAATTATTGTACATACCATAATCTAAATAATCATATTTGTAAAAACAGTTTCATTTTTTTAATATTAAATGTAAATCAAATTTCTCCATTACTTAACACTTGCTTGTTACTTGAACTATCAATTTTTGTGTATAAACTTATAATCACAATTTTATATTTTACACAATTATTTTCATTAAATAAATGATGATTTTTTTCTATTGAATGAATTCCAAAATTAAACTGAAATTTTCTCTATTTTTGCAAGAAAATAGCGGAAAACGTATTATTCACATTAAAATCATTTCTCTACTTATGGCTCTCAAGAAAAAAAATTCTTAATT
Organism: Latrodectus elegans; assembly: GCA_030067965.1. Lineage (NCBI taxonomy): Eukaryota > Metazoa > Arthropoda > Arachnida > Araneae > Theridiidae > Latrodectus > Latrodectus elegans. Next base: position 73,588,094 of record CM057809.1, on the reverse strand, counting down.
CTATTAATATTTCTGACTTATAATACATTGATCTATCTTTAACAGAAAAGTATTAAAAATTTGTATTAATCTTAGTTAAAAGTTAGAGAGAGATGTTAAGCACTAATTATTACTAAATATTTTTAAATTTTAATCCACATCTCGCTTAGTATATCACTTTTCGTTTATTGAAGAAACAACATAGATAAGAATGAAATTTACATAAATTTGTGAAGAATTCGATATTTCTTAAAACAAAAGTTCCCCACGTGCAAAAATTTCATCTTAAAGATATTAGCTATACAGAACAGTTCTCATTCTGAAATTTTTATTTAACATATTACATATATTTTAACAATTTAGATAATGAATTTCATTTCTTTAGATTTTTAATAATTATCCCTCTTTAATTATTTGCTGCCTTTTCACCATAATTTGTCAAGATTTAAACAGCATCTATAAATTTAACAAAAATTATTAGAATGGAAATGCTTTTTCGTGTACGCTTAAATTATATCCAAAATCTAGTCCAAGTTCTTTTCTAACTTAAAAATGTTTTTCAAGAAAAAAAGTCAACACAGCTGAGGATTTTTTAATTATATTGTTTTAATCAAAATATTAAAATACTTTCTTGGATATAACTACATGTGTTGACTATTTCAATTAAATATTTGATTTGACCATAAAAATAATATTATAACTGTTCATTTCATTTTGGTTTCTTATTGGAAACGAGCATTAAAATGAACAATTAAATGAAAAAATCTTAGACAACTCCATCAGGAACGTTTTTGAACAATTATAGAATTATTCTGGAAACGACATTTTTTTATTGAACGGAACAATTTTTTTTTTTTTGCTTAAGCTATTAAAAGCATTGCATTTTTTGCCAGAGAAAGTAAACACTTATTTCCATGTTAATATTTAGATTGAAGATATCAGACATATGTAAGTTTTGTGCTACTTATTTGATAAAACATGTGTGAATTGTGAAAAATATATAAAGAAATCACTACAAAGTTAAAATTTTCATTTTTATGTTATAGAAGTCCTAATTAATATTTTAAAATGTTTAATTTTAAAATTTTAAATTATTAAGTTTCCTAAGAATGAGGAGAAATTACATAACATCTGGGGCTCTGAGAATAGCGGAGTAATTAATTTCAATTACTTAGTACAGTGTTAGCAAAATGCGGCTCAGGTGCCGAGCTGGCAGCCGAATGGTTAGCGCTCTTGCCTTCGGTTCAATAGTTCGTGGGTTCGAATCCCACCTTGAGCATGGATGTTTGTAGTGGTTCGGAATCCACTTTAAACCGTAGGTCCCGATCTAATTAGCCCTCGTGTGCATAAAATGGCCGTTGAGCGACCAACCAACCGGAGCCGCATGTGACTCTTTGTCTGATTAATTGCGGCTCCGGCTCAAATATTCATGGAAGGCGCAAAAATATATTATTTAAAAAAACTTGGTAAAGAAAAAATTACATGTTATTTTGATAACTTAAAATTCCACTATAAATCGAGACCATGTATAATATTTTATTTAAGTTAAAAGATAGATAGATAATTAAAATTTTATATTGTTGTAAAAATATGTAACGCACATCGAGTTTAATTTTATTGGTTTTCGTAAACGTAAACAAAAACCATGTACAAACTACCGGCTGAAATTGTTCGTGTTTTCGGCGTATTCCAATGTGATACAAAGGTACCACAAGCATGCGCGAGCATACTTTTTCTAAAGTAGTGGGGGAAGAGTACAAATTGACATCACAGACATGCAGTTGCAGTGAGAACAATTTTGCATTACCTACCATGTCTGCTATCGTTCTGTCTTATTAAAAATTTGTTGTATTTTTCAATCTAGCAGCACATCTTAAAGGTATTCTTATACGATTTTATTACACTTGTGTGTGTACTATGTATGTTTGTGATTCCAGTACAAAATTTGTAATCGATTTTTCTATAACTTTTATTTGTCCAAATGTCGAAAGTTTTCTTCTATTTTTAATCATATTAAAAGTTTTGTATTTATGATGATGGAAAAAATTATTTTTTTCTTTTCAGTGCTGTTACATATATTAATAAAATTGTATTTTTTTTAAAAAAGATTTTTTTTAAATTTTTATTTTTATCAATTTAATAATGATAATAATTTTGTACTTGGGGATTTAGAAAAAAAATATATTTGGAATATTTTACAGGAACCCCAATTAACATGGCCACCGAAAAAAAAAAAAAAAATCGGAAGAGGAAAACCGCGAATTTAAAATTGAGTGGACCGAGAATTTTGCGTTTATTCAAAACTTGAATTGATTTCCGACATGTTTTATTTGTAAGGAGAGATTCGCGCATAATAGGAAGTTAAATTTAGAGAGACACTTTACAAGAAACCACGCGTCATCTAGCACCCTATCGGTGTTGCAAGGAAGAAAGCAGTCGAGGAACTTTAGAAGAGTCAAGAGTCATCAACTTCTGTATTTAATAACTGGATGCAATTTTCCAGCAATATTAATATGGTAAGTCTTGATTTTAGCCAAGAGATTGCTAAGAGAAGGGAACCGTACATAGACGGCAAATACATAAAAAATTGTGTTATAAATGCATCCGAAGAGCTACTTTAAGAACAAAACAGATATTCTGAAAAGAATTAAAGAGTTACCATTATCTGCCAAAATCATTAGAAATAGAACAATTAAAATGTGTTCGAATATAACTACCCAGCATATCAAAGATCTGAAATCGGTTTCGGCTTTATCAATAGCAGTTGACGAAGTCTTGTGACAAATGATGCAGCGCAAGTTTCACTTTTTGTAAGATTTATGTCTCATTTAGGCCCTAAAGAACTTTTAAGATTATTGCCACTCAAAGGTCAGACGCATGGAGAAGATATCGCAAATGATTGAGTGTATGGATAAACAACATATTCCCCTTGATAAAATTGTGTCGATTTCAACAGATGAGGACAAATGTGTGAGAGGCGTAAGAAAATGGCATGTTACTATTTTGAAAGAAAAAATAAATCATGAGATACTTGCTTATCATTGTTTCAGTCATGAAGAATCACTTTGTGGGCAAACATTACCGGGGTGAACTTTGTAAAGTTATGGAATTAGTGATTACCATCATCAACTCTATTTTAGCTGAAGCTCTTAATCATCACCAATTCAAGGAATTTTTATCTGAAATGGAGAGTGAGTACTGATCTTCTGCTTCATAACAAGGTACATTGGTTATCAAGAAGGAAAGTTTTAAAACGTTTCAAGTATCTTTTTCCAGAAATTAAAGCATTTCTCCTTGAGAAGGGTGTACACTATCCAGAACTAACAGACGATCAGTGGATCCAAAACTTTTATTTCATGGTAGACATTACGTCTCATCTAAATCCACTTAATAGTAAACTACAAGGGAAAGGAAACTTAATTTTTTCGATGTTAGAAGAAGTAATAACATTCGAAAACAAACTGTCCATTTTTGCTCATGATTTAAAAAGGGAAACATTGTTTCACGTTGCGAGTCTGCTGAAGCATCGCCAAGAAAATATTCCACTATTGATAACACCATTTAAAAACATTAATTTTAAATATGAGGGAAGCATTTCTCAGCAGGTTTCAGGAATTTAAAAACAGGAGCAAATTTAGTATTTGTCAAAAATCCTCTTAATGCTACGATAACCAAGTTAAAATTTTCTCCTTTTGAAATTAACATTGGTAGCTTTGAAATACAATTGCTGATTTTAAAAAACAAGGAGATATGGCTTTCTAATTTCGAACGTCTTTGTGCTGAATTGGAAATATTGGAGAAGAAAAAGTATAATCTTAGTTCACAACACAAATGATCTGCATTGAATAACCTTGAAAAGGAAGACATAATTATTTTCAACGCTTGGAACAGTATTCCTGACTCTTACGATTAGCTGAAAAAGCTCACGTTTGCTGTTCTTTCCCTTTTCGATTCTACATATATATGCGAAAATTTTTTTTCAAACAAGAATATTATCTAGAGTAAACTGAGAACTCGTCTTATTGATGAGAACTTGGAACCATGCCTAAAATTAAAATCAACATACAAACCTGACTTACTCAAATTTTTCAAATAGATACAAGCACATTTTTCGCATTAATAAACATCTATTAAGTATGAAATTTAGTTTTATTTAGTGTAATAAAAATTTACTAAACAAGCAGATTTGGCTCCCAATTTTTTTAAAAATTGTTGTAATGTTCATATTTGGATCTTTGGTAAATAAAATTGCCAACCACTGACTTAGTACATTGATATGAGCAATATAAACAATATTAAGATAAAAAAAATGAAAATAACATTTGATTTTAATAATTTTTATAGCAATCTTATAATCTTTATAAAGCCGGCTAACTTGTCCAGTGGTCAGCCTGCCTGACTACGGATAGGAAGGTCCTGGGTTTGATTCCTTCTTAAAACAATACCTTTTTTAGATGTACTGTGTTTCATTTGACACTGTTTGCATAGATTTAAATACAACATTATAAAACTTCATATGTAATATTTTTGTATTTATTTTGCGACTCTTTAAGCATATTTGTTCTTCCTCCATGGCCTATTCTGGTGTGAGTTTCATATAGTATACTTAACAATTCCTCATTGGTAACATAATACTGTATATTCGTTTCTCCAGGTTTTAATGGCAAAATTAACTTCCCTTCACCATTAATTTTTAAAATGTCAAAATGTTTTAATCGCCTGGAATCCGAAGGTGTGTTGCACTTAGTTTTATCAGAAACCATTTCAGAAAAATATTTTGAAGTACTTTCCTCGAGAAAAATAAAAGCAATTGTCTTCTCGTTTACCCGCAATAAATACATTTAACTTAAAAAAAAAAAAAAAAAAAGTTGACGATTCACTGCAGTATCCATTCTGTATAAATCAGAAAATCAGAAAAAAAAAAATTAAGAAAACTTTGCTCTCACCATCGAACCTTGCATATGCATAAGACTGACAAAACTGACTGACTCTACCAGCACAAAAGATTTGGCTGGAAACAGTTAGTCGCCAGGATTTGGCGGGAGACTCCACCAGAACAAAGCATTTGGCGGATTTGGCAAGAAACAAAAAATGTCAGCTCCTTTCTTTTCGATCTCCACCAGAGAATATCTGTGATTGTCGACATACACCAGTGAGATTTCGAATGTACAAGAATGTAATGAAATATTCGATCTTTCACCGGCGTATTTGGTGTTTGTTGGCATTCACCGGTGAATGTCAATATTCTCTGATTTCGGTTTTTCACGTTAACATGTATACAGATTACATCATTTCATAATTTTAAGTATGTATACACACATAACATAATCATGGGCTTAGTGAATCAACATTGTTTCTCAATTCAAAAACGTATCTTATGTATTTTCACTATAACTATTATCAACTATTACAGAATAATCTGATAATTGGTAATGGCACATTTATATGAGATTGTAAATACTAATGTTGATGTGTGATGTGTTAAATGTTTCTTCAAATAAGAGTTTTATAAATTCTAAATTATATTGTATTTTACATTTATCCTACAAAAAAACAAACTGTATCTATGTATTTGAAATTTTTTAAGGAGAGCTGAAGTTCACAAGTCTTCCTTCTGACAGCATATCTATGACGAACATGCATTGATTTACAATGCATTTAAAATGATCGAAACTTACTATTTTAAAATAATCATGGATTAGAAAGGAGGTAGGATTTTGTTTATAATACCTCGCCACACTAGGATTTACACCTTTCAGCTTTACAAGGGCTTAAGTTTCGACACATTTATATCATTGGTCAGCAAGTTGGTGTTGAATCGTGAAAGTAGTAGTATAAAAATTGAAAAACTAATATTTTTAAGCTTTTTTTTAAAGATATTTAGTGTCATTTGCTTGTTTTAAATACAGTATTAGTGTTGTTACAGTAAAATATGTAGCTTCAATTTTATACATTATTTATTACAACAATTTTTGTTATATCCATTTCAGTTGTCATGTAGAACAACTATATTCATAAACATAAACCAGTTTTTATTAAACAATATTTTTATATTTGTAAATATTAGATATTTTCTACCATACAAATAATACCTAATTTTATTTCATAAGGTAACAAGTATAAACATATTTAGATGGGATCGTTTTATTGTGCAGATTTCTAAGTGCATGTGTACATTTTTTAAAATCATTTCTGAACAAACTGTTTATTATTACTTCAAGTTTTTGAATTGGAAATATATAATTCACAAAATTACTGATTTGTGTGTGTGTGTGTGTCAATTGTCCTAAAATTTTTGTATTATGTACAAATTTTAGTCTTGTGTGTAAACATTCAAGCTGAACTAAATCTCAAAAAAATATAAGTTTTCAAGTTTTTATAACAAGAGATTGTAGAAAAATAATACACACCTACTTTTTTTATATCAAACTGGCATTAATAATTTCAGAGCTAGTATTTTAACCAAAAATTTTCTTTTGAAAAGATTAACAAATTTCAGCCTTTTTATGAAAACAAGATGTATTGAATTAAAAAATAATTTTTAATTTATAACAAGATTACGTGAGTGAAAAATGTTAAAAAAGCAAGAACATTTTTGTTCAGAACTCATTTGCTTGGCTTTCATAAATTCTTTTTATAACATAAAGTTGTTTCCGTTTCTAGTACTAAAGACTGAAGAAAATGGCAATATTTTCAATTACTCAGATTGTCAATAATTTTTTAATTAAACCATATTTTCTACCTTATCATTTAGAAATGATGAACAATAGTTTAAAGAGATTTTTTTTTTGATTCTACGCTACTATTTTAAAATCATTTTTAATGTTGTAAAAAATTGTTTTAAGAAACTCAATGAATAATTCAACTGTATATAGATTGTAATTGTGTAAATTAATGTATCAGATCCTTACAAAAGAAATAAAAATAGTTTTCTTTAAACTCTGCATTATATATTGTACTTAAAAATTTTTTAATTAATCTTAAAATACAGAAGAAATTTTTTTTAATATTTTTTGACAATAATAAAAGAAAAAAGTATTATTCATGATTACATTTGTGAATAAATTTTTTTCATAAATTTATTATTTTTGTGTCTTAAATATTAAATAGATTTTACAAATTTAAATAGCAACAAATGGGACTTTTGAGTAAATTATTAATAGTTTAAATATTGAGTTTGTCAATTTAAATAGTTATAAGTTACTATTAAGAAACTGCTAATAATGCTAGAATCTATTCATGTGATAATTTCACTCTGCAAATTAAGATATCTATTACTGGAATGGAATAGCATTTGCAGTTTCAATGCAACTCAAAATTACACGCAAATTGTAATAATGTTTTGACGCTTGCTTACTTCGTAGGATTTTTGTCACATTAATTCCAACAAGATATGATTTAAATGACTCGCTGGGACAGCTTTTTTTTTTTTTTTTGCTCACAACTTATATGTCGCCTTAATACATACATTAATTTACAAATGCAGGGACGTAAAAAAATGGAAGTTAAAACAAAACAAACATTCATTACGACATTACACGTGATTAAGAATAGTTACAAAAAATACTTAATAATTATACAATTATAAACAAGGTTACATAATACCTGTACGGTACAAAGTATAAACAAAGTTATTTAGAAACCGGATGTTTCGACTTCCATTCCTCACATCTCTATTCTAATCTTCTCTTATTGGATATTGTAAGTTGTAAGTCTATTGGGCAATAGCGCCATCTATTGTCAATAAAGTTAATATGGGTCTGTTACAGCCTCCCCCTCAGACCACGAAGACGTCCCGACCAGGATCAGCAGGAGTTTTCCTGGAATGGTTTTGCTCTTGAGCATGAGCTATGGCAGGAGTGGGAGTTTCCGGACAATTAATTTTTGTCGGCATACCTCTTCTGCGCAAAGCTTTGGTAGGTGAAGTTTTCTTTCCTTGAAAAGGAGTCAATGCCGAAGTGTGGTATACTTCAAATTGGTATATTTGGAGAGTTCGTGTTTGCCACAGAATACGATACAGAAGATTTTTGAATAACGATGATAAATGGTCCATCGCGGCGAGGCGAAAATTTTGCTGTAACACCAACATTTTTATTACTTAAGTTTGGTTTGCTAACCAAAACTAAATCTCCTTATTTATATTTAGGAGCTGGTCTCCTTCTCTGGTCCGCAAAATGCTTGCTTTTATTTTGCTGTACAATAAAGATCTCTTTGGCTTCAGATGTGAATCTTTCCAGTCTTTTTAGATACAGGGTCATTTCAACGACAAAGTTATCGTTCTCGATGATACCACGAAAGTCGTTGGTAACATCATCGAGTGTGCTTAGCACTCGTCCGAAGTTGAGAAAAGTTTCAGTTTTTCCATTTGAACTGCAACTTGAAGTGTTCAGTGTGAATCGAATTACAGGGAGTTTCTCGGACCAGCTATCATGCCGATTTTTAACTAATATGGTAAGACGAGGTTTCAAATCACGGTTTTTTTCTTTCAACTGGATTTGCTTGAGGGTGATAAACTGAGGTTAAGGATTGATGAATTTTCATGATATAACATATTTGCTGCATAACAGCAGAAACAAATTGTGGTCCATTATCGCTGACAATCCTGCGTGGTACTTCGTATCTCATGAAGATTTCTTCTACAAGAGTGACAGCACACTCTTTTGCTGTTGCATTTTCCAAAGCAAATAGCTCGATCCACTTCGTAGTAACATCTTCTATTATAAATATTCATTTTTTCCCATGGCTAACTGGAAGAGGGTCGAACAAATCAATGGATAACGTCTCAAACATTTGGGATGGTACTGGAGTCTACAGCAGATCAGCAGATTTTTTGTTGGAGGGCCTGTATCGCATGCATTCTATACAATAATTTATATAATTGATGATGTATTTCCGCATGCTAGTCCAGTAGTACTTTCTAGAAATTCTATCAAAAGTGCCTTCAGCTCCGTAATGACCTGCAGTGGGATCATCATGATGAATTTTAAGAATCTGCTCTCTTGCATCTTCTGGAATAACAAGCTGAGCCTCATCAGATCTTGAATCAGGTGCATATTTGTATAGGATACCTCTGTTCATCAAAAAATCTTTTTCCGTCCAGTTTCTATATTCCTCAGTCAAGTCGACTGCTTCCAAGGCATTTATTATTTTCTTTAGATTTTCATCTTAAAGTTGGCTGTCTCTGATTTCTTTAGGACTTTTGGTAAGAAAATCTACTGAAACAACAGTGGGTTGGTTAACAGACATGGAACATATCTCGCAAGGGTTATATCCTTGGTGACTGGGATGGGGAAATAACATGTCAGCTACCACGTTGCTTTTTCCAGGAACGTACTCGAAATGGAGGTTGAACTCTTGGAGTTGTAGAGCCCAATGAGCAAGTCGTCATGATGGAGACTTTAAAGACATGAGTCATCGTAATGGCTGATGGTCCATGACAACTGTGAATTCTTGTCCCTCAATATAGCATCTGAATTTTCCTAAAGCCCAAACAACTGCAAGGGCTTCACGCTCTGTAGTGGTGCAGTTTCTCTCAGCACTTGTTAGTAGTCGGCTTGCATATTCAATGGGATGTTGATCTTCCAGGGCTTTTCCTTGGTGGAAGACAGCACTTAAGGCATATCCACTAGCATCGGTGCGCAAGATGTACGGTTCACACTGTGTGATCCGAATCACACTGCTTAAGAACAGGTGGTGAAGTAAGTAATATCTTTATCTTTTGGAACGTAGCTTTTTCTTGTTCTTTCCAGAACCAAGAGGAGGATTTCTTGGTTAGATTACTGAGAGGTCTAGCTATTTCAAAAAAGCTCGGAATGAACCTCCTGTACCAGGAACTAGTTTGCAGAAAGGATTGAACTTGCTTAACAGTTTTGGGTTCAGGCATATACAATATAGCAGCAGTTTTGGCAGATCAACCTCTAGACCTTCAGGAATAATATAATGCCCAAGACATTTAAACTTTGAACATGCAAAATTGCATTTTTCTCGGTTAGCTGTCAACTTGAATAACTCAAGTCGTTGGAAAATGTCTCTTAAATTTTCTAAATGTTCCTGAAACGACTATGATAATACTATAATGTCATCAAGATAGGAACGAAGAAAAATGTCACCAAGACCACTTCGGAATTTGTCTGTCTTTGAAAGGTCGCTGAGGCATTTTTCAATCCAAATGGCATTCGTATGAAACGGTATGTCCCGAAGGAACAAATAAATACAGTTTTGTCTCTATCCACGGCAGCCACATTTACCTTGTGATAACCAGCTTTAAGGTCGATGGTCGACATATAACAAGTTTCTTTAGCTTCTTGAAGTAAGTCATCTATGCGTGGAAGAGAGTAAGAGTCTGTCTTCGTGACGGTATTCAATTTTCTGTAATCCACACAGAATGTAATAAGCACCATTTAGCTTCGAGATGAGCACAACAGGCACTGCATAAGGAGATTCGCAGGACTCAACAATTCCTTCATTTAAGAGTTCATCAATTTCATTTTGCATAATTTCTTTCCTTGATGGAGACACTCGATACGGAGGAACAGAAACCTGAGGATAGTTCTGCGTATCAACATAGTGTTCAATAAATGGGGTTTCTTCTCCCCCTGGACTGAAGATAGTTTCAAATTGGGATAAGAGTTCATTTAACTTAATTCTTTGTTCAGTAGTCAGAGGAATACCTTCATCTTCACGTAAATGATGAGGATAATTCTTTAATTTCTTTTCCCGGATGGGAGTCAAATGGGATGTTTCATCTTCAACAATGCTACCTTTTTCATTCACGGTTAGTGGTGCAACCGTTTGGGAAGCATTTGTTTGTTGTGACTCACGAAGAGCTGGCGTCGGCTCTTCAAAAGAAAAGTGTCATTTGGGTTGATTATGGAAAAACTAACAGTTCTGTATCAAATTTAGTACAATCCCAGCCGAATTCAGAAATTCTATTCCCAACAGGGTGTTGTTTCCTTTTGCATCAGGGATGGCAACAAGGTTCAAAGGCAACGTATGGCCACCAAGACGAATTTTTACCTTTGTTGTGTGAACTTCTCTTTTTATTTTACTACCGTCTGCTAAAGCCGTTAGTAGAGTACTGGTGGCAAAGATTACACCTTGTTTCTTCAGGATGTGGTAAAATGTTTCTCCTGCGATTGAGTGGGTTGCAGAAATGTCTGCGCAAGCTGTACCCATGAGTCCATTGATAGTTACTCTTAACGTTGCCATCTGTGCGGGTGCATTAGAAGCCGATTGTAGAATAACACTGCTAAGAGTACCAGAAATTTTCTTTTTCCTTTCCTTTACAAGTAGGACATTTAGGTTTAATAACTCCTGGACTGCCACATCCATAGCATGAAACTTCGCTTGACTGTTTCTTAACATTCTCATTTCTTTCATGTCGAGGCTTTCTTTCTTGAGTAAAGTGCTTAAGGGGAAACTGCTTCTTTTGATGTACTGGAAGGAGAGATTTCCTTACATCACACCTAACACTTTCGTATGCATTTAATTTTTCAACAAGATCAACCGGAGAAATAAATTCTGACCAAATATCGATAAAATGTTCTAGAACATCAGAGGAAACTTTCCTCTGGATTTGGTCTGCAATGATAAGTTGTTTTGATTTTTCGAAATCCTGAATCTTAAGTTCTTCAAGCCAGCTATCAAAATAGCTAGATAGATCAAAAAAGAAGTCTTTCCATGTTTTCTCTGGGTCTTTTTTTATGTTGAGCAAACAGTTGTCTGAATTTATCTCCAGACAACTTAAATCTTTTCAGAAGTAGTTCCTTTACTTTCACATATTCTTGTGTTTCTTCAGGTTCTCGAACGATGAGTGCTGCGATGTCAGATGGCAGGGTGCCTAGTAAGAAAGGGATCCATGAAGATTCAGGTAATTTCATAAATTTAACTCGTCTTTCGAAAACATTGAAGAATGTACCTAATTCTTCTTTTTTCGGATCAAATTTTAGCAAAAGAGTGCTGAAATTACTAATTCAGCACTCTCATTCAGCTTCTGGTGTGCTACCGAAGGATGAATTGACGATAGAGGATGTATGCTTGTCAAACGCTGAGATTCAATTTGAAGTTGGAGTTACTCCAGTTCATATTTTTGTTGTTTGTTAAATTTTTCCTTCGCATCAGTTACTTCGGATTCTCTTAATGCTGCGGTTTCTTTCGCAATCCACTCTTCAGTGATTGCTTGAAGCATATTTTTGACCATAGTTTCATCATAATTAGATGCTTGACTAATGAGATCTGTTAATTGAACTATTTTTAAATTATCTCCCACTACAAATCAAGCTAAGGTCCTTAAATCTTCTTTTCAGGGACGGTAAAGCAAGGCTATTCTTTTTTTTTTTTTTGATCTGAAAAGTTCTTATTTTATAACTTATTACTTAAATTAAGTCAATCAATTAACCAAATTTTGCTTAACACTTGTTAAGCAATATTAATTAAATACTAATTATTAAATTAATCAACACATGCTTTTTAATTACTTTTTAACAATAATATAATTTAAAAATAATTTGAAAATATTTTTTTACATTTATCACATTTTAAGACTAGAAACAATACAGAAAACTAGTAAAGATATGTTGAAATTATTATTCAAATTAAATTAAAAACCAAAAGTTGTTAGAAATATTTAACATTATTTCTTTAAGAAAAGAAAGAAGATATATGAATAATAAACAATTTATTCTAACAACTTCTATTAATATTCAATTAATAAATTACTTCCATAAAAATTAAACAAATAATACACAATTATTTCTGAGTGAAAAGAAAGTTATTTTTAAAATTAATGACAGTATTTTTATTTTCACAAATTTTTAAATAAATTGAAACATAAATTTCTGCATTTCACTTTACAATCAATTTCACATCATTAGTTAAATAATTACTAATTTATAATGAAATTATTTTCAATGTAAAAACACTTAATGTTCATATGGTTCATTTAATAAAACCATATCTTGTAAAAATTTGAAATTATATACTCATAGACAATATTCAAAATAAAAAAATGAATACAAAACATTTATTTCTAATATCTCATTTTAGCAGTGTCATAAAATACAAAATTCTACAAAGTATTATTTTCTTTCAAAAGAAATAAAAAATAAACTTAAGATATCAATAGTAAAAACAAAATAATAATATCAATACACAACAGAAATATTATTCTTATATTTTGTTTTGTTTTCATTTTGAGAACTTAATAGATTCCTTATAGATAAAAAAAAATGTAAATTTTCTTTCGAATATAAAACACTGTTTTTTTTAATAATAAACAAATAAAATAATTATTTATTTTTTATCAAAACCAACATTCATGGAGCCGTTACTTCGATTTCCATACTTTTATCTAGACAGAACATTGACCCTTTGATTTTGACTTCTTGATTTATTTTTATATAATGTTTATAACTTATTATGAAAAATTAATGGATAGTTTTTATTTTTCCTTTATGTATTTATATGCTTATTAAATGTGAAGTTTGCCACTGGATCAAAATATTAATTGGAGTATAAACTTTATAAGTTTTCCTTCTAAATTTAAATCAGAATTTTAATAGTCTTTTAACAATTTAAATATTTTACTTATACAAATTTAAAAATTATTTTGTTAGATCACAGAATTTATTCAAAAGCAATTTAATGTTAATAGTATCAAATAAAAATGCTTGAAAATTTATGTTGTTTCTGGCAGTAATTATTTTTATTTTTATTTGTAGCTTCTACTCAATGTCATGGCAGTTGTATTACAGATAGAGATGTACAGCAATATACTAAGAAATGACTTATGTGTATTTCTGACAAAGATGGGGGACTTTTAAAAAGAACTTTGGAAAAAGCCCATTTTGATGTATATAATATGTGAAAAAGAAAAGTAACAAACCGTCATCTTTTGTGAACATTTTATTTTTGTGATTGAATTCATAAATATTGAAATGGAGAATTAAACAAATATATTAAAAAATTACAATGAGATAGGAACACTAGTAACTGAGAATACAATTGTATTTTTAATCACGTTGCAATAGTAAATTTAATACAATTATTACAAAAAATTTGTAACTTTCTATCATCCTTAGCTCTGCAAATATTTCTTTTAAAAAATTTCAAGAATATTCATATTTAAGTCAATTTTTCTGTTGTTAATATAAAATTGATGAAAAATAATATCAAAAAGGAATTAAACAAAGTTGTCTTGTGTTCTATATCAAAATAGAATCAATGTTCTATTTTAAATAAATCAACTTCTCTTGAATTGTCTCTTCTCAAATATGTTCCATGTTAAGATATACCAATTATTACAAATAAATTGGAAGAACTAAATGAATAACTTATGATTTTAATCTTTAGAACAAAACTTCTGAATGAATTTATGAGGACTTGTTAAAAATATAATACTTTTACAATTAAATATCCATTGTAAAATTTAAAAAATAATATTTGGAAAATCATAACAATTTACAATCAGCTAATTCAAATTTTATTTTTTCTGAAATTGGAAATTATTTAAAAAATTCTAATGAATATTGTCTCAAAACAAATTTATTGGAGTTCATCTATTAGTAAACAAAAAATATAAGCAAAATTCTAATACTGAAATTATTGAATGTTAACTATGTGTAATTCAATTAAAATTGTTGAAAATGGTGATATGTCCAAGAGGGAAACAATATTAGATGATCAGTAAAATACGTTTCGTATTCATTTTACTTAAGCATACTATCTGATTTTTTTATTACATTTTGAATTTATTCAAAACTATTAAAAAAATCTACCTTCCAATACTAGTATTTTTATATAAGAAAAGCCTAATGGATATAATGTAATTTATGTAAAAATAAAAAAATGGGTTTTCCTCAATATTGTCTGGTTTAATAACAAAAACAGACTATCGTTAAATTATTTTTAAACGATAGTGTATTTTTGATATTTAAGCCAAAAAACAGCATTAGTACACAAATAGAATATAAAATTACATGGCATAATATCATCGCTGCACTCACTCTTTTTTCCTCGAATCTTAAATAACTCACCGGGCCATATGCCAAAGTTTATCACACCGTGCGCGTCAACTGAACGGGCGGGGATACCGCAACCACTCTGTGGCCGAGGTGACAAAAAGTCCACTATTCCATGCACTATTACCGCACAGGGGCCGCTGAGTTTCCATTGGGTCTAGTCGTTAACCCAGTCACCCCCCAGTGTTGAATTGCTACTAGGGATGCACCATCATTAAATTATTTTTTAACGATAGTGCATTTTTGTATACGATAGTGTAATAGTGTATAGTTGTTTGTGTACAATAGTGTAAGCCAAACTATAGTAGAATATAAAATTGCATGACTTAATATCATTGCTGCACTCACTCCCTTTTCATCGAATCGAAAAAAACTCACCGGGCTATATGCCATAAACTCATCACACCGTACACTTCAACTGAACGGGTGGGGATATAGCAGCCGCTCTCTGGCCGATGTGACAAATAGTCCACTGTTCCATGTACTATTGCCGCACAGGGGCCACTGAGTTTCCATCGGTTCAAGTCGTTAACCCAATCACCATTCCAGCGTTAAATTGCTACTAGGGTATGTTGTTTAGGTGGTATAATTTTTAATAACGTAATTTGAAACCTAGGTTATAAAATAAAAAAAAATTTGGTAGTAATTAAAGTAATATTTAATACAAATTCATGTTTTCATTACTTTTTTTATAGTGTACTTGTACACTATAAATAAATTAAAAATCTTTTACATAACTAAATTAAATGTTTCCATAACAAATCAGTTGTTATTTTATAAAACTGATGTCCCCTTTCAATCAAAATGTAAAGAAGAATTCAATTTAATGTAAATAAAATTTCATTGGTTCAACACCTTAATGACATCATATAATTACGTCATAATTTCGCCATGGTCAGCTTGAATTCGGAAGCCTAAGATTTTACCGGCGAATTCCCTATCGTTTGTTACTGCCCATAAAGATCTGAAGTGAAATAATGATACCGCGCTACTCATTGCTTTCTTTTGATTAAAGACACCACGTTTTACTATGTGCCGCGTTGCAACCGCGTGTTTGTGTAGTTGATACATGTGTGAAGGAAAACTCTTGATGAGGTGATAATAGTGCTTTTAGGGGACACTTTACATTGAATATTGTTAATTTTCTAAAAATTAATCTCTATTTATATGAAGATGTTACAATCAAATTTTCCGGTTTCATTGTAAGTATTTTATGAAGAAAAATTAAGATTTCCTAACTTGGTTCGTAGATAATAAAAAAAACATTTGCTTAATAAAGAAGCAGATTATATGTTTTAATTGACATGAAAATCAACTAGGGAAATTATTTAACACTTAATTTAATGCAAAGAATAAACTTGCTTCATTATAATTCATTAAATTGTGTGAGCCGGATACTTGTCTTATTTGTTTCAATTTTCTATGAATTGTGACAAATAATGATGTAAATTATATTGCAACTGTATTTCAATGTATATTTTTGCTAAAATTTACAATTTTTGTCTTGTATTTTATTTCGTATTCTCTTAAAATGTATTATGACTGATATGATGGCATTATTTTTTTTATCGACAATGACTTTGTAGTTGGAGAAATGTTTTTTAACATCAGAATAATTTTTCTTAATACATTGTGCATTACAAAAAATATATTTGTCATGTAAAGCTCTATCAACTTCTACAGATTGCATTTAATTAAATTGTTATTTTTCATGTAAGCAAAATCTGTACTTCTATTACTTCTTAAATATTTTTGGTGGTTGAGAGTGAAAAAACGATACAAAATTAAGTAACTTAAAAAATGCACTAATACTACAAGTAGTTGTTACAAAAGTTAAAACAGCTTGAAGAGGTAAGATCTTCTAATTATTTCTATGGTTTATCAAGAATGCTTGACCTATATTTTCTCTTAAGAGAACATATTAAACTTCTATAGTTATTTGGATTTGTTTTGTGTTCATTTTAATTTTAACTGTATATCCTTCTGATTCTAATTTAACATGAGTTTTTAAAAAATAATTGAAAGTAATTTAGACTTATGATGATGAAAATAAAAGTTTAAAAGATACATCTTGAATAAGTCCATCTTTTCAAAAGTGGGAAATAAAATTTGCAGTCAATCTTTCTATTTACATTCTTGCAGTTTCATTTTGTTTGAAATGTTGCTTGATATGATTTGATAATCTACTCAAGATAGTACATCTTTATCCAAGATTAAGTAATTAGGTTTAAAGATACAAAATTTACTACCTATAAGAATAGGTTGTAAATTTTGTATCTTTAAACCTACTTTATTGAAAATATTTTGGCACCATGTTAATTGTCATGCAATCTGTTTATATATATATATATGTACTTACAGTATATTTGAAAGTGCTATTTAGATTATTTCAAAGTTTCTAATGGTGAAGTATAGTAACTAACTTGTGAATATACTAGGATCCTGCGTGGGTTTGGCATGATTTCCAATTTTTTTGCCATGCATTGCACAGTTATCTTACCAACCTAAATTGCATTACTTTGCGCAATATCTAGTTCTCAAAACTACGATCTCTCTCAAGCTTGATCTTTGAATATGTTAATCTTGCACTATTTTTAAATTAAAACTATATCATTTTTAATTAAACTATATCAAAATTTTGAATATTTCATTATACTTACTTATTATAGAAATATAATTAGAAACTAATTTCATAAAGATTATATAATAAACAAATGTAAGCTAAGTGTCATGCAGTCTTCAACAATTGACAAGTAGACAGTAAAATTGCATCAGTAATGTAAATTGCAAACATTTTTTCACTGAATCTTAATTTTTAGAATGCAAATCATTTGTTGGCATTTGTGAGGATGATAAAGTTTGATCTGTAATTGCTGATTTTGGAATTATTTTGTTTATTGCTATTCCAAGATTCATAATTTGGCTAAACCTAGTATTACAGTCACAGCTTGGTAAGTGCAAAAATGTCACCAAATGTGTTAAAATTTTTTCCTTTGCCAAATTAATTCACCAAAAGCAATTGTAAAATGAGTTGCCAACTGAAGCAGTGGAATGTTTTGCCCTTTCAAATGTATGAAAAGTATGCACACATTTTGAATTTTTGCCATTTTTCATTTTGGATATCTTTAGATGTAAAGTGATGTAATTTAAATATTGTCATTTATATTTATTTTATTTCACTTTGGATATAGTGCTAGAATTTCAGTCTTGTTTTTTTTGTATTCATTTCAGATTTCTCTATGGTTATTGTCAGTTTGTACCACTTCATTCTCATTTGAGATATTCGAAATCCTATTACTAGGGCCTAGCACTGCTTCACTTAAAGTGTCCTTGTACACAACTTTCTCATTAAAAGAAACATTAATAGCTTCTATTATTTTGTTTGTATTAGGCATCAAAATCCGGTATCCTTTTATACTGAATGCGTAACCAACGAGGAAACCTTTTCGGGCTCTGATATCTAGCTTTATTCTATGTTGTCATGGTACACCCATGTATGCTACAGTACCAAAAGGCTTTAAATGTTTAACTGAGGATCTGGACCCTGAGAATAATTTGCAAGGTGCCTTGTTCAGCTTATTGTGGCAAACTATTCCAAGTATATGTAAAATATAGTATTGCTTCAGGCCAAAAATACTTAGGAAGACCAGATTCTTGTTGAACTGCTCTAGCACCACTTGTGACAGTTTGGTTATATCTTTCACTAATACCATTTTGTTCCGAGGTGAATATATTCATTAATTCATGAGCGATCCCTTTTTCAGCAAAATAATTTTGCATCTGCCTAATCTCAAATTCTGCCCCATTATCTGATCTAAATACCTTAATCTTTTCATTTAAAATATTTTCAACTCTGGTAATATAGGATTTAATTATACAAAAAACCTCAGATTTCTCAGACATAGGATATAATTAACTTTACTTTAATAGTCATCAATTATAGTAATATAATACCTTTCTCCCATTCTTCCTTTGACAGATTAAGGACCCCAAATATCAGCATATAACAGCTCTAATGGAGCCTTGGATCTCACTTCTCTCAAAGACTGAAACTCTTCAATATTTACTAATTTTACATGGTTCGCAAAAAGACTGTCTTAACACTTAAGAGTGGTAAACCAATCACTCCCCCTTTCTTACTGGTATGCGAAATAGCGTATGTGCTGATATGTCCAAAACGTCTGCCATAGTTCAAGAGCTTTGCTATTTTCTAAGTTGTAAACGAAACATTTCTGTCTGTTTTAACAATACGTGGTGAAACTTGGTAAATACCTTCTTTTAATGTGGTCTTAAAAACTGTTTTTCCCCCTTTTTCTAAAACTTTCACCGCACCATTACTGCCATGATACACAAAACCCTGATTATCTAGTTTTGGACCTCAAATAAATTTCTCCATAACTTTGGCGAGTACATTACATTATTTAAATGTGATGTATTTGAATTATTGATGTATTTGAAATTTCCAATAAATAAGGAAACTATAAAGTTGTTCACTAAAGAGCAGAAAACTATGCAGATGGTAAAATGCGCCAAGCATGCGATAAAATTTGCCAAACTGGCTTAATGGTTCGGAATATGTTTTCGTGATGAGATTTTTGTTTTATAAATTAAGATCATATGACATGTGCAAAATTTGTTTTGTGTGCAACCCTTATGTTTAATAAGTAATTTTATTTCTTTATAATTTAAGAATATGCTACGTTATGTTCTCTAATTAACGTGAAGCACGCAATAAAGCTTACTTAAAGATGTATTTACTTATGTAATAATGTAGTTTCTAATAATCCCCCTGAATGAAATTTTAATGAAAAATAACTCACCTGGCTGAGAAAGAACAATTTTTAGGGCTTTGAAGAAATCTACTGTATTTTCTTTATGGTTTCATCGACATACATACTCTATGATCTATGAATCAAACTGACTAGGCTTCTGTACAGATTTTTTGGTCTGACCAAACAAAAATTCAAAATAATATAACTAAAAAAATTTCAAATGATATAGTTTTCAAATATTTAAAACAATATTTTGAAAATTATAAACTCTTGTTTTTATAATAAGAAATAATATAACTTTTATTAAAAAATTGGAGATAATATAACTTTCCTAATAACTGGAACATTAAAGTAACAAATTCCTAAATTGTCAACAAATTAAATTACTCATTAGACATTTCAAAGGTTGTACATAAAATGAATTTGTGAATATCATATGATCACCTTACATCATAAAATAAATAACTTCATACACTTAACAGTGAATCATAGTTTGACGTTCAAAGACCCGGGTACAGGTGGACACAGAAATTGCATAGAAGGAACATGGTCGACAATTAAAAGATCTTTGGGGTACAAATTGTGTGCCAGGACAATTCGATTCATACCTCGCGGAGTATGTATGGATAAGGAATCATCGGGGAAACATAATCGAAGATTTTTTAAATGCGATAAACATTGTATGTTCGCCGAATATTACCAATTCAGAGATGATGAAGATTAGATGAGTTATTTTGTTTTTCATTGCAAATTTATTCATATTAAGAAACTAAAGTTTTTATAAAAATAAATGTTTCCATAAGTAAATGAATGTTAAAGTTGTATGCTTTGCATTTTCATGTTATTGTTAGAATGTGCACTGTACTTAAATTTCCTTAATGTGGGCATAACTGCTCAATATATTAAAATTCGAGTTTAAACAAAAAGGGAAATTTGTTAATGTTTGAAATGTAGCTTTATTGCCTGGTGGGCACTGTAGTAGGTAGCACTACACTGATATTTTTTTTAAGGTGGGTGCCATTGCTCAGTATAATTTAAAATAAGTTTAAATAAAAAAAAGAAATATGTTAATGTTCGAAATTTAGCTTTATCGCCCGGTTGCAAAAGTAGGTAGTGCTACACAAATGGGTTTTTTAGGTGGGTTCCATTGTACGGTATATTAAATATAGAGTTTTAAAAATTTCGTTTCTATTTATTAAAACTTCTATAGTACTTAATTATAATGAAATATTTAAAATTTTGATATTTCAATTTCGGAATATTGTGCGACTTCGAAGCTCAAGTTCGAACGCAATTGGTATTAGTAGACAGATATCGGGCGTAGTGACATAATTTGGTTGGTAACAGAGCTGTAGATTGCTTGGCATGAAGATTTTAAATTGCACCAAATTTGTACAGTTCTAAACTTTTACCTAAACTTGTATTTTTATTAACTGGAAATAGTGCTCACCTTAAAAAACTTCAGTGTAGTGTTACGTATCACAGGGATAACTGGGCAATGAAGCTAAATTCTCACTTAAACAAATTGTATTTTTTGTTTCTAATTTCAATTAACTGGGCAGTAGCGCCAATCTTAAAAAAAAAAAAAATTCAGCAAACTATTAGGATATCTCCGTTTTTGGTGACTATTGCAACTTTTGTTTTGTAGCCAAGTTAAGCTCTTTTTTAACATAAGAAATTTCCAAAAATACGCATTTCTGAAAATTTTAAATTACATAATCTAAAAAAATTATAAAAGTATAAATGGAAATGAATGAAAGCTTCTTGTTGGGTTTGTCTTTTTTAAAACAACTGGTAAAAGAAGTAGATAACAATGAATTTACTTGATATGTCGTCATGCTCACATGTCCAGTGTGCTCGGTGATATTATGGAAAAATATATGAGAATATAATAATAAACTAACAAAAGTATATGTAAAAAATAATAAATAGAAAGAAATTGGAAAAGTTTATGATGATGAAACTATAAAGAAAAATATATTAATACATTTATGAAGTCTATGAGAATATATAAGAAATAAAAAAAAAATAAAGGAACTAGTTTGGTATCCCCATATATTGGCGAACGCGGCGAATTTATTTCGTCGCCAAGTCGCCAATGTAATCGCGCCAAGCTGACACGGGAAATTTCCCGAAGTTCGATCGAAAAATAAGCATTTTAGAAAATTAAAAAAGGGAAATAAATATAAATGATGGACTTACTTGATATGAAGTTTAGCTGATATGCCGATTGGTATGTTTATTTCGACATTTTTTCGCTGTCACCAGTGTCACATTTCAGTTTTTTTTTACACGTAAAATATATTTTATATACAAAATTTTAAAAAAGCAAAAAAAAAAAAAAAAAAAAGGCATGCAAAAAGTATTATTTTAAATATAAATTACTTTATAAAATTGAAAAAAAAGGATTCAAAAAATCGTTAATTTCGTTAATTTTAGATAAAATAATCTGTTGATATTTCTTGACTACACTACGAGCATGAGACATCATGGCAATATAATAATAAACTAACAAAAATGTGAAGCTAAATTAAGAAGATAATAATAAATTAAATTAATAAGATAATAATAAATATATATTAAATAAACCAAATAAAAAGAATGTAAAAGAAAATATAAAAAGAAAAATTTACGATGATTAGATGCTGGTGACAACGTAGCACATCCCTTAATTGCACCTACAGCAAACTAAAGACAAATGGCTTCCAATTCAAATAGAAATGTCGAAAAAACGTGGGACATAGAATGTTCTAGAACAATGAAAGTCGAAGTAAATTTTAAATAGCTTTAAAATTTATGTTAAACACAAAAAAATTGAATAGTGGCAACAAAAAAAGTAACTAAAACTGAATTTGGCTACACTAAAATAAAAACAAAGCTGAAATCGGCAACACTATGCAGTAAACAAAGGGCGCCAGATTTGGCGAGAAATCTTATATGGGGATATCGAACTTGTACCAAAATAAAATAGATATAATTAATAAATAAAGTTGGAAAAATGAACAGTTTTCAATGTTTGGACACTGGCGACAATGAAACATAACAGCAAACAGTGGTCAAATGACTTCGAAATAAAAATTAGAAAAAAAGTTCGAATTTAAAGTAAAATGAAAACTTCAAATGCTGTTGCCACATAAAAGAACCATATGTATGTTGTAAAATATATGTGAAGCATGAAAAAAAAATCAAATTTGTCAACAATAAAAAGTGAAAAATAATAAAAACTTAAATTGGCAACACTAATCAAAACAAAGAACGGTAAATTTGGCGAAAAATCATGTGGGGGAGATGGTCATACACCAATTTCAGTGTAGTGCTATCTACCATAGTGACAACTGGGCATTAAAGCTAAATTCTCAAATATGAAAAACTTGCATTTTGATTAAAACTCAAATTTCTGGGCAGTGGTGACCACCAAAAAGTCATTAGTTCAATCTAGCCTTAGATCAATATGAGCAATAAAAGTTTAAAATGTAAACATTCTCTTCATTCAAATTAATCAACATTATCCCATACTAAATAAATTTAAATACCAATATATTAAATATTTATAAACAATATATGTACTTAATATATAACATAAAATATTACGCATGACAGCAATATTAAATACATAAAATAACTTATATCTAACCATTCCTTACGGAATCGTCAGCACTGGTATGCCACTGCGTTCTTAGAATAATTATGTAGTCATATATATTCCATGAGGAAAATAAGAATTCAAAATGATGAAAATGTGTTTTATAAACTTCTAAAATAAATTTCATTTAAACTTGAAACAAAAAATTCATTGCAAACAGATGTTAAAAAACTGAAGTTAAAAAAGTTTTCAAAACATAAACATTAATTCATTTAAAACACTTCCACTGTATAATTTAATTAAAACAAATTACTAATCAAATGATTCATGGGTTACAAGCATGCAAAGCTAATTTCGTGCATGTTTATGATCATTTGATGTTATTAAATGAAAATTACTTCATATGAAATCATTCTGAACTGTTAAGCCCACTTGCCTTTCCTCACCTGCTTGGCACATTTTATCCATCACACATTTCTTTAGTATTAAGCAAATTGTTCTGTTAAAATGGAAATTCTAACTTTATATTTTTATTTTGAGGTTAAGACTAAGATTTGATACTAAGTTAATGACTATCGTAAAACTAATTTTTTTGGTTATATGAATCAAAGGGTAAAAAGTAAAAATAGATTAGTGTTATCTAGTGGGCTTGTTTCCTAAACATTTCTCTTGTCTTATGTGTGGTGATAGCGTGCAGGTAGAAGAAAGAAATAATAAATATGATGGATATTGTTAGACTTGTCATTAACAGTGGCATCTGAAAGGAACTTGATTTGAAAATTCAAATGTTGTTTTAACAATCATGTAAATAAATGTGAAATATTTTTATGGTGTAAGTTACAATTATATTGTTGAAGGTATCTGCATTGAAAAACAGATGGCGATAGATTGGATAATGTTTTAATAGGAAGTGTAAGCTGAAAAGGTAATGATCAGTTCTTTATTGGTCATTAAATCTGTCTTTGTGGAAATTGATGAATCTAAATTTGGCAAAATATATATATATATATATATATAAAATATATATATATAAGTATAGTTATTGTAAGCATGTGGAAGGCCTGTGAGTTTTCAATTGAGACAAAAACCTCAACAGTAAGTGTTACATTGTTGCTATGAAAGATAGTATGTGCAACACCATTTCTTTGGAACTGAGAAAGTATGTTCTAGCAGATCCATTGTATCTGATTGCTGGAAAGTGTATGACATGTTGGCCATATTACTTTCCATGTTTTAATTAAAAAAAAAAATTCTTGTAAGGTCAACCTCTACTTTTTCAGCAGTGTCCAAAAGTAGAAATAATTTGAAAGATTAAACCTAAAATTTTCAGACTGCTATGTAATAATTAAAATTGAATTTATTTTCCATTTCCAGTCTTAGAAGAGATTGTTTTAATTCTCTACTTTCAGAAAAACTTGTATTTTGTTGGTCCTTCATTAGTCTGATATTTTTGCCACTAAATTGCAGTTTTTCAGGCTGTGCCATCAGTTAATTATTTTAAAGAGTTAAAGTTACATGTTAAAATTAATGTTGTTAAAGATAAATAACACAATTACTTTCTCACTAGATGACTTGTGCCAAATAGTTTTGCTGAGTATATGGCTTGCTTAGTATTAAGTTTTCATCATTGTAAAAACTTGTGTCTGATTGTGGAGATGTTGTTATGTATAAGTGTTTTTTGAAGTAAAATAAATCTCTCGTATAATAAATATTTCTAGCTATTTTATCTATTTAAATCTAGATAACTAGGCAAATATATATATATATATATATATGTATGTGTATATATGTATGTATGTATATGTATGTATATATATGTATGTTTATGTATGTGTGTGTGTATGTCTGTATATGTGTGTGTATGTATGTAAGTATATGTGTGTGTATGTATGTAAGTATATGTGTGTGTATGTATGTATATGTGTGTGTGAAGTGAATTAAACAAAGTAAGATCATCATGTAGTATAATCAGAGATGGGTAATTTTAATTGATTATTTTTCTATTTGTTTCTGTCAAGTATAGCTGATTAATTGCGGCCAACTTATTATATATTTTCATTTTAGTTTTGTATTGACATGCATCAGTTAGGTTTTTTAAAATGGAATGAAGTATGATGTTCATTTTATTAAATGTAGCTGTATAATTTAAGTGAGGTTGTAAATAAAGAGTAATGGCTTATTATTATTGTCGTAGCTAACAGTTGGTGACCCGGTATTCTGGCAATAAGAGTTGATTGAACATTTTGAATTATATTGAAAGTTCATTTTGAAGTATTTTGTTAAGAAGCGAACTACTGTAAGAGAAAAGAAAAATACAATATTAAGTTGTGTTAAGATTAATTTAACATATTTGGAATACATAAATGCAAATTTAGTTGCTCTTGATGGTGAAATTGTAGAACTTTCATCTTATATCTTATAGTGCGTTAACTCAGTTGTTGAATTTTCTTCTAGCAGAGCTTGAAGGACAAAATATCACTCTTGCAAAGACAGGTATTAGACAAAGTGATGACTATAGAAAGATTAAAAAAGACAGAAGAAATTAAGGCTTACTGCAAGTAATTTGTTGCTTTTCTAAGTAAAAGAAATAAATAGCAATAAATTAGTAAGCTGTATATTTTGTGGAAAATCCTATTAAAGCAAAGACTGTTTATAAGTACAAAATTTAAATTATGAGGAGAAACTAAAATCCTTGAAGGAAAATAATTGTTTCTTTACCATTGATCTAAGTATTGCAAAAGCAGAGTTCAGTGTGTGGCAGAAAACATATTATTTTTTGTCCAGAATCTGTAGTTACTATTAAGCATGAACAAGAAAATCATGAAAGTAGCACTCTTTCTTCCACTTGTACAACAGGAAGAGTTTTACTTCAAACTCTAATAGTTGTAATTCTGCACAAATAAAAGAAAATTCATGCAAGAGCATTGGTCAATACTTGATCTGAATATTGCTATATTTGAAAATAAGAAGCTCATAAAAGTTTAACAATTGTTATGTTTAAGGGCAGAACTTCTAGTATGAATTATAATATTGTAACAATATTCTCTATATTTACTAGATTCTCTATATTACTCAAGAGAATCTATATTTACTAGTTACATCTACAAAATTGCAGTTCTAGATTAGCATACAATTTGTGGATCTATACTTAGCCTACTGAAAGGTCCTTGGATGTTAGAATTAGCTGGAAAAGGAATTTGTCACAGATATTGATTATTTCAATTCTTATTTGTTAATAGGTTCAGATTTTTCTGGAGAACTGAAAAACTAGGATCTGACATTTTTGCAATGGAAATGTTTCTTGTGTGGTCTTTAATGAGATAACTGAAAAAAATGGATTTGAAAATTCTATTGCTAACATAGCTACTGCACTTTTATTTCACAATCAAAATATTAGAAACCTCTGGGAATTGGAAGCTATTGGTATTAGAGATCACACATGTTTTTATCAAACTAGATTACATCAAACTAAAAGTGAAATTGATAAAGCAATAAATGATCAGTTCAGAGCAAATTTAAGATAAGATGACAAAGGAAGATGTGAAGTAAAATTCCTGGTGATTTATATATGACAAAAATATTCCTGATTATAAAGATATAGCTGAAAGATAAGGCAACATTAAATTTAGTGTTGAAAGGAAAATATGATGCTCATAACATGGTGTTTCAAGAATAGTTAAAATAATGAATAAATGAAAAAGTATCATCTGAACTGTCTAAAGCTGGTTGTTACTTATCACATAGAGGGGTTTTGAAGGAAGATTGAACTATTCTTTTGATGTATCAAGTACAAAGAAAGGTTTTCTTTCACTCAATTCCGTAGAAAAAGGACTAAACACTATTGAGAATTAATACTATTTATGTCAGTTAGATTAAGAGAAAGAAGAATTATATCTGATATCAGACTTTTTTACAGATAATCTCTATTTTCTTCAGTAACTCATCTCTAATTTCTGAGGTTCAGTTTTCAAGTTTTTAGACAGTTGTTTTCAGAGTCATCCTTCTCATAGCTGTCATTCAGTATTATGTAGAAAATGTAAGTATAGAACATAGAGAAATTGCCAAAAAACTATTGAAGTTTTATATTACTACATTACTTGCTTGGACAGAGATATTGACTTCTAAAATTTCATAGAGGTTTCAAGGCAGTTAATGGCAAATACTAAATTTCAATCAAGAGGTTGAGAACTCGCAAATTTTGATACCTCAACTTCAGAACTTGAAATACCTCAAGTCTTGAGGCTTCTGTGGAATCAAGGATCTGACACTTTATCTTGTGTTGTTGATTTAAGAATGGAAGTGAGGGAACCATTTACTAGAAGAAAGTTGCTATGAATTGTGCAAAAATATTTTGATCTGATTGGATTTTGTCTGGTAATACTATACCCACAATTATACCTGTGGGAAAGTTAGAAATCAAAATGCAGCTTAGATTAGGAGCCAATGATAAAGTTGAAAAGATTTTGAAAAGGATCATTGATCTTCACCCTTTGAAATTGATAGAAATTATGCAATATATATCCATAGATAACTGTTCGATAAGCTTTCATACTTTCTGCAGTGTATCTAAATTGTCTTATGCGACTATGTTTTTGAGAATAAAAAGTGAATGCAACTAGTACTATAGCTGAGTCAAGAATCTTACAATTAAAACACGTACATTCCTAGACTAGAATTAATTGCATATACAATATACATGTTTTTCTGAAGTGGTAAAAAAGGCTTTAAGTTTCTGAGACATTACAGAGTATTATTAATCAGACTTTTCTTCTACTCTATAGTGGATGTGTCATGATGATTCATGGTCTATATTTTAAAATAAAGTATATAGAGATGAGAAATCTTACAAGTTATAAGAAATGGAAATATGTGCCAGATAGAATCTATCAGATTTTCCATCAAGAGGTTGTTCTACCAAACGTTTAATTTAATCTCGTTGGGAGGGAGTATCAGGGTTAAAAGAGAATAAACAAGGTTGGGAAAAGTCTGAAAATGAGTCAATTAAAGAGTTGTAATGGTAAATTGAATGTTGAGATTTTATAACAATGCATGTAAATCTAAAAAAAAATGCCTGAGTGGTGAACTGAAAGCAGATAAATGAAACATAGAAAATTATAAATGTAGTTCAATAAATATTTAGATGAAAATAGTTAGTCTCTTAATCTTTAGAGTTAATGGTTTATTTCATGTGAATGCAAAATTAAAAGAGAGGAAGATTTATAAACATTAACATGTTTGGCAAAAAAATTTCTTAAACTTTAACTATCCCATTTTATTTCCAAGTGAACATAAATTGGTAAAACTGTTCATTCTAGAATATTATTTGATTTTACATCATTTTGGACTCCCATGTTCCTTTAACCAATCTCAAAAATTTTTGGATTTTAAACATTAGAAAAACGACAAGATCAGTTATTTCTAAATGTTTGGTTTGTAGAAGACACTGCATAATTTAATGTTTTCTTATAAGAACAGTTCCTGTATCACTCCCAGAAGATATAATAAGATATATATGGATTTTTTTTTTTTTGAAGTCATAGACTTTTTTTTACTGGCCTTTTTACTCTGAAAAAAACTGCTATAAAAACTTTGTTTTGTATATACATGCTTTGTGTTCAGAGCTTTCTGTCAGTGAATTGCTTTCTATTAAGTTTACAGGGATTTACTGCAAGATATGGATGTCTTCATGTAATTTACAGTGACAATGATATGAACTTCACTGGAGCTAATCTTTTTAAGGCTATTGATTGGAAAATGATTGAAGGTGAAGCATTTAATAAAAGAAATACATGAAAGCTTAATTCTCCCTCAGTTTGCTGGTGGAAAGGTTTCTAAGAATGTTGAATTCAAATTAAGAACATGCTGAAGAGTCTTGAAGAATGTATCCTTAAGCTATGAAGAATTGTTTAGTTTGGTTTGCAAATGTAAGGCTATCATAAATTCAAGGCTGTTAACTTATATATCAGAAGATCTATATGAGGTTAAAACAATTACTCCTATGTTTCTGCAAGAAATTCTCGAAATTGTTGTTCTAAATCTGGATCATATAAATTAAAAATATGTTACAAATTAATATTAAAACTACAAAACTATAATATCCGAATAACATCTAATTGACATTTAAATTGTAAGAAAATAATCAAATTGAAATTTATATTAAAACATTCTATCTTTTAAAGTAAGATAAATAAAGCATAAGTTTCAAGAGTTGTTACAACTCCAAATTGCGCACATATAGCTCCTATATCAGGATCTAGTATTTAGCAATGTCTCCTAGACTGTATTACAACAACCAACTGGGTACAACTGCCTAGTTTATTAAAGTCAGTTTTGCTAAAAATTACATTTATGTTATTGATTTAGATTTATGTACAGTTGTTTATACCATCTTGATATTGTTATATATCACATATTTGTAAAGTATTTATGTTGTTTTGATTAATTTAAAAAAATGATTACTCTTGCTTCAGTAAATTGTATTGATTTTTAGGGTTTTATTTGTTTTGTAATATATAATCTTAGTAAAATTTATGTATGTGTGAAATTAGTTTCTAGTTCTTAGTTTTGAAATATATGTGTAATAAGTAAATATATACTGAAATATTTGAAGTTTCAATATTTGAAATCAAATAGCACAAGATTGGAATACTCAATGTTCAAGTTTGAGCACGATCAGAGTTTCAAAAGCCAGATATTTCATGAAGTAAAGTAATTTAGAAGGGTGAGATTAAATGTAGTACCTGCTGCAAACACATTCTACCTCATTGGATTTTACCAAGCCATCAATTATGTTCTGATGCATAGGACATAAGATAATTTAGCTGGGTGAAATTCCATTCAAAGTGCTTTAAAAAATCCAGAATTTCAACATCAACAGTATAGTTGTCTACAATTCAATGGGATTTGCCAATGAAAACATTGATCTAATTTTCTCAATGAAAATGAAATTAAAGGAAGATTATAAAAATAGAGATAAGAGGCACACGAAAATGTGTTCACACTAACGCCCTTTCAAAATTTCTATTTTAAACAGGAATTAAAATTATTGCATCTATACAACCATGTAAGGACTAGACACTTATGAAGTTAAGAGTGTTCATAAATTAGAGGTTTGTAAAAATGAGCACATTTACTGCATACAAATTTTTCTAAAATGTTACAACAAATTTTATGAAAAGGAATCAATTTGCATAATTTGCTCCACTCCATTTTTTATAGGTTGTGTGTAATTTTGGATTAAATAGAATTTTATAATAAATTATAACCCTAAGTTAAAAAAAGGATCTAGAAAATCAACCATTGCTTTATAGTCTTTTGTTTTATCAGTCATTAGACATCAATATTCATGTATGTTATATATTAAATAATTTTTCTGTGATATGCGCCATCTAATTATTTTTTAATTTTTATCTTTGCATAACAATTTTATAAAGTTTAGTTTGTTAGCATGTTCATTTATTCTTTTAGTCAATTAATATGCCATTTAATTAGCTTATTTATTGAACTAATTATCTATAAGTTTCTTACTTTGTTGAAGTTTTTTCAGTGATTTAAAACTATATTCACTGTTTCCTATGTGTTAAAGATTTGAAGTGATGGAACTTATTTTTTCTGAGGTCTTAACTTTCAATAAGTCTTGAATCATTAATTTGACTTACTTTCATCGTGACCTTCATTGTTGATATCTTCCTGTGCATTATAAGGTTTTATGTATATAATGATGCATGCATATTTCTAATAAAAATGTAATTAAAATTTCATGTTAAGTACATTAGGAATTTGTTTTAGTTTGTTTTACTTAATTTCAGCATGTTGTATTGTGAAAATTTTAAAATTTTTCAGCTCTGATGAACCAGATCAATTTTCGTTGATATGGCCATTGCAGGATCAGTCATTTATTAGTGAGGATTTTGACATTCCAATAAATGAGTGAGTATAATATATTATATAAGATCTTGAAGTATTAAAATACTACATTATGGATAATAGTTTGAACTGTGAACTTGATTCAGTTAAACTGTAATTCAATTTTTGAGTGTTTCCTTCAATCAAAATCAGTTCTATCAAATATGTGTTTTGAGAGCAATTTATACAATATCATTTTTAATGTTTATTTGAAGAGATGCCAGTGTGCAGAATGTCAGATATCACTTTGTGTTGGCCCTTGCTTTAAAAACTATCATACAATGATTAACATTCACTTTTTTCTGTTTGTCAGGGTAATGTAATATTTAAATTAAATATTTTTATATGTGTGAAACATTAAAAATTAAACTTAAAGTATACTCTTGTTTTGTTTCACTTCCTAGTATTTAATAATGGGAAAAAAAATTATCTTTAGAAGAAAAGGGTAAGGAAAGCAGTTAAATCACAGTTTCGAGTTGCCAATGAAGTTAAAATATCATGAAGGAAAGCAACTAAACTGAAAAAATAAATGTATGTTAGCAGTATGGCATGGAGACAAAATTATCAAATTTGTAAATAATTTGGTCGTTTACAAGGGTGAAAAATTAGTAAAGACAAGTGCTCTAACCAGTAGCTATTATAACTGTTCATTTGTTAGCATTAACTTAAAATAGGCAGTTTATTCCATGCGTTTTCAAAACTGCTCACTTCAACCGTGAAAACATAGGTGCCTCTCTGACCAAATGTTTTCAATTCGTGTAAAATCAAGAGACTACACATCCCAGAAAAACAATCAAACAACTTCATATGGCGGAAGATCAACACATAATGGGAGACATTTTTTTATTGAAAGATATTTTGGAAGCCTCGATGAGATAGGGGATAAGCACTGCTCTTAAAATGTCAGAAATTATATCAAATTGTTACCTGTTCTTATTTTCCTTGTACAAATAACTAATTCTGAATACAAATAATGACAGGAGATAAGAAATGGCTAATGTATGATAACCTAAAATGTTGAACTGTTAACACTTCTGATTCACCTACATTAGCCAAGCTGGCAGCTGAATGGTTAGCTCTCTTGCCTTCAGTTCAACAGTTCGTGGGTTCGAATCCCACCTTGGGCATGGATGTTTGTAGTGGTTCGGAATCCACTGTAAGCCATAGGTCTTGGTCTAATTAGCCCTCGTGTGCAAAAAATGACCATTGAGCGACAAACAAATGAACGATTCATCTACATCAACTTTAAAAGCGAACTTTATCCCAAGGTTTTAACATTGTGTGAAATGTGCAAGGAATAGTTCTTTGGGAGGTCCTGCCACTCAACCAAACTATCAGTGCTGCTGTTTACTGTCTATTGTTAGGCTACATTCAAATTTCATAGCAAGGTTTCAATCATCTTAGTATTAGCTTTCATCATGATCACATACTGATGCCATCACTTTAAAAGCTGATGGGCTTCAGTTGGGAGGTTTTACTTTCTCTTCCCTTCCCTATTCTATTAACTTGACTCAACTGTTATGTTTTGTGAGTATGATAGAACTTTTTTGCACTCCCAATGCATCAAAAGTACCATGACAATAAGTTCAAATCAGCATTAACTAGTTAAATTACAAATGATATAATCAAAATATAACAACTTTTATTTTAAATTAGTCTGAAACAAATATCTATGTGCAAATTTCCTTCTATTCCATGACGCTATTGTCTTAAACTAGATAGAATTTTAGCTGACAAACAGAATTAAGATTTTGTTTACATAGATATATATCTTTTACGAAAGGGATTTTTACTGTTATTTGGTATGATCAGTCCAAGGTAAAAAAAAGGTCGACTAAAAATTTGATTAATTTTCACCCATATATTGTTTCTATTGAGTAAATCGTTAGTTTTCTAGATTTAATTGTGCTTAGCACTTTATTCCAAAATGGTTTGTAATTTAAAAAAATGTTCTAAAAAAGGTTATAATAATTTTTATTAAAATTTTATTTTCAGTGATGATGCATTGAGCATATCTACATGCGATTTTAGTTCAAATTCTTCAGATATTGACAGTTTTAACTTTGAAGAGCTTGAGTATAACATGCCAGTTTCTGATAAATTTGTTTCTTCAATTCTTGGGGATAGTAAGTAATTCTTTTTGTGTTACCTTAAATTTAGAAATTTCAAAATAATTACTGACCTACCAACTTTTGTTCATTGTGCATAAATTGCATTTTTATGTAAATTGTGTAAAAAAAAAAAAAATTACCTTTTGATAATCTAGAAAACTTGTTTGTGAAAGTTTTTAACTAAGGGAGATCAACAAGTTCGTTTATATTGTGGAAGACTAATGGGACAATTTCTGGCATTAATTTAATTACACACAAAATCTTGATAATTGTAATAAAGAATATTTTATTAACTTAAATATTTAATGTAGAATTTTTTATTTTATCAATTGTGATAGTTTCAGATTGTTAACTTATTTAATTCAGAAACTTCAATAATATAATACAGTTCTTTCTTCAGTAAACTATTCATATGAGGAAAAGTGAAATATATCTGTGAATTGCATCTTACAAAATATTAATGTTGCTTGCAATGTGCATCTTTATGAACTTTGCCTTAAATACTCAGTTAGTTTAATTCCTATGAATTTAACTAAGGATTTTATTAATTAATAAATAGAAACTTAAGTAATTAAAAAGTTTAAATAAGAAAACATTCTTTATAAACCTGTTAAATTCTGGCTTGTGAAAAGTTTGAAGATTTCCTTAAAGTTTGCGAGTATGTAATGAAGTGTCAATTGCCTTACAATTTGCCTCTTGTTTTTAAATATTTATGTTAAATGTTTACATTTTAAAAGTATTTGATATAACTGCATAAGTAATTTTTTCCTTTTTTTTAATTAGATTTTTCAGATCTTGAATGTCTAATCGGCAATTTTCATGATCAGTCTTCCTTTGTGAATAATTTAAATTGTAGTGTGATGTCAGAAGATGAACAATTAAATGAATTCTTATTATCATGCAGAAAGTCATGGTTAGTATATTTCTTACTCATTATCAATTCAAAAGTTGGTGTGCATGTTAAACATTTATTGAATAATTTTTAAGCTTTATTGTAAAAGAATTATTCGTATATAGATATTTTTTCTTTTTTTCTGCTTAATTTCTATGTTACAAATAAATAGCTATAGAATGCTTGATATTGAATAGAATAAAAAAAATAGCATAGTATAAATTCTATTATTGACTTATGCATCTCAAATAAAGTCAAAGCTACTATTATATATAAGTTATATTTGGCAACATTAAAAAAAAGCTCTATGAAATTTCTGCTTTAGATACTGCTATCCATTGTGGAGAAAATTATTGTTTTGGAATAAACAAAAATGAGGTTCTTTCAAAGATTTTTGTTTGAAGTTCCAAGAACTACTATTTTGTCAAAACTTAAAACAGTGGATGAAATAGTTTGACTCTGGTTGTTTATGATGTCTCAATTGGATGATTTTTATGTAAAGAATGTAGAGCAATAATCAACAGAACTTCAGTTTGAAAGAAGCAATCTTTGATTTCACTGCATCTATGCTCTATGATAAGAAAATGCCAAAATTGTTTTAATTTCTGAATTTCTTTTTATGTTCTGCCATCTTTTAAATTTTCAGAAAATTTTACATCTGTGAATCCATTTTTTGTTAGTGTTTCAGTTTGAGTCCCATATCAGATATTCATTTTAGTTTTGAAATTCCTTCAAAATTTAATATTATCTTAATGCATTTGCTATCAACTTAGGGGCAGTTATTAGTGGTTCAGAATTCACCTTAAAACATCAATCCAAATGGTATTAGTCTATGTGGTAAATGTTGCTAAGCGAGCAATGTCTAACCAGGGTTTATTTACTTATATTTTAGTTATGTAATTTAACTAAAAATACATCCTTGAATTTGAATTCTTGTTTTAATTAGACACTCATTATATTTGTTAATATAATAACTTTGAATTGATTGCAGAGGTAAATGTGTTTGCTACTTTCAAGAATGACCTCAATTTCATATATTTCATTAAAAAAATTGTATAAATGTGTATCATATTTTGATACCATATACATGCATATATATATATATTAAAAGTTTTCAGTGGTCAGTAGGATTATTCATAGATTTTCCTATTCAGATTTATAAATCATTGATTTCAAGAAAAAAGAATGAATTCTGTAACTCACAATTGTGTGCTGTTAGTACTTTCCTGTTTTAAAAATCATTTGACTTTAAAATTTCTTTTTTAAATTGTGGGAAAAACTTCCCATAAAAACCATTTACTCACATAATTGTAATAAGTGTTAGTACTAAAGAAAATGTCTAATAGTGCACAGATTTTGTTTTGCTCTGTATGTAGCTTCTTAATTTTTTAAGGAGTTGTGTTATTGTAGAGAGAAAGAGATTTAGGCTTTTATAATATTTAACTTCATCAAATTTAATATATGTGTGAAGAAAATCTTTAAACACATTGAAAAATTATTTGTTAATTACCATTTTATTTTTGTGCACAATATCATTTTCATTGAAATGTATTTTTTTATAACTTGTAAAATATAAAAGATGAATATCTTCGAAATGCAGTACCATTTACTTATTACTATTAATGATTTAATTCATCATTAACTTTCAAATTATAAAGTGCACATTTTTGTTTAAATAATATTTGTCAACATAGTTTTTAATTTTGCTTAATATTCATTGATTTTAGGTCTAGAATGTCAACAGATGAGCAGCAAAGCAGCTTATTTTCTTTATCACATACTGTATGTAAGATGGATATCAATAAGCAGTTAGAAATTATCAGAATTATTGATCCTAATGCACATATATCTTCAGAAATGACTGAATTTAAAATAGGTATAATTGTTTTAAGTTCTCTTTATCTTGACCAGGAATTTTGAAAGTTAATGATTTATAGGGCTAAAACTTATAAATTTACCGAATTTGATATAGGAAAGATAATTTTCAGGTACTGATTGTAAAAAATATTTTGCTAATTGCTGGTTTAATTTTATTCATTATATCATTTTAATAGGAATGTGTGAACTTTCATATTTTATAAGTTATAAAATAACTAAAGTGTCTTGAAACTAAAATACCATTTACTTGTAATGTTGATTTTGTTTTAGCTCATTCAGTTTAATTTAGAAATAATAGATGCAAATTTTCTATTTAAGATATATTCATCAACATTTTTAATTTTGCTTACTATTCTTTGATTTAAGGTCTAGAATATATCATTCAACCTTGTTTTTATTGTTGCGATTTACATTAGTAATTACAGTTGTAGGTCAAATAAGATGTTAATAAAATTTGTTTGTGTGTGTTAATCGTTTGTGAAGTATATCGTTTTACAATGTTTTAAATTGCATAAAAAATTGCAATTACAAGTATCATCTACTGAAGAAATAGAGAAGTCTTGTGAGTTGCTATTTTTTTTAACCTTTTTGTCCCTGCTGTACAACTGTTGTACCACGAAAGTGAGTGTCTCAGAAGACAGCTGTGGTATAGCAGTTGTACCATGGATTTTTTCCCCTTTCAATCGCTTAAGTTTTTTCACTCAAATTTCTTCATGCAGTTGAGGGAGATTTAATTGTTGCTCTTTTGTGTGTGAAAGTCTTAAAAATTAGGGACTTGTTTAAGCGGAGAATTTTGGTGAAAACCGGTTTTATTAGCTCCTCTTTTTAAAAAGGTGGCATATTAATCCTCACTTTAGCAAAATATTTCACTATAATCAGTTTCTTTTTTGTCGCTAGAAATAAAATAAAAATAAAATGAAAATACTTCAATCATAAATTGAGATGCAGTAGATATTTAAAAAAAAAATGCTTTATAATTGTGTCAGTCTTTCTATTACCTAGTTTTAATTTTTGTATAAAATAAAAATAATCATGGTTTTGGTTTTTAAAAATAATTTAATAAGCATAGTTGTATAAAAACTTAAAACACTTCAGATAAGAATTTATTCCCAATATAAAGATAATGTCATTTTACTAGGCTCAAAAGGTTAAACAATAGTGCAATTATTTATTGCAAACAAAAGAACAAAGTTTGAGATGTTTTGGTTAAAAGTTCTGGGACATACTATGCTTATAAATGCTGAATGAAGTGTTAGGTCTATTTACTCTTGTACATCTCAGTGATTGTCAAAATTGTAATTAATTCAGTAATATATAGTAATCAAAATATTGTCATTGTTTTAAAGTTTTTTATTCACAATAATAATAAACGCCAACAGTTATACCATGATGGAAGTATCTGTTCTTTTATGCCCAATGGTTTAGTGGTAGCACTTCATATTCCTAAGGCAAGGTCCTTTCATTCAGTTGGTCGATAAAATGAGTACTAAGCATGCTTGGTAACTTAACACTAGGGGTTTTGCATTAGGCTGACCACCTAACTGAGATATATGCTTCACACCCAGGGGCACTCGATAATGAAAACATGGGCATCGTGGGCCCTCGGATCTGGGCTGTCATATCACTGAGTTTAGTCCCCTCAGGGGTTTACCTTCTTTAGGTAAATATGGGAATAATATGGGTTTACCTTCTTTAGGTAAATATGAAAAAGTTCAATGGATTAAAACGACGCAAAAGATCTCATCAAGAATCTAAAAAACAACTGCAAAATACAGCAATTAATTTCAAGAAACCATATGCCCATGTACTGAAAAAAACAGTATCAACTGCTGTACAAACAGACACTTCATCAATTATCTTTTTTAAACCTGAAACACAAAGCAAACCTATTACAGAAAAGTCCATATTTATAAAGCCACCAAAAACGAGTGACCTCTGATAACAGAAAACAGCTTAAGATTAAAGATCAATCAAATGTAACTGCTTTCAAAGCCAGCCTTCCCACAGACAGCCATAGTGATATGGATACTGATATTGATAACTTTGAGTTGATTACGAAGAACAGATCACGTCACCATAAAAAGAACCCTTCATAATGGTGGTTCTTATTTCTTGGAATTGCCATGGACTCTGCACGCATATATCTGACATTAAAGACATAATAAATTCATACACTCCTGCTTGTCTAACACTCCAAGAAACCAACTTGAAATCTCGTACTACTTGGAAAATAAAAGGTTACACGCCTTATCGAATGGACATACCTGATGATTCTATATCAGGTGGGGTGTGCATTCTTGCTTCGAATAACTACCCCCACACAATATTCCCATTACGTACTTCGCTGCAAGCTGTGGCAGTTGAGATACATATTAATTTTCGAATCACTGTATGTAACATTTACCTACCACCACGTAATGTCATTTCCCAAAGCAACTTCAATAAACTATTGCAACAACTTCCCGTTCCTTATGTATTAATAGGTGATTTTAATGGACATAGTGCTCTATGGGAAAGTACTAATACAAATTCTCGAGGACGACAGATTGATCAACTGATAACTGATCACTGCCTCTGTCTGCTAAATAACGATGAAAAAACTCACTTTCATGCTCCTACGAAAACATTTCATTCCATAGATTTGGCTATTTGCTCTCCTATTTTATTTCCTCATCTGGACCTGACCACTGAGAATGATTTGTATAACAGTGACAATTATCCTGTAATCCTTACTTTTGCTGATCCACCTTCTAATGGCTTACAACCTGACACCTTTAAGTATCATAAGGCAGACTGGCATTCTTTTGCAGAACTGGCAATTATTACAGAAGAAATGATTACAAACACTGATATAAATGATGCTGTTATTAAAACCACAAATACTATTATGAAAGCTGCTGAAATATCCATTCCAAAATATTCCTCTCATCCTCGAAAATTACGGAAACCCTGGTGGAATGAAACCTGTGCAAAAGCCTACCGTGAACAAAAAAGTTTCGGAACATTTTTCGAAGACATCCTACTACCAATAATCTAATTATCTTTACGAAAGCAAAGGCTTTGGCCCGCAAGATTCGTCGTCAAAGTCAAAGGGACTCTTGGATGCGATATACATCAAATATTACATCTAGCACTCCTAGCAAGCTTGTTTGGAAAAAAGTGAAAGTAGCTAATGGCTTGTACCAAGAATTCTCTTTCCCGATATTGAATACTAACACTGCAGTTTATTCTTCTCCTGAAGAAGTAGTTAATAAAATTGGCAAAACATTCTCTGGTGTGTCTAAATCTGACTCTTACACACCTTTTTTCCAAGAGTATAAGAGTCGTACTGAGCACATCAGCATAAATTTTTAATAATTCTGAACACTTGCCCTACAACTACGAATTTCACATGTATGATCTACCAAAGGCTCTATCCAAGACCCATAATAGCAGCCCAGGTCCAGATGGAATTGCTTATCAAATGCTCCGCCATCTAAGCCCAGTCTCTCTTACCAATATCCTGTTCCTCTTCAACAGAATCTGGCAGGAAAATATTTTCCTTTCTATGTGGCAAGAAGCAATAGTTATCCCCATCCTAAAACCAGGAAAAGATCCTAAATACCCTTTAAGTTATCGTCCTATAGCCTTAACTAGCTGCTTTTGTAAAAGAATGGAACGCAATAATCATCTTGTTTTTTATTTAGAAAACAATAGGTGTATACCTCAGCAGCAAAGTGGTTTCCGTCAGGGTAGATCTATGTTAGACAATGTTATTAATTTGGAAAATGACGTTAGAACCGCTTTCGTTCATTGGAACCATCTTGTATCAATATTCTTATATATTGAGAAAGCCTACAATAGAACCTGGCTCTATGGAATTATTCGGACCTTACATAGCTTTAATCTCCGTGGTAACGTACCACTTTTTATTCAAAACTTCTTACAAAAAGAAGGTTTAAAGTATGCATTGGGTCTGTTTTATCTACATCATTTGTTCAAACTGAGGGTGTTCCTCAGGGTAGTGTACTTAGTGTAACATTATTTATTGTTTATATTTCCAAGATTTTATCTGTATTACCTTCTTGTATTAAAAGTACACTTTACGTGGATGACTTGCAGATTTCCTGTCAAGGTTCAGATATACATTCAATTAAACGACAGCTACAGGTGGCTATAAATCAAATTACTGACTGGTGTGACAAAAATGGCTATACCATTTCACCAAGTAAGAGCAGATGCATCCATTTTTGTAGGAAACGTGGCCTTCACCCTGATCCCAATATCCAACTTCAGGAGGTATCCATTCCTGTTAAAGAGTTACGATACCTTGGGGTAATTTTTGATAACAGACTTACCTTCTTGCCCCATATATTACATTTGCGCAAGAAGTGCGAAAGATCTCTTAACATACTAAAAGTTCTTTCCAATACTTCTTGGGGTGCAGATCGAACCTCATTGTGCAGAATATATCAGTCTGTTATATTATCCCGTGTCGATTATGGGAGTGTGGCTTATGGCTCAGCTTCAAAGTCTGCCCTAAAATGGTTAGACCCGATTCATCACGCTGCACTTCGTATCTGTAGTGGAGCGTTTCGCACCTCACCTGTCGACAGTCTCTATGTTAACTGCAACATACTTCCTTTAAAACTTCGACACATCAAGCTTTCCCTTAATTATTATTTCAAGAGTTTTTCTACTCTAAACCATCCACTAAGGTCTGCTAGAGTTGACTCTACGTTAAAGAGATTTTTTAACGCTCGCCCTTCTTGCACTCTTTACCTTTTATGCTAGGATTCAACCTCTTATAGAGGAAGCTGATCTTTTAACTCCAGTTGAGATTGCTGACTACAATAGTATTCCCCCATGGGCTTTTCCACAAATACGCTGTTTAAGCAACTTTGCTCTGTTTAGCAAAGAACATACTGATCCCATAATTTTCAAACAAATTTATGCTATTCATCAGAATCAATTTCAGGATTACTTCCCAATCTTTACTGATGGATCAAAAACAGAAAGACACGTCGGCTGTGGCATAGTTTATGGCACTAATATCTATAGTTATGGTCTTCTGTCAATCTGTTCTATTTATACTGCTGAAATTGTTGCCATTTTGAAAGCTTTTAACATAATCAAGTGCTCTCGCAACCACAAATTCTGCATTTATACTGACAGTATGAGCATAATGAAACAGCTCATATTTCCTCAACACTTTCATCCCCTGATTTATAAAATCTTAGCTTTGATAAATGAAATGTCTCATAATGGTTTTGAAATATTGTTTTGCTGGATACCTACTCATGTCGGTATTACTGGCAATGAATTAGCAGACTTAGCTGCTAAAGAAGGTAAAGACCCTATAGACCAAGCCATCCCTTACGCTGATATCAAGCATTCCATCTTTGTATATACGCATTCTATTTGGCAGAATTCTTGGAACACGCAAGTAATAAACAAACTTTTCTGTCTTAAACCTCTCATTCGGAACTGGAGTAATATCTCATACAGACGTGCTGACGTTATTTTATCCAGACTTCGAATCGGTCATACTCGTTTGACACATAGTTATATTTTATTTAAGGAACCTGCACCTCTATGTTCGAGCTGTAAAATAGTTTTAACTGTATATCATATCTTAATTGAATGTCCTAATTTTAACCATCTTCGTCTTACGTTTTTCCACAACACTGTCTTTAATTTATTGGACTTGATTGGGGAAATACCTCATTCAAATCTCTTTGCTTTCTTAAGGACTCTCAGAATTTTGCTCTGCTTATAACGCATTCTCTTTACTCCAAATTAAATTTTAAGTAAGATTCAAATTAGCAATTTTTTACTGCAAGAAATTATTTCGCCAATTTTATCATGGATATTTTATTCTGATCTGATAGATTTTTAAACTTTCGTTCGGCGCAGTATGTCCTTTTTGGATTTTGTGCCAGAAAAAAGATAATCACTCACTCACTCACTGAGTTTAGTAATAATAAATATTTTATAATGTATTTTCTTTTTTTTTTGTAGATGAATCATTAATAACAGCTGCAAAGTGGAAAAGGATCCAATATATTTTTAAAAAGTATTTGGAATCTCTTCCCTCACAGAAAACTTCCTTGAAAGCTCGAAAAACATCCAAAACCTCTAAAGCATTATCAAGGAAATCTAATTTTGTGTCTAGAACATCTAAAAAACCAAAACAAAAAGTAAGAATTATTTTTGCATATGTTATTAGAATGCCTTTGTGAGTGTTTTGTGTCTACTGTAGCTTATGTTTATTAATATCAAAATATAACACAAATATTTCTTGCATTGGTTTGTATGGTTTTAAAATTTTAAATGTTTAATAAAAAGGGGGAATTTAATTTTAAGATTGATATACCATTAAAATGACTCAATATTAATTGAGAAGTATAAATTGCAATATTCCCTCTCTCCCAAAACATGAAACATTTCATGATCAGGCCATGGAGTTATGTATCAATAATAATTGTAATAAAATGAAGCCTTTTTTCTGTTGCATGTAACATGAATATCAGTGACTCTTTTATGAAGATTTAATAGCTTCATGGAAGAATTTTTAATCATTAAAACAATTTGTATGATTTCAAATTTGTATTGAATAATTCTTATTTTATTTATTTCTAAATAAATGAAATTCTCATTTATAGGAGGTAGCTAATTTGCTTATGCTACCCTCATGATGTAGCTCCTATTAAGCAGGTTTCTTGTGTACGATTTTATTGAAAAATATTTTAATTGATTATGGCCAGGCATATTGTTGAAATCATGACTGAAACATAAGAGCTATTAATGAAAGTTAGAAAACATTTACTTAGTTCTTCTGATCTGAAGCGACAGTATCAATATTTAGATGTGCAAACATAGATTAAGACATAGTAATGGAAAGACTGAAACCTCTGCCCAGTGAAATTGATGAATTTAAAGTTAAAAAATGAAAGAGTATATTAAATAAACTTGACAAAAATTCACAATGGATTATTTTGGGGAAGCTGAAAGATTTGATAAATATGTATTACATATATATTTTTTAATACTTTGAGTTCAGAAAGCAAACATTTGAGTTAATAAATTAAAATATAATATTGAACTACATGAACAAATTAAGGCTGGAATAATCCATATTTAATTTACGATTATTTTCATTGTAGCTATAAGCTCATTCAATATTTTTAAGGTATTTTTCTCTATATAATTTGCAGTGGAATATTATCGACAAGACCCTTTTTTTCAAGTAAAAGAAAAAAAAAATAGCCCAATACTTGGCAATTTTTCCGACAAATTGGTGAAATTGTATAGTGCTGATAATTTGGTACTGAAGAAAAGAATACACAGTATGATTAAAAATATAATAAAATTGTACAGAAAAACATCTATAATGAGAAAGATCTAATTGAATTCACCTCAATGCAAAGTGGAATAAACTGGAATGAAATTACAAAATTGAGATCAAGATCCAAGAAGATTGTTGTAAAAGTGTTCAATCTTTATTGCTTAATATTTAAGAATGAGTTTAGACTTAATTTAAAAATAAAAT
This sequence comes from Latrodectus elegans, assembly GCA_030067965.1. Lineage (NCBI taxonomy): Eukaryota > Metazoa > Arthropoda > Arachnida > Araneae > Theridiidae > Latrodectus > Latrodectus elegans. Next base: position 73,544,426 of record CM057809.1, on the reverse strand, counting down.
ACATTTGCTTGTTTAACAATGAGATAAAAGAATTTATTTTTGAACTGTGTTTTAGATAAAAATTTTTCTTTTGCACAGACCATGCTTTGTTTTTCACCCTTATATTAACATGTTTTTCGCATTTTTTTCCCCTTCTCTTTTACTTTTTGCTTAAAATTTGCTTTGTAACTTAATAGTTTTCGCTTCCACGTGACAATTTACAAATTTGAATGTTTTCAGAGTAAAACAGCAAGATCAATATAATGTGAAATGGTATTAGCTATTTTATTTTTTTCTTCAGTGCAAAATAGCAATTGCAAGGAACCAAATTTGTTCTTGAACAGAAATGAACAGTATTGATTATATTTGAAATAAGTCAATCAAGTCTGGTGCTATCTGTTATTTTTATGAAACATAAATGGCATTTCTTTCAAAACTTAATTGTTAGCTTTTCTGATGAAGAATGTTTTTTATCGGATTATCAGTAGTAATATTTAATATGCACAAATATTCGAAAGTTTTTTTAAAACTTATCTGCAGATTATATACATGAAAATACCGAAATATTAATTCAATATTGTTTGTTTTTACTAATATTTATTATCATTTGAAATTGTAATTGAGAAATATTGTTTGCCATTGTATTTATACTTGTTCAGAAACAATTTATATATATTCTAATTGTAACAAGAAATAGGGTATTTCAACAGTTCCTTAAAAAAAAAAAAAAAAAAAGAAAAAAATTAGTACTTTTGGAATTAGTCTCTTCAGAATTTATATGAACCCTGTTTCTAGTTTCTATACTTGTTAGACCTAGAAAAAAGTAAAACCAAATTCTGCATTTATGGATATGATCTCACTTTCTTCTTAAAGTTGGTACTCCCATGAATAGTTTTGTATGTAGTTGATTATGCATTTGTAAAGGGTTTTGCAAGGTTTCGTTTCTTTAGTGATAATTAAAAGTACGGATTATGGCATCTTGGTGGCTTGGTAAGAAAAATGGGAGTTTTGAGATAACATTTTGTGTACTTTAAGAATGTTGATCAGTGTATAAAAAATGACGCATTTAATAATCCTCATAAAATATTTCTCTTAAAAAGAATGATAGTTTTATTTTTCAAATTAAATGGAATTGTAGAGTGTTATTTTGGACACAAAAAAGTCTTTGGTTAAGGGGTACATTGAATTGTATAGGCCACAAGTTTTATATTCCATGAAAAACTGGCTTCCAAAATTGAAAATGATTTCGTTTCACTACCATGACAATGCTCCAACTTATTGCACCAAAGTCTACACTGACTATTAAACCACTACTAGAATGAAAGTTCTTGCTCCCTGTGACATTGCATTATTTCTAAATGAAAATTTGATTTAAACGGAAAACTTTGATGAAAACCTAGAATCCATGGAAATACAATTGCTTTCACTTCCAGGTGTAATTTGGCAAAGTTTTTTAAGGGCTCATTTCAATGAGCAGAAAAGTGCATTGAATGTGTGGTAATTACTTAGAAGTAGAAAGTTGTTTTGCAAACATTTGGCTCTATACCTTAGGTATGAAAGTGCATGATGTGTAGTCAGTCTTTGATTTTGAGGTGTATCATTATTTATGCAATTAGTCTTGCTCGAATATCTTTTACTTATTTCTTTACTTTAAAGAATTTAGTATGTTTAACATTAAGCTTTACTTCAAAAGTTAATTGTCAAAGTAATTGCAGGAATAAAAATGGCATTAGATATGAAAAATAAACATTTAAAATTACTTTTATGTACCTTATTTGAAGTATCGAAAAATTATTTTGCAATTTGTTTTGATACATATCCAGGAATAAACTTCTATTTTTTTTCCTAGAGGCAGATTTCTGAAACAAATTCCATTAAACGCAAGCAAGTAAAACATAGACGAAAAGAAGAAAAAAGTGATTTCTTTGTATATGAAAAGATTGTAAAATTTACTACTTTAGAAGATGAAGATGAAGATGTTAATATACTAGAATAAATTACATTAGTATAACAATTAGTCGGTCATTTTGGAGATGTGTATCATTTTTGTGAAACATTAGTTTGGGTATTTGACAAACTACTTTGTAATAAATCATATGAAATTGCTACACTTTGTATATATTAGAAATAAATTATGTATTGAATTTTAAATTGTTTGCTTGCTTTGATTTAATTACTATCTTGAACTCATTAAGTTGCCTTTTAAACACATTAATTACCTTTTAAAATTATAGTTTTGAGTTTTATGTTCCTTAAAGTTTCCTTTTTCTAAGTGTTTGTAATTGCCTTAAGAGTTCACATGCATTAGGTACTATTCATAATTTCCTGCTGAGAATTAAAATCTATATTTCCCAATGAGTTAGTATTAAAATTTTTTTACTAAATGAATTATTTTGTTATCAATGTTTTTCAAAATGATTTCAATATTAAATGTTTTGTAAAATGCTTGTGTATAATTATTAGCAGTGATTGGAAATAACTGGAGTCATAATTACTTAATAGCTTTCAAATTCGTTTCTTAGAATTAGTTGTGTAAATTAGTATGCAAAGTGTTTTGTTTTAAAGAAAAATTTCATGCATATACAGTTGCTCTGTCATTTATGGATAAAGTATTTTAAAATAAGATTGTTTAGTGGCATGTCCTTTGTTTAGCAATTTCTATGCTTAATGAAAATTTTGTTTCCATAAAGATATTGTACAAAATGTTAAAATTTTTTCCATAATTTTTAATTAATTTATGTTAATCTGATTACACAATACTTTCAGTCAGCTGAATTTCTACTCAAGAGTAAAATATGTTTTAAGTTTGACTAGAAATAGTGTTTCTGAATTACTATTTTAATTTTATTAAATTCAGCAAAATCCAACTGCCTTTTTAAAGCTTTTAGTGCAAGAATTTTAAATAAAAAACTTGAGTGAGAATATCATTTAGCAAACTGAAATGTATATTGATGGGTGATACTGGTTAGATTAATTATATATATGCTATCAATGCAAGGAAGTAATATATATATGTATTACATTAATAAGTTGAATACCATTTCTATTATGCAAATAAAAATATCATATTTTTGTTGAAAAATTAAATCATGACCTGAAAAAGGCATTGAATTTTGTATCAAAATTTACTTTAAGTTTTATTTGTGAAATGAAATTGATTTTTGAAAGTTATTTCCAAAATTTTAATTTGAACATGAGAGAGGGAAGTTATGATTAATCGAATGCTTTTACTTTAAGTATTATCCGATTAAGCATGTTATTTTATATTTTAAATTATGCTCAGTCCATTTGATATTTAAAATATCTGTTTAAATATTACTTTTGTTGCACAAATAGTGCAGAAAATTTTAAATAGTGGAAGCTTTATGTTAATATGTTTGCGAAAATAATGGTAGAATCATTACTATCAGTGATTATATAGCAAACTTTCTTTTCATGAATTTTTCTTATTTACAGTTGTATTTGCTGGATTTTTTGGCCTTATATGTTTCCTCTGAAAAAACTAAATCATGTTTAAAGTGCACAGTAATAATCCAAGAAATTTCGTTTCAGAATTGCCTAAAAATTGTGTTAAATTTTTAGTGCTTTTTAAAGCATTTTATAGTATTGTAATTTCTAACATGAAAGAATGATGCTCTTAATTAAAATGGTAATTATAAATTTTGGTTTATTTTTATTCTTAAATTTTCTAAATAATTGTTGAATATAATAATTTATATGTTCTTGAGATATTCTTAAAGTATGAAAGACAGTTTCTTGATTTTTTTTTTTTTTTTTTTTTTACAGTAAAGAATTTTTTGAAATTAATCTTTCCATTAAAATTTCAGAGAAATAAGACATTTTGAGAACATTTAGTATAAATATTAATGTACATGTTTTTTGTAAATATATTGAAAAGGGTACATTGTTTTATTTAACTTAAGTCTTTGAAATTGGATTCAACAGTCAGGGCACTTCTAAAAGTGTTTTGTACCAAGCTTAAAATCAAAAATAAACTAGCTCCATCTGTTAGTCACTTTGTCCAGAAAGTCCTTATGGAATTGAGCTGTAATTCATTAGTATCTAGGGTACCTAAAATATTCAATCCAAGTTAGGGCAAAGTAATGTTGCAACTTGATATACTGTTTCCTCTTTCTTGTGGCATTTACCCTTGGTACCAAAGGAGTTATTTCTCCTTTTGTTGATTTAATTTGGATTTGTTTTTATACTGTGAAGACAGATCTACATTAGTTTTACATGCATGTGTAGTGTTTTAAATCTTAAGAAATAAGTACCCAGCATTGCCTGAGCTTGGGGTAAGGCAAAACAGTAGTTTTTCAGGTATATTAGAGGCTGTTAGGACTCAAACCGCAGTGCAATTCATGTTTATTACAGGTCGCATAACAAGAGATGCATCTCGTGGAGCTTTTCTTTCTGCAAAAGAAATGTTCAGTTATTTACAATCTGCTCATCCACTTGGTAGCTATTAAAGCTCCAAGAATTTGTCTTAATTAAAATAAGAATTGCTCTTGTACAAACATAGATGCTACTTTTTTTATTTAATGGCGTAATTTTTATTCAAAATGATGCTATTTTGTCTTCAACAAACAATTATTACCATTTAAGTTGTCTTGAATTATTACCATGTTTCATGACTAATGTGCAAAGTTATTGGAGTGATAACCAAAACCAACCAATTTTCTGTTTACTGAAAAAATATAAGTTCTCAAAATTTTTTATTATAGTTAATTCGTCATTTCAAACATTGCCTTATTTTTCAAACAAGTAACATACTATTAAAGTAAAACATTGCATTATATTATTTCAATGCCTTTTTTAAATTTGCTTGATTTTTTTTTTTGTAATGAATGATTACTAAATATGTATTCTAAATTTTGATTTAATTTCCTTTTTTAGAACATTTATGCTTAGTGAGTATCATTTTTCATCAATTATCTCGTACATATAAAACTTTTGGGGTGTCTTAGGAAAACATTCCTCGAACTATAAAAAATTGAAAACAACAATTTTCTAAGAATTATTGACATGATTTGTTAAGCATGTAATTTTTCATAATGAGTAAACTATATTACAAAAAATTTTTGTGAAATAGTTAATACAAAATACTTTTAACTGTTCAAAATTGTTTTACTAATCTAAATTTCTAAGAGCTTTCACAGAACATTGATTTTAGCTGTAATCTTTTATTTCATTTAGGAAAAACTAACAAAAAAATTGAATTTCAATGTACTTCAGAAATTGTTGGCATCTATTAATTTTATTTAAATTGTTTCTGTTTAAATTGTAAATCTAGAAATGTCTGAGAAATGAACTGAGATAAATAAAATAATGAAAAGACTAGTTATATTTTTTATCACTGGTTTATTGTTTGTATTTTTAAAAATAGAGAATTTTTGTTGAGTAATAATATTCCAAACATTTCATGAAGTTGCAAGTCAACTTGAGTGTAACTATCAATCATAAATTTCATACTGATTGCAAACTAGAATTTTTGTTACTAAATATACTGGTATTTTTTCGTTTTTTTTTGAAAGTTTACTCATACATTTAAAATTAGTGTATGCTGATTTATAATTATGTAAATATAATTTTACGGTTGAACATAATTTAAATTTACCAATTAGAATTATGATAGATTTTCAAAGTATGTGATATTTAAGAGTTTTAATTTCTCTCTTTCATGTAGATGTAATTACGCAAGTTGTAATTAAAATATTTAAGTTTTGCATTTAAAAATAATTTGAAAACTTATTTTTTAAACTAAACGATTTCTTACTTCAATGTAATGATTCTGCTTAGAGTAATATTAGTAAAATATATTTATATATATATCACAAGTGTTATAAATTATACAGAAATAAATTTCTCCTTTGTGCATATGATTGCTATATTTTATTTGTAGTATTTACAAAATTTATTTTAGGAAATATAATTTGATTTTAGTTTTTCTTTAAAATGTCAATTCTCATAGCAATAAGCTACTTATAATGTGCATATGATCTAAAAAAATTGTGTATTTTGTTGTTCAACCCTGAATGTTAAATGTAAATAATCATTATTTATTATTTCAAGGAGCTCTATTTGTCTGTTAAACGTTTTATACATCTTGTTTAATGTGAATTGTAATATTCTAATATTTCATTAATACTATAAAGGATATATAAAATTTAAAATTATTATAGAAAATTGTTTTTATAGATTTCAGTGTGTTTAAATTTTGTCAGCAAATTGATTTCTTAATAAGAGATTTTATTCCGTTTTGAAAGTAATGGCTTAAATTTTTTAAAAGTAAACACAATATTAAATTATTATCATTGATAAGAATTAGTTTCAGTTAGCATGTGCCTTTTTGAAAACTTACTGTGAAACTTGTTCTAAACATTGTTAGGTGTTGATTTTTCACCAGAGTTTAAAATTTTTTGCAAATCTGATATTGTAAATTCATCCATAGTTTCCATTTGGCAATTTGATTGTTTGTATCCTTAGTTTTTATTTGGCACTGTATATGAAAAATTTATATATTTGGAAATTTTGTAAGGAAATAAAATGTTTTTTTACTAAGTGCAATTTTTTATTTCAATACACATAAGTGGTCTTAAAAGATGTTTTTATTACACAAGTTGAAATCGAAAATTTTTGAAGTTAATAAAAGAATAATTTGCATTAGGATTTAAAAGTACAGACTTTTTTGTATTGTATCATTAGGATTGAGTCTTGAATTGCATATAATAGTGTAACTTAGTTAATGAATTTTTTTTTGTAATTTTTCATTTTAAAGAGAATTCGTAAATAAAAAATAATACGTGGGTGTATATATGTATGTATTTATATATATTTATGAAAACTATGATGTAAATATAAAGTAGTAAATCACGATAAAATATATAAAATACAATACCAACAAATATGTTCAGAAACTTAACCAGCACAAAAGTAGCCAAAGATGTGCCAAGAATGTAAATACAATTTGAAAATCAATAATACAACTTCGCAAATCAGAGTAAGAAAATTAAAAAGCATAGAAACCAAGTCTTCATCAATAGAGATGGTCAGCTATCCAAATTAGACTTCTGACATGCATCTAAAAATCTTGGTGCTATTTCCCCGAAGTGCACGTTGAAGAAAGATACACAAGAGTGTTTCAAAAATTATATCGGGAAATTTGAAAGTAAGCTATATGAAAGAAATGTATGCAAATCCAAAGTAGAAAAAGAAAACATCCAAGGAATACATGCAGTAAACAATATATCAAAGCCATTTCTACAAATCCAAAGTAAAAATATCAAATCCTGCACATCAAAATATTTTAAAAATTGCTAGACTCAGTTGTCAAAAGCATTTTGAAAAATTATGACATAAATTAAAAATTTTAAGTAGGTGTTTTCGGGTTTTTTGGTTAGAGAATTTCTCTCTTTCTCTCTCTCTCGATTCTTTGGTAAACCTTCCGAATTTGTGGGAACTGCGTCACTTCCTTTTTAAAAGCGATTGTCATTTTCCTACATAAGATCGACAGTAATGTTGATTATAAGGTTTTTGAATTTTCACACAAAATTTGTTTTCTAACGAATTTACGAAGATTTCCAAAATATCACCACTAAAGTACAATTACATTGAATTTAAGAGATTGAGGTCACATGAGGTAATCTAATTCATCGTGTTCATGGATGCAGTCTAGTGTAATTCTACATGTGTGAATGGGGCATTATCATAGTTGACTGATCGTTTATCAGAAATCTGGTTTCTTCATTAAATGAATGTCGCCCAGAATATTAACAAAAAATCCTCTCCTGTATTACACTCCAGATTATCATAGAACTGCTGCCATGCTTAATCTTTGCCCAAAGATACTTGACTTGATAAATTTCTGACGGCGTTTTCCAAAATTTCTCGAGAATAATGTGAACGATAATTTATCTTGGCATATTGCATTTTCCCTTTGTTCTTGGGTTCAATTTTCATACTCGCGATATTATATTCCTCGCTTCAAAGCATTGCATAGCATAATCAATGGTTTTGAAATAGTAGTTCTAACATGAATATTTGTCTCTAGTAGTTCTCATGCCTGATAGTTTTTGATGAAACTGCTTCTTGTAGGTATGTGTTTACTTTCGGATGCTATTTTTGATGCTGTTGTCTCGAGTGTTTCCTACAACCCGCTTAAAAACTCTTCTGTCATTTAACTGTGATTTTTGTCTACTGTTCTCTTCGTTTGAAGTTTTCCGTGTTTCAAATATATACATATAATCAACATTGCACTTCTCCCAATACCCAAAGGGGAGCTGGCAGCCGAATGGTTAGTGCTCTTGCCTTCGGTTCAACAGTTCATGGGTTTGAATCCCACCTTGGGTATGGATGTTTGTAGTGGTTTGAAATCCACTTTTAACCGGCGGTTCCAGTATAATTAGCTATCGTATGCAAAAAATGACCGGTGAACAACAAACAAACCAAACCAAGCCAACACCCAAAAGAGTTACCATTATAGTTATTGAGGCTCCAGCAAACGAGCAACGGCAACCATGCCTCTTTTGAAGACTAAGAGGCCAGCGATAACGCATTTTTAAATCAGAAACATATTTTACATCTGACTTCTATCACTGCTAGTTGCAGACATGTTGGTATTTTCTCATCCACTGGTTAGCACCCTTCACATCTTGAGGGCAGGAGTGTGTGAGTGGTTTGTTTCGAGTGCTATTTTTCGTTGGTGTTTATGGTCAGACGGTTCTGCATGATATAAGGGATTTCCAGATAATGACTAAATATACCTATCTAGATGTTCATTTAAAAATTTTGACTGATAATTATGAAAGAATGTAGTGGATATTCTTGACAGACCAAACTTGTTGATTGCATTTGTTTAAAATATCTCTTCTGCTGAATGTTGCCTCATTATTAAATAATAGTAATACAAGCAATCGTGATCGTTATTCTTCACTCTCAACATTTTCTGCACAATGTGTGCCCAGTAAGGATTATAATCTATTTGCAAAGATTGCTCCTTTTGTATGTGATTGGGGTCCATGCACACCTCGTTTAAAATACGCTACATTACTTGCTGAAAAATATCTATTTCATTTTCACTAAATAATAAATATCATTTTGCAACTTTTGGTGTTGTTCATCCGCTTTCCCATACTGTTATGAGTTCAGGTTAGAATAAATATCTTATTCCACTTTTCTACCTCTCAGAATGGAATGTGACCCTATGTTGACTGTAATTATTTTCCGTCTGGATGGGTACTAATCATTCCTCACATGATTTCATGATTTCTAAAACAATTTATAATCATTATATATATATATATATATATATATATATATATATATATATATATATATATATATATATATATATATATATATATATACATACACCTATACACACACACATATATATATATGTATATATATATATGTGTGTGTGTGTGTACAGGTGTATGTATACATATATATATATACATTTTTATAAGGGAATCAAATTTGTTATATAAATATCAAGGAAATGTCATAGAGAAATATTGGGGAATCACAATACCAAGGTTTAAAAATACTCTAAAATATGAATTTGTAAGAATATTATATTTGACAGCAAGACTGTGTGTGTGAGAGAGTTTTTTGTTTTTCATCAAAAAACGATTTCTTCCAAGATCTTTTGCAAAACTAGCCTAGTGAAAAAAGTGATGGGAAATTAACTCCTTTCCTATTTTATATTTGAATTACTTGGATAAGCATTTTTTTAAAAACATTTTTCCTTGGATTACATTTAATATTATTGCATAACATGTCATAACATCGTATCAAACTTTGGCCAAAGAAACACATATAATGATTTTAAATTGAGCAGTGAATATTACACCCTAATTTCTACTTTCAGGAAGTCTTGAAAATTTTTCCGAAATATCGCAAGCAATCACATACAATCTTCAGAAATATCACGTTCATTTTCAATGTACTATCACATAGACTAATACTGATGCGAAATCCCTCCTAAGAGTTTTTCTTTATAATTAACACATTTAAGTGACACATTTAAGTATGATTTTGCGGTTTTGGGAATAGAAATTGCTTATAGGTTATGATATATATTTGAAACTACCCTGTGTTATTTATATTCATTTAAATCAGAAGGGCTTCTTTTGTACCAGAGCACGCTGTTGAGAGAAAAATCTCGTATTTTAACAAGTGACTGAGAACGAAAAACAGCATTTCATTTTCATAATGGAAAATAAAATTTGAATATTTATTTCTTTTAAAAATGTTGCAATTTGTTCCCAAGAATATTAATCAATGATCGTTTATACAATATTGCAATGCATTTATGGAATCAGAACGGTGTCTCTTAACGCGAGATTTCTATGTATTCTTTTGTGAGTAATAATTTTTCTGTCCTTTTTATAATCGAGAAAAAGGGAACGTCTCTTATGAAAATAATCGCCACTTAAAGGTAAGTGTACTATATTTACCAATGCAATGAAAACATTATCTACAAGCATTTTTTATTATGTAACATTCCAGACTTATGCATTCAGAAGCCCATAAATTGTGAGCAGTACTTATGAATGTTCATGAACAAATTATGAATCACACGTGAAAAAAAATGCATTCAGGAACTAATATGAAAACTAGTTTGGCGTTATCGCCGATAAAATAGTCTCTGAAAATAGTTATCGCGCATATGTTCGAAATAATAATGAAAACGGAAAGTTTTAAAATTAATGCAAATTATGACATAAATTTGCTACTTTAATATTTATCCGAATTTTCGGGTACCTTTTCTGAATGGATTTCATTTCGAGAAGTAATTTTTATCAGTTCTTTAAATGGTTCATCGCTTATTAACGCTGGAATGTAATAATACATAAAACTGTCATTTTGTATAAATATTTAAACTGAGAAGCATTAAAAATAATTATAAATATTCAGATACCAGATACGATTTATATTAAAGCACGGATATTAAGTGAGGAATAAATAACTGAAAATAGTGTAAAAATAATTTATAAAAAAAATGTTTCGAGTCAAATGTGACAGGTAAAAGCCCCCCTCCCCCAAATAGCTCTTGTTGATAGATAGCAATGATCAATATTTGGATGTATTGGAAGTGAGGAGTAATCTATATATTTGTAGGATATCATACTTGTTTATAGTTTGCTTAAAAATTTAGGTTCTGAATCTTTAAAAAAAGTGTTATTTGTTCTAAAGATTTTTCATTCAAACTGTTTTAAGTGTGTAAGCCTTTTTACACTCTTAAAGCTATTTTTTTAAGCTTTTAGTGTAAGCTTTAAGAGTGTAGAACTGCGTATTTCTACTTTGGGGTCAGTCTAGAAACTAATGATTAATTATTTGTTTGGGCTTCTTAAGCAAACATTATATGTAATTCTTCTGAATATTTGAGACGCCAGTCTCTTATGAATATATTTACCGGATTCACAAGCCATATTTGATTCCTAATGTATTTTGTTATGTGATGCTTAGAAAATAAATTAAAAATTAGCATCTGTCATAGTGATATCGCATTCTTTTCTCCAAGACATACGAAATAGAAATTCTTTCACAACGGATTACCATTTCCGATTTAGAAGGAGGGAGAACTTCACTGTTGCAGTCTACGGTAGGATAGTATGGGTAAGAACTCTTTAAATTTTGTGTGCATGCTCCCGAAGTATATACTAAATGTTTTTAGATTTTTTCTTTTTTACCATGTCTATGAACAAATGAATGTTAAGAGTGTTGTAATTTTGATTTTTTTTAATGTGATTAAATTTTGTTGTTGATTTCGGTTATTTATACTGTCATATAAAAACAGTTTGTTATATTGTAAATCTATAATCTATTATTTATGGTTTATGATGTAAATAATATGTTCATTTAACTGTAACACGCATAATGTTTAATATATTTTGTGTGCATATTATTAATGTATTGCTAATATTGTTACTGGTATAATATTATTACTATTGTTAAAATATTATATAAACAAGAATTTTTATTGATAATTTTTAATAATTTGCGAAAAAATATGTAACTATTTTACAAGTTATTATTTAATTTCATAAGATAAGAATGGTATAATTTGTATAGAAATTAAAAATTGAAAATAATATTCATTTTGCATTTAATTTTGTTTTATTACTATTTAATTGTTGAACTAAAATCTGGGGAAAAATGTTTAATTAAGTATTCTACAATCAACTACATTTTGAATAATAATTCGATGAAGGTTTCTAGTTAAATTATTTTAGTCTAGGGATTAATTTTGATTTCTATTGATTGAATGCTTATTATAAAATGGCACTTTTAAATTTTGATTAAAGAAGTGTTAATTATTTTGAATGGTTAATATTGATGTACTTGAACATATACTTAAATCATTCAATACTGTAATTTTAAGCTAAAAAAATGTGTAATTAAGTATTATGCAATGTGCCAATCCATATGTTTTCAAATCGCCACCGAAAAACTAAATAGCATTCTGGGGATTTGACGTCAGACATCTATTTATTATTGGTCGTTAAACTAGTTTCAAGTTTTAATTAACATAGACGCTTTTAACTTTATCTTTCTAGTGAAGCATTTCAAAACTTATAGCTATAAAAAGAGTACTTTATAACTATGTAGCTAACTGGAATATCTTTGGTACCAAATATTTTGTTCTTAATTTCAGGCTTAGATGAGAATTTTCCTTTGCATTTGTTGCTCCAGACATCACACGTCTTATTCTTTGACTAGACTTCTTAGAAAAATAAGATCTTCTAATAGATGTCTAATATCACCAGCTCACAGATTTATTTAACATCATTGAAAACATAAAAAGTTACAGGATTCAACTACAACATTAATAATAAGGGACTTACTTGAAGTCTACTCTGCCATTCATTATTTTTGATTTGCGGTTGAAGGACGACCTAATTTCTAGTAATGAGAACGATGCCCTAACTAACTAGGCTAGATTGTCGTTCTCATTATATAGAAGGAACTAAGTTCGAATCCCGACTTAAATGAAGATCCATCGTGTTCACCAAAGCAACTCAAGCACGTTAAATAGGTGGTGATCACAATGTCATCTAAGTGAAGTAATACCTCTGGCGTGGCAGGTCATACATTAAATGGTCTTCTGCCTGGTCCCTGCTTCTAAGTTATGAAGGCAGTTATCTGGTTGCTTCCGCTTTCTGATAAAACCCAACTCTGGACTAGGTACAAGGAAACGATGGTGCAACTGCACTCTTCACGGATCACAAGCCCTTGGCTTGTGCCTTTGCAATGAAATGTTGAAAGTGTTCTCCAACAATGTCATCTAGAATGTATTAGCCAATTTGTTGTACTCATAGGTCCAATTTGTCCTTTCATAGGTAATAACAATATCATTGTATGTGTACTCTGGAGTTTCCATCAATAGTAGATTTTACCAAACTGCCTAAGAAGATGATGAGGAATTTCAAATAGTAATAATTCCATCTAAACACAGAAAACTACAATTGCAATCTGGTTTTCTAATGCAATTGTAATGTTTTGCGTATATTCCAGACACACCACATTTCTATTACAGTGTATCTATAGGTTTTTCCATCCATAACTTCTGGTCAAACTCAGAAAAAGCAGCTTCATGACGAATCATTTACTCATCCCGGACGAAGACTTACCATAGGTTTAGCTCATCAGCATTTTGGGTGGCTTTCAATGCGCAAAGATTGTGCAGAAAAGCAGAAAATGAGTTTCTCTTGTCAAAAGAGCAAAGTATGGCAATAATTAATTTTCCATTCGATACATACTCAAATATTATTGATCCATTCATTCATGTATATATGGATATTGTTGTTCTTTTCCTCCATCCAAAAGATACGTAATTGTTTCGTGTCTATAGAATTAGTTGATGGTACATCTCATCATAAATCAAACAACTTAAACTATTGCAAATGTATTCTTCACATGTTGGGTCTTGCAATTTGGTGTTTCTAACTATATTACTCCCGATCGGGAGTTCTGACCAGAAGTGATTTGTTCTGATCATATACAAAACTTTTTGGTAGTGAACGTACTCTTTCATTCGCATACAGCTTTACATCGCACAGTCCATGATTAAGAATTTCCATCAACAATTCAAGACGGTGATTCGAATTCATGAAACTGATATATGTGTTGAAATATTACTTCTAGGAATCCCATTTTTTTTCTAAACAAGGATTTAGGTACTTCAAGTGAAGAGCTGACGTATAGATTTTTAACACCTCCGATTCGGTTGCAGAATGGTAAGTACTCTGGTCTTCGGTTCAGTAGTTCGTAGGTTTGAATCCCATTCTGGTCTTGATGTTTGCAGTGGTTTGGAATCCACTTTTAGTTTAAGGTCCCGGTATAATTTGTTGTCATGTACAAAAGATTACCATTGAGTGATAAACAAAACAAACCGTATATTAATCTGCTCTAATTAGCAAAATCAAAATTTTCTGAAGAAAATCTTATATTTTCCCTTTTTGCTAAAACATTTCTTTACTAAAACGAATTTATATTTTAATAATATTCGATGTTTTCCTTGGATAGATTCTTTGTGAGTTTTCAATGTGTGAGACTATATATATATATATATATATATATATATATATATATATATATATATATATATATATATATATATATATATATATATATATATGTGTGTGTGTAAATTTTACGCCAATAAATTTTCTTTTTCTAGATATATATTCTCTTTGAAAGATGATTTGGCGATGAGTGAAATTGATAATGAAGAGGTTAGAATATATTAAGCATTGAAAGCAGTTATCACTTATAAAAATATATATATACATATATATGTGTGTGAGTGCGTGTGTGTGAATGTGCATGTGTATAAGAGAAATAATTTTGACATGGTAATACAAGAATACAAAATATATTCAATACAAAAATGTATTCATTTTTAAATATTGTCTTCTGATTTTCTAAAACTTTAAATTTGGAAAATATATGTATGATTGCAAGGAGCAAAACTAAACTATTAAAAAGACCACAGAACAGTTACATGTATCTAGAGTTTTCATTGAAGTTGCACACGATTTACCCGTTTTATAATTCTTCGTATTTTAGTGGAAAGGAACAATAATTAGCATACGTTTACAATGCTGAAGATATACCTACTATTAAAATTTGTCCCTGAAAGAAGAGTAATCTACAAATTAGGTGTACACATAATTTAAATATGCATTTAGATTGATAATATTTTATTATTGAAACAGTGCTTATTAAGGAAACAATAGTTAAATATACAAAAGAATAGCAAATAAAAAATAATAAAAAAATAGAAATTTTCTAGATAAATAATTTTATCTCTCTTTAACTTTTTTCATACTTATTTACATAAAATATGCTTTACCAAGACATCTAAAACTGAATTTTGCATTTTTAAGATTAGAACATTATAAAAGCTATTGGTTGTTCCGAAAGTAGTTTCGTTCTTTATGAAAATGGAAAACGGATGACGAATAAATATTTTATTGAATATTATATTCTCAATTTCAGTCCAACATCTTTTACCATCTTTCTGATGGTAGCTTGATTCCACACTCATAAAATGGTTGGTTTTTACTAGCAAAAGGTCTTTACTAGGTTTTTATTAGCATTGAAGTGGGTAAAACGAAATTACTTTCCGAACAACCCAATAATTATATATATTTTATAAAATGAAATTTCAAGATTCTCCATTTTTAAGTTTACTGAAATAGAAGATCTGTTTTTATTATTTTTTGAATAAAACTTTCATTGATGAATGATTTCCTTTTCTGGGATACAATGAAAGAAAAAATATTTTTTGTATCATTAAAATTTTTAAGTGGTTAATAATTAACTTTTTAAGAATGAGAAAGGAAAATTCGCATAAATGTTATTTTCAAACTACTGGGTGAATGCCGTTTATTAGTTCCAGAAAATAAAGGTTCTTTACAAGTTTTTCACTCTGAATGTTTCTTTTGAAAATTTATGCCCTCCTTAAATCTGAAAATAAAAAAAAAAAATAAAAAAAAACACAGTTAATGTTCATAGAATACAAATATGTTGTATTCAACAAGATTTTGAATGTATCTGATACAATATTTATTAAAATTTTTTGTATAAACTATGCCTTCCAAGATTTTGTTATTGATTTTCTGAGAATCTCATTTTGAAATATATTTTGTTTTTGTTTTTAATAGTTAATAGTTTTTGTCTTTATTAGTTATTGGTTTTTATTGTAATGTTATTTTTAGCATTTCGAAAAGTTGATGAATTCTTGAATTATGAGATAAATTTTATAAGAGAAAGCATTTAAAATAATCTTATTTAAAAATGGTTCATTTAAAAATGTTTATTACCACATATAATTAAGTTATTTGAGTCACACATACGCTTTTTTTAGGAAGCAAATACAAATTTGTTGGAAGTAAGCTATTAGAGAAGACAATTTTTATTTTAACCATATTTTTAAAATTTGAAATAAATGTGCCTTAAATGTAAATTACATAATGTTTCATGAAATGTAATATATTTTAGCTTTATAAATTTCTTATATTCTGGTTTTTGTTCAATATGATGTGCAATCAATTTTTTTTTATTTTAAAAGTCGGGTGAGTAGTCGAGTGCATGGTTAGCACTCTTGCCTTCGCGGTTCAAAAATTCGTGGACTTGAATTCCGGCTTGGATATTTGTAGTGGTTCGAAATCCACTTTAAGCCGTATATACTGGTCTAAATAACTCTCACATGCAGAAAATGACCGTTGTCAGGGACAAACAAGTTTTATTTTTGGTCTTTGAAAATATTATTAAATATTTATTATTTAAAATTAATGAGTCAAAAAGATGTCGTTCTTTTTATTGCAATTTTGAAACATAATTTGTAAATTAAGATTGTTGCATTTTGATTCAAAGCAGTAAATCCATTTACTAATTTAATTCCATTTTATTATGAGTTTCCGAATTTTTCAGATCTGCAGTTCTGTGAATGATTTAAAAAACATTTTTTCATAGCAAGTAAATTTTTATTAAAAAGTAGTAGTTTTTCATTAAATATATTTTTACTCTACGTAAATAAAATATTTCATCATATTCGTTAGTCATATTCCCTTTATAAAATTTTTTAATAATTACTTTGTATTCTGTTTTGAATTTCTCTCATTCAGTTTTGAAATGAAAAAGTTTGTTTTAAATTAGTATGAGAGAGACCATACGAAAGCTTCATTCAATTCCATGTAGTCTCTCTTTGTTCAATCGCCGTCAAAATTTGGCAGATAGTAAAATAAGGATTTTTTTATATAATTTTTTTATTATAATATATTACAAATATTTCGTGCAGTAATGGAGTTTAAAGAGAATTTTTCAACAAGAAAAATCTGCATTGCAGATATTTAATCGCTTCTCGCATTGCTGTCCTAATCAGGAAATTAACACCGAGATTTTGCTCGCAATATTTTTTTCTTTTAATTTTATTTTTAAACAGTTGGTATAAGCAAAAATTTTAATGATTGTGAAAAAGCGAAATTTGCTTTATAAATGAATAAATATAAAGATCTCGATCACCTAAAAAGTTCAGGTAATAAAAAAAATTAGCTATAGATTTATGGAGTAAGAGAATAAGTAGGGAAAGTGTTAAACAAAGCAAATAACTTTTGTTGGTGGAATATTTTTGAAAAAGTCAATTTAATAAAACAAAATAATGGTTACAAAGTACTTTTATTTTAGAAGTACGGAAATGACTTTATTTCATAAGTACTGCAGCTTTAGCAAGCAGCTTATAAAATAAATGAAAAACATTAGTGAGCAAAATTGAGTGAATCATTTGGATGGACAATTAAGCTTACAAGAGTCCGTACTGACAAGTATAAAGAAAAGCAAAGTGTGTACCGAAAAACTTTTTAATCTTAAATATTTTTGGGCACTTAAAAGAATTTTGTTGGGACATAAAAAAGAAAACGAAAGCAGAAATTTTTATTCGGATCTCTTTTAATTTGCATTTGTTCCCTCACTTTCGGTAAAAATTCAAATGCACGTCCGTATTAGACTACTATGAATGGATAAAAAAATATTTTGGTACAAATGGTTAAAAACTTTAATGTAAATACATTATTTTTTTTCTTGCTGTTTACTAAAGTTTTTCAAATCTCTTCTTTTTTCGTCAAACCTGTTAAAACTAAAATAGTTTTGAAAACAATTTTAAGTAATTTTCAAAATTTATTTATTTGTACTTTTTTTGAAAACTTGTAATTTAGAAGTTTTTTGAAAGATTTAGAAAAAGCTATGAGGAAATAAACCAAGCATTTTTTATATCTGTAAAAATTTGAAAGTTATTAAAAATCAAGCAAACGAGATGTATGAAAAATATAGTGTCTGTACTCTAAATCATATAGTTAGGTAAAAACAATTCTCATAACAATTTTGAAATTAATAATATAGACAGAAAGTCTTAATATTCTTTAAACCTAATTCATTATAGGCAATCAATAGAACATCGAATCAAGATTTTTAAATTATTGGATACTTGTATTTTTGCTGAGTTTTTCTTTCATTAATCCTTAAATCTTATAGAAGTCTAATTAGAACCATAT
The DNA here is from genome assembly GCA_030067965.1 of Latrodectus elegans. Lineage (NCBI taxonomy): Eukaryota > Metazoa > Arthropoda > Arachnida > Araneae > Theridiidae > Latrodectus > Latrodectus elegans. The sequence goes on along the minus strand of CM057809.1, from coordinate 73,525,887 downwards.
TTCTCTCTTATCAGTAAAAAGGAGCAAATCATATATCCTCTCCTTTAAAGATGCTTACATAATTCTTGAACTGTCTCTAAGCAAAGACTAAAATATATCTGATTTAAAAGCAAAATGTATTAGGATGAAACAATTTTTCGGAGACCTTTAAAGTCGGATATGACCTCTCATTTAAAGATTTTTATGAATATAGATTTTAATAATTCGAAATGAAATGGACATTTACTTTGAGTTGTCAAAATTTGTGAACTTAAAGTGTCTTAAAAATCTTAAATGAAATTTCTCATTAAGATTGTGTACAATCAAGTAAAAGCTCTATTTAAAAATAAATAAGGCAATATTTGTCAAGTCATTGCAAACTATCGGGACATGAAAACTACTTTTAGTACAACTGTCATGGTCAACGTGGACACTATTATATCAATGGTTAACTATAGGTATATAACCAGAGAAGTTATTTTTTCTGTGTATCATAAAAATACCCGACTCAGTATTGATAAGACAAAATACATTTTATTCATCGAATCATCATCACATGCGACCACATGTAACAACATTTTCCCAGTGCGATGCAAACTCTTGTATATTATTAAGATAAAATGTCTTGTCTAAAAATGGGAAACTTCAGTTTTGATCTCTTTAATATAACGGAAGCGTCTCATTTGCATGTGATTGACTAGTGCATGGAAAAAGTGATAATTTCTTGGAGAAATGTCTTGGAAATACGGAGAATGAAAAAGAAGTTCCCATTTTAAGGCAGTAATCGCATTCAGAGACACATTTGCGGTTGGTGGTCTTGCGTTATCTTGCAAGAACCGAACCTTTTCCTTGTTCATCAATGCAAAAGCTCTTGCACACGTTCCAGTTATTACATGTAGATAAAAGCATAAATGATCCGGCCACGTGGTAGACAATGCGAGTCGATGTCCTCCATGTAAACAGCTACAGCTTCTGGGAAAGAGCAGAGTTTTTACAGTCACTGGAATCGAATCTGTCCTTAACTACTAATGACGAGAGCGCTTGTAACTGGCGTATTGGATCCAATTTTCATTATACGTCAGAAGATAATCCTTAAACTTATGGAGGGAAAGAAGTGATTAACAGATGGATAACATTTGAAATTTATTGCATTCAATAAGTTCGGGAAGGAGTCATTTGCTTAGCTTCAAAACCTTTCCCAGAATGAATGGCTTCATCAGATACCTAGAGCTTAATTGCAAGTTCCTGGCAGGTTTTAAAAGTATCCTCTTCGACAGCATTTTTCAAATCATCGCCATTTAAGACCGCACCCGATCGTGGTGCATCTTGGAGAGATTCATCATCAGAAGGAAATTTGTAATGCCCCCGTTGCGCGGTACGTAATCATTTTCTAATGGAATGTCATGTACATTTTTTGGTACGCCTCATGACGTTTTGTGTCCAGTTTGTATTCATATAACAAACATGCTCTAGTAACGACCTTGCTTACAGCCATTACTAAACCTTTTTTTAGATTCACGAATTAAATCGAAATAAATAAAACTTCCTCGTGAGTAAATCTTATACACTTCTCTGAAAACACCGAATGTAGTTTTATTCTCAGGCCGCTATGATTACATATTAATTAATGCGTGCTCATAGCGGCCTTTGCAATTTGCCTTATCAAAGCACGACAGAACATTTCTAGTTACCTGATATGAAAAGAAATTTTGAATTTTATTTTTTCTAAAAATCACCCAACATTTTAACATTAATTAAACAGTGAAAAACGAATTTTCCCTTTCTTAACGAATCATTTGCCTTTATTAACTAGGTTTTTCATACTAGAGGCATAAAATATAAAATTAAATATTTTAATTAATAAAACTTTTAATAACATACCTAAAAGTATTGAGTGTTTAATAAAAGAACGTTTGCAGTAATAAATTATAAGTTGTCGTTAAATAAATTTTTTCATATTTAAAGACTATCTAATTTTCAATTTTTGTATAAATCTTATAGTTATATTTTGCAGTAAAAATATATATTTAAGTAATATAAAAGTGCCAACTACTTATTTTTTAAGCAAATTTATTTAATGTATTTTTAATTTTAAGAACTATTTTAAACTATATTAATATAAAATGGAATTCTCGCGTTTACATTGTTGATTTAAATAATAAATTGTATTTACAGATATTTGTCATATTTTTAACAAAAAAAATGTAAAAAGAAGAGCAAATGTCTCTCTCTTCTCACCCCAAAAATAGTTAACTTTAAAATTTTGAATATATTTTGTTGGTGGAAAATGAGCAATAATTATTTTTTAATTCTTGTTAATTGTTTTTGAAAATTGTAATGGCTTTTTACTTAGAGGCCTTACATTGGCATTTCATATTTTAATATTAGCGTAATTTAAACGTAATGCCAAGTTTTTCCCCATCCATTATCATTATATAACACCATTTAAGTTACCCATTAGTAGAAAATAACCAATATTTTTACTAAACTAAAAAAAGGAGCACATAAACTGAACTACACTTTCAATGATTCTATTTGAATTATTTATTGTCACAGAATAAACAATATTTTTAAAAAATATTATATGAAAAATCGTTGTGCATTTGAAGGTTTAATTATTTTTCCTTTTTCTGAAAAACGAACATTTTTATTGAATTCGAATATAAAAGCACAATATTTAAGAGATAATTTTCACTCACTTATGTTTATTGTTTCTAACTGCGGAGAAATTAATAAAATTTAAATTAAATTAAGATGAAGAAAATTACCGAAGTCTTGTAGAAAATTTATATATTTTCAATAATTTCATTTAACTTAGTCCCACTTTTGTAAAATAAACAATCTCTTTTTAATAACTCAAACTATTAAAATAATGACAGTTCTGTTCTTGCAGATTTTATTCTAAAAATAGACACTTACTTATTCTCAAAGCATAGTTTATGAAATTTTTGCTTGAATTGTTTAGTGTTGGAAAATAATTTATTCATTTTAATTCAATTAAAATGAGAAAGTTAGTGCTATTTCAGTAAATTTAACGATCATATTTTCACTTTAAGTATTATCATTGGAGTTATTGATTTGAATAAAGTGAATAAAATTTCAATTAAAATGAATATTAAAGTTTCTATGGGTTTTAACTTAAGAAAATGTATATGATGTAATTTGTGCAGCATTTAAAAATATATTTCGTGTTTTGAAAATGTTCAAAATGGATGAATCGAATATGTTAAAACTTATGTCATGACCACAATTTATTGATTAAAAATGTTCAAAGGGATTAAATTGATGTATAATTAGTATAAATATAAGTTTATAAAGGAGTCAGCTGCAATGTATTTTTTTTTTTTTTACTTTAATAACCACTTCTATAACTCCTTTTAAAATATATTCGCAGCAATTAAATGTTATTTTAAGACTTCCTATTTGGAAACGAGAGAGAGAGAGAGAGAGAGAGAGAGAGAGAGAGAGAGAGAGAGAGAGTAATTATAATACTTTGATCAAAGGATATCTGTTAGAACTTATTGAGTAACAAACGGAAATTTAAATGGCAAAGGAAACTTTCTAATTAAGGAATGATTTATCAAATATGAGAGCGAATCACATGTGAGCTTCTAGAATTAATGCATTTTCCTTGAACTTTGCTTACATTTTAAAGTTTAATGAACATTTAATGATAATTGGCTTCTATAATATATTTCAAATATTACTTAATTTGTAAACTTTTTAGATTATGCCAAAGTGATATTTCTCTCATCTTTTTTTACTTTTTAGAATAAATATATAGTAAGCAACACATTTTTCGTTGCACTAAACATTCCATTTTTTCTGTTACTAATATAGTAATTTTTCTGTTACTAATATATAACTAGTAGAGGTTTTTAATTATATGCAACCCAACAAATAATAAAAAAGAAAGCAAAATAATGAAATAGATTTTTTGAATTTTCAACTTGAAATATAATTTTACTAAAAATAAAATTATGATGTCAAACTGATACATGAATGAATACTTAAGAACATCACGCTTAAATTATTGTTTAAAAAAGAAAATTGAATATTTTAAAATTCATAGTGGCTTGTTTTGTAAAACCCTTAACAATTAAAATTCTCCAAATTTAAGTGAGTATTTAAGTGTGGTCCATGTTATATGCCAATATATATCTTAACAGATAAATTTATACTATGAAATGATAATTTTTTTATGACTACATTCTTAAAAATTCCCTGAACACACCTTTTCCAACATGTCAAATTTTGGTTTCTCCCTGAGAATGCATGCGTGTTATGGTCCGGAAACTATTTTAAATTATAGTTCACAGGCTAGACTCGTGTGCAAAAAATGACCGTTGAATGACCGATCGGTCAGCATATTTAACATTAAAAGATTATTATCACAATTAAACTTTTGGATTAAAGGAGACATTGCTTAGATTTATCAATTTTTATTACGTTTTACAAATTCATTCATTGAATTATTTAATATAAGCTTACCTCAATTAAAAATCACATTCCTGTCTTTTTTGTTATGATTAAGAAATTCTAACCCTGAAATATTTTAGAAAATAAGGATTTTAATTTAAAACTCTATTTTATGCAGTTATCAATTAATTTGTTTCTCTGTTAAATGTAAAATCAATAATATGAATGTAAATTAATTATCAATTTATCATGATTTTCAAAATCAGATGGTTGTAATTAATTACTATGAGTATTTTTTTATTTCTTATTTTTTTTTCTAAAAATTATATCCTTTGGAAAGAATTATGAAAGAAACAGATTGAAATATTCACGTATTTATTTGCTGCAGTAAATCATAATGTCAAATAAAATCTCATGTGATAAACAGGTTCAATTATTTATGACGCAAAATTAAGTAGAAACTTATTTGTGAAAGAATATTTTTTCGTAAACTCTTCCTGCATTCTTAATATAAATGTTGTAAGGTATGGTTATTGCTCTGGGCTTATTCTTAAAATTTCACTCGTGATTTTAATCCTTATTGAAATGCTGTGATTATCAGCTTGTTCTTAGAAGTACAATTAATTAGGAAAGCTTTTAAGTGTATCTCTTACGGTTTAAAACAAACAGGAAATTTGTAAACATAGCTATATAAAAATTTAAATTCTGAGTAGGTATTAAAGTAAAAGATTTTATGCAATTTGCACTGTAATTCTTCCGTCCATTTTTGCTTTTTTGTATTCATGAGGGATTTTTTATTTCATCTGTACATAAAAAGGCACTTGAAAATGTATTTTGATAAAATAAAAATATATCTGTCTTTAACTCTTTATATGAATGAATTTAATTTATATTTTACTTCTTACTATCACACAAATAATGGTAATTTAATTAAATTTGTGTATCCCTGCATATGAAAAATAATACGTTGTTTTGGTTTTCATGAATTTGAAGTAAAGTTGCATGTAAACCTGCATATTTAAAGTTGCATTTCCTAGTAAAAATGCATACGAGAAATAATGCTATGTTCTGTGTCAATGAATTTGCGAGTAAAAGTATTACATTAAGCATTCACATCAAAGCTTTCTGAACTGAAAAAATATTCTATCTCATATAAATATCTTTCTGAGTCAAAATTTAGGAAATATTTTTGTTTTATTGAAAAAGGTAACGTTTTTGTCTTTTTATGTGGTTTTTACAAAACAATATGTGAGAACAGAATTTTATATTTAATAATTCTCTTCTCCTGTTCCTTTGCCCGTAATACCCAAAACTACTGCTTTCAAAATAAAATTTATTTCAAATTAAAATCTCAATTTTTTTGTGAAGATATTAAATAAAGTAAACAAGTTTGATTGCTAACATAAAATTGAAAAGAGATGCATGTTAGATGACACTGTATTTGATTTGAAAAATCTATAAGTTTGATTGTGATCTCTTTGACAACGAGAATTTTTTATGGACTTTAATTTTCAATAATATAATTTTTAATAAGCTCATTATCATTATATAAAATTTATATTTTGAATTATTTTTAAAGGTATTAAAAGTATAGAATTCAAATTGTGAAAATTAACCATAAAAATATCCCTTTCAGATACACTATAATATGTTTTGGAATAAATTTAATCATCATTTAAAAAAAAATTATGTCGTGTTTATTTGTACGTAAACATACAGTAATAAATGAAAGTATTCTCTAACAATATTTTATGATTTCCCCTACCTATGAAGAAGTTAAGAATGTATATAATGTGTGTATCGTCAAAATAACGCACAAATATTGATTAATACTAATATTTATATACATAAAACAATTTAAGAAAAATTAATACTGTAATCATTCGGGATAAAGCCTCAATAAAATACTCATGCATGCAGAATCATAACTATACAAAACATGTATACTGTAGTAAAATAAATGAATATTTACTAAGTTTTTTAATCTGAATAAAAAAAAATCTGAAGAATTTGTACGCTTAATTAATTTAAGGAAAATGTCGCACAATTTCCACTGAAAAAAGATCTAAACTTAACGGAAAACGTTTGGAGATAACTAGGAATATGATAAAAACATTTTAAATCTGATACAAGTAATAATGAATTATTTTGAAACACATAAGGAATTATATTTATATAGTAATATTACACTGTTAATTTACTTAATAATAATGTCTCACAGTCATATAACGGAATTTTTATGTTGTTCTTTTGATTTCTTTTAAAATATTGTATCACTACTTATTTGTATGATGCATGACTAATTTTTAAACAACATTTTTTTTAATTTTCATGTCAAATCTTCTCATTATAAAAATATAAAAAGCTTATAGAAAAAGGTATACTTATTTTGAACTCATTGTAAGTATTTTTGTAATGAAAACAATTACCTTTTTTTATTGATAAAGTAATTATGATTTATGATATTTTGCAATCTTTAATAATTGATATAACCGACAAAACTCATTTTTCTAAAATACATGTGCTTACACTGTTTAAAATAAAATGTACTTCATATTAAACTAATATACATCATTAAACTAATATACATAATGTTACATTTTTTTAGTTTAAAATATATATTCACAAAATATGAAATATCCATACGATACTTAAATTATTATATTGCTATTTAGTAAACGTGTTTACAGAATGTCCACACATTTTCATGAGCTATTAAAATTAATTATGTTATTGTTGTTTAAATATTTTAAAAAAATTACAGTAAATCTAGATTTTAATTTAATTACTCAAAATTGGGAGTTAAAATCTTTATATAATTCACAATTTAAAAAAGGTTAAGTGTATGATTGTAATTATATCCGATAATAATTTTGATTTTATTACAAACTTTAATATTTTGTCATGAAAAAAAAAAAAAAAAAAAAAAAAAGTTTACATTTAAAGATATCAGAGAAAGTGTTTCATAAGCAAGGGTTTCTTTTATATATTTTTGTATTTGAAACTAAAATATTCCATTATAATAATGAAATGTATCCTGCCGATCTAGCAACCGAGTGGTTAACGCTTTGGTCTTCTGTTTAACAGGTTGTGGGGTCGAATCCCATTTTGGTTTTGGATATTTGTTGTGTTTCGAAATTCTCTTTATGCCGTGGGTCCCAGTCTAATAAGCCCACGTGGGTAAAAATAATCTTTGAGTGACAAACAAACATGAACGTATTCTAGAAATTAATTAGTTCGTATTACAGATTATTTATATTCATGCTATGTGTTTCTGATATTGTTAAAAGTGTTTAACTCATATTGTTGAACAGTATGAAAAATGCTGTTTTAAAAGTCTTTTATTTTTGAAAATCAGCGTTAAGAAGTTTATTAGGAAGGATTGTTTCCAAAATAAACAAGATTTTATTAAAGAAAAATTTTCAAAGTATGCAAGATAAGGAATATTATAACATTCTCTTAGAAATATTATATTTTTCATCAGCTGTTTGAATGGTGTTATAAAAGAAATAAAATAAACGTACATTTATATTTAATTATTTTTTTCAATCCAAAATTTTTAAATGTCTTTATTTTTGTAGGGAGTCTTAAGAGTAATTGCGAAATATATTTTAAATTTATATACTAACGAATTTTATTGCCATACGAGTATTTGTTCCACAATTTATAGTATTTTATATATATAAAAAAAGAGTTTGAAGTAAAATTATACTTATATATATATGTTTATTTTAATGTGAGATTTATAATATGCTTTTAAATAATTTTAAAAAACTCCCTTGAAAATAATTTATTATCTTTCAAAGTGATTACAATAGGTACATGTTTTGTAATACGAAAATATTTCTAAGTTAATCATATAAATCTTTATCGTCAACACGCTTTATTAAATTACCATAAAATATAGTTCAATATCACAAATATGTTCCATGACACTTTCTTAATCTGCAAGACAGTATCAGTTTTTGCTTTTTTTTAATGATTCGTAATATTTAGTTGAGAATGGTGGTGATGAAGTTTTGCTTTGAGTGAGATAAAACATAGAAGTAGTTAAAAGAAATGTGACAATTGAAGTGTTACAAAATCGTAATAAAACACTAAAGTTTCACAAGCTCGAAAGGAAGCAATGCCTGATACCACATCAAATAACTTAAGCACACCACTGAAGATTCTCGAAGTATATGATCAGAAACAGTAGCCCAGTCAGCTGGTGTAAGTAGGTATTAATTTATATCCTCCTTCCAGCCATTTTGCCCATGACTAAACCTAATCCGCTGATATTGTCAATGACGAAAAAGAGAAAAGCTTTATCTTGGATATTCATATGAATGGTTTCTTGTCCACTGGCAGGAGCTTGGATGCCATTGCCATTCTTTATATTGACGTTTATTTTGTGAATGAGGTTCGTGATGTGTAACCAACGGAAATCACTCATTCCGAGAAGTTCGGCAAAACCTGGAGTAAAGAGGTCTACTAGTCCACTGCGAAAAAGAGCTTGTGTGAGATTTTTCGGACTATCTTCAAACGAGATTGCAGGCATCTGAAAGTAAAATAAATAATTTTATAATTATTGTTGTGATTTATTAATATGTAGCTGCAAATTATAAGAAAGGCATTGCAAATGGGAAAAAAAAAAAAAAACAACAACAACTTAAATCTTTCAACAGAAATGAAATAAAATTTGTAAAGCATAAAATATAAAATAAAATATTCTAGAAGAAAATGTTACTAACTTCTAAGATGACATTTCTGGATTGCATTGTTCCTAAAATATCTGTAATATGTTGAGCGTTGAGTCTCGTTTCTAGCATATTAATGCTGCTTGTGTCACTTGGAATCAAAAGGACCAGTGATAATAAGCCACTTCTGAAGGGAATTTCAACGGCTGTACAGCCAAGGTAATCATAAGTTCCATGTCGTAGGCCTCCTTGTCTTGTTCTTGTTGGCGCAGTGATGAAATTATGTGTATTGTAAGCACTAGCAGCAACATAAGGAACAGACTGAGCAAAAGCTGGTGCATAGTATGATGAAAGACCTCCCATTGGTGGCAATCTGCTGTGAGTTTGCTGAAATGCATGGTTAAGGCCATATGAGTGCGGTCCTTGGGAGAATTGATTATGACTGTATTGTGAATGGCGGTGGATATCATCTTGTGGTTGAGAAATAGTGGATCCAGTAGTATCTAATACGCCATCAAATGATAAAGCATTAAGAAGTAAGACACTTGTAGTTTTAGGCAAAGGCTGAGCAAGAATGTTTTTTATGTTTCCCCGTGTTTGTTTCTCAACGATTGCATTGATATGAAGTCTACTTTCTTCACCATACATGCTAAAATCCAAAGGATGAACGGATGTGTTGTAGAATGTATGTAAAAATTTCTGGTAGTGATACAAAATACTATATTCTCTTTGAACGTAAATACTGTTAAACAGCACTATTTCGAAGTCTTGAACTCCATAGTCTTGTCGAAATCCACCATTGCCATTGGCCATATGATCTGCTATGTGATGGCCAGGAGTTACTTGTAAATTATCTCTAAGGTGAATAAGTAAATCATGAAATGCAATGTGTACATCTTCTTGTCGGACACCCCATAGGTACAATGCTTGTTGCAAAGCATTTGCTGATCTTCCCTGAGCTCCAAGTAGAATCATTGCCAAGGAAGTGCTTATGCAAAATGGACAAAAAGCTACTCCTTCATTCTTTGGCACTTTTAGGGCCCGATAGAGATCTATTCCGAACTGGTTGGTAGAAAACGCTAGCTTTCTCATTGCAAATGTTAATGGCCTTATTTGAGCATCTGATGACATATACTGCGCTGACACTAAGGCCCATGTGATAATTGAAATACTCAAAATTCTGAACATTTTACCCGAAGAATTATCTGAAAAATAAAATAACACGAATTATTTAGATTCATTTTGAATTAAGATAGTTAAATAATATATTTAAATATTGCAGAATATTTTTCATGGCCAAGATTAAACTGATTTTTGATGTGCGTTGGTTAAATTTAGATCAGTCATTTTGAGTGCCTTACAGTACTTATGTCAATTACTTGATGGTCGCAAAACATGAAAGTGACATATGGACTTATCGAAGAGTCAAATATCTAATATTTATAGGCAAATTTTCAATTAATATTAGCTTCAAAACTTTGACTTAAAAAAGGAACATTAATTTAATTTAATTCCAAACTTTAAAAAATCTTAAAGTTTCGAATTAATTTAAACCAATGTTCCTTTTTTTTTACTAATGCTTAATTAAACTAATGTTCCTTTTTTAAACGCAGAATTATGATTTTAGCAAACAAACAAAGAATTATGTATGTTAAAAATTACAAAAAATATATTTTCTAGAAATTACAATAGACTATATAAAATAATTTTTCTAATCGAAGGTAAATTCAATATTAAACTTTTATTATAATTGTAAAAAAATTAATAATCTTTATATTTTTACCATAAAACCGTAACATAATAGGAACGTTTCTTCAAACGTAATATATGAAAGTCTTCCATTGAGAAATGAAGGATTGTATTGAGAAATGTAATATTAAACAGTAACTCATACATAATATTAAACTGTAACTCATACATAATATTAAACAGTAACCAGTAAAATTCCTTTTAATTATGGAGAAAAATTGGGACATATTATTTTAATTTATTGTGCCTCTTATTAAGTGAAAGTATACTTAAGTATATAAGTGAAAATCACGATTCCTATACTTAAATCCAAAACTATAAATCACCTAAAACTATTAAATACTTTAAAATGGGATAGAAAATTGAAATATTCAAAAGTAAAGGGGGGAGAAACACGATTAAGTTAAACATACATAATTCTTTAAGCAATTCACTTGCTCATGAGCACTTCATAAATATCAAAATATTTTATAGTACAAAGAATTATTATGAATAAAATCATAATTTTATGGTATTGCGTAATTCTCTTACATATGGTAACAGATTTTATTTTCATCATGAATCGAAAAATTTATGGTAGATAAGTTATTTGCAAAAATAATTGTTTATTTATATTTGCGATAAATTATTTTAATTTAAGTCTTAAAAAAATTTAGAACAATAGGGAAAAAAGTCTCTTTGAATTCCTTAAAAAATATTTAAAATGAAAGGAATTATTAGAACAAAGTAAAAATTGAATGTAATAAAGTATGGAAAATTTTGACTTAAATCTTCGTATATTTACTATTTGTATGCAATATCTTCAAAGAAAAATCGTATTTATATATTTTACAATGTTTTAATATATTCTCTATAAAACATTTAATCACCACATCAAATTGAAAATTATTAAAATATTTTGAACTATGTAAAAAAGCTATTTTATTAATTAACAAAAAATTTAGATTCATTTTATTTTTAAAAAACTAATGTGTGTGTGTGATACCAACATTTTCTCATATGCTGTATTTATGTCATCATATTTCATATTATAAACCAACTTTATGAAAAATCTTGTTTTTTAATATAATATGAAGAAAATGAATTATGTTCATGATATATTGATAAAATAAATGAAAAAGATTTAATTTTTTCATACTTCTTATAAGATTACAGCTTTACGTTTTTTACGAAAACTATTGAAAAATAAAAACGTACTTAATCACTAACTGTACTTAATTGAAAAAAGATTGACCAAAATTATCCAAGGAATATTTATATATGTGTAATTCAATTTGAATTACTCCAATGAAATAAAAATAATTTTTTTTTCTGGAATTTTACTATAGATAATTTATGATATACTACCAGAACATTTTATAAGCGTTTACTTAATAATATCAGTCATAAAAATAGTGTATAAGTGCTTTTATTAAAATTTAAATTTGATTTGATATTTAAATTTCGTTAAAATTATTCAAAATGTAGGTTCAAATTAATTATTAGAAGTACTTTTCTTCATTTTTATTTTTACAATCGCATTTCTAGATTTCGTAACTGTTCATAAAAAAATATGTCAACAACATTGCGATGTTCAAAAATTGACAACAGGTAAGTCGTTTCAATAAAGCAACAATTTGTTTCAACGTGTAACAAATTTTATTACTAAATTTCTGCAAATATTAGTAGAACTTAAGCTAATTTTTAAGTAACTACTTTTGTCCACTCGTGTTTATATAGCAATAATTACTTCATACTGTAATAAAATTCAATTTTTGAAATATTTTAAGGAAGCAAAATTTTCAGTTTAAAAAGAAAAATTGGTTTCCAAGCAAAATTTTAATAATATTTATACACACGCGAGTAATATTTATTTTAATGTAAAAATAATTCTTATATATGCAAAAATTATTAAAAACTCATTGATAAATCAATTTATAAATATAAAATTTTTATTATATATTTTAAAGTAAGCATTTAAAAATATTTTGCAACTAATAAGAATAATTAGTTTTAGAAATTTTTATTTCCACTGCATATCGGAATTATTTTTGCCTTGCTTTAAAAAATCATCGGAAATTAAATGTGTGTAGTAAGTTGATTTTCCAATTTTTCATAGAGTAAATTTAAGAAATAAAATACAAAAATACTCTCCAGTGGAAGTAAGTGAATTGAAATCATTAAAAGAAGTAGTTTTATCTTTCAGTTGAAACTGGATTTTCCTTTCAAAGTGATTGCTCAGTTTTCTATGGGGAAACCTGAAATTTGATAAGCAAAGGCAATTCTGGTTGAAACTAAGATTAAAAAATTCTTCATAAAATGATATACAGAATTAGATTTTGAAATAAAATGCCTTATGAATTATAAACGTATTTAATGGATTGAAGTTTAGTAAATTGCTTTGGATGCAATTTTTCCAAATAAAAAAAAAAAAAAAAAAAAGAAAATGGCAATTTTTCCTCATTTGTGCTTTTTGTCATAAAATTCGTCTTCATTTTTTTTTCTCCAAATAATGCAATAGATTAGACTTTATTGAATACTATCTATCTCTCTATATCTATTGAATTATTAATTCGAAAATATGTATTCGGAAAAAGAAGAAGTAAAATATGATTTTCATTTATTTTAATATCAAAACAAAAAACAATTTATAAGAGAACACGAAAAAACATTCTTAATTTCATAAATAAATGATATTATTTACGGCAAACTTACAAAAAGGTGGGGTATATTAGTTTTTTTAAAATAAGAATGCTGTATTGACAGCACGTAGTGGATAATCTGACTGACAAATACTGTTTTAATGCAATCAAAAATTCTCCACGTCTTCTGGGAGGATTTTTAATTTATAGTGGGTTTTATCCATGTATCATAGGAGAGAAAAACTTGAAAATTCTCAAGCATTCACCCGACAGGCATGTATGCTTAAATAAGTTGCAAAACATCCATTTCAAGTTGTTCAACAATGACATTGATTAAATCAGGTGCTTTCCATTGATTGGCGTTCGATGAGCATTAAATGTCATAGTAAAATTACCTTTAATTTTACTGTAACATCAGTAAATGAAAATTTATAAAAAGTATAATGAATTATTCCTTTTCTTTGCTTTTAAACTGTAAGTTTTGGTTGATTTCTCATAGCTAATACATTTATTTAATTAAATAATTAATACTGTATGTATGTTATCTGCTTTGAAAGTATTTATGTATCATGCAAGAATGTATTTTCATTTTGGTGATAGTTGGCCAATAGATTATTTTGAGTTAAAATTATTAAACATAGTTAAATATAGGCTCAATTTTATGATAAACTACTAGGATCATGAATAGAATTACAATTAATTTATTCAAGAATTAAGTTTAATACCTTTTATACAGGACCTAATTAAGTTATTCTCTGCACTGCAAATATAGCAAAACATGTAAGGAATTATAAAAAGTACTTTTCTCATATAAAAATTAAATATAAATTTTTGCTTTTCATTTTTATACAAGAGAATTGACTTTTTTGTCTTTTCAATTAAAATACCTCATATATATATACATAACTTGAACTAATTTTAACTGACAAAAAAGATTAAATGAAATGAAGACAGAATTTATTACGAGAATTATATTGCTGTTAGTGTTACATATAAATTTAATTATGCATTTGTAAAATTTTTGTTGAAAAAAAATTTTATGATTCTGAGTGCTGAGAATATGAGATTTTTAAAATTCACCGAAATAATGATCGTTTGATCCCAAGTAGCACTTTCTTGAAAATTCTATTCCGAACTTGTTTAATATGGAAGCACACATAAAAGGTTACTCATCATTTAGCACTTCTCATGAATAAAGCACTGACCTTGATGAAAAAGAATAGCTTTCAGGTCATACAATATCTGAATAGAGTGAGGCGTGAATGATCGGAGTACTTTTATTTTGAAGCCTTGTGCGGTTATAGAAAGGATCTGAGCACTTTTGACCTCAGAAAGCACTAACAATATATTGGGTAACCTATTGTAAAATAAGACAAATGTTGCTATTATTTTTAAATTCATCGCCCAGACTATATGTTTAATTAAGCACATTTTAATCAATTGATGTATTTTACTAAAATAGAGTAGATGACAAAGTCTTTTACTATACGTTTACTATTGCTTGTAAATGTTCAATTGTTGATGATTATCAAGATCAATAAAATAGATTAGCAGGTATTTAATGCTCTAAAGATATTTTCAGCGTTTAAAGTTGAAAGTTTGTAAATTTTATATATTTATACTGTTTTTATATATAAAATTACATATTTCATTTACTAGGAATTTTACTTAGTTTAAACTCAAAACAAAAGAGGATTATTAAACTTGAGACACGAATTTTGACTAACTACACTTTTTCCCAAGACATATATTTTATTATATTTATAAGATTAGAAAGAGATATGAAGTACAGCTGAGTTCTTTTCTGAAATTTAAGATCTTCACATGAAGACAAAAGAAATTTCTGATATAAGGTATTTCAATATGTTCAGTTAAAAAGAGTAACGGGGTGATCTATTCAAAGAAATCAAGTTATTTTTTAAAATTATTCACTAAAGATTCTAAGTAATTTGAGTATTATAATTGAGAAACTTTGGAGAAAATTCATTCTGTTTCTTTTTATACAATTTATTGGGATATAAAGTGCCAGTTTATTGGGATAAAAGCAGGAATTCACAATAGTAGAATTATTTTCGTCAGTCGATGAAATGTCTCCCTATTCTTAGACAAGAATACAATTAATGACTGTCTTCATTTCCTGTTGTGATAAACTGCTTAATTGTCAATTTATTTCGATAACTTAATAATCAATCGTGCCGAAATTTAACCTAGCAACTGAAATTATATATACATACATACATACATACATACATACATACCTACATACATACATATATATATATATATATATATATATATATATATATACATATATAATTTTAATCAATTTTAGTGTCATATAAAATATTTATATTTTATATGACACCTAAAATTGAATTTTTTGAATAACTAAGATCTCAGAATTAAAAAAGTAAAAGTAGATAAGTTAGAACTTGTTTAAAACAGTCTACATTTTATGCAAAAGGATTTCAAGTTGCTTTTTGTAAGAAATTATTTCCAAAGTAGACTATCCAAATATTTATTTCTAAAATAGACAAATATTGTTTTTTATTCAAAGATATTTTAAATAATTTTAAAAATAAATTTATTCAATTGAGTTAAATTAAAGAGGCTTAAGAAAGTTATTAATAACTGAGCAGTATATAAGTTAAAATTAAATGATAAAATATTAAATAAGTAAAAACACAGACTTATTTTAGTTACTACCTCTTTAGTTTTTGATTCCAAGTTTTAGGGGTCACATTTATATTCTCAAATTGGCATCTTTAACTAATAAAAGTTATAATTTTTCTCTCAAGAAATAAAAGGAATTTATTTGAATGAGATAAAATTTGCTCTAGTATCCCATTAGCAAATTTTATAGATGATCAACAATTTATTATATTTTCATCACTTTTGCATAGGAACAATAAAAATGTGTAAGGAAAAAATATTCGTTAATTATTCCAAAATATTTATAAAAAATGGCTTTGTCAATATTCGAAATGTTTTATTGTTGAATAAGTTATACATGATTTTTCATTTCTCCCCTTACTATACATTCTCTCCGTTAAAAATTAATGAAGGCTCTTAAAATTTGCGATTTACATAGTAGAATAAATAATATTTGTTGAGGAAACATACGATATCTGCAATTTAATAATTTATTTAATGTAATGACACTGTTAGAAAACGTCTCATTTTTATATAATTTTCAAATAAATTGAATGCAATGTTTTCGTATCTTTACTAAGTACTTTCCTTTTCTTTTCCCATTTTACTTTTTCACGACAATCCTATTAAGTTTAAACTCACTCAAACAATATTCTTTTTATTAAGAAATTGATCTCAAATACAAGAAGCTCATTTATTCAAATGGTACTGCAAAAAGATGTATTTCAAATATTTCTTTAATATTGAAATTTGATGCAGATATTAATTTAAAGAAATCTTATGGAATCATTTCGAACGAAAATTGCTACTTTGGAATTAAATGTTACATTATTAATTTCCGATGTTCTTACATATTTCTTGTGAATTGATGTTACACATATCAATTCACAAAGAATATGTAAAAGCAATTCCTTGGGAATTGGCATTCCATATTTATTAATATGATCTACAAAAAACTTGGTTTAAATGGTTTTTCTATGTCAATTAATATCTTCATTCTTGTTGAAGAAAAATATTGTAAGTTTTTAAGTTTCGTTCAGACTCTTAATATATATATATATATATATATATATAATTCAACAATTACTTATTAAATGCTTGCAGAATGATGTACTAATCTTTGAATTTTACAAAAATTGAAACCAAAAGGATTGAAATTAATGTTACGAAGTGTATTACACACTTTTCAGTTAACTGGATTATTTCAATTATTATTAACTGGAAAAGAATATTGTGACATAATTAGAGGGCCAATGCTCCAATTTTAAAAGATAATTTAATATTTATATGAATATAATATTATTAAAAATAATGTAACCACAATTTCAAAAGTGTCTATTATTTACAAAACTTTGGTTTCTTTGATATGAAAGTAAACTAATAAATACTATACTTGAGTTGAGAGAGAAAGAGAGAGAGAGAAAGAGAGAGAAAGAGAGAGAGAAAGATAGAGAGAGAAAGAGAGAGAGAGAAAGAGAGAGAGGGAGAAAGAGAGGGAGAGAGAAAGAGAGAGAGCGAAAGAGAGAGAGAGAAAGAGAGAGAGAAAGAGAGAGACAGAGAGAGAGAGAAAGAGAGAGAGAAAGAGAGAGAGAAAGAGAGAGAGAGAGAAAGAGAGAGAGAGAGAAAGAGAGAGAGAGAGAGAGAGAGAGAGAGAGAGAGAGAGAGAGAGAGAGAGAGAAAGAGAGAGAGAGAGAGAGAGAGAGAGAGAAAGAGAGAGAGAGAGAGAGAGAGAGAGAGAGAGAGAGAGAGAGAGAGAAAGAGAGAGAGAACGAGTGTTCTCTAAAACATGAGTAAAAATAACGTTAACTTACTTTTCTGTCCAATCGTTTCAAGTTTATCCTTCTGGTAGCAAGACTGTTTAAAATAAAGTACAATACTTACGAAGCAACATTTTTTAACTAAATCTTAACAGGAAGAGACTGAAATTTATTTGAATTACCTTAAAGACGAATTTCGCTAAGTATGATAGAATCTTTATTTTATTATTTGATTAGGTTATACATACTTATATTAGAGTATTTATACGTACTTCATAAAGTTCTATTAATAAAATGAAGATTATAGGTTTCTGTTGACTCCAGCAAAAGACGTTTCTATAAGTACAAACAGACATTTATTCTTAAATTTGAAATTTATTTTAAGGTTCCCCTTAAATTTAAGAATAGAGTATTAATTAATTAATAGATGTACATATTGCAGCAGTAAATGTCATTAATAAGTTGATAAGTTATATATTTTTTATAATGTTATATATACAGAGTTAATATTATCAATTTTAAGTGCATGTATAATATACTTTTCAAATCTACATAAATTGATCTGATAAATTTGTTATTTCATCAGAAAAATGATATATTTAAAATTAAAAACTGTATTAAGTTATATTCATACGATTAAAAGATATACAATTAAACTGCGAGTAAAGTTAAGAAAAAGAATTGATGCGAAGCATTTGAGTCATATTCAGGGTCAATTAAGTTATTAATGTTCATAATGTTTTTATAACAATAAATCTTATATTTTATTCAAATAAATAGAGCTTTATTCATTGTGCTAAATATTTG
Source organism: Latrodectus elegans (assembly GCA_030067965.1). NCBI lineage: Eukaryota > Metazoa > Arthropoda > Arachnida > Araneae > Theridiidae > Latrodectus > Latrodectus elegans. The sequence goes on along the minus strand of CM057809.1, from coordinate 73,507,224 downwards.
AATTAATTCATTCGTGGGGAAAACTGAAATTTTTGATTTATACCCATGTATTTAAAACTGCATTCAAAATTTTTAACCACCAACATCAAATGCACTTCTGCAGGTAAATTTTTAAACGCTTAAATATTTCAATCCATTTATTTTTTGGAATCGATGAAAGTAATACATTATCAGCACCATTAATCTCAAATTAGTATGAAAATGATAATTGCGTAAGTATTTTTATATAAAAAAAAGCAAAAATCACGATAACACGTTCAACATAAAACGTAAATGTTCGATCATTTCGATGTATTTTTGATTAGAAAACTCAACTGCCGATCTTGCTGGATGAAAAGATGTAGTATCATGGTGAAGCCCGATTCCTCTAGAAGACATTTAGCAATGTGCCAACTAATTGTGTGACTATCATCTGTCCATTGAACTGCATGACCTCTACTTTAGAAGAAAACTGCACACATTGTATTTCGAATAGCACGTTGTTATTTCTTAATTGTGAGAGGCTCTTCAAAGACATATACTTTACTTTCTTGATGTCTTTGAATGTCAAAAATGATATATACGTTTCATCCTTAATTATGATTTTAGATATAATACGGTAGAGAGAGAGAGAGAGAGTTACCACCTGTAAGTACCTTAATAGTTTCCTTGCTGAATTCGACCCTTTCCTCTCTTCGAAGCTCAATTAAAGTATGGGGAATCCAGCAGAAAATTATTTCTTTCATATACATTTCTTCATGAATAACTTTTTGTATAGTGGCTTATTTAATGTGTTATTCCTTCTGTGTCATTTGGTAGGTATAACACTTATCATCGATTAGCATTTTTCATATGGTAGACACATTATCTGAATTACAGTTGCCTTTCTGTACACTTGTTTACCTTGAAAAAAACTGTGATCATTCTAAAATTCTCCATGCACTTTGATGTAGCATTAGATGGTACTTCTTTTCTAAATACTGACTGTAAATGATGAACCTATTCTTGATTTAATTCGAATTTAAAATCATTGAATATCAATAACGCGGAAAAAAGGTTTTGTTAGCATAAAATTGTTTACATTTCAAAATGAAATGTTTTTCTACATTTTTCTCCGTTGAGCGTATATCTAAAATTTCAGAGTGCCCCTTGCGAAATATAGTTTGCAGAAAAATTAAATTAGTATTTTTTCTCTGGTTAATTTCTATTTGCATGAAGGAAGTATAAAAAATCTGTAAAAAGTATTTATAGCTTTCATTTTCAAAATGTTTCATTTTAGAAATAAAAGTACAAAAATGTTAAATTATAGAATAAGCGTGAAATTTAAATAAACTTTAAAAGATGGATAAAAATAGATAAAATAACATGATATAAATATTTTGTTGTACCTGATTAAATGATATATGCCCACTAATAGATAAAATGAATAAATACTAAGACATTTGTGCTAAGCAAATAGAAAATTAAATAGATTTTTTATTATAGAAAAAAAATATATACTCATTAAAAATGAATTTAGAAGTACTTGAAAATTGAGAACAGAATAAAGATAATGGAATCATAAATTTTATATATATATATATATATATATATATATATATATATATATATATATATATATATATATGTGTGTGTGTGTGTGTGTGTGTGTGTGTGTGTGTGTGTGTGTGTGTAGAAGTCTTATATGTGTAATAAACTTGTCTTGTCTATTCTGGATAGTAAAAATTCCTGTTCACAATAACTAAATATTAGTTTGATTTCCGAGCAACATATGAGATTACTTCCATTTACTTGTATAGCACATTTATCCATGTCATAAAATAAATCCTTTTAGGAATGCAGTAAGAATTCATTGATAAGAGATACACCATATAAATAAAATGTATATATTTAAGTATAAAAATTAAGCAAATTGTTCGTTTCGATTATAAGGTGAGGACATTAATTATAATATCTCTGAGAAAAATTGTAAAGTTTACTCTATCGTTGTCGGATTATATATATAATATTTATTGTATATAAAGTAATACTATTTAAAATTTTTTCCCATGTTTGTTATAAAATGTAATGTTTTAACATTATCTTTTATTAATTTTTAGCCACATATTTCCAAGCTAAATTTTTAAGAGCAAACGCAAAAAATATGCATAAAGAAGGAGCATTTTCTAAATACGCAGTATGATAAATAATATCAATTATATATATATTTATTTTTTAATGATTTTAAATTTTTCGAATAAAATCGAATTTAATAAGTTTACAAATAAATTCTGAATTTCTAAGTTTACTATATATGGACATATATGATTAAAGTGAACGTAATGATGGTTAAGTTGTATTTCAGTCTGCATTATTGACAGTTAAGAAAAAACGATTACATTTAAAAACTTCTCTAAATACCTTTGAAAACTTCTTTTAAGATAATGATTGAAATAAATAAAGATAAAATAAAGTTTTTTTATAGTTATGTATAAAAATTATATTTTGCAAAAGAAAAGTATCTCAAAAATAGGAAGATATCTCAAACGTTGGAAACTTGAAGCAAATAAAAAAATTACAACTACATCTGTTTATCTTGGTAATATTAATTTCTTCTACATGAGTCATAGTTGTTAATTAATAGCAAACAACACAATGCATTAGTATACATTTTGAGTAATTAATGCCATTGCATATTTTATCTATCTATTTCTACATAATATATAGATAAGGTAATTTTGTGATCATAAAATAAACTGATATTGGAATTTTTTACACATTTTTGATTTAAATTAATTTTTTTTGCGCTATTAATAGTTTACAATTCCCGATCAGTTGTTAAATTCCGCAAAAGATAGAAGTTCTATATCAACCTACATTTGTCCTAAAGTGTGCTTAAAAGAACAATTTATCATTTGGATTCAAAGATGAGCTAAATATTTTCCAAATAATACAGGAATCCATCACTCATTTGGTGAAAATGATAACACATGTCGTGCATTTCCGTAGAAATAAAGCTTCATTATGATCTCATAAAAATGGTGACATTTTTGGGGATGCGTGTGTTCGAATAGTTGACGTTTCGGATTCCACCTTTGAATTCGAATGTGAATGCATTGGACACAATCTCTATCTCGATATTTCCCGGAAGTTGGACACAAAACGTATCCTGTTGAATCATCCGAAACGTTTCATGCTGGAATTCATAGGTTATTGCTCCAGCATAGCGAAACCCTTTCGTGTGGGTACTCTTCAGGACAACCGTTACAACTCTGAAAAGCCTCGATCTATTTGCTTTAAAATATTTTTGAATACATTCATTTCTCTCAAAAATAGGTTTTGAATGTTTCTTACAGTTTTCCCTTAAAATTATGTCAAAAGCACATTAAAAGTATTGAATGAATATTAAAATATTTGCATTACATCAGAAAAGAAATCGTCCATCTATTTTTCATTTAAATTTTTTTAGAGGAAAAGGTTATATCTGTTATAACATTTTTTTTTGTGGGTAAAAGTATTACGATGTTACTCCCATTATTGTGCCAATCATATTATTTATTCATTTATAACAAAAGTATAAACTTAATTTAAAAATAATGATTCATATAAGCTTGTCAGATGAAAGAATAGCACTCGCTATAATATCAAAATGGTTTAAGTCTATTTATTATGCAACGGTTATGTTGGAAAATTTGCTTATGGAGTGTTTCATCTGAAATTGCAGTAAGAAGTTAAGGATGCAGAGAAGACAAATATATTTTTACTTTTGTTTACATTGGTAGAATTTAAGTAATGTCACATTGATGGAGTATTAATTTCTAAAATAAATAGATATTACATTTTTTTTAATTAACAGGAAATGTCACAACGTTTAGATTATTCTACTGGATTTGTGAAATATCGTAAGAAAATTTACTCACTTTTATCCTTTATTTATCATAGTTTGGGGATGATGTTTCTGATAGCCATTTTATTAGTTAAATGGATTGTCTTGCAACTGATTAATTTTTAGTAATTTTTATTTCACTTTAAATAAATTTTATCCATTTTCTAGTTTACTAGCTTTATTTTAATTTATTTTAGTTTACTGATTAAATTTAGATTCAGTTTTTTTAATTCTTTAATTTTTTTAACTTAATTATTTTTTTTCATAAATTGATGTATAAAATATATTAGTATATTAAAATGTTGTCAAATTATTTCTAGTTCTGAAACTAATACAGCGAATTCTTCTAAGCTATTTTGAATTATTTAGTTCAAGATATATGTAATCACAAGTGGAAATATTTCAGTAGTTTATAAGGTGGGAAATTCTATCAATATTATTATGTAATGTTATTTTACGAACTTTTGTTTCATACAACGTTTCATATAAATATATACTGATCTAAATTATATTTCACATTATGATGTATCCCTAAGATTTGTTTCAAATAAATATTATATCATTTTAAGCATAGCTTTTGAAAATTATTATAACTAAATTTTTTACTGAAAAGAAAATATTATAATTTGCTAAAATAATATAATATATTTTAATTATGAATAAATTTAAGCATTTTTAAAAATTTAGTTTTTGTTTAACAAGTGAATAGGCCAAATTAACTTTGTTGTTTAAACTACTGTATTTACATAGTTGGGAGGGGGGGGGGGTTGTCGTAATCATATATTTATATATGAAACTCAGATTTCACAAATTAAAAGCCTTTTCATGTCAATTTCACATATAATTATTTTTAATAAAAAAAATGCAAAATCTAGCTTTTTATATTGTCTTAATGCCAGTAAATTTAGATTTCCTTAAAAACAATATTTTTAGACATCAATGTATAACATTAAGAAAATAAACTTTTGTAATCAGAAATTTGGCCAAAATAAAATATATTGCTTATGGTAACTCACAAATTATTTTCTTAATAATTAACTTTTTCTAATTCATTAAGAGCCTTATATATGAAATTTTAAATCCATTCAAAGGTACTTTTTTTGCTTTCTGATTAAAATAAATTGTTATGTTTTATCCCTATTATTAACTTAAATTCAGATTTTTTTAAAATTAACATTTAATGTAAGTGTCATGTAAAGTTTGCTGATTGCACGAGAACAGTTTAATTTCTTTTTTTTTAATAAAAACGATTATTAAATTTAGATTACTAAATTTTGATTGTTAGTGTGTTTAGTTTTATTAAATTTAAACTAAAGCCTAAAGAATATCAGTAATCATGTATACTCACAATTAGAGCTTTTAGTAGATAGTGCCTATCAATTTTTCAAATTAATTTTAATGTGGAGTATCTGTTTTAAATTTAAAAAAGTTTTAAACTCAATGTTTGTGCACATTATCATTATATATATACTTTTATTAAAAATATATGACCCATAATAATTTACTCAAATATAATAAATCGCAGTTTTTTGATATTATTAAAAATTTAGAAATAATGAAAATATAATAGTATGATCTGATTAAAAGTAATAACAAGAACCAAATATTATTTAAAAATTTATATATATATATATTATAAAATTTATTCTTATTTTATTATTATTTTTAAATTAGAAGTTTTTCTGGCATCTTCCTAATTGGAAATTTATAAGTGAAATTCTAATAACTATACTGATAATTCTCGACTTATTCGGATATGGCCTGTTAATAATTATATCAGTAATAGAGATTTAATTATGAATAAACATTTTTAATTATAAGTAGTAAAGAAAAGAATTGAACTTTTTTTAAGTATAGTAAACTTAGTGAATTTTGTTATGTTTATATTATAAAAGAAAATTATTATTTAAGATATATATACTAAAAATAAGTATTTACAGATCATAAATAATATTGTCAGAAATCTTAGTTTTACTAAGACTTCAAGGTTTTGTGTTAGAAATCAGTATTATAATCAAAATTAATACATTCATGAATTGGCCTATTGCTATTACCTCAATATTCCTTAAATGAAATGGCATCCACAGTGCTTTTATATACCATAGTCTTTTCAAACTAAAACCTATCAATAATAAAACAAAAACTGAAAAAAACTAGTTAAAATTTCATATTTTTGTATTGATTTCTATCTATGTATACACATTATATAGTTTATTTTTAAAAATGAATCATCTTATGATCGTAAGACTGAACGAAGAAATGTAGCATTGAAATAGTTGCAGTTTATTGATTCGTCCAGGAAATATTGAAAGAAACCAACTGGATTTAAAGTCTCCATTCTTTCACTTTATATCTTTAAAAAGGGATCTCGAACTCATTAAGAAACGTATAACACGTTAACGATATCCTTTATCATGCTTCAAAATTGTTTCTTAGATTTTTTTTCTTTTAATCCTTGTGAGTATTTTTTATTAGCTTCTCTATATTTTAGCCTGTGTTTTTGCTTAATTTAGAAGACATTAAAAATATTCTCTAAAGAACTAAGAAAGAATTATGATGAAGCACTATTAAATCCCTGTATTGTATTCTATAATACATGTACAAGAAATACATGTACTATAATACATGTACAAGAAAGGGGTTGACTTTTTCAGTAAGAAGGAAACCTCTTTAAGTAATGAATTAAGCTTTTGTTGTTGAAGGTCTCAGAATAAGCAGAAAAAATCAAGTTAACTTATGGTGTTAAATTCCTGCTCTTCGCTTTACATATAGACTTTCAATTTGATGTTTAGAAATATATATAAAACGAATTAATATTGAAATTTAATATTGAATTATTAACTCAAATTAAAGTGATCATTTTTGATAAAAATGCGTTACGTGTTCAAGAAACATAATAATTAATGTTACTACTTATATTGTACAACAAGGCATTTTCATTTAAAAAAGCCTTTTTATTTCTTTTTAAACTGTACTTTTTTTAGCATGCACTTTGGAATAAAGTTTGATTTTGTGTAATTAATATTGATTTGTGTGTGTGTGTGTGTGAATACAATTTTTTTAATCACACATTATAGTAAAAATAAGTCATAACTTCTTAATGCGTGGTCCTTAAAGTTGTCGACGTGGTCACTAATGAATAAGTGACCAAAGTTTTATGCTCATTTTACAAGAATGTTTAAAGGTGCTAGTTCATTGAAAACTTAGTTTTGATATTGTTAAATTGTTTCACTGCGCTTTTAAGAAAAATGAAAAAAAATATGTTATTAAAAGTGATATTAATCCAAAGTTACATTTTGATTTACTGCTTAAAAAACATATAGCATATTCCATTATTCGGAAAATGGATGACTAATTCGAAACATATACTCGAGTATGTAATTCGAACTACTAAATTTCATGGCATGTGAATAAAATTACGTTTACCTTTAAAATAACGTATTTGATTGTATTTTGTATTTTATTCCAATATGTAATAATGTGTTTGAAATATTCGAAATTGTGTCAAAATCTCATTTATTTTACGATCATTATTTCTATTGGTTTTTGATGAAAATTACTATTTTTTCTTATTTAATTTTTATCAATTAAAAACGGATCCAAAATGTTTTCTAACCTTTTTAAGAACAGGAATATATCTTTTTCTAAAATGTATTTTTAACTATTTTAAATAAATAACACATATAAAATAATTACACATTAACATACATTAAGCATAAAAATAACTTAAAAATAAAATTATATAATCCTAATAGTTTTTAGACGGATGATATTGATTTTTTCACATTGCATTAGAATTATACAAAATAGTTTATCTGGAACAATCTTGAACACATCTGAGTACTTTCGAGAAAACAATGTCTCATAGACCGTCAAACGAAACTTGAGTCTGAATAATGCATTACATGCAATCATAGCACAATAAGGATATATCTGACGATAACTATTTGTGTAGTTTGAATAGTCGTCGGTAAGGAACGAGAATCAATCCTTTCTTTTTTAGGATAAAAGAATAATTATACTAGGAAAAATTGCTACCCCTTTTAAAAGTCATTAGAATATTATTTCTATTCATGTATCTAAATTTTGAATAATATAACCCAATCGAATTATTCTTGAATTGTCAAAGGTGTTTTTATTGATCATTTTCTCCTCCATATAATCTCTATGCCATAAAAATAAGGATTATATTGCAAAATTTGTGTAATGGCTTAGATATTTTAGAAGGTTTTACTCATTCAGTGCGGAACCACTCATTGTAATGAAACTGTATTTCACCTCGTCAAAAAAGATTCCATCCGACCGGTTTGCAGTGTTTGTGTTATCAGCCAAAGTTCATCATTTTGGAGAAGGATATCCTGTGAAGGCTTGTGTTTGAAGAGTTCAAATGAATGACTTTTATTCAAATTGGCTTGACTTTTCAATAAAAGCTATTTGTTTCTTATTGCTTTTTCTACCATTTTGCAGTAATGTTAACATCCAGAGATTGTAATAGTAGTTTTTGTAAAGCAGTTCTGCACAAGATTGTTTTTCATTCTTTGGATTTTCTACAATATGCATGGCAATTTTGCTTACTCATAATTTGTAGTTTGTTTTTAAATATTTTTCACCCTTCCTTAATTGCTAAGTTACAATAAAAGTAATTGAATTACAAAATTCTATAATTTCGTGTTTTTAAAAAATTTTTATGAAAGTTATAATAAAGAAAAATATGATGGTGAAATGAGTTTTCAAGGCTTTTCAGCAGATTATTGTACTTTGGAAGAATAAAGATAGTAATTTCGCTAATTTGATTGCATTCTTAAGTTAGGTAGATTAAAGATGACTTGGAAAATTTAGAATGGAGCAAATAAAAGCTTTTTGTAAAATTTTGTTTTCATATAAACACAGATTGATTAAAATGAGAATTTTTTTATAAAATATTTCATGACAGTATGTCATTAATATATTTTACTGCCAATTATCGCACACATATAATAACTATGCTTTTAAATGACTTGAAAATAAACTATTCTTACTCACTGCTTTCTTTTTTAATTAAAATTTTTTCCACTTTAAAACATACATTTAAATTCGGAAATATGTTGCAAAGAAATTGAAACATTTTAAAACTTAATAAATTAGCTTTCCTAAAATAGTAAAATACCTTAAAATAATTACGTATAACGTCAGAATCTAACTCTAAAAGATTTGACATGAATAGCATAACCGAAATTCTTTCAATGGAATATTATTATTTAGATTGCTTTAAAGAGAGAGAATGAGTATTTTGTTAACACTAAGGTATTATTTGACAATTACATATTATAATTACTTGGTATTTATATTTTTTATTGTTTGAATAGGTAAATATTTTTTGACTGAAACATACGGAGAAACTATCTATCTTTAGTTAACGGATTGTCATGTAATATCAAAGTCTCCCCATTTAGGTCTCAAATGAATTAAGAAATATTCGGAGGCATCAAATATGTCTGAAATTTCAGGTTTTTAGATAATCTTTGAAGACATTCATTGAATTCCAGTTCAATTAATCGTGTTCATTGCCAAATCAAATATGCCTTCTTGTATATCACTAAATTGGTTGAAGATTGTATACCTCTATTCTTGTACTCAACTGATTACATGTCTACTTATTACTTTCATAACAACAGCAATTTGTATTCCAATTTATTTGTAATCTGCATGACCATGAAAGTCTAATATATTTTATTCTTAAATAATTAATAAATAAATTAATATAAAAGCCAAATAACTGAAAGAATTCAGTATTAATAACATAATTTTTCCACTATCCTATAGTCAACTGGCTAATTTAAAACTATCCATTATACATAAACAAAAGATGCAGAATGAACTAACTGTTATGTTTCTATCCGAGTTAAAATGTTCTGGTAGCTTAATAGTTATGATATATATAAACGTAGTTCTTTCAAAATTAAACTTTCTAGGTATGCTATCTAAAAAATTATATAAGAAGCATTGTAATAACCATAGCTGTTTGCGAATTAAAGTTATATTTTAATATAAATAATGAAACAAATAATTAGCTTTCATGAAATTATATATACATATATATATATATTCTGCAGTTTTAATAATTTAATTTATAGGGTATTTCTTAGAGTTTTCTTCAGTTTTTTAATAACTATCAAAATAAATTTGAAAATAATTTAATAGAAATTCATTAAGTTACTTTACAAAATACATTAGTATTTCATAAAAGGTAACTAAATGTAAACTACTTTACCTAAATTTTAAAAAAAGCAATGAAAAAATTCTGTATCCAAAGGAAACCTTTTAAACTTAAAATAACGAAAGGATATTTGTATGATATAAGTCTATATTATTTTTAAATTTGTTTTTTTTCGACTTAATAGTTTTGGAAAATAATTTTGTGTGCATGAACTTTAATGTAGATTTAAATAAATTTTAATAGTGTCAATATATAATAAACAAATTTAAAAAACTTTTATAAAAGTATTAACTTAAATTTTGGTTTCATTGAAAGAAGATTTTTAATTCCTTAGATATGAATTATTCATGGACATGCATTGTGTAATATTCCAAATAAAGATTAAAATAGCTTCATAACACGTTAAAGGATATTATATTATGTAAGTTTAAATAGGCATTTTAAGAATTTGAAACCTAGTGTTTTAGTCATTAAAGCTTTTTTTAACTACGCTAGTATTTTTATGTGAATTACTATATGGAAAAAAGAAATAAAAATTTTTGAAATAAACCTATTTCAAAAATATTTGTTGCTTTTCAATATATTTCTTTGGTAAATAATGATTAAAAGTAATGCAGATTCAAGATGGATCAAAATAATAAATGATTTCAAGTCATCACAATAGAATTAAAAGCTACTTATATTGCCTAGCCACTCATAAATTCTCATCTCATAATTAATTAATAAATTATAGTAAATATATTCTGAAGTAAGTTTTTTAAATTTTTAGTTCGGTTTTATTAAAATGAAAAATTTACATACTATTGTATCACTGCTTAGTCTTTATTAAGCAATTATGTTAAAATGTTTTGGTAGAGACAAAAAATTTCTCAACACATCTTAAAATATACTATTAAATTTTCTTGGAAAATATCATTGTTAAGTGATTTTAAAATAATTTTTCATAGCATTGTTTAAGAAAATCGTAAATTTAAATTTATTAAACATTTGAAGATATGTATTTGTGCTGCAAAGTATTGAATATGTAAGTTCCAAGGAATTTTATTATATATAAGTACCATACATTATAAAAAGAAAGTGTAAGCGTACGTGATGTAACATTGGCTTGAATGAACTGAATAATTTATCGACATAATTATGCTCAGTTTCATTAAAGACATATAGATTCAAACAGTGAAAAATTTTAACACAGATTTTTTTTTCTGACGAAATAAGAAATATCCTTAGCCATCCAAATTATGTTAAATGAACTCATTAATTTAATTAACTATTCTCTAGTTTTTGAGAGTTGGGCATTTTATATAAATTATATTTTTATACACTAAACCTTAGTTTTCAGGTTAAGCATAATAGTACTTCATAAATCAATGCTTATTTGAAATGTATAATGGTAAGGATTGTGATCTTATTTTACGTAAAAATATTACATTTAAACTTTTATTCTTATATTTTTGCACCAAATTAATATTTAATTACATTATTTCATATGTACTTATTAAGTTCCAGTTCAAAGGAGGAGTGAACCAAATAATCAAATTGTTAAAAATAAATTTATTTGTCCAACAGATATAAAAGATGTTTAATAACATACGAATCCATGAGTCAGATGTTCTTATGATGTAGGAATAAATTTATTAACACTATTATTAGTAAATAATTTTAAAAAGAAGCTAATATATTAATAAGTTAAATGTATTCAATAAAAATGAATACTATAATATAAAATCAATTAAAAAAAATTTATACTGTAGAAATAAATGCAAAAATATATTTATTTTGTTGCTATTTATATAGTTCTTAAGTAATTTTCTAGCTTATATATTAATGGTTGGAATTAGGACAAAATTCAGACAAACTTGTTGAACTGTGAACTATATCAATGATGCGTAATATCTATCTATCAATATATTAAAAATTATTTTCTCGGATCATAAGCGTAAGATCTGAATTACGCAGAAATTCACAGTAATTTATTTTATATATTACTAATATCTTATATGCTATATCTCTGTTTTTCTATGCATCACCTAAATTTGTTTATAATGAAATTTTTGAAAGAATGATAAAAATATTTGTTTGAAACAATAAGAAGTCTACCATATCGTTTAACTAAGTAAAAATTGTTTAAACATTTCAAGTGGATTTTCATTTATTCCCCACTTATAACAGAAGTTTTCAAATAGAAGTTTTGAAAAATTCTTTTAGAATACTTAATTCTTGCATATATTATTTGATTTGTTTTTCAAATATACTTTAGCTTGATATCATATTTATTTGCACTCTTATATTACATTTTGCTTGTATTTTACAATTTTTTATTTGTACATTATTATTTAATACATTTATTATACTATGATATTACTTTTTGGAATATAGTAATATTTATTTATATTAACTCTTCCAACAAACTGAACAAATATTTTGAAATTATTCCAAAGGTATCACAAGTATTTTTTTCACTGTTAGATTTAATGGCACAAGCAGTATAATTTGGGACTTTTTATGACAATATAAATGCACTGAATGCTATTTAAACTACATTAGCTACAAAATGTAAATTTTTAATTCACGACGGAATTTTAAAGTTTTAAGTTTGTCTTAAGTAAAATATAACACAAAATTAATTTTTAAAAATATTTATGCGATTTTTGTTACCAAAAAACTTTAAATAACTTTCTTTTGAATATTTCTAAGGAACGGAACATGCTTAAGTTATCTAGCTAATATGCGCTCTTTCTAACTGAAAATGAAAAGATTTATCAGAAAACAAAATTAATTCATCATTATTCATATTTCTGGAAAATCCATTAAGATTTTTTACAATCAATATCCCATAATTATTTTTAAATATTAAATGTAAAAATTATTGCAGTATAATATAGACAAAATACCTAAGTATAATGATATTGAAATTCAAATTTCTAAAATTTTGAAAGAAAATTTACAAATCAGAACAGTTTTAACTCTCGCATATTTCGAAGAAAATATAAAGAATATTTTTTTAGATTGAAGTCATACGTAGAGGTTAAATTAACGAACAAGTACAGGACTTTAAAAACTTGCGTCACTTTTGCAAATATTCTTGACACAGGTAAAAATTTAATAAACGTGCAAAATTGTACACAGGAGATTGTAAAGTAAGCTGATGGCACACACATTCAGACACTAGCTTAGTAATGTAAAATAATGGTTGAAGTACTCTTAATGGATTAATTCTAAGTTTCACATATTTTAGTGATAAAAATATTTAACTTTAGTGTTTTGTAACTTTCTCATCAAAGTCTTGTATTTCATTTAGTTTTAAACTGTTTCATTTTATTTTCGTATTGTATTTTCAAATAGCGAATATAATTTTATGAATGAATTTGTGATTCGATGGAAAAATATGACAGTTTTGAAAAAGAAAATATCATTTAAAAATTCAGAAAAAGATATTACTGTTATATATTTAAAAATACATAAAACATTCATAATAATGCATTTTTATTATGCACAGAGAAATTAAATTTTATTAATATAAAAAAATAGCCGAATTTTTAAAAAAATATTCTGGAGTATGATGATAATATTTAAAAATATTAACTTTCCAAGCTTTGATATACCTTTCCATCCCCGATAACAAATTATTGTACCTAGTTCTTAGCTTTTTTTAATGAAATTTATCTTTGCTTATAGCAATAAGTGCTTTCTTAGAAACATCACATTAAATGGAAAACTTTGTCAAGATAATAAGATTTTGTGAACTTATTATCATACTACTAACAACAAAAATCTACTACTCCATCTTCATAGTTTCTATATTAAATGATTCAATGAATTTAAATTTAATATAATTTTATAAATCACATTAAATTAAAATTCTTTAAAATTTAGCTATATGAGGTAAATATAATTTAAGTTAGGAATTTAAGCTGCAATGTTTTAACATCTCCTTTTATATTGAAAAGAAAGAAAACAAAATTTAAGACATTTACACCCTTGAAAGTTTCTAGATTTCAAAATTGGACTCAATATTCAAGCTGCACATTTTTATGAACAGTATAATAATTAAATTTATGCTCTTAAGTATCAAAAGAAAAGAAGATTTATAAAGTTGGTTTAAATATTTATTGTATAAAAACTTTTCCAATGCTAAGCAATTTTTCTAGGGAATTGATTTTCAAAAGATCGAAATAAAAGTGCAAAATTTTTCTAAAAAATGTCTCGTAGATTGTTCCTCAGAGAGATGATACTATTTTTTAGCACCAGTCGTGTGTTCTTCTCAAACAGATGTACACTACAGTTAGATTTCACATAACCATTTCAGAGTATATTAATATAAATAATATCATTTCACTTACCTCTCTATCAAATATCCTCTGGCTACACTGAAAATGAGCAGCTCGAAGAAGAGAAGTAATATGACTGCTTTATTGAATAACCGAATCCTTTTGAATAATCGCCGTGGGGCGTGACGTAGTTGTGGTCATAATAGGATATTTTATGTGCTGGCGACACAGATCTTGTGCGCCACCTGGCAGGTAATTTTTAACTACAGGGTTACCACCCCATATTAGTTTTCAAGTTCAATACGATGAGAAAGCGGAACTCCCTGAATGATTCATTTGCGTGCTATAAATTTAGTGAATTTTCTTTATTTCTGCCAACATGTTGTCGTTAATACGATTGAATTGACAGAGTTATATGAGTCAATAAATGAGTCGAGCAATTTTGAATTCCGGAATACGGAAATAATCTCTTTATAGAGGTCTTCGTGGAACTGCGGGGTGACAAACACGATAACATTTATAGAACGGATATTTTTTGAAACTATGATTTTTTGAATAGCATCTGTCACACTGAAGAGTAATAGAAAAATATTAGTTATGGAAAATCCCTTTTGCTTAAGGAATCAGATTTTGATGGGCAAGTTTTTTAATTTTGAGTTACAATTAATAATTAATTGATTGAGTATTATTTTTTTGAGTCTTAAGAACTGAAACGATACATCGCCTAATCCCTTTTAGCTAAAATATGTAAAATATATGAATATATTCTGCTCATAAAGCATTATATTTTTCACTTTAATTCAATTTCAATTTGCTGCTTTTTCAGGAAATAAATTTTGGGCAATGCTTAAGAAATTTAGAAAAATAAGTATAGCTAAATATATTACTTTGTTAAAAATTTACTTATAAAATGCGCTTTATTATAGAGTTACAATGCTTGACGAACAATCATGCTATAAATGTTTTGAAATACCTCTTTACAAAATAATATAGCAAGTATGTTTAGTTTCAAATAATATTTTTGGTTAAAACATTCTTTAGATAATGTTTTAATTTAAATAATGTTTTTATGAAATAGAGTAGAATTATTTATATCGGTCGGAATAATTTTTCTCGTATTATAATATACAGAAATAATTATTTATGAAGATATAATTATTTGGAGAGAATTAATTATTTTCTTATCTTTTTAAAAGATATTGGATTCCAATGCTTTTAAAAATAAAAAGAGCCGCAGTCCAAAACATTTACCATTTAGCTGTTTTTGCTTAAGAAAACTTTTAATAACATGTAACAAAGGCCTCTCAATTATAACACTAAGCAGATTTCAACCAGTTAGTCATTATTAAAGTCTTCATTTCCTATTAATTCTGTTTGCTCTTTATTAATATATACATTTTTTACTTACAGTATTTCGTTATATAAATGTGATCACCTATTTTTTAAGACATCATTAGTTACTGTGAAATTGGCAATTTTTAAAATTCTCACTTATCAAACAATGTCTGCTACTGAAGCAATTAGAACAGCTTATTTAAATAATATTTTGTCATATCAATAAAGTTTTATATAAATATTGTTTCGTTGTCACTAAGCACTGTTGAATATTTATAGATTTAACTATGTGAGTTGCACTTGCAAAATTAAATAAAAATGCTTAGTTTAGAAAAAGTTGAAAAATGAAATTACAGCTATACAAATTTCTGAAAATATGAACATTTTTGTTCACAAGGTACATTTTTATGCTAATCTCTTATCCTAATTGGTTCTTATAGGGATTTTTTTTCAATACAACTTAGGAGAGAAATATTTCATCATATATTTAAACTAACACACACACACATAGTTATATAAATTTTTGGAATACATCTCTAAGCAGAATTAAAACATCTATAAGTTTCTTTCGAAAGTTCCAGAAAAGTAAACTGATGCCATACTTTTAATGTATATATTTGTATTTTTCTATTCCTTTCAAAAAATATTTTTTTATTATCAAAAAAGCATTTTTACTTAAAGAAAATAGAACTCTTTTACATCTTCAATAAATATTTTAAAACTGCTACATAATAAATGCCATGTAAATTTAATTAAATATACTTTCGTACATGAAAATAATTATATGTAAAATGCTACACAAACATAATTATAAGAATAGCATAAAAATACTGCACTTAGGAAAGCTGTTATTAATATCTCAGTTTTTGAAAAATTAACCTTATTTAATATTCTTTATAAATTTTTTGGTCAATTTTAGTAATTAAAAAAGTTTATGGACATTATATATATGTTAAAAAAAGCAATTGAAATTTTTTAATGAATATTCTAAATTTTTTTAATTAAGCTTTTAATGCAAATATAAACATTCCAATGCATTTACGCTTACATTATCAAATATTTCAAGGAACTTTAATTAACAACACTAAAATATTTTTTAAGAAATAAGCTTATTTAATAATGTAACATCCTTTCAAAATTATTTTGATTATTGATATAAGCCATTTTCCATTTCTAACAAAACTATTTTTGTTTATTCCTAGGCCTGTAAATTCTCCATTCAAGATTTGTCATCAGATTATTAGTGAGAGAGAGATAAAACAAAAAATTCTCATTCTTCTTCTCCTAAATATTTTATATATTAATCAAAATGGTGCTTACGACAAGAATTTCTTCACATAATTTTATTTAAATAAGTAGAATTTTTTAAATTTGTTTGTACGTTACGACCAAATGAAAATATATCATATTCAGTAATTAAAAAAAAAAAAAAAAAGAAAATTCACTATTGAAATAAATATTTTTTTGCAAACTTCAAGCCTTATAAAAACGTATTTGTTTAGGAGTAAATATTCGTGTTCGATTACAAGCTTGGAACAGCTAATGATTCAAGTAGTTATTTATATCATAAACACAATGGAAGAATTTGTATAATATGAAAATTAAATATGTAATTCAAAATTGACCTTGTTATTACTTCTCTCTCTCTCTCTCTCTCACACACACACACACACACACACACACACACACACACACACACACACACACACACACACACACACACACACACACACACACACACACACACACACACACGCACACACACACACGCACACACACACGCACACACACACACACGCACACACACACACAATCATGGAAATCTTTACCATTCATCAAAAATGCATTGAAAATTTGGATATAACATGATTTCAATATATAAATTTGCCTGTAAATGAAGTTGACAAAATTAGTAACTGCTTGAAACTTTCTTTATATTTATTCCAGATAAGTGTGTGTGTGTGTGTGTCAGATAGAAAGTTTCAATCATTAGTCGCCGTTCGAGTTTTGACGATCCAAGCAGTATTTTCATTGTTGGTTCTCTTCTTCATAAAACACATATGTGTGGATAGTTAATTATAAATACATTTAATGAATGCATTAACGTATGTGCATTGTTTCTGAACAATCATAGGATTATTTAGCTTTTAAATATTATAAAAGTTTTTTTAATGTTGTTGACAAAATAGTTTCAAGCTAATATCCAGACATTTCTTTGCTGTCTGTGTTATTCACTTAGTAAAGAAATAATATTTGGAAAATAAACTAAACATTACTACTACTATCATAATTTACTATAGTATATTTATAATACAAATTGACACTTTTTAACTTATATTTAATATATTTAAATTAAAATAGGTTTTTAGATAGTTAAGGTAGTATGCTTTGTTAACGTATCAGTAGGGGGATGTCCTTTCTTTAATTTCGTCTGCGTGTATCTCAGTCATATACACGGGACCTTGAGCGTTCACCACCGATTGCCATTAGATAGAGCTATTGTTTTTTTCTTTTTGGATTTTAAAATGACTAAACTATTTGTAATCAATTAATTCATCAATTATTGCTATATAAGCACACTATTCTTTTTTTCATTAAAGAAACGATATGTTAGTTACGATAAGAAGCAATATGTTTTCAGGTGTATATGCTTTTAAAATTAAATCTTTATCTGAATAGTCATATCTTTGCTTTCAGTTTTTTGTTTATCAATAATTAAATTTTTCCGCTTTTAAATTTATCAGATTAATTCGCGTTATTTGAGATCAATCTTTTTAATCTATTTTATATTGTAATTAAAGACATAGCAATAACCTCAATGTGTCAAATTCACATGAAAAATGTCACGCGATTTTCCTACTATTGCCTTGAATCATTTAATAATTTCATTTAGTGAATAAAAGATCAAAATAGAAATGGGATGCATACAATTTAGAAAATATTAATTTGGAAGATTTGAAAATTATAAATATAAAATACAGTCGAAATTATTTATGTTTAAATATTTAATAATAATAGGAAGTATCATTATCATGTACGTTAAATTTTATCTCAATAACGTATATCTCCTTTATTTGTCTTGCAAAATTTATGTAAAATGAAATGAATTATTTCATATGCGTAATCGTAATTGATTTATGAATTGAATTGTAAGTAGATTTCTTTTCCAATAATGTCTCACAATTTATTTCAAATAACTGAAATTTCAAACATTATGCAATCGACATGTAACAAATGATTCACAAAAATAATATTTTGTGCATTTAGGATGTTATTTTCAATTTGAATGTAAAAATCAAGCAGTATACATACTACATATATTTTAAAACGTTCTGATCAGTCTGTAAAAAGTCAATTTTATTTTTATAACTTTACAATCAATTTTCCATCACATAAATTTCTACTAAATATGGGTTTCAAGTGATATATTCGATAATACTAATGACTATCTGATTAATCAAATCTCTGGAGCTCTTATAAAAAGGTAGAACTTAAAAGCTTAAATAGCAGAAAATATTTGTAATTCAGTTCCTTATATTTGTTTCAACATTATATAGGAATTCTTTTATTCATAAAGATCAAGTTTAGAGGAGGATCAGTCTTGCACGGCACCAAATTTTTTGCAGTATCAAAATATTGTTGGATTTGTCTGTAAATATCAGAAAAAGATAAATATGCTTGAATCTCTTTTGAGCTTTTCCAATTTTTGAAGCAAGTTTCATCTTCATTTTATGCCTTTCAATGCACTGCTACTTACGTTATTTTTTTTAAATGGTGCTATTTATGGTAATAACAATAATTGTTTTGAATGAAATAAATAATATTTATATAAGTATAATAGGGACTAAATAATAATATTCTTCATTTGACATCTATTCTACATTTTTCTACATTACGAAATTAACGTATGGCAACATTACTTCAAAATAGTACCGTATGCTTAATTACACATATTTTTCTTAATTAGATATAGTTCATAAAACCTATATTGATTACGTATAGTATTTCAATAGATATATTTTCAGCTTTGCCTCGTAAGAAAAATTTAAGGATTGGGAGAGAATTTTGTTGAATTTCTTAAATAGTTTCCCTGGAAACCAGTTATAGTGAATCGAAAAATAGCAATTTGAAGAAGATTTTTTGAGAAGATAATTAAAAGTTATAAAGAAAAACCTGTTTACTTTATAAATCGGCTTATCTCATTTGAATACGTTATATTTCAAAACAATTATTTGCAATAAATGCATATTTTATATTGTTTTCAAAAGGATTACAATATATTTCCATCTTTAAATTAATTGAATTTTAATAAATCATAGTTCTATATATTATTGAGAAAATTTTTAATTCGAAGATTATTTTATCTACATTATTATAAGATAGATGATTTGATTGGTACATAGATCTCAAAACAAATATACAAATATATAACAATCATAAGAAATTTCTCACATATTTTGATAAACTTATAAATTAAGCTGAATGCAATTTCCCATAGGAAATCTTGTAGTACTATATTTAATTAGTTTTAAAGTTCATGATGAGAAGACATTTAGTAATAAATTCTTTTGCATGTTGTTAGTAAGTTGAACATGTTTTAAAATAACTGAAGAACCGAAAATAATTGTGTCAAAAATGTAGATTATTTTTTGGTATTCCCTTTTAATGTTCTGTAGATAACAGTCAATCAAGATCATTTTAAAATTCCTGTTAGCTTAAGACATTATGTATAATTATACATTATACTCAAGATTTGTATTTTAGGTTATCTGTTAACACAATTTAATAAACTTAAGATATTTTTATACTGTTTTTTACAGGAGAAACTTTTATATAAACAGTTTAATAAGATCTTTTTAAAAAGTTACGACGAAATATATTAATATGTTAAATAAATGTTGTTCTGAGGTCATTTCTAGTTTTATGAATTTAATTTAAACAGGCCATATATTAATGAATGTAAATTTATATGTTTCAATATCTAAAAGAAGAAACTAGAGATTATAGCAAAGGGATAGCAACTGAAAAACAACTTTCAATTTGAGTCAGAAAACAGACATTTGTTTACTTAGAAACCAAACTTCAATCATTAAGATTGTGATCTAAAGCACACACCTTTGTAATCAATGTCAATGTGCTGTTTATAATCAATGTATCTCTTTTGTTAGTGTATATTGTTCCGGTCTTTCTTTTCATGAATGTCATGGTTCTGAAGGCAAGACTGAAGTCATTATACGAAACAAGCTCAATTGAACGGAGAGTCTAGGTCAAGATCTATTCTGAGTATAATAACACTTTTTTACTATGAGTGTTGCAATTACATTTTCTCTATAGGAAATGCTTTACTAAGCAGAGTGTCAAATTTAAGCCGGACCAGTTATCTTTTCCACCATTGTTTTTTGAAGTTTCTTAATTGAAAAATAAAGTTCATAACTCTTGTTTCATTTGTGATGAAACATATTCACGCCTTTTATTAATACGAGTCAAAAAATTATCATTTCATATATTGCATACTTTAGAAAATGAACAATTTCTATTTTTAATTAAAATATCCTCAAAATATTTATTTCAAAAATATCTTTATTAAGTTGCTATGCTTTAAAAATTAGTGGAGAATTTGTGTGAAAAAATATTGCATGGGATTCATAGTTCAGTAAATTGTGGGTATTATATAAATGTAGTATGATTAAGAAATTATGTTACTGGAGGCAAAAAAAAAATTTGCCTATTCTTTCAAAATTAATACGTAGAAGAACATTTTTAAATTGTTTTAAAAATAAATCAAATTATTTCCAAAAATTATTAACTTTTTATTTTAAAACAAGCATATGATATAACTGTTCCTAATTTTAAAATGAGATGCTTAAAGTTAAAAATGAATTCTGCTTTGCATAACATTGCTTATTCTACAGTTGAAATAAAAACACATATAGCACTAGCTTTAATGTTTGATTTAAAAATATATTTAAAATATATTATTTAAGGATTTTCAAAATATAACCTTTATTTCTTATAAAATAAAACAAATAAGTTAGGGTAGTGACTTAAATATAGGCAATGAATTTTTTAGCTTATGACTTATTAAGAAATTATTTTCGATAGTATTATCAGTTCTACAGGGCACTGAGATATAGGTTTTTCTCATTACAAACACACGTAATTCGGATAATCGAATATTTGTATGTAACTCTCATTCAAGGCCTTTTTTCTTACATGAGATAAACTAAAAATAAAACGTATACATGGAATGTTTTAAACCAGTCTTATTAATAAAATTATAAAAAAATTAACGCTTCTATAGGACACTGAGTTATAATATTTTCTTTATTCTAAACACACGTCATTTGGATAATCGGATATTTATATATAATAATCATTCTATCCCTTTTTTTCTTCCATAAGCTAAACTGAAAACGAAGCTTATATACCTGGAATAAAAAGCTTAATAATGGGGGAAACGAAAGCAAATGGAAGAGTGTGGATCATTGTCCGATGACACAATTTGTTTTCTGATATGGGGGCTTCAGAATGTTAAAATAAAGGTTAACAGAATGATTTAGTGACGCGTGCAACCTCGATTTCCTCTTCAGTGTTAACTCACGAGACATCAAATGTAGGCTGATCCGTTAAATGCGACTCAATCCGGTTGGTATGACCTTTGAGTCGAAAATCATACATCAGCCTATTTAAATAGAATATTCTAATTCCTAGAGCGTCCATTCATTGTAAAGAGGAGGAGATATATAACTTCCAGAATATCATTTCTATTCAGCAAATATGTAAATATTTTAGAGTTGAGTTTACGCAACTATTGAGTTGGTACAGTTCTTTCTTTCTTTCTTTCTTTTTTTTTTTTTTTTGCCTTGTACCAGCTAGGCTGACAATATGGGGTGCACTGCTCCACTTTTTCATTTTGAACCATGTTTGGGTGTGGAGTCCGATTTCTTCAGTACACACATGCCATAGGGATTCGTTTATAGGGTAGGCAACCATTCACACCTCATTCACACAAAGAAAGGACAAAGACAGAATAGAAAGAGAGAGAAAGTACATCCATGCCTGAACCGGGATTCGAACCCAGGACCTCCAATCCGCACTCTGACCACTAGACAGGGTGGTCAGCGGTACAGTTTAATAAATAAAAGTTTAAAAATAAGGATAATGTAATAATAATAAGCTAATATGTAATTATAAATTCTTTTTGATCATTATCTATTAGTCTGATGTTAAATATTTTCACCAAAATAATTTAGACTCAAATAATTGCAAAAATTTGCGTAGATAAAAGATTCAAGTACTACAATCCAAATGAAAAATAAAAAATATTTTTCATATATATATATATATTATTCAAAATAAATAAATACTTAAGAGTCGTATTTATATATAAACAAGAATTAAATTGTCATTGTGTGCTTAAAAAATAATGATAAATTAAGTTTTATGATCTACTGTTTATAAATCAAGTTTGTTATTTCACTGCAAATAGTTTTCTATCATTATCTAGATATTAAATATTTTATTTTATCAAAATTATGTAGCCTTACAAATTATTATAAAGTTAGCATAAATTAAAGCCTTGTAATTAACATTAAATGATATTTATTAAAAAATTCAATGAAAGAATGGATATCATGACTTCTCATAAAAATTCAAATAATGACACACTGAGTGATTTATTTATTAAAATAGTTTAAATATAAACATAATAATTTTGATCTATGAACTTTTAACTGAAGTAAACAAATAATTTAATTTGTAATTATTTCTATCCACAGTCACATTTGCTAGTACACAGAAGAAAAAGATCATATAAACATATAATTTGAGACACTGTTTCTCTATTTTTAATTTTTTTGATTAAAAGTTTAGAAAATGTGTATTAAAAATTTTTCTTAATCGAATAAGAATTTTATTTAAATATAAAAAGAAAACCTATTTATTTAGGAAAAATATATTCATGAGCTTGCTTTATCTAATATGTATATATATATTTATATCTATCTATCTATATCTATATATATATGTATATATATATATATATATATATATATATATATATATATATATATATATATATATATATATATATATATATATATATATATAGAGAGAGAGAGAGAGAGAGAGAGAGAGAGAGAGAGAGTCCTTTCATTGTAAACAGTTACAGTTATCCATACATTTAATTTAAAATTCGTTTGGAATATATAATTGGAAATAAATGTATTTTAAAAAGTTTACACATGATTGCTCCAAAAATTAAATTATAGCTATTCAAAGAGAAATTGAAACACGTAAAAAATGTCTGTTGTATTGGAGTCAATTGTTCTTCTTTACTTTCAGAGCCTGCCCACAGCCATATATGAAATATTCAACAGGATAATACGCGATCACTCGTGGCACGCATTGTCCAAGGGTTCTTCATCAATCGCCAGATTGAATTGCTTCCCTGACCGGCTCGCTCTCCGGATCTTTCACCGATAGAAATATGTGGTCCGATATTTCGTATATGTGGTCCGATATACGATAGAATATGGTTGCTCAACGATTGCCCTAAATTACATCCCCAGTTGACACACCAGATCAACTTAGGCAATGTGTGGAAGTTGCTTGGTCTGCTCTACTCCAAGAATACATCCAAAGTCTCTTTGAATCAATGCCGAGGCATGTGGCAGTGGTGATCTCCAACAATGGTGGCTACTCTGGCTACTGATTTTGGCAGGAACCACACTTCACAGAAGTCTATAAATTTGATCATTTGATACTTGGTCAACATGTTATCTACAAAATAAATCTTGTTGTGATATCTCTTGTCTTTCTTGGTATTGTAATTTGGTAGCCATTTGTGTAAGTTGTGTACCCAGTTTGACTTAGTTTTCGTGTTCAAAAAAAAAAAAAAAAAAAAAAAAAAATCAAATAATGATAAATAAATTAAACCTTCACTGAAGTCATTTGGTCACTTGTTTAAATCGAGTTAGTTATAACTTGGATGGGGGGGGGAATACCAGTATTTAATTAAAAATATTCGCTTAAAAATGAAAAATATAAATCCATATGAAGTGTATTCCTTTAACATATACGTTATAAGTATTTTCGAAAGAATCACTTGTCATAATATACTTTCTGTTTAATTATTTCCTTTTGTGAAAAATATACAATTAAAAATGTATACAAAAGATCTTTTCATGTATTTTTTGAGTGGGAATAAAATGAATTTACTCTTAGGACTTATGCATAAATTATTTATTGACACTTTAAAATTATTTATGTAGTGGCATTAAATGAAGTACATTACTTATAATTTTAAAAAAAATGTAAATAATAAATAAATGAATTTAAATATAAAGTACTGAATAAATTGATAATTATTGCAATATTAAATTAAATAGCAAACAAAAATAAGTTTGCAAAATTAAGGTTACAAAATTAATCAATGTACTAGGAAGTAAAATGTAAGCAAATTTAATTACTTTTACTATTTTTTATATATTCTTCAAATTTTATTCACCATATCAATCGTACGATGGCAATATTTTAATAATAAACTATTTTTTGCTGTTCATAGTAAATCACGTCTCGGGAGGAGCATTCTAATTGGTATTAGCCAATTGGCAATCCTTCTCAATAGCATAAGTCTGATGATAGCTCGTACGTTTTTGATGGGTACAAAGTTGTCGGTTAGATCAGTATGTAAATCTTATGCAAGTTCTTGTACTACGAGTTGTCAACACTTAAGCGTTGAAAACTCACAGCACAATCTGAAAGCAGGAACCAAAATGTTGAAATAATTTACTGACAGCAGCCTACAGAAATATCCGAATTACAGAACATAGCAATGTATATTACCATTATAAGATGCATTTAAAATTCTTTGAACGGTGATATGAGAAGTTGTTAGACTTAAAAGTTGTTCACAACATATTCCTTAAAGAGCCAAGTTTGTCTAATAGATGTATCAGGCTGTAGTTTTAATCGTGAATTTTTTTCACTTATTTTCTTTGTACCATGGAGCAATTTCCTTTTGGAAACAATAGTATCTGTTTAAAAAGAATTTAAATTCGATAAAATTTGTTTGAATAAATTAAAAAAAAGCATTATTAATAAAGCAATCTTTGCAGCAAATTCAGTGAAGATAATCTCCGCAGTCATAGTATTTCATACCTCCCAATTCACAAATGTGAAAGAGGATTGAGGAACTAAAAGGAACAGCTATTTGTATTTCAACAGAATCATTATCATAAGTTAGATGTTATTTGTCAGCATTGTCATGGTATAACAACCGTTAATTTCTATCCGTCGTTTAATTTATTAAACGATTCTTTCACTTTCTTTAGACTTTTTAGATTCAATTTCTTAAGAAATTGCTATTAATTTCTCAACGAAGTGTCATGGATTTATGTTGATTCCGGTCTTTGATGGACTTTGCCTGATTGTAGAATGTGCTTTAAAGCTGCGAAACGCACTTTTTCTCAGTGCTGATCACACTTCATGAGTGTACTAAGATAAACGGATTACAGATCCAATGCAGTGTTTGTTAAAGAACGTTCTTTTCCCAATAACATATTATTTGAGTTTTTAACCCAGCAGTTTGTGTTCTTTCTTTCGGTTCACAGTTTGTGGGTTTAAATCATACCTTGGATTTGAAAGTTTATGGTAGTTCGAAGTCCACTTTAAGATTTAAACTACAGTGTTGACAAACCAACCAAACAATAATATTTGATATAAAAGTCTGAATAACAATTTGTAAGAACAATCTCAATCATTTTTAGCGTATTACGAGGTATTGTCTGCTATCACATTAACAACATTCATGTCTACAATTTGTGTACTGTTTATTCTATAAGGTCAACCGTATACCTATATTTCGGACACATATTATATATTATTAATCGAATTTTTATGAGAGCTTTATATTTTTCAATGGTTTGCCAGTTCACCAAACTGTTTTGCAGAAGAGAATGTTAGAGAAGTATTGCAAAAATAAATTGTATGATATTGAAATTCAATCGACAAATTACTATATTTATGGAAGAATCTATAGCAAAGGGACATCTATAATTAAATTTGTTCAATATACACTACTGGCCATTAAAATTGCTACACCAGGAAGAAATGCAGATAACAAAATGATATTTATTGGACAAATATATTATACTAGAAATAACAAGTGATTAAATTTTCAAAAAATTTGGATGGATATAGATCCTGAGAAATCAGTACCCAGAACAACCACCTCTGGCAGTAATAACAGCAGTTATACGCCTGGGCATTGAATCAAACAGAGATTGGATTGCATGTACAGGTACAGATGCCCATGCAGCTTCAACACAATGCCACAGTTCATCAACCGTAGTGACTGGCATTTGTTGACGAGCCAGTCGCTCGGCAACCATTGACCAGACGTTTTCTATTGGTGAAATATCTGGAGAACGTGCTGGCCAGGGCAACAGCCGAACATGTTCCGTATCAAGGGAGGTCCGTACAATACCGGCAACATGCGGTCGGGTATTATCCTGCTGAAACGTAGGGTTTCGCAGGGCTCGAGTAAAGGGTAGAGCCACGGGTCGTAACAAACCAGAAATGTAACGTGCACTATTCAAAGCCCCGTCAATGCGAACAAGAGGTTACCGAGACGTGTATCCAATGGCACCCCATACCATCACGCCAGGTGATGGGCCAGTATGACGATGACGAATGCACGCTGCCAGTGTACGTTCACCACGATGTCGCCAAACACGGATGCGACCATCATGATGCTGTACACAGAACCTGGATTCATCTGAAAAGATGACGTCTCGCCATTCATGCGCCCAGGTTCGTCGTTGATCACACCATTGAAGGCGCTCTTGTCTATGACGCAGCGTCAAGGGAAGCCGCAGCCATGGTCTCCGAGCTGAGAGTCCATGCTGCTGCAAACGTCGTCGAACTGTTCGTGCAGACACTTGTTGTCTTCCAAACGACCCCGTTTCGTGACTCACGGCTCGTGACGTGGTTGCACGATCCATTACGGCCATGCGGATAATATGCCTGTCTTCTCGGCTGCTAGTGATAGGTGGCCGTTGAGACCTCGCATGGCGTATTACCGTTCTGAACCCATCGATTCCATATTCTGCTAACAGTCGTTGGATCTCGACCGACGCGAGCAGCAATACTGCGATAAGATAAACCGCCATCCCGGTACGCTACAATTCGACCTTTATCAAAGTCAGAAACGTGCTGGTACGCATTTCTTCTTCTTACACGAGGCATCACAACAACTTTTCACCAGGCAACAACGTTCAAATGCAATTTGTGTATGAGAAACAGGCTGAATAATTTCCTCATTTAAACACAATGTAGGTGTCGCTACTGGCGTCTGCTTTGTCTGAATGCGCTGAAAAGCTAATCATTTGCATATCACAACACCTTCTTCCTTTCGTATAAATTTTACATTTGTAGCATGTCGCCTTCTTGGTGTAGCAATTTTAATGGCCAGTAGTGTAGTACCAATTTATCTGTTTAATTACTAAACATATGAAGAGTTTCAGGAGTGGAATGCAAATTAACATATATATGAAAATGCACTTCTTCTATAGACTTGATATAACATTATTAATTTTTATGCTGATAATATGTACATAATATGAGCTTCTTTTGCAGGGAAAAATTTTTATTGAGAATCTGTGATGTTTAATGCAATTTAAGAAGTATGTACCTTATTTCAAGGTTTTACGAAAGCGTCTACTATTACAAAACAATGTGTTACTACATTTGATATAAAGTACTGTGTCGATGTCAAAACTAACTTCACATGGAATAGGCTTACAAATTTTTAAAAAGGAGTGAATAAATGCTTAATAACATAAAACCTAACTTTTCACATTTAAATGCATTCTTATGATGCCGATTCTAACATCGTTGATCATACCTATCAGATGAATATGTTTCGATATTGCGGATTTTTCCCTTACAAAATTGGTTTATCATATAACATCCGTGTTATCATGCTGTTGATAACAGATTGTTAAAAACATGAGCATTTACATTTCTCAACTGGCATATCAGGCTCTTTTCCTCATTTATGGTATTATAACTTTTTTCAGGAAGCTTTAAAATTTATGGGAAGAAACAAATTAAAAACATTGGAAATAAATTATCACTTGAGTGAAATTACTTTTATTTGACCGTTAACTTATGTAAATATATTTTTATTTGAAAGAATAACATTACTCTTTTGATTTGAGAAGGAATTTGATTAATCACCAAATATGAAATGAGAATAAGCCAAGGCATGTGTGGACACTTGATGCAATTCTATACAAAGAAATTTTCTTTCGTGATAATCAATTTGACAATCAAGAAGAAAATACATAGGATTTTGCAAATATATCCTCTCCAAGCAAGTAAAAACGAAACACACAAATAAAATTTAAAATTATCACATTCCCACTAAATAATTTATTTAATTAAAAATTTTTAT
The DNA here is from genome assembly GCA_030067965.1 of Latrodectus elegans. NCBI lineage: Eukaryota > Metazoa > Arthropoda > Arachnida > Araneae > Theridiidae > Latrodectus > Latrodectus elegans. Next base: position 73,478,122 of record CM057809.1, on the reverse strand, counting down.
AAATATAAAATGATCAAATTTAAACTTTTGATGCACTTTTGGAAAGAACATTTTAGTCAAGTGAAGAAGTATTAAATTATACTATGCAATTATACTAGTAATGCAATTTTCCCTTTCTAGTTAATGAAATTTCTGTAAGGAGGTTTATAAAATACACTGTCCAACATTGAAAATGCATCACCAATAAGGCGTGCCCCGAAAATTATGCAAATTTCAGGGTAGACTCACCTAACCGAACTACGGAAATGATGTAAAATGCACCCGATGACACTCCCCTACCATCAGGGAATGCCCAATGCTCTTTATCAGCAAGATAACTGCCAACTGCACATTGTTGGCATCAATCAACATGCCCTGCAAGGGGTAAAGCTACTTGCCTGGAAACTTTGCTAGAAAGATCCCTCACCAATCGAACACGTTTTGAATATTATTGAACGCCATTTATTGGTCCTGCCACTTTCTCCTTTACAAGACGCACTTTGGCAAATGGTTGACAAGGTATGGTGACTCATTCCTCAGGACGCAATCCGTACACTCATTGACTCTTGACGTTTAGACGTGTTGCTTTTGTATCACGGTCCACGGTGGTCCTACAACCTACTCACCCGACGTTGTTCTCGCTCTGTATTATGCATAGCATTTCAAAATACAGATCACTCATTGTTCGTTGCTGTCTCTCTCTGTTTGCCCAGTTACGTCACTTTCTGACAACTCTTTCTTGGTGTTACATTTTCAATGTTATACTATATATGAAATAGGTGTAGATCAATATTAAGCATGCTTTTTAAGCGAGAAGCATTTTTTAAAAATAATACCTGGTTTTATTGTTGTTTATTCTACACTATTCCCTGTCAAAAATAATATTTCTGATACTGTTATTTTCTGAGCACTTACGTAAAGTGATATACTCACTGACGATAATTTTTTGAATCCTACTAAATTTTGTGGATGTAATTTCGAGATAATGAAATTTTTCTTTTGAGTACTTTTTCTTCTACAAGAGAGTATGTGTGGAAATATTATAAAAATAAATAGTCAGAAATATTCTATAATTTTTAGATAAAGAATACAATAAATAAATCACTATGAAGTTGGGAGTATTAATGGAATGGGATTTAATTCAACGAGGAAAGTCCCTTTCCCATGTTAATATTGAAGTTTGAAATTTTATGTAAAAATATATCAACATTTTTCTGATAATTTGATTAATAATTCTTTTTCTTCTTATTATTATTAGATTAATTATAGTCTTGTTTAATCATCATTCACATATTTAAGCTTATGATTTCATCATGTACTACAAATGACGTTCTTTATGTACGATCTTTTAAATTTGGAGATACTTAAAAGCATTGCTTTTGAGCGTAATCATGATGCAGTTGAAGATAATCATGTTGATATGCCTATTAAAATTTTTTGACCATCTGTGTTATAATTAATAAAGAGCAAAATTAATTAAAATCCAAGAATTTTTTCTTATTGGTACATAATAATCTTTGATTCAAAATTAAGGAGTGAATTATCTGAGTTCAATTAAGAGCATAATGCACAAAACCACTCTATAATTTCGTTGCAGTAAAAATTCAACAAAGAAATATAAATTCTTTACTTATAAAATTTCGATCGATTAATAATATAAGTAAATAAAATGTTACGTATATTTAATATCATTAACATTATGTTAAATAATCAAAACAAGTAACAAAAGAAAAATGATGAAATACCAATTTAGGTATATAGTGTATAATTTGAAGAGCACAACAAATTATTCTTAGAATTTTCCAAGAAATTTTAAAATAATCACAAATATAAAACTCATTTATATATATTTCATGAAAATATAAATGCATAATTTGTCTAATAGTTTGATAAAAACATATTATGAGAATTCCTTATTTATTTTGTAAAAATGTCTTACTTTTAAAGAATAAATAAAGATGGCTTACTATGGAAAGAAAATATACTGTTGGGATCGTCACAACAGATTCCAGTACCTTAATTTTCTAATACGTAATGCAATTTTTATGAGACTATAAATGTGTGATAGTTTATGGACTTTTTGAAAAAAGCACAAAAATAAACATGAATGTTTATTTTTATTGATCTTTTTTAAGAGAAATTTACGAAACTAATATAAAAAATACATAATAATAAAAAAATTAGTAAAATTTTTTATAAAAAAATATACAGAAAAATACGCATTATAAATTTTGCAGGATTTTTCAGTGATATAAATAATTTTTGCTTCACCGGGAAACACTACGTGTTAAGATTAAGAAATGCAGAGAATTTTTCCATTACGCTCAACTCTAAATTAATATTTCAAATTCATGCCCTAGTATAAAATTTTCTTAGTTATTATATACATTACTTATATCCAAAAGTAAAAAATTGTAGATTGAAATTGGAAGAATTTAGCAGCTTTTAAAAAAAAGTTTCGATAAATGCAATGAATAAAAAAAAATTCGATAGATTGTTCCTTTTTCTATAATTTCAAACACACACACACACACACACACACACACACACACACACACACACACACACACACACACACACACACACACACACACACACACACACACACACACACACACACACACACACACACACACACACACACACACACACACACACACACACACACACACACACACACACACACATTTATCACTACATTAAAAGAATTAACTTTAACATGTGTGTGTGCGATCTCAGAATCAATATTACACCAAGTTTCTTATATAAAAGAATTTAATTCTGAGACATTACAGAGCAATTTGAAACTGAAATATGATATTGAAAAATTATAATATATTTGAAATAATGATTTCATATATATTATTATTAAAAAATAATATATTTGAATATCATTGTGGGGGATTTTCAAAGATTCTCCATAAGATTTGGATTTGCGATGCAAAAGAGCCAATCCAATTGGGAAAATAAATTTCTTGCGTTTCGTACATCGATGAAGACAATGTCCAGTTGAAATTTCCACTGTGAGTCCCGCAGAATTCAAAATATTAAGCTGTTTTTAACATGTATATATAGTAAAATGATGTGTTTAACAAGTGTTCATGATTATTTAGCTCACTGAATCATTGAAAGTAAATGCTTCACCAAATATATGAATAATAAAATGAAATATCATTTCCTGCGGGAAATGCTTAGGCCTTCTTCTTTTTATTTGCTATTCGTGGTTTGAAGTTGCTGAAGCCTTATTTCCTCATGACTATAAATATAAAAGTATTTGTTTGAAGGTATCAATTTAAGGATTCATTGGTATACAGTTACTTTATGAATGCGATAGCATTGTTCTGTGTAATACAGTTAAAAATTTTTGTTTTCCTTTAAGTTCTCGAACTTTGTTGAAAATATTTACCAGTACAATTTGTTTATGAGAGCTTAGCATTCAGAATCTATTTTAGTCAACAATTTCAAACAAGTAATGCATTAAAAATCTACATATCTACGAATTAATATTTCACTTGAAAATTTGAAAATCCTGTCACTTTAACACACGCGAGGCACCTGTAAAATGTATAGAAAATTTACTAAGAACTCACATTTTTGAATATATATATATATATATATATATATATATATATATATATATATATATATATATATAAGCATTCGAAATTCGAAACAAATAATTCTACCAGTAATTCTGTATTTTGAAAGTGAAATGAATAGAATATCGATGTAAGGGATTAAAAAAAAAAACCTAAATGTATCCTTGCTTTTGTTAGTACGATTATGAATAACGAAATGATTAAATGTCATATTTATTTGAATCTAAGTTTTTTTTGTAAAGGCACATAATTTTAAAAGTGAGAAGACGCATATAGTAATTTTATTAAGTGAATTATTTTGATAAGGAAGCAAAACTCTGTATTCAGTGGGTTTTACTTTTTTTATTATATTCTTCTTAAGAAACTATTCAGAACTTTGAACATTTTAGTGTAAAAAACTGTGGAACGTAGGAAATGCTAAACGAAACACACACACACACACACACACACACACACACACACACACACACACACACACACACACACACACACACACACACACACACACACACACACACACACACACACACACACACACACACACACACGCATCCACGCACGCACGCAACACACACACACGCACGCACGCACGCAAACACACACACACACGCACGCAAACACACACACACGCACGCAAACACACACACACACGACGCACGCAAACACACACACACACGACGCACGCAAACACACACACACACGACGCACGCAAACACACACACGCACGACGCACGCAAACACACACACACACGCACACGCACGCAAACACACACACCGCACGCACCCACGCACGCACGCACGCACGCATAAACACACACACACACAAGAGCACGCACGCACGCACACACCAACGCACGCACGCAAACACACACACACACGCACGCACGCACGCACGCAAACACACACACACACACACGCACGCAAACACACACACACACGCACGCACGCAAACACACACACACACGCACGCAAACACACACACACACACACGCAAACACACACACACGCACGCAAACACACACACACGCACGCAAACACACACACACGCACGCAAACACACACACACGCACGCAAACACACACACACGCACGCAAACACACACACACACACACTTACGCACGCAAACACACACACACATACTTACGCACGCAAACACACACACACACACACGCACGCAAACACACACACACACAGATAGATTGATAGACATTAATTTCTGTAAATTATCTTAAAAATGGCACAGTAAAATTGTTAATCTATTAATTTACACGGACAAAAAGTTTATATTTTGAAAATAACACTTGTAATGAAGAAAAAAAAAGTAAAAATGATTTAATTATACAAAGCTCTCTCCTATTCATAATTTGAATGTCATCAATTAATTCATAAGCATATGATTTAGACAAGAAGTTTTAGAGAAGTCTTCATTTCACACTTGAAAAATCCTTGTGAGTGATTTTATTTTTACAAGCTAAAAAAATTCACTTTTCACTGGTATCAAATTATATATTTTAAAGTAATTATACACAGGTATTTTTCAAACTAGTGCTCAGTGGAAGCAAATCTATTTGATTTTAGTTTTTTGAAGTCTTTTGAAAGGAGAAAAATAAGAAAAGAAATTTTTTTAACGAAGGAAATCTACGATAACTTTTTTTTTTTTGCTTTGCAATAGTTGGGGAATTTTTAATTTCTTTTGTTCGTTATTATAAAAAAATTACGAAGTTATTTGGGTGTGTAATAAAATGTGACAGTAATTTACTTATCTTATTATATAATTTATTGCTTTTACAAAAGAATATAATCTGATTTAAGAATGCAAAAAACAGCTTTACAGTATTTTTTTTAAATGTAGAGATTTCTTCTCGAACTTGTATATTTAATTCATTTTCCTAATTTAAAAAGAATATAATGCTAAATTTGTTGTAAGGTATTTTGAATTGAATACTCTAGCAAAATCATTTATGGATATCATGTAAAGTTTTAACAGGATCGCGATTCGAATTTCTGACATTTTAATTATAGTATTTTTTCTGTCTCTGTTTACTGAAGATTTCGTTTATGACATATCAATTAACAGTTTTGCATTCAGTTTTTGTGGTAAAAGTTTGTTCTCAATTAAGTCTGTGTTCTGTACTTATTTAGATTTATGAAAAATTAATTTTAGCAATTTCATAGAGCATTTAAGCATGTGTATATCAATATATATTATATTTAGTTCTGATTAACGATAGTAGTCTGAGATTTGGAATTTACATTTTATTTTCCTATGCCTTAATTTTGATGGAAATATTTTAAACATTTTCTCCCTGTTCTACATTAAAAATAAGAATGGTTTTTATGCAAGAATAAATTCCTTGATAGTCAACACATTCTTTTAATTTAAGTTATTTGTTCTTGAACTTAAAAAATTACATAAAAATTGCATGATTTAATTTATATCTAGTCTGCGTTGTTCATTTGCATTGTTTAAAAATTAGCGTAAATGAAAATGCAACTTTTAATAATGTTATTTTTTAGAATTTGAATAGTTTAACGCGTGTGGTATAAGAAAAATATATTTTAAAAACAAATATTACACAGAAGATTAAATACTTAGTTTAGCAAAATTCCATGAAATTTTTTTTCCAAAATTTAATGGAAATTTTATTGTTGAAGGTATAGAATAATTACTAACTATTCGTTTATGTGTTAAAAAATTGCTTCTTTCCAACTCTGAATTGTACAACCTGAGTAAGAACTTTAAGGCCAGTAAATATTTTTGAGAAAATGTAAAATGAAATAAAAGGGATTCAAATAATATTAATTATTAAAGTTCATTGATAAGAGAGAAATAAATGCTATAAGCATAATTTTTAAATTTATAATTATGAGAAACATGTGATTATTTACAAAGTTAGTATTTCTCCCTGAGTAAAAAATCTCTCTCTCTCTTTAAGGCACTAGTCATTTTTTTAAAAAATAAATATAATATAATCGTGTAATTACCATTGCAACTACTAGTTTGTGTCAAAGCTGCTATTTTCATATTTGTCATGCGTTTCTTAGAAGTATTGATGATCTTTGTGAAGATGGTGAAGGAGGAGGGGGGGTAAGAAGTTAATTGATTGTGAAAGGACAGATCAAAGCTTTGTCTTCAACAGGAATGAGTAGTGGTGCTATGGCAATTAAGATAGGAAGATCAAAGACTGTAGTCAATAACTTTTTAAAACTGAAAGACAATTTTGGTAAGAAGAATACTGGGGGAAAACCAAAAGCTTTGTACTCGCCTGATGAAAGAAAAGTTAGCAAACTTACATCTAGTGGAAAGTACTCAACAAGGAAACTGATTCCGACAACAGGTTTAAAAGTTTGTCAAAAAAATATTTATAACATAATTAGCAGGTCTGGAAGGTACACTTATGCTGCAAAATTGACTAAGCCTCAGTTACTGTAGAGACACAAAATAGAGCGTTTGAACTTTGGTCAGAAAGTCATGACTTTGAACAATCAATGGATAGAAATTATTTTTTCTGATGAAACAAAATGGAACTTGGATGGACCAGATGGCTGGAATTTCTACTGGCATGATATAAGAAATGAAAAATTTTTCTCCAAGTGCCAATCAGGTGCAAGGTCTGCCATAACTTAGGGCTGTTTTGCTTACAATGGTGTGGGCTCAACTGCATTCGTTTCAGGTAGAATGAATTTACAAGGATACCAAAATGTACTTTGCATGCAATGCATCTTTTGCCAAATGCTGAATGTCTTGTTGGAGAAAATTGGATATATCAGCAAGACAATGCATTTATCCATTCAAGTAACAGCACAAAAAATTGGTTCCAAGTCAACTACGTTGAAATTGTGAAATGGCCAGCTGGATCACCTAACCTCAACCCAATCGAGAACCTTTAGGGTGACTTAGCAAGAAGAGTTTATGCAAATCGAAGACATTTTACAACAACAGAGCTGAAATCTGCTATCGAAGATGAATGTTACAAAAATCCCACGCTTTGTCAAAAACTCGTTTCATCCATGAAAACAAGAATATTTGAAGTAATTCGTAGAAATGGCTCCTACACAACCTTCTAAGAATTTGTAATGTTTTTCTTATAAGTTTTTTTCTATGCTGGCCTTAAAGTTTTTACTCAGGCTCAAATATTCATCTGTGTGTTCTGTAATATTTTCTAATAATAAAATATTTGCAAATAAATTTTTCTACTTTTTTAATTTTATTTAAGCTAAATAATTATCAACGAGAAATGGTATTTTGATTCCTCAATTTAAATGTTTTAATTTTCTCAAAAATGTCTACTGGCCTTAAAGTTTTTACTCAGATTGTATATTGTAAGCAAATGAACACTAAAAACGTTTAAAAAAATTGACATTTTTATTTTACACAAATATTTCTTTAAAAATTAAATTTAGAGGGTTTTGAAAGAGTTACTTGCAAAATAAAAAGGCACACTGCTTTTTAAGGATGTCATTCGTTTGAGTTATAAGTTTACTTTATTTTTATGATTGTAAATGTGAATGCAAAGTAATTTAAAAACTGTTGTGTTATAATTTAGTTTGAAATTCCGCAAAATTGACCAGAAAAAACACGTCAAAAATCAACAAATCTTGAAACTTTTAATCAAAGTGCTTAGCGTAAGAAATTTAAAGACAAAAGTATTTTTTTATTAAGTTATTGAGTCCAGCTTCACTAAAGAGACGGTTAGAAGTAGTTGGGCAATCTCGAACCGAAAAAAAATGGTCGCTCTATAAAATTCCGGAGAAAGTTTTGAGAAATAGGACGAGTATCTTTTGGGATTAAGACAATATTATACCCTTCTTTCTAAATTATTAATAATTTGATCCCCAAACATGTTGTGTAAACATATATACATGATGTGATTTTGTTTTCTTCCTCTCTTGTAAAAGAAAAATTAATTTAAATTTCCGATTTGTCTTGTTTTTTCTGAAAGAAGAAAATTATCTTAATGTAAATAAACATTAAAAGAATTAAATGGTAGGTAAATAATAGGAGTTTTGAGTTTGTAAACTTAACATTTTTCAGAATTGATTAACATTTTCTAGAACAAAATTATGTGAACCATAACAGCTTTTTTATAAGTTTAGCTATATCTATAATTCCAGGCTTTATTAGATATTTCTATAAATGTTTATTAATTACATTTAAAAGTATATAATTTTAATGAAGTCAAACTATTGAGAAAACTTAAATTTTATTCAGCATACTTCAAAAATGAAAATGTTTTTATTACTATTGAAATAATTAAGAACCTTTTAAGAAGTATACAGGAAGAGTTTGTTTTTCAACATCAAATCTACATGATACAACGATCAGAAGAATTATTAATTATTAAATAAATAGATATTAGTAATTATTTTAAAAAGTTACTCGAACTCAATTTCTACATTATTTAAATATAACTTAAAATTATAATTTTTATACATCTTACATTTTTGAAATTATTGATTCCAAAAGATGGCTTTACTAAGCCAAAAAAACTGAATAAAAATTTTAACAACATTAAGATTGTTGCTAACCTTAAGAATCAGAAAAAAAACAAGGAACATTTTCCTCTTTTCTTCTGATTGATTTCATAAACCTTCCTTGGTTTGATGTAAGCAAGATTGGTCACATATTTATTTACATCTAGATAAACCAGCTTTTGATTGTAGATTCATATTGTTTGCCACTTAACTGCATCGGAGTTTCACTGCATATATTTACTATGGCGATGTATTTGGATTGCTAACTTGCTGTTAATAATATAATCTCCGTTGTGAAGAAAGCTTTTAAAATTTAACTTGCAATACATAAAAAAAAGAAATTTCTGCTAGAACACGCCGAATTGACTCACAATAAAATCTTCCAATAAAAGTTTGACTAAAGCAGCTTCTGAGATTGAATAAAACTCAAATGATTGTATATCAATTATACACATCATATCAATTGTACTACATGTTCAAATTATAATCCGAGCATAAAAACGCATCCTCAGTTTACCTTGTAGAAAATTATTTTTTCATATAACTCCTGTTACTAAAATATGCAACGCTATGACGGGGTAACTCAAATGAGTTGAAATTTTAACTAATACTATCTACAGTGTGTTATGCAGATTATTAAAATCTCAGAATCACTACACATGCATAAAATGAGCAGAGACCCATAAACTAATGCTTGAATTATATAAATAGAAGATTGTCGCGCGATGTTTAATATAATCTATGGTTTTCTGCTATTAGAAAACATTAAGTGAAACGTAGCTTCTTAGACAAAAAATTTTGACATTTCAAATTTCTGCTTTGTCAATTTGTAAACCTCTGATACATTGTAAATTGCATACAACTCCTTTATACGGAATCTATCAGACTCAAAATTATTGAGGTCTTCGGGTCCAAATGGATCTCAAACTAAAGAAAGGTATACAGGTTGGCAGTTTTAAAGGCTCTAAAGTAAAAAAGAAAGTGTTTTCCTGACAAATTCTAATTTGATTGTTGGATCCAAGAAGGACACATTTGTGGTAGGCATTGTGGCTAGCACGAATGTGAACCTTGTCTTCCGGAGTGTATTATCAAATGTCCTAATGGACGAATAATCATGGCAATAGATGTGGCATTGTTTGATGAACGATCTCAGCTGCTATGACTTATCTTAATAGCAATGAGTACATCAGTGAAGTGCAATAGCTCAAAGGAATTTCTTATAAGCATTTCTGGACCTATTTTCCAACAAAGCAATGCCCCCCTCAGGTTGCATGTTAAAAACTTCTTTTTTATTATGAAACGTATAACTTTTTTTTTCTGTCCTTCATATTCGCTGAATATATCACCTATTTGAACATTTGTGGGATATCTCCGGCGTCTCGCTTGTAATCTTAGTCTAGCGGTTTATACAGATGTTTATCTTCAATGACACAATGTCTCACAAATGCGTCACTTTACACACATTTAACTCTTAACGTATTACTAACAATTACAATAGAAAATATGTCATTTTTAAGTGAATCTTAGAATAGAAAGTTGTGAATAAAATAATAATCAATTTTCCTTTTTCAATTTCAAACTTGTGTTGATATATTGTGTTGATCCTGAAAATTTTTTTAATATTATATGCTATGAAAATGTGAATGTGTGAATCAATCATTTTGTTATATATATATATATATATATATATATATATATATATATATAATATATATATATATATATATATATATATATATATATATATATATATATATATATATATATATATATATAAATATATATATATATATATATATAAATATATATATATATATATATATATATATATATATATATAATATATTTATCTGTTTATCGTTATTTGAAACATTCAATTATATAATTATATTTGGCTTTTTTCTCTTTTTTAATAATAATTAAAACTCTTAATAATTTCACTGTTTAAATAAAATTTTAAAAACACGATTCCAAAATGTGAGTTTAAAGATTTAATATATTAAGTAAATCCCTCAGTTAACTTGAAAAATAAAAAATTGCAACACATTCTACTATGTATTTTATATCCTTCATTAAGACGTAAATACTTAATCTAATATTATTATGATATACGAAACGAATTCAAATTAATAACAAAATCATTTTTATCAATGTCTATTTTTATTTAATATCTTTACGTAAGTCAATTTTATATTAATATATTAATAAGAAGTTTTTTTTAACAAATGAATATAAAATGTCAAAGTGGAATCACGTTAACTTTTTAATAAATTGTTAAAATTCTCCAAGAATGAACTTACAGTGTTGTTGAAATTGCGATAATTCCAAGAATGTTGTAAATAATTTTCTGGGTAATTAACTACAATTTTAAGAATGCATTAAGAGCACTTTCTGAGTTGTGCAAGGCGTGGTGCTTCTCTGAAACCTTTCATGTAGTCAGTAAAGAATGAAAAATTTTATGAAATGGAACGAGCGTATCTTCGAAATTTAAACATCATTTTGTAAATAACAGTCGTGTTTCTCAAAATATATTTACACATTAAAACAATTAACCAAGTCATAGTAATGTAAATAAAAATGTAATAATAAAGTTTTCGAGATGACTTTTCAAAATATTTTAATTATTTTAATTCTTAAATCTAATAAAATAATAAATCATTAAATATTCCACTGGATTGTTTCCCAGTTAGTTATAAAATATTTTTGTTTTCCATGTGCATGCCTTTTCTGTGTGTGTGTGTTTTCTAAATATTCTTGCTCATTAAAAAATATTATATATATATTATATGACAGGAAATATATATCTATCACACATAACAGAAAATACATAAATGCACACATATAATCTCAGTTAATATTTTCGTTTAACTTGAAGATATACCATTTGTCTTGAAAACTCTCTTGGTTCTCAATTAACTTACTTTCTATCCTAATAAATTATGAAGTTACTGATTCAAATGAAATTCTTTATAGTGTGGTTCAGATGATTCATGCACTATTTCATGCTTTTAGAAGATTAGAATTTTTACAAGCTATCAACTTATAAGGAGTCATTTTATTTTTGAAATAAAAAAGTACTCGGATATCCTCTCAGACAGGAAGTATTTCAGAAACCATGTTCTTAAAGAAAACGGATGTAATGATAGAAAATTGGCCAAGTGGAACAGAACATATTTCCAATAGGAAAATTCCTCTACAAAAGCGGAGCTTCCAGAAATCAAGGGGAGCGGAACTCAATCGTAATTATGGAAATTTCATTTCAGTTACTTGGCAATTGAAAGCAAAGATGTTCTCTACAAAACCTCTCGTGCAGCATAATATATTTCTCCAGTGTATGACTTCTTTCGTCTTTAAACTACAAAACTCATTCGTAAGTTAACGTTGAAAGCAAGTTTAGAGGGGAAGAATCTCAGTATCAGGAGAGATTTTCTCAAAATTCAAAAAGATATATTATTACTTTATTGCATTTAATAGAACACAACTTATATATAGATATATTAAAACTAATTTTAGTGATTAGATACAGAGAGAAAATACGACTAAATTATTTTTTCATGGTGTTGACTTTTGAATTTTTAGACCAATGTGTAAAAATAAGCTTTTAGGAATCCGAATTAACTTAAAAATTAACTCGAACGATTTTCGCAAATATATATGAAAGGACACTTTCTTATATTAATTTGAGTCTGTTATGAAGAATTTTCCCAATCGTAGTAAGTCTATTATCTTTTCTAAATTTAAAACTTTTATCTATACAAGCGTTCAAATTTTATTCAAAAGAGACAAATATGTAAATAAATTTCCGATTGAATTGAAATTGTGTTAGCTTTCAACATATTATCAACAGATGGCGCCAGTACTGCATCATTTTTCTCTGGTGATATAGATTCCACATCTAAATATATTTTGTGAATTTAAACCTTCAGAGATATAATAATACTTCAAGCAACAGTTGATGAAAATAACTGACATTTCTCTCAATACAATAAATTCAAGTTATTTTAAGAACTCTATGCATAAAAATGTTTTTATGAATTAATTTCTCAGCCCAGTATAGCAATTTTAATAAGTAATTTGAATTTATATAACTTTTAATATTTCTAAAATTATCCTATAAATTGTTCAATAAAATTTATCTTATCATTATTTATCTTGTAATTATTTGTAATTGTAATTTTAAAGTTATTCCCTCAGCGGATTTGAGAAAGCTTTGCAAATATTTTTATTGCGAAATATGAGTAAGTAGTGAGTACTTTCAGTTTCAAGTATCTTATAAAATTATTAGAAAATAAATTATTGCTAAAATTTATGCATTTTTTCGAAGGCTTGATTCCTTAAAGATTCAGAATTTCTAAAATTATATCTCTAATGAAATGAATTCTAAAATTTTATAGTTGCTGTAGGATATAAGTTTAACTCAAAAGTTGTTTCCAATTCACAGATAAAATAGATTTGGCCCTTTATTTTGAAGTAAATACATGAAACATGGAGATATATACATCTATATTAAAAAACAAGTTGAATCTAAACATGCATCGGAATAAAAGACTAAAATGACTTAAGCTGTTTGTAACTTTGAAATTGCATCATGGCAAGAGAATTTATACTTAATAGACTTTATATTAATTATAAACACTTATAAATATTTATATAATTTTTACTCTCAAATATCATAATGGCTTATGAAGTTATAACTGAGGAAAATGAATTATTATAATCGTAATTCGCACTTGTATTTATCAGTTGTATATTTGTTCTCCTTCCTTTCAAAATTCTTCTTTTAGGGAGTAATTAAATTTTTATTTCAAGTTTCAGAGAACTTAGTAGCTGGATGCTATTAACCACCCACAGATTTGAATAAACATACTTTTACGCAATGAAGCATATTCAAGTGGGAAGAAACTAGTAAAATTCCGAAGCAACCAAAAGAGAGACATAAATGCCATTCTCACTGCTCATTGTTCCATAGAATCTTGAGTTCTAATAGGTGATTTTTCATTCTGAAAAATGTGGGTCTACCATAATTCTAGTCCACTAAATAAATACGCACAGTCGCGTAAGGTACTCTTAAAAACTATATTCCGTCAAAGGAATAAAATAAATTTTGAATCAAAATTTATCAAAATAACATACAATCAATTATTACTCCATAACAACAGGTAAACGAGAAGTAGTAATTAATGTAAAATTATTTTGATACAATTACTTTAGATGTGAAATGTAATGAATCTATAACTTTCAGACTTTTCCTTCATTCAGAAGGATTTGGATTGAAATTTAAAGTAATTTAAAAATGTAAAATAATCATACACACACAAATTAGTTATATTTTCCTGTTATTATTTCCTAGTTTCTTTTCATTATTCTTATAACTATATTATTATTTAGTCTCTTATATTTTCCCTTATTGTTTTCTTCATATCTTTCTAGTAGATGAGTAAAAGAAAAGGGTAAAATTTAAATTCACAAAAAATTATCCTTGTACAATTACATCAGTGATACGCAAAACTTAGGAATAAAAAACGCATTGCTTTCTAGATAGTCCACGTTTTTTATCACTGCAAAAAATTAAAAATATTAGTCACAAAAATTCTTTTAAAATAGTTTAAATCACTGCTTTATATATTGTTATAAAGGAGGAAAAAACAGATGAGATGCAATGTCTTGAAAGTTATTTTTGAGTAACATGCATAATAACCAAGGTGTAAGCATTTTCGTATTCTAAGATACAAATATTAAAAAGAATTGAAAAGGAAAGTTAAATTTGAAGAAATTCATTAATATAAACAGTATAAACAACTTACTTCTCTTATTTGTAATCATTCTTTAAACTATCAAACTGTATTTTCAATAATTCTTCTTGTACAGTTTATGATTCAAAAAATTAAAAAAAAAAAAAAAAAAAAAAAAAAAATTTTAAAAATTAAGATATAATAAAAATTATTAAAAATTTAATTTCATCTCATTCCATTGACCTACTGATATTCTTATAAAAATATTGAACTTTGACAATTTTATCTACTGATATTCTTTAAAAAAAGAAAATTATAACAAAGACACGAATGTGTACTCTTCTTTATTATTTCTAGCATATTCATGCGATTCAAATGATTTAAAATGTTATTACTTCCCTATAAATCTCTTAAGGTTTTTAAGATAAATTTATACAGATAAAAACAAAGAATCACATTTTATATTTTCTACGCTTTAACGAGGATCTCAATTTACATGGGCTAGTAATTGTTATATTTTAAGTAAAACATAATATTCAAAATTAAGTAAATTAAAAGTAAAACATAATAGTCAAAATTAAGTAAATTAAAAGTAAAACATAATATTCAAAATTAAAAAATTACTACTCTCAAACAGCAATCTATTTAGGTGTCCGGTCTTTATATAAAACTAAAATGTGATTTTGATTTAAAAAATAATTTGGTAAATCCCAAGGGACAGAGCAAGCATCTCAGTATGGACTTGCTAGATAGGAATTTTTGTTTTTATAGGACAAATCATGAAAGCATGCGTATACCAGCGAGCATATTTACACTACTGATAAATGTTTTAATACCTTATAAAATGAATGCTAATATTGCGTTTGTTCATTAAACTTTTTACTGTCTCTATTTAACAATTAGTTAATGGCACATATTTAAGTTTGTAACAGGGCATTTACAATTTCATACGTAAATTTTCAAAATTACAAAAGATATTCAATATTAAACTGATTTATTTAGAAAAGTAAAATTTAAAACTAATTTAAATGACTACTTGGATAATTTTAAGTAAAATATTTTTTGTCTGACATGATCTAGCTAAATAGAATGAAATCTTTAATCAATCATACAAAAATTTAAGCTGAAGATTTACATTTGAAAGTTTTTTTCTAAAAGTATACTTCCCCTCTACTTTTGAGTTTTAAATATAGTCCGACACACAGTATCATAGAAAGTTATATTGTAAAAAAGTTGGAATTGCAATGTATTGTAGATTGTATGCTCTATTTAAATTCTATATTGTCTAAAACGTTAAATGCAACTCTCATTTGAATATTTTTTCACAAAAAAAGTAGGCATTTACATTTTTTGTATTTACTTTTCAAATTTTCAAACTTATATGTTTTCTCAAATAATCTTTAAAAGTAATAAAAAGTGAAAAGAACAGTTAAAAAAATGGATTTAGAAGCATTGTTTAATAATTGCTCTTGAACTACTTTTACAACAATAGTTAAAATTTAAAATGATTTTTATTTGGATGAAAATATGACCTCTTTAATTGAAATTAGCTAAATGATTAACTTTAAGAAACTAAATATATCTACGTAATAGCTAGACTGCAAAAAAAAAAAAAAAAAATATTGGAGATATTTTACTGATGTGGGGGCTCTGTAATCTCTGTTTTAGACTGACAAATGTCTTTAAAATTTTGTCAACAAATTAGTACACACTATATTGGTGGATTTTCTAACCACTTCATATTAATATACATAAATATATACATGTATCTATTAATCTATTTATCTATCTATATATGACCAATACATAAAATAAGTATCACATATCAGTCGTAAGTCTTAAGCATATACCATGTACTAAGAAAACTATGGATAATGACGAACTGAGTGGTTATTCTTGATACGACAGAGAGGAGCATAAAGTTGCTCGAATAGAAACCTTACCTCTAAATAGTTATAAAAACATTTAAATCAATCTCTGTATTAAGTTCTAGAAAAACTACCACAGACTGTAGAAACCTTGAATAGAAAGCCGAGAAAGTGAGACTCCCTGTATGAAAATGTGAGGAATTATCATAACCACAAAAAAGAGTTGGATAATTTAGTGACAAGACTTAAGTATATCTTGATAAAATCCAGATTTATAATATGCTTTTTAATGAAAATAAATAACAATTAAAAGTGCTGATTGAATAATGGAAAAAATCATTATACATAGAAAACTTTTTAAAATTTTGCAACCGGAGTCCTAATACAAATAAAACGACTGTAATTATTAATTGAAAAATATGCTTACGCGAAATGAAACAAAAATATTTTGCTCTTTCAAAGTAATATTCATAAATCTAGATAAATTGATTGGAACACAGAAGGTGATAATTTGAATCATAATTTTAAAATATATAGAAAGGAAGATTCAAAAACAAAAAAAATGTGTATAGATGTACCGAAAGAAAGATTTAAATAAAAGTTATAGTAGATACATATAGTTTTATGATTCTTAATTATGAAAATTCATGTGAATCATTTATATGTAACTAGATATAGCTTCCTTAATTAACAACATAAGAAAAAATAAAAACTCTTTAAATTATTCTTTGAATGGATTTTTATTGTTTTTACCAATGTGTTAAAATATAAGTTAGATTATATGACACAAAAACAATTTAAAATAACTTGAAATAACAAAGTTATTCAAAGTACATTTTCTTTTAGACTTCCTGGAAAATGTATAGTCAATACACTATCATAATAACGTGTATAGATCATCGGAATAAATAAAATGAAAATAACTAAAAGTGTTCCTTTTTGAAAAACAAATCAGAGATTTTTTTTAAACTAATTCTAATGGTATATTAAAATGTTTATGATATAAGGACTTTCATAGTTTAGATCGAAGCGCTTTTTTTTAAATAAATGTCATTCTATAGATGTAAAATTTGTAGTCATATGAACCGTGAAACAAATTTTTCTGAATAATTTGTAGTTTGTTTTGAGGTATAAATCGATGTATTTTTGAGTGTTTTGCTTATAACAAAAATATTTTAATTTATTTCGTTCTCCAGATGTAAAGAAGTCGACAAAAAACTGTTCAACCATCCAGAACCTTATACTAGATGACTTAAATTTTAAATATTGTAGATCATCTTTTTTTGAAAAGATTTCTTTCACATCAAAAGTATTTTCTATACAAAATTAAGGCAAAATAATAATAATGGAAATTTTTGATATTATACTTAGTACAATGAGATTTCCGTTAGATTGTTGTTATTTCTACACTGTTAAGGTAAGAAACATACTTTCAACAATAAGCTAACTGTCAACTTTTGTGCACTTATGTTTCTGTTTTCTTGCTTGTACGTATGTAAATAAAGTTGTTCACATATTATAACCTAGAACATTTGCATACATTTAAAAGACGGATTATATGTATAATTTTTGGAATTTTTTATTGTATATTCCAAAGATAAAGGATTTAATATAAAATAATGATTTTGATAGTTAAAAAATATTTTTCAAAAATTATTAATTGATATCAAAGATTTTTGTGAATCATCATAAAGTATATTTTTAAACAAGAAAAAAAATTTTCGGTAAAACAATTACACGCAAACAACTGCAAACTTGCAATTTTCACTTTGAAAGACATGTTTTTAGATACATAATTTAGAAAAAAATCATTCTTTATTCTAAATCTGACATACTTTTCAAGACCAAACATTTGAGTTTAGTAAAGTTTTAGGCAGATATTGCATCTAGAACCAATAGTGAAATTTTAATTAATAAACGAAAATGAATTATTATGCAAAATTTACTTAAAAATATATTTTTTGAATTTAACTGTTTAATGTATAATGAAAGGTGGAAGATCATCAACATGCATGAACTGAATCCCGTAATATCTGTGGCCAGTACATTTTACAGCAAATCAGGGAGAAGCTGTTTCAGATAAAATTTGTTCCATTCAAGCGTTCAAGCAGCAAGTACTTTTTCAAAATATAATTTTCGAGGATTCCCAGTCACATATCGATATTAAATTTCTGTTAGGATTTGAATGATATTCTGGCATTTGAACAAGTATGCATAATGTGTGTCAACAAAGTCGTCTCGCATAAAGCTGGTCTCGTCAGTAAATAATACAATGGTAGAAAGTTGGAAACCAGAATGAGTGGTATCCAGCACACGAACTGTTCAAGACAGGGATAGTTGTCTCTATTACTTCTTAGATTATTATTGTTAGATATTAAGTCACTATTTGAACTCCACCTTCTGAGAATGAGAACGCGGTAGAGTGCATGTGCTGTGCGTAGCTTCCCTTGCTATCTTACGGTACATCTAAAACATACCAACACATCAACTACCTTGTATCAACAACCACACATTAATGCATGTCAACAACCTGGTGTTTTCATAAATTCAACCATTGTGGTATTGATTGAAAGAGACAACTAAATCCTTTATGTACTTCTTAAAGGCACACTATTTTACATCATTCGTGTTGATGCAGTTATTTATTACCGATTAAAATGTTTAATTTACCAGTTAAAGCATTTGCATATCTCTGTTAAATATGTAAAACAAAAACAATGGAGTTAGAACAGACACTCCAACAGCAAAAAATACTTGGATTCAGCAAGATGGATTTATAGGATCAATTTGCACCTATATTTTGTTTCTTGTCTATCTATATGCATTTTCATGATTTCCACCATCTCAACGTGATTTGTGTGGCAATTTTTTTATCCATTTGATGCCTTTTATCACCTCTCTGCATTTTTTGGTCGAATCTCCGTGTACATTGATGGCCTTAAAATGTTTTAGAGCCACTGTTGAAGAACTTAAATTACACGAAGAACTTTTTAATCTTAAAGAAATATTTGCTGGTATTCTTTTATCTAATATAATCGACTGCAAAGTAATTCCCTTTTCAATCTCTAGGTTTGGCAATATCTCAAAAAAGGGGGAGGAAAGTTTTATAATATCATTTAATTTTTATTAAAAAATGGTTTTTAATTTAAAACTAACTTATAAAGAACTTGTTCAAATGAAGAACATATTGAATTTACGCTATCTTTTTTCACCATTCATTTTTAGAGATGTTATAAATAAGAAGAGAGAGAGAGAGTTCTTATTGAGAAAACATTAATATCAATACCAAAACCGGATTTAACAAATAAAGAGGACACTGTTTTAAATAAAAGATAAAAGTTAAATACACTTTCTCAGTAATATGTAAAAAATTTGCACTCAATATATTCGAGTAATTTGCAAAGCATAAGCCAAAGAAAAATTCCTAAAAAAGATGTGAAACAAAGGAGTATTTTGTTAATTATATGACACCGAGTCACGCACAGCTTATCAGCCTTAAAGCTGTAGTAACTTATTTGCATATTCACCGTCTTTTTCTTTTGAGAGGGTGTTTATAGATAGAGGGTCTTAGTAACGTATCACAAAAGAGGAAACTTGGAAAACTCCACAGTGTCCATCCTCAAAGATCTGCATGGAAGAAAGGGAACGTAACAATATAAATCCAATTGTTTAATAGTTGTTTAACTAAATATACAATAACTCCAATCATCAGAATCAGTTGGGACCGAATTCTATTTGGATTATCAAAAATTGCTTAGTTTTTTTTTTCTAAAAAAGGGTGTATTTAAATTAATTATTGTACATTGAAAATGGGAAAAAAAGATACAAACTTTTAAAGAAAAAAAAACTGTTTATCATTTAAATGAAAAGATAACACTTTTACACGTTAAGATTCTTACAACAGCTGTATATTAATACAGTATGTATCTACAGTGCTATAAATGAAAGTCATCGCTTGCTGAACATCTCGGTCAGAGTAAGCTGTTTCACTGTCTTCATTTGTTTTCTGGCAGCCAAGTCACGCAGTGAGAGTTTGTATGTGATCACACTTGAGCTGATGCTCCATTTACTTCAAAGCAGCTTCAAAGACTGCAAATATTTCACTAGGTGATGCCTCTATATTTTCTTCAACTTGGACATTAAGATCATCTTCTTTTCTGGACACTTTCAATAAGTTGATAATCATTTTTAAAGTGAAATCCAGTATCTGACTCCTAATACATTCTTGTACATCTTTAACACTAATTTTTGAACATTCATACATTTTCGAAATAATGTTTTTGAATTACTCAAGAGATGCGTCATTCACATCTTCTCCTTTATCTTACCTTTCTTTTTCTTAAGCTTTTTTTTCTCTTTTTCGTTTTCTTCTTCAGTATAATTTATTTTTTTGATATTTTGAAAGTGATTTGGATAATCAGCAATTCTGGTAGATGGAGTTCGTATATTTGGTGTTCTATTGCATAGAGGATTTTCTTCTCTGATAAACGCAGTCCTTATCATAAAGCCATAGCAAATAGTTAATAATTATAACGAAGCAGAAATAGATAAAAAGTCGTAAAAGAGGTTTCTGGCAAAGAAAACAAAGTTCATGTTGATTCATTAAAATGGAAAAGCTAAAAGGTGTATTTTAATATTGTATATTTTGTCAATAGACATGAAGTATAAATAATTATTCTTAGTGTAACCATGTGTATTCGCTTTTAATTATATTAGCTTACATTTTAAGTGTCCTATTTAAGTTTATTCACTCTTCTTTAATTGATTTTTTCAACATATCTGTTTTTATGTGCTGAGTAAGTTCAAAGCCCCCCTTAAAAAGGTACAGGAAGCCTGGAGATACTTTCGAGTTTCTTCTGTTACGTCACTTGACGGAAGTTAAGATTTTTGTCCACCATATTCACACAGTTATTTACTGAATTCGGAAAAGGAAGATGATATTGAAGAAACTAATGATGAAGAAAATGTTACTGAAACAACTATGACCCAAAGAAGGTTGAGAAGACCATAAAGGCAACAGAAAGCATCAGTTAAATATTTTGAACCAGTGGTAATTTTTAAAGACTTATTTTTTACTGCCAGGAAATGGATAGAAGCTTTGGAAGAAAGCAATGGACGAAGAAATGCAGTCCGTGGAAAAGAACAAAGTTTGGTGTCTTGGAAATGTGCAGTTTTGTGCAATTGGGTTCAAATAGAAAACTTAAAAGAAAAATATAAGGCTCAACTTGTTGCTTGTGGTTTCATGAAAAGAAAAAGAGTGGATTATGATAAGACATTTTCACCAGTTACCAGTATTCCTGAATTACGCATAGCGTCTACTTTAAGAAAGCTTTTAAAAGTATATTTATTGGATTTTAAAAACTGCATTTCTCAATGGCGAATTAATAGGAGTTATTTACATAGATCAAGAATATGATGATAATAGTGTCAGGAAGTGTCAATTTAAAAGAAACCTCATACGGAAACCTCAAACAAAATGATATGTCTAAATCTGGGACAGTTTCTGAATTTTTAGGAATTAGAATATCATTTACAACTGAGATAAATTGATTTTAGATCAAGAAATATTTTTTTGAAATTATTACACAAAGAATAGAATTATTAAACAGAGAGAGATTTAAAATGCTTGATGTTAAGATAGTCTCTACTCCCGTGGAAGTAGGAACAACAGCAGCTATATATATATATATATATATATATATATATATATATATATATATATATATAAGATTACCTTACAGATAATTCTTTGTATTGAAAAGAGTTTTAAGATCTAAAACTTGAATATAAAAAAAATGTGGGGTTAAAAATCCAGATTTAAATGTCTATGTTGATGAAATTGTGGTGCAAACACAAATGACAAAAAATCAATTTCAGGTAATATAATTATGTTTAATATTTGTCCAATTTCTTGATCTTGTCAAAAACAATAATATTTTAATACAATGTAATAAAGAACAATAATATAATTATATTACCTTATTTTCTACGAAAAGAAATTATATCGTTAAGTAAAGCTGTTTATATTCAATATAGATTGCGGTTGAAAATATTTTTCGCGATGGTATTTGAAGGTAAACAAAGTTAATTCATTAGATTAAGAAGAACAATTGGATTTTTCTAATCTTTAACAGAACTTAATGCCAACTTTAAGAACATTTTCTCCATCGAGATATTGATTTAAAGGTTAATTTACTATTGCTTGAAACGGGCTCATCTCTTAGATTATTTTACTTATTTCTTTAGAAAATTCCCCATGTTCCATGGCTTCGACCATAAAAATGTCTACTAGACTGATTTCTGAAGATTTCAATATATCTGATTCTCTGATAGAGAGTTTACATTCTGTATGAATATGAAACCAAAACGTAATACATGGGTTTATTCTATGTAATTGTAAAAAAAAATATGCAAATTGGATATATGAATTTTGACACATTAAAATAAAAAATTAAAGTTCTTATTAGATAAACTGTCAGTTTCCTTAGTTCTTTTTCAAATTTTTCTATTAAAAAATGGATTCATTTGGACATTTTCCAACAGTATTTTACATCTTATAACAGAAATGTTGTAACCATCTTGATAAAGACATTTTGAAAAAAAATGTTGGTTCATGAAACCAAGAAAATGCTGCTCCATTCCGAATTCAGGAACTGTCATTTTTTTATCGAAATTTTCCGGATTAATCTTTCCAGCACAGTGAGACCATAAATTCGCACTAGTCAGGTCTTGAGTTTCCATCAGTCTATAGGCTATACATAGTTTTCACTTTCTTGGTAATACTTGTATCCAGTGCACAACAATTTGGGAAACACTCCTGAAATAAACTTTGCTTTTAACATTTACTTGAACGATTTTCTTTATTTTATCTACCAAACTATTAGCTCTAATATGTGCAAAGCTAATTTAACAGGAGAAATTCGACTTTTCGAGTCAACAAGATTTATTCCGGCCCTATTTTTATTGTGGACATAAGAAAAAATTGCAGCCCCGTAGTCATTGTTTCTAGCACCAAGTTTCTAGAAAAAAGTGTATTTCTATATATATCCAGGAAATAGTTCAAAATAAATCTTGGGATTTTCAAGTCTGAAAGTTGAGTGAATTTTTTACATTACTTGAACCACTGTTCTTCTACATCTGTAAGAAGCTATTCTTCCTTCATAGCTCTTTCACCTTCCTTGCAAAATACACTTAATTTTTATTGTGAATGGAGTTAAAAGTCTCATTGGATTTAAAATTACCATACATTCCCAATTGGTTTTAAGATGAATCATTTCACATTCTTTTTGACTTTAAGGAATTGTATTAGATTCTTCCCTTCCATTGTCTAGGATTCTTCTGCAACATTTTAAGTAATACCAAGTTTCTTCACTGAATTGGTTCCTAATTATACAGAAGAGGCTGGTTGATGAATGTCAAAATTTCCTTTTTTCCACCTGTTCATTGAACTTGACTCGTTGGAAATAAATTTTCCTAAATTCATGTTTGCTTTTTTCTTCACGTTACATGAAATTTGAAAGGAACAAAAATTTAAAAGCTCAACATTTTTTGCTCCAGTGATCAAATTATCAACGTAGAAACAAGTGCTCAGTAAGTGAGCTGTTGAGGGATATATCACGATATCATTCCATGCTTTATTTTGATGGCTAACAGGAAAGGACTAGAATTAACTTTAAAGAGAGTATCCTTAAATATGTAAACTTCTTTCTCAGTGCTATTTTTTGATTAACTTTGTCATTTTTCCAAAGGAATTTTCTTTTATCTCTATCGTCTCTGGATAAGGATATTTCAAAAGCCCCTTTTCAATATCAGCTAGCTATGAAAGCTACTTTATAGAAGAGATATTTGATTAAAAAGTCTATTAAATTTAAATTAAGATTTAGACTGGGTAACAGTCACTTTAAAACATCTCGCTGTAATGATAAAAACATTCACCAAACATAATGCTTTAGTAGTAATTTATCACTTTTACAAGTAAGTTGATGAGGGAGATACAATAATATGTTTATCCGAAGGGAGATTTCTCGGGTGAAATCTTTTCAATAATACAGTCTTTCAAAAAATATTAAGGGATTTTATTGAGTCCTCCTTAAAATTTCTTTTTAATCTTATGATTATCATTTAAATTAATTGAATTAAATGTCCATGGTAAAAACAATTTGTAGCAATTTTTGTTAAAAAAAATTGTTTCATTAAATTTGTGTAAAACAACATCTTGAGAATCAAGTTTTGGATCATCTCTAATGATTCTAGATCCCAAAATCATTTTAAATCATTTAAATTCCTTTTTAAAAGAACAGTGATCTTTTATTTCTAAACACAACAGTGATTACCTAGGAGATTCTATTTCGTTTATAACCCACTATAAACAGCATCCAACAAATATTGTTTTGCGTAAAATATGTTTTCATTTGTTAATTCAATTTAGTTTGATTTTAACACATGATAAACAGGTCGTCATCAATTACAGCTTATTTCCTCCCTCCTTAAATTCAAGATCAGCGTAATTTAAATTCTTTGGTAAACCTAATTTTGTTGTACGTATTTGTTTTCAATGACTTAAATATGTAATCTATGGCACTATTAGAAAACCAATGTCTGTTTCTACATTTTTTTTATATTAGGATTAGAAATTGATGTAGAGATCATTTTTTTAACTGTTAAAGTAAATCCGTTAATCCCTACTCTTTTTCTTTGTGAGTACTTTACTCCTTCTAAATCAGCAACTTCATTGGTACAGAAAAATGATTGTAAGCGTGAATCAAGTAGGCAGAGAAAAGAAAATTAAGTTCCGTTTGTTTTATATTTTATATGTATTTTAGTTTTGTTGAGAGAGAGTATAATGCACTTCAGTGCAAGAGAAGAGAAAAGAAGCTATTTATCCTCATACGTGAATTTTAAAATTCAGAAATATTTAAATATGTGAAGGGGTCAGGATGTTTTCTGTTTTGTTTTAGATGTCTCTGCACACGAAAAGTGTGGTTAAGGAGTGGATATTTCTTTCCACATATTTAGCATGCTTTTGATTTTTGCATTAAAAAATTCTCTTATGAGACTAGAAACATTTAAAACAAAGAGGTGTTTTCTTTATTTCCTTATTGTGATCATTAATAAACACTTCATGAAATATCTTAAATTTATAAATTGGATGAGAATTGAATGATCCTATTGGACAACTGGGATTTTGAGAGAGAGAATTTAATTTTATCATTAAACTTTGACTTTTAAATTAGTTTTAATTTTTAGTATGAAGGTTGAATTTTTGTATACTTTCTAATACTTGTTTCCATTTTAACGAAAAATTAATAAATTTTTCAAAATTTGGAATTTTGTTTGGGACTTGCTTCATTTTGTATTGTTTACGGATTTTTTTTATTTAATTTCCGAGAATTATTACGGATTAGCATTAATTCATATAATTAAATCAATTCAAAATCTAAAAGTTTCATAATTCTTAAGTGTCGTAAAAGATTATTAGTAAATCCTCTTAATTCTTTTAGTGGTTCATGAGTTAGCTTCTCTAAAGTTAATATTGAATTTATATGTAATTCTAGATTTTTAGTAAAGAGCTACAAGTGTCATCTGTTGTTTGAATGGATTTTGCTTCAGCTTTTAAGGATTCTTTTAAATGATACAAATTTTGCATTTCATTTAAACCCTTATTTCTTATAATAAAACATTGACTCTTAAAAATATTCCAATCTTCATAAATACCATAAAATATAGGTAAATGTATCTCTGGAAAATTATAAACATTGATTCATTACCATTGTTTAACCATGGATGCATTTCTTACATTCAGTTTGTTTGTTATCAAGTTTATTTACATTTTCCTCTTGAAAAATAAAGAATTTCAGGATTACCTAAAAATAGACAAAATAATAAATTATATTGTCTTTGGTTTATTTTGTAAAATCACTCATATTATTTGATATTAAATACACACATTTAATTACTTTCAGTGGTTTCTATTAAAATTTAGCTGTTTTCTTTTAAAATTAAATCTATAATAAACATCACATTTACTAAATTCGTATTATTTATGTACATTTCCTTCCTTATTTTATATTACTTAATTTAACCTGAATTCTAAAAAATATTTTCAAATTATTAAGTTATACATAATATTAAAGTTATACATATGTAACCCAAATTCAAATTATTATGTCATACATGCAATGTTAGGGATGAAATTTGTTAATTTTAAGGATGGATAAAGTATCTATTAGTTTTTTTTTTGGTATATTGTTGCAAAGCAGAAATTAGCAAAATATATTTTAAACTTGTAAATGTTAAAATAAATAATTTATAGATTCATTAATTTTTATGCCGAACATCACATAGTAACAAACATTGGATCGGTTGATGCACACCAATAATGTTTTGCTCACGAAAGCTAATTACATCTAGATCTACAGTTTTAAGTGAATTCCGAAACCACATTCGCGAACCCACGAACTGTTAAAAAAGAAAGCTAGAGGGCTTACCAATTATTTTTTAAAAATGTTAAATCGAATTGTAATGAAATAAATAATATATATCGAAAAGTTCAAGAAATTCGAAGTCAAGACTAAATGATTATATTTTATATTTTTCAGAGAAAAATTAATTATAAAAATATACAGCTGGAAGATATAATGGGGAATAAAATACTGATTGCGATTTCTAAAATTATTGCGAATTAATTCAGTTGAAGCAATGCCTTATTTCAAAAACGAAGCAATAAATACAAAAATAGTAATGAAATGAAAGCAATTAATTGAAACAATGAAATTTTCAGAGATTATTGAACAGAAGAAACTATGCTGTGCAAAATAACAAAAAGAAAAAAAAAAAAAAGATTTTTTTTAAACAAGTAATGTAAACAAAAATGTCCTTTTGTTCTGAAATATATTATTCATCAGTAGGTTGTGTGGCTACCTCTACTGTAGATTCAGGCTCGACAATGACGATTCATTCTTGCATGTAGGATGCTAGTAGTACTTTGAAAGATCTCTGCCCATTCTAGGAAAATATATATTGTCAAGTCATTAAAATTTCAAGAAGGATTGCGTAAAACCGAAGAGTTCTCCCGAGTATGTCCCAGACATTCTGCATAGTGTTCAATTTGAGCGAATACGCTGGCCATTCCATAAGAAGCATTATATGAAGTTCCACGTATTGATTGACAACGATAACTGTAGATACCTGAGGCTTATTGTTCATATACAAGGCACCAGGATGTAAGAATGCTAAACATATTATGGAGTATATACTATGTAACATATTATAGAAGGTATGTAACACATAAATAGTCTAAAAAAACATTTGACCTTTCTTTTGCATCATATTTCTGTAGCTGAATGATACTTAACATCTCATAATTTAAATAAATTTTAGTTAAGCTGCTCATTTATATTATATACTCATTTTAAATTCATATAAAATACTATAACTCATAATGCATTTTTATATTAGGAAATATATTTTTATAATTAACTTCTTCTATATATATATATATATATATATATATATATATATATATATATATATATATATATATATATATATATATATAATATTCACGGATTTCTAATGAGGCATAATAAATACATGTTTTTTCAATATTTAATTCAAATACTTTTTAACATGAGAATTTAACTCTCGCTCTAAAAGTAATTCATGAATGAAAAAATCCGTAAAATATTTAACAATGTTGAGAGATTCATTACTTAACAATAATGAATTTTTAATAAATGTATGTATTTTAATCATGAAATTTTTTTCTATCCTGAGTTACACGTAATTGTTTTTATGATTAGTCTTCTTGAATCAATTAAGTTTAATTGCGACAAGTTTCTTGAAAACCATGCAAACAAATCTTAAATAAAGACGTGTTTGTATTATAATAATATTAATTTCTTCAATCATGAATGAGAGCAGGCCATTCATTTGGGAAAATGATTTAAAAGATATATCTAGAACAGTTTTGGTATTCCTCTCAATCATATGTTATTAAAATTGACCTTATTAATAATTTTGAATTAAATTTTAATAAACTGCTCGCAGTAATACTTTTCATTATACATTCTGTCAACCAAGAGTATAAAAAATACTTTTATTAGCTCTAATGATGGTAATTTTTGAATTAGTTTGAGGTTCTTATAACTAGAAATAGCTCAAGAATCATTGGAGAAGAGAGAAAACTCGTGGATTGGCTCTGTGAGCGTCGATGAAGATGGGTGATTGTCTGAGGGATTAGACAGCAAAATGTTTGATTTGATTATTTCTTCTATGTGAATATTTTTAACTATGAATGTTTAGTGTGAATTTGTTGCATGTGATGTATTTGTGTTAATGTAATAAATAATTAGTACACACACACACACACACACACACACACACACACACACACACACACACACACACACACACACACACACACACACACACACACACACACACACACACACACACACACACACACACACACACACACACACACACACACACACACACACACACACACACACACACACACACACACACACACACACACACACACACACACACACACACACACACACACACACACACACACACACACACACACACACACACACACACACACACACACACACACACACACACACACACACACACACACACACACACACACACACACACACACACACACACACACACACACACACACACACACACACACACACACACACACACACACACACACACACACACACACACACACACACACACACACACACACACACACACACACACACACACACACACACACACACACACACACACACACACACACACACACACACACACACACACACACACACACACACACACACACACACACACACACACACACACACACACACACACACACACACACACACACACACACACACACACACACACACACACACACACACAACTTATTATCAAAAATTAAACATTTTTATTCAAATTACATTTGGAAGCAGCTATATGCTATAAAAATTTAACAAAAATGTCACAGCATTAAAGTTTTTAATGATTATATATTTATATCGATCTATCTATTTATACAGTACATAACATATATATAAATATATATTTCAGTATTATATTTTTATTATTGCTTGTTCACCCTCTTGTGTTGTTCTCTTGTCAATTTCAACGATTTCTTCAGACATTAATATTTTTGCTTTTTTCTTTTCATGATTCCGTATGATGTTGCGTTGTTCATTTATTTCTCTTGTTCCAATGATACGGACAGCAGCGGGCGGAAGCAAGGTTCACCTCTTCAGAACAGAGACGGTCTAACGTAGTAAATATAAAAATGACCTCTTGTTGGAACACATTTCCTTCCTTTTTTTCTCCGTATATTTACTTTTTTGAGAGTTTCTTCAGTTATCGGCATCTTGTACTCTTAAAGAAATCCGCTTACCCTATATTGGAGAAGTAACTTCTTTTTTTTATATGATACGGATCTTTCTATTTTTTTCTGTAGCAGGGAAAGTCTAGGGGCAATTCTGGACGATGAGTAAATTACGAATTCCAGTTGTAATGATACTAGATGCTTTAAAGATTTGTATTTCTCTGTTACAATGTTTTCTATCTTCCAGAAAAAAATCTTTTAACCATTTATTTGCTAGTTATTACGGGTTTGAAACATTAAATCTAATCTTCAAAAGTTAAGAATTGTCTAAAATAGATATAGCTGATTAAAAATACATATCCTAAAATATTTAGGTTTTAGATATTTGTCAAGAATAATTTGTGTAAGCAAAATTATATATATAGGTATTTACTAAGAATAGCATGTGTTTTACAGTAATATAAATAATATAATCGTAAAGCAACATTATATATAATTTATTTACACTACATATAGCATAATTTTAAATAAGTTACTTGTAAATTTTCATTCAGTATAAAAAGTTCATGATTACCTTTGCTGTTAAAGAAGATATTTATTTCTATTCTATCATATTTATTGAACATTAAGCGTTTGTTAACAATTTTACAGGAACCTTTGTTAAAAAATGTCTTGTGCAAATACACTAATAATATCATTGTTAATTTACACGTGAAAGTAGAAAATTTTTCCACTCAAATAAAAAGTATAAACAAAATTAGTATCTAAAAAGTAGATAATATATGTGAAAAGTAGATAATTTGAAAGCAGATCGATCTGAAAAGTAGATAAGTTGAAAGCAGATCGATCTGAAAAGTAGATAATACGAAAATAGATCTATCTGAAAAAATCAGATAATTAAATCAACTATTAAGGAAATACATTTTTTTTTAACAAATAGGTATTATTTTTGTATTCTCATGTATTCTGAATGCGTTTAATACTTTCCTCTACAAATCTAAAAAGTATGGAATACATTTATGTGTCAACATAAATTATTCATGATCACGGATTCATGACATGCTATTTGGCTACCTTCACTTAATTTTTCCCAAATCAGATATGATTTGATGTTAAGATATAGAGATTTTAAATGGTATATACTACCGATACTATTGAATAATATGAAAGACGTGAAGCAATATTATTGCTTCTTTTTGGGATTTATCTTTGAAAACAGCATAGAGAAAGTTAGTGTCTTTTTCTGAATGGTAATTAAAATTAGGTCAAACTCTTATGCATAAAAGGTGTGTCTATCATTTTCTGAACAAGAACTATTGGCTTTTTTGCTTTGTTCAATACTTCTTGTTCAACAACAAAGCTGATCAGGTAGATTTACCTAGGAGGAACTTTCTGTTCTATCATTTACGAATGCGGTCTACTATGGAATGACATCTAGCATAGCAGTAAGGTGTGGATGTTTGTCATAAAAATTCCTTACATCTTTGATCTGTTAGGGAAATGTTTTCAAAACACAATATATATCAAAACTTTTCGGAAAACATATGTCTTATATATGAAAGATATCCATAAAAAGCTCTTGTTGTTAGATTACCTCTCGAGCAATACGTCAACTCTCATTCTTCATTCATATTCTATTTTTCTTTATATATTATATGCTCATTGATATATATATATAAATATATATATATATATAATATACATATATGTATATATATATTATATATATATATATATATATATATATATATATATATATATATATATATATATATATATATATATATATATATATATATATATATATATATATATATATATATATAAACATTTGACTTGTAAGAGAGTAAATTAATACTTCATCTTGAGATCGCAGCTTTAAGCCAAGTATTTAACTCTCAAATGCTATAAAATTATAATGTCCTTTTTGCAAAAATTTCCAAAGCAAAGTTATTGAAAATATCTTTTTTCGGAATCGTTTAAATGTTCTTAAAGATGTTTTTTTAATATATGATATCTTGTTTTTACTTGAAAAGAGAATTACAAGTAATTTTAAATTTCTTTTTTTCATAATTTAAATAATTGTCTTGTATATTTTAATATTTTGTATACATTAATTTAAAAATTATATATATATATATATATATATATATATATATATATATATATATATATATATATATATATATATATATGCGACTTTAACAATTATATAAGACTATTTTGTCTGATTTATTGTTTACATATTTTGTATATATATGAATTGCTGTAGTCGGAAATGCATTTAAGGAATAAAGTATTTATACAGATATGTTTTCAAAACTTCTAAATATGCATATTTTTAAATTATTTTCATTCCATAATGATGTTACTTACTCCTTAATTTATAAAATTTATGTTTCTCTTTTACGTGTGATGTGAATTTCACTAAATTCTTATGGAATATTTTTGCAGAAGTTTTATAAATTATTTTTATAAAATCACTAAGTTTTTTAATTTTTTTTCGGAATCATCTATCTGTTAGTTTTAATTTCATTTTAAATAAGAGAAAAGCTTCTTATTATCTTCTGCCCAAATTTTTGACTTGACGTATGTGTAGTTTTGTAAAATTTGGTGAATATGTTTATTTGACAGCAGAGTTATTTCTGAAGGAAAAATATTTAGTGATAGTGTAAGAATGATTTTTTTCCATGCGCACTACCAAAAGTTTTATTTTCTATTGGTTATTTATTTATATTTTTATAATGCATTTTGCTATTTAATAAGTTTCTGGAAGTTTTCTTTTTTACTTGAAGTAAAGCTAAATTACTAAACTAAATTTTGCATTCCATAATTTTCATGGTTTAATCATCCTAGGCTTGTTTTCTTAGCTTATAAGGTAAAATTATTTACAGTAGAACATGGGAATTCAATTCTTTTCCGTTTATGTTTTGAGCTGATTATTAAGGCAAAAGGTTGTTTTTTTTTAATTGTCGTTTTCTTTAATTGACCTTCTATATTCCTCTTATATTTTCTAATTCTATTATTTTTTTTTATCAATGAAAGTTGTTTAATTTTTAAGAGAATATGTGACCAAAAAAATGGATTATAAATTAGTTCAAAATAGAAGAGGGAAAATAAAACAAATATTTGGGAATAGAAGTGATTAAAATAAGATTTAAATGCAAAGAATAAACAGAGTGATCTTTGAAGTAAATGATAAACAAAAAAAGTTATAATTTGTTTTTCCTCTTTGAAATAATCATCTCTCTTATAAAAACTCTATTAGATAATTTTTTTATTATTCGTAGTTCTAACACACGTGATGTACACTATATAAGTTCCTTTTTTGAAGTCCTTTCTTAAAATTAAATATTTAATGAAATTGAAGCAAATATTTTTTTAAACTCTTGTAAAAGGATTGGTTTTGAGGCTTAATTTTATAAATGAATTCTTCATCAAATTATTTATGAAGTAAACTAATCTTTATGTAAAGGTATTCGATTAAACTAAAATATAAGATTAAGATAGAAAAATTAACTTCTAAGAAGACATTGGATTCCTTAATTATGTAGATATTATGAGCTTAATTTTAAAGTATGCATATTCATTCACCTATAAATTCGATTAATCGATGAACTAAAAACTATGATTAAATAAAATTGTGCATTCACCCATTTATTAACAGCAATACAAATTTTGTTAAACTATAATGAATTGCAAATATTATCGCATGTGATATATTGACTTTATGAATATCATTATATTTTCATTCGCTTAAATATTCTTGAAATTTAGTATTTGAACCACAATAAAATTTGAATTTGAAACAAATGTGTAAAGATGTTTTTATATGTTTAGGCTTTCCATTGCTCACAATTACTTAGATGTTGAAATTTTATATATGAAATTCGCTGGTTAATTTGCCTAAATCTACGAAAAATGTGTTGTTAAGCTAATTTTAAATTACTTTACTCTTAAATCTATGTAACGAATTTATTTCATGTACTTTAAAGTATAAACATTAGATTAATATTTTTGACCATACGGTGTAATATATCTATAATAAAATTCTAATAAAATAAGTAAAAAAATAAATGTGGAAATTTTAATTATATTGATTGTATGATTATGAAAGTACTGAAAGATATAAGTGAGCTATTTAAAGAAATATGTATATCTATGTAAATAAGACACATAAAATGGACACATCAAATAAGGTTTGAATGTTTCGTCTTCGAGGCAATTCACATCGTAAATTCACATATGCATTGGAGAGTGAGGTGGTGAACATTTTATTAATAATTAAATAATTCAAAATAAGTAAAAGAAGTTATTAAAGAAGACTCCTCTATCATAAGATTTTACTTTGTTTGGTCATAGCATTGCTTGATTCCACACAAAGTTTAAGTTATAAATGTACCATTTATAAATTTTGTCCTTTTATGAGAACTTAGTTAATAAAATTTTACATGATGAATGGATTAAAAGTTATAATTATATTTATTAATTAATAATATTATATTCGCAATAGTCTGTTAATATATATTAAAAATTAAAATACTTGTATGTTAATATGTTAATTATTGGATAGTATTTTAAATGGAATATGGAATACATATATATATATATATATATATATATATATATATATATATATATATATATATATATATATATATATATATATATATATTCGGTTGCAAATATTATACAATATTTTCAATAAACGAAAAAATGTTTACTATTAATCATTTTTTCTACTACTGATTGAGATTAAAAACATATAAGCAACTAAAAAAATAACTTCTTAGATTATATGAATGGAAACTAATACATCTTTATAGTTACCAGCTGTTTTTAATAATTTTAGTTTAAATTAATAACTGTAAGTAATTGAAAGCCTAACATTATTTTAACAACAGCTTGAAATTGTCGTCAAAATAATTTAAGTGAAGTCATTTCCCTTTCATCTCTAGATATTTTCTATCATATAAACATTTGAGTAAGATAATTCTACTTTTAGAAATGATTTTGTCTCAAATATCTAATTTCAAGATATATTGTCAATAAACAGAGAGCCTTTTATGACTGCATCAGCAGTTGGTAATTTTCATGGTTCCTGGGAAAATGGGATCTTACGTACATCAGTTGATCATTATACAGCTTTCTCAGTAAATTCCCACCGCCATTACCTTATGATAAGGATTATGTGGAGCTCGAAGTTATCTTACCATAAATTCTAGTCTCAAACTTAGAGACTAAATGCGGATCTCCCCGTGAGAAATATATTGTTACATGTTACACAGTGAGTTATTAACGTTGTACTTGTCATATGAACTATTCGTGTCTAAAATGTTGAATCACTATACAAGCGTTTCTATTTATATTACATTCAAATTGCTTTGACATTGTAGTCAAAACATCGTATTTATTGATTACATTAAATCTGATTTCATCAAATGTTGAGTGGCTCTGCAGACAGTTAAGCACTATATAAATAATTGAAGTTCAAAATATTTCCTTTATTTGGTATAAATATTAAATTTATTAATATATCTTTTCAATATAACTAATTAAAATCAATCCAAACTATATGCCAAAATAAATATAATCACATATGTTAAAATGTACTTTGTATTGATGTAATTTGATTTTATATTGATAATGATTTTACCATAAAACACAGAAAATAAATATTTCTTACTAAATATCTAATTAATTACTAAGGAATAAGCGTTCCTATTAATTGAAAGAGTTTTTAAATTTGATCAGTAAAATAAAAGCAATTTTTAATCATTTGATGTAACACTGCCTACTACAATCAATATTATCATATTTATGATAACATGTTTTTATTTCATAAACATTTTCTATAATTTTTTATTGAAGTTAGTTAGAAACTAACTGTTAATTTTAATTACCTTTTACAATTCAAATATCCAGGACAATAATAATCTGAAGTATGTTTTAATATCATATAAAGGACACATAAAATTACTAAGAATTTAAGTATAAGTCTGTGCATTCAATGCAGAAACATAATTGATAAATATTCGAATGGTTTTATCCTAAATTTAGTTTTTGAGATCCAAGTTTTACAAAATCCCTGTAAATGTATTAAATTTTGCAATATACTATGATACATAACATCATTTGTGATCTGTGGTTCCATGGATCAGACGGAGTATGAAACGATCAATTTGAAAGAGCGAGAATTACTTGTGCGATTCAATATATACCATATTAAAAAAAAAGTTCAATTTATTCCCCCCCTCAAGAAGATAAACAGTACAGTACTTATAACTGAAAAATAAGATTACGGTGATCATCAATGCGCAACACATGATTTATACTAAGAATGTAATACAATTTTTCCGAAATATTTTTACACTTGAGGAATTTGAAAGTTGTTCTAATCCTTTTGATTCTAAAAAAAAAATCTAAAATAAAATGCTCTTAAAAACAGTTTTATTATTTTTCTTCTAAAACAAAGATAATTTAACTTTTTAATGTGATTTATTTTTATAGCAGATGAAAGATTATAAAAGAATAAATTTTTGATTAGAATTTCTTTAGAAAATGAATAATTTTTTTTATCTTTTTGGCTTTATGTATAAAAAACATCTTAGAATTAAAAGAAACAGCTAGAAACATAAGAACACCTAAAAAAATGACCTCTTCATATTAAAGATTATTGAGGATTATAAGGAGTAATTTTTTAACTTAAAATCAATAAGTCAACTAAATTAGTATTGATTCTCTGAGCTAACTAAAAAAATTCTGTTTTAAAAATAAATTATGTGCTTTTATTTGGACTTTTTCATTAATATCATTACAAAATATAGTTCTAGTTTTGAAATTATTTTAAAGAATTCTTTTTTACATGTTAAGATTAACTTTAAATATTCTCAAGAAGATATTTTTAGTAAGGATTCTCACACACAACGTAATTGCAATTAATTTCACTGTCGCTCCGAAATAAAGTACTACACCGCAGCGAAATCAGTTGAAAAATAAAAAAATGGAAGCTAATAAAATCCGTTATAAATCAAATGTTAACTAAGAATTATTTTAAACCAGACAATTTAATTTGGAACTTACAATTATAGTTTGAAAGTTTTGAGAAATATTTATAATAGTTTTATGATTTAATTTTGAACTAATGTTTCATGTACGACAATTAATACGTTATATTTTTATTGTTTTTTTTTTAACTTCACTGGAAAATAGAATTAATTTCTATTTATTTGAATCATATTGCAAGAATAATTTATATTTATCATGGGCAGCTGTGTAATTTAATATTTTTAACGCATTAGCATTTAATTTATTGTCCCTGCCTCAGTACATAACAAGAACAAAACCTGTTATAATTTAATTCCTGAGAAAGACAACCGTATATCAAATTTTAGTGAAAACATTTGCAAATCAACAATAGATCCGTCTTCCATACTATTCTTTTGAGGGTGGATGAAATCCGAAAATCTTTTAATATTCATCCATCTCAAATGATGAGTTATTATGCTACTATTTTAAGTGATATGTTTTAATAATTAGTCATAAAACCCTTTACCAAATCATGAATAACTCCAAAAAGATTAATTTAAGTTCTTAAATAGTTTTTATTATTTCTCACTACCTTATTATTAAAGTATTTTACCAGATTCTTTACCACCATAAAATTAATCACTAACTTGAAATTTTACTTAAGATAAGAATTACTTGTTACTTAAAGGAATAAAGTATATTACTTTAAAGAATAAAATAATTTAAAGGAAAGGAATAGAAATTATAAATAATAGTTTCATTTCCTTAAATACATGATTACAGAGACTGGTGGAAAGCCTGACAGTCTAAAGTTGTTCTAAGGCATTATTTTTATATGCATTCAATAAATTACTTCCCAATAGGAGCTAGGATTTTCATAAATAGTGAGCCATGATCAAATGTCGATAGGCAGGAAAATGCTTGAAAACTTCAAACAGCCTCTCAGACAGACATACTTGCAAAAGGCTGAAAAGCAAAATCCATTACCTGTTTTTCATCAGAAGTAGGCATCAAACCTGGTATCTTTCGTTTTAAACACATCTATTTTACCACTACTGGACCATGGTGACCCCTTCTTTATCAGACTGGGCTAATTTAGCTTCCCAGTTCCCAGGTATATTTGTTTTGATTTAGCAATTAAGATTTTTAATAAAATTTTTTCATCAATTCTAGCTAACAGCATATATGCTATTTTACTATTGTTTACATATAGCAAACAAAATAATGTTTCAAACAAAATTATATATTAAACTATTCAATGCTGATATTCTGCTGGAAGAAAAGATTCAAAATTAGATTTCATTTTTGTAAAAAAAACATATATCATATTTTTAAGTGAAACTAAAGTTTCCCATCATTAATTTTCAGATTTGACTGGTTAAATTTTAATAAGCTTGTTTAATACCAATGAGCGTTTTTGGTTGCAAAAAGTAATCAGTATAAGGTTTCCTGTGATTAAACATTTTAGAGATAATTGAAATAATAATGCATAAGCAATAATTATCTTCTCTTAAGCAATTTCTTACGAGCAATACTTCTTATTTGCATTTCATTTTAAATGCACGCCAAGCATGCTTCAATCTTCATATTTGCTAA
Organism: Latrodectus elegans; assembly: GCA_030067965.1. Classification (NCBI taxonomy): domain Eukaryota; kingdom Metazoa; phylum Arthropoda; class Arachnida; order Araneae; family Theridiidae; genus Latrodectus; species Latrodectus elegans. The sequence continues at coordinate 73,439,472 of CM057809.1, read as the reverse complement.
ACATAAGCCTTAACAAAAGTTGATTTTTTTAATTTACATATTTTTAATGCAAAATAGTTATATAAAGGAGAAATATATAAAGTAATATTTTTTAAATATAAGGAAACAATTATATATTCTGATTGTAATAAGTTTTATATCAACAATTTTTTGTTTTTATTCTTCCTTTCATAATAAATAATGTTTTCAAAATTATAAAACATCAAACAAAAGGGAGATGCAGTGGTTTCCCCTTATTCTCAGCATTTATTTTTCAAACATCAATTCAATCATTAATCATCAATTGTGTTAAGTCATATTATAGCACACAACTGTTTAATTAAGGTATTTTTACTAAATTTCGGAAATGTTCAAAAAATATTTTTTTTTAAACATGAAATTTTTAAACTTAATAACGTTAAAAGATTCAAATAAAACTAAGGAAAAGTCTATATGAGATAATGAAATTTACATGTAAAAATTTCGCGAAATTGATTGAAATTTATTGAAAATGTAATTTATACAGGTGTGTGTGTGTATGTACGCGCGCAACAAGCATGAAGTGAAAGTTGTATTATTCATATAAATAATGCCATAACATGTTTTTACCTCATAAGTATACTGTTCATTGTTTTAACACTAATATTTTCCAAACAGTAGCATTAAGTAAGAGAATCATAGCTATCTACGGTTTTTTAGGTAGCCAAAGATAGCAGTTATCTACAGGAAGATCGTTGAAATGAAATTTTCAAATTTCATTTAATAATACCTGTTGAAAATCAAAAATCTAAAACAGAGACAATGAAAAATTGTTTCTGATAAATTGAATTAACTCAGGTGAACTTGGTTTGATTTCAAGATTAGAATATTGGGTGAGATATATGTATGTTAATATAATTAAGTAAATATTTTAAAGATAGCAGTTATCTACAGGAAGATCGTTGAAATGAAATTTTCAAATTTCATTTAATAATACCTGTTGAAAATCAAAAATCTAAAACAGAGACAATGAAAAATTGTTTCTGATAAATTGAATTAACTCAGGTGAACTTGGTTTGATTTCAAGATTAGAATATTGGGTGAGATATATGTATGTTAATATAATTAAGTAAATATTTTAAAGATAGCAGTTATCTACAGGAAGATCGTTGAAATGAAATTTTCAAATTTCATTTAATAATACCTGTTGAAAATCAAAAATCTAAAACAGAGACAATGAAAAATTGTTTCTGATAAATTGAATTAACTCAGGTGAACTTGGTTTGATTTCAAGATTAGAATATTGGGTGAGATATATGTATGTTAATATAATTAAGTAAATATTTTATAGATATTCTATATATATATATATATATATATATATATATATATATATATACATATATATATATATGATGCAGGACAGAGAGAGATTGAAAATAGTATCATGATTCTAATTACATACTTATTCTCGTGTCTGACGTAAAATTTTAGTAAGCTAAGCAAAGATTTGAAATTATTTTCAGAATAATATCCTCTATACTCACATTTTGCATTTTGCAGCTTTCATTTCTAAATCATTAACTGAAGAAAATTCATTATCGTCAAACAAATGTTACATAACATCTAACTGAAAATATGTACTTAAAAATAAATGTACAAAGTATCTTGAAAGCGAAGATTAGAAGAAATAAAGGGTGCTTTAATACATGTTTTTTTTTATAAGATAATAAAATAAAAAAGCTCTAAAATTCTTTTCACTACTCTATGAAAATATATAAAGTAGCACTCTCTCATCGAATACAGGATTATCACTTTTTTTCCAGAACATAGATCATTCGTGAAAGTAATTTTTTTCTTAATTGTAGTATAGGAGAGTGAGGAAAATAATGTCAACTCTCTTTTTCCCACATTGTTTTTTAAACATATTTTTACCTACAACAATTAATACCTGTTAACCATTACTTATCTATTGAAATGTGCACTTAAAATATAAAAAAAAAACATGAGTTAAAGTAAAGAAACTTCTATGAATAGTTTTTAACGATTTATTTCAAAGAGAAACATATTTTATCATACTATATAATATTATGCACACAATTTTCAAATTTTATGCAAAATACCTTTCAAATTAATTTTAATATTAGTCAATTTTACAGTATAAAAGATTCCACAATTTTAAAAAAAATGCTTAACCGCTTAAGATTATCATTTATTATCAAAGATTTTAATGTTCTTTCAAATAATTTTCATTTTGAGCAAAATTGTTAAGAATAAAAACAATTTGTTACAATGATAAAATTATTAAAAAAAGTTAAAAATTAAGCACCAAAATTTTTTTCCATTAATGATATAGAATTAATAACTAGTTTTCTAACTTCATCATATAAATAAATGCTTATATGCTAAAAGCTTAATTTGTTAAGTTATAAATATTGTAATCGGAAAATTATTTTCAACAGTTAAATAATTATTACATTAAATATTCGGTTGTTCGGAAAGTAGTTACCTTCATTTTAAAAACACGAAAGTCGTCTTTCTTACATCAAATAAATATTTATACTGTCCAGTTTGGTCCAATGCTTTGTGCCATCTTTCTGTCAGTAGCACGATTTCTTTCTCATAAACTTATCTTTATGCACTGGGAAATGCTCGAAAAAATGCTACTTTCAACAAAGAAGATCTCCATTGCCAGCTACACCGCGTGAATGAGGCTATTCGACTGAAAAAACCTGATCGACTTGGTCAAACCATACTCCTTCACGACAACGTTAGGCCCCATGTTGCACAAGTCATCAAAGCCGCACTCCAAGAGTTTGAATGGGAGGTTCTACAGCATCCGCAGTATTTACCGGTCCTTGCACCGACCGATTACCATTTTTTCCGCTCATTGTCAAACCATATGAAGGGCGTTACCTTCGGTAACAAAGAGCTCCTTAAAAACTGGTTCAATAACTTCTATGACAACAGGCCAGGCGATTTTTGGCGAAACGGCATCAACAAATTGGTCGAGAGGTGGAAAGAGGTTGTAAACAGCAACGGCGAATATATAATTGATTAATTTTTTGATATAATTATTGCTTTTTGTTTAAATAAAAGACTTTATAGTAAAAACGCTCTACGAACTTATTTCCCAACCTAATATATATATATATATATCTCTGTCAGATTGCAATTTAAAATACTCGACTAATAGAAACAACAGAAAATAAATTCATATAAATAACATATAAACATAAAATAACACACTCTTATTGATAAATTGAAGTTGTCCAAAAATGTGAAGATAGAAAGAATAAATATTTTAAAAACACATGAAAACTCCATTAGATTGAATTTAGAAAAGATTTTCATATTTCAGAAGCTATTTAATGTTTGTCGTTTTCTTAAACAATACTGTTGTTTTTGAAATCACAACGCAGCAAATATTCTTACTTAATTTACTGTTAAGGAAATAACACTATAACCAGAAGGGAAATAAATCAACACTAATTATAAAAATGTTTCACTCCTCGAGATTCCAAAATAGCTACCCTAAATTTCTGTTATTATCCTTCATTATATTTGCTTTATCTTCATTTTCTGTGTCAGTTTAGGGAAATTAACTCCCTAAGTAAATATTTTAATAATAACATTCAAGCCAAACATGATACTTTGCAAAATTATATTTAAATAGAAAGTTAATCTTAACTTTCGCATCAAGACCTGACGCTTAATCTTAAAGCTTTTTCATGCATTCAGAAAAATATTAGTTAATATTAATTAAAGTAGCTATATTGATTTTTCCTTCAGGAGTTTGCGTATTGATAACCGAAACAAATAAATTACATTCTTTCAAAAGAAATTTATTTAATATTTTTTTATGTTTAATATTTTACATTTTTTGACTCGGTAAAATATATTTTGATCGCAACAAATTTTTTATTTGTTTTTAAACTAAAATTACTATTAATTTTATATAGCATAAGTACCTTATAATTTATTAGAATATACATTTTATGTAAAAAACTATTCCAAATACATGAATATACTTAGCTGATAACTTATAGATATTTTAACATTTATTCGAAAGCAGGATTTAATCTGAGTTGTCAAATGTTTTCGCAACACAGTTTGAAGAAAAATTCAGTTACATAAAGGCCATTTAGTTAGATAAATGTTCTTTCAGTTTGTAAGAAAGAAGCAGTCAGTAGATGAAAGTCTTGATTGTGTGTGGTATGGTTTCAGATATACCACTCAAATTTCTGTAGCAATTCATGAGAATAAAAGCACATGGCTACTTTTTTTTTCTAAATCCTACTATTTCAAGTACACCAATTCTTCAGTGAATTTACAGCAACTATAGACATTAATGTTTAATGAGATTTTTTTCCAACTTTGGAGAGAATATTTACTCCAAAATAATTTTACTTTAAAAATGCTATTGCTTGTAATTATGCTTGGATACAGCTTTATATTTTTCAAAAACTGCTAAATTTTTAATCTTATACAAAATAAAATAAAATAAAATATATACAGTGAAAACTATTTGACTCGGAATTTTGAACATAAAATAAGAATTATTTATTTAGAAAATGCATAGATTTGCGGTAATTCTTCTGAGGTTAAGGAATACAAGTAAATAATTGTAATTAATAACATGTCGAAGAAAAAGAAAATGGCATTACTAATCATTATTTTAACAGATAAAACAGTATTCACTTCTTATGAAAAGGAGAAATATTGATCTAAATCTGAACAAGACCATCGTTAGATATTGAACAGCGCTTTATTGGCACATAGCATATAATAAAATTATAATAACATTGAAAAGCAGTTTAAGCTGGGAAGACTCGTTTTTGTTTGAAAATTCCGTAATAAGCCTTTTTGAGCCTTTCATAATAATCCATGATCTTCCTCAGTCATTCAAGTAGTGGATACAGCTTGTTTTTCGGATGATTTCTCAAGCAGATTCACGCGAGGGAAGATAGAGCTCAACTGATCCAGTATCCACTTGCATGGTACTACTTATACGAACTATTTCTCAAAAAGTAATGCTTGAGCAAAAGTGAGATGGAAGTACTTGAGACATGTTGAGAGCTTCCTATGACCTGAATTATATCCCGAATTTTGCCTTAATATTATTTTAAATTGAAAGTCTTTATTAAAATATTTTGATTATATTTTAGAGAGAGTTGAAATTGCATTATTTCTGAAATTCTATTATAATATTAATTATTAGAAATTCATGTGTGTTTGGCTTACATTTTTTAAAATTTGTAATTTAAGTTAACACTTTTAAGAGTAAAACTTAATGTGAAGAGTTTCTTATACCTAATTTCTTTTCTTAGCTTATTTAGGAAATGAGAAAAAGATATAATCGTAATTTTCGTCTGAATAAAGAATTGGTAAGAAAGGAATTCATTATTTTCATAGATATTTTAGACTTTTTTTTTTTTAAAGAGTTTTTTAAGTAGAATTTTTTTGTGTGAATATTAAAATAAATATTATTGTTCATTTATTCATTTCACAAAGGTATATATATATATATATATATATATATATATATATATATATATATATATATATATATATATATATATATATACATTACCTAAATAAGATGTTGGTGTATTGAATATTCGCAAACATGTATCATTTTTGTTTTATATACTATATACACGTAAACTTTCAATACACATAAACTTGCTAACATTAATAATTTTATAAATATATGTTCAAAAAAAGAAGTTTTTAAATAGTGATTGAATTAATCAGTAGAGGTCACCACTTGCTATGGGTTATGAGTAATGTGTAAAACAGGAGAAATAAATAAAATTCATTATTTCTCCTCTCAAATAATATAACTATGGCATTTAACAAAACAAATAAGTATATTTTATTAAGAAATTTTTTTATCTGTTATCTTTAATATATAAGAATATATTATATATCCTTAATATATTTCATATTTTAAAATGATTTCGACATTTTTATTAAATAAAATTTACTATGAACAGGTGGTGTGTGTTTTGTTCATAGACGCAGGACCAATACATTTTCATTCGCTTTTTATTAATGAAAATTGGAATTGAATATATATAAAGACTATTAAGAAGTCTTACAAGGATATAGTTTATCAAAGAAATGTAATATCTTGAGGATCTCCCACAAATATTTTTTACTGTAAAATTAGAAAAAAAAAAAATGTTTTTAATAAATTTAACCATTAAAGGCAGTTTAAAGGTAAAAGAATAATAAATGGTGCGTAGGGCAAAACAATTTTATAGTAGACATCAAATAGATGCTTAAATTTATTTTGTCTGTAAATGGATTTCACCAGGTTTGTAGTCGCTTCACTTCTGATTAGAAGAATACGACAAATAGACTCCTTCAAGAACTTGAAGTATGAAATTGGACATAGGACAAAAAGCAAAATATTGTATATCTTTATTATATATACTTGTGAAACCGAAATATTTACCCCAGCACACATGGCCTGCTTTCTCATGTGGAAAATTATAAAGATAATTCATACATCCCATTCGCGTCGTTTTACCATAAGTTAAAAACTGCGAGGTGTGTAATTACTTTTAGAAGTTTTTCAGTTGGTTGAAATAAGCAGTTGGAAATAAACGCAATTAAAATAAACAAACAAAAATCATTGACTCACCTCATATTTCTGGAAATTTTAGAGTCGATTTCATTCACTGGTTTTGACGTTAGTGATCACGATGTGCATAAATTGAAATATATTTTTTTGTTAGGCAAAGTTGAATAACTTCGTGTTGAGAGGACTTATGCATATGAAATGATCAGCATGGTCACATGTCACTCAGCTGGTCTGGTTTGATATAGAAAGACGGTCATGTGAATTACATTTAATTCGTATTATATTAACTAGTTTTATTCGCATTACAGTTAACGGTTTTGATGTTAACGGTTAACGGTTAAATAACGGTTTTGATGATCATGCTTTATAAACATGTCATTTAGAACTTTTAATAAAATTTAAGATTACAATTTTAATTTTGGTGCATAAGTTTCGCTCTGGAGTAAATTCTAGATTAATGCATATCACTCATTTTGTTAATATAGGAAATGAATTGCAAAATTAAACATTTCAGAATAAGAATTCATTTTGTTGTAAAATATCATGCAAAAAAAAAATGTATATTCGAAATTTTGATTTTCCAGTGTGTGCAGAAAATTCTCTTACATTTATATATGGTAGAAATTTATTCTGAAACAGAGTAAATCGGCGAAAACTAGCTCAATAAAAAGTCTAAGCTCACATTGGGTGACAATATTTATTCTTATTTTTTATGGTAGCAATATTTATTCTCATTATCATTTTAGCGCAATATTTATTCTGAATTTCTTATGAATGTAGTCAATTATTTTGTACTTGTGTTTTATCAAAAAAAGGGTGAACTCTTAGCGGAAAAATTTCCATTCCTTTAACCTTATTATTTATGTTTATGAAAAACAGTTTATTTTATAATTTTTGAGAATTATCCAACTATTTAAGAAACATTGAAAAACTGAATTCGTTTTCAGTTATCTATTCTCGTAAGTAATTTACTACACACGCTTATAATATTCAGTTTACTCTATATTACCAGTTCCAAATAACTCAGAACGGTTATTTAAATGTTCGAAATAGTTCGATTCATTATTTCAGTATTTTGGAACCGTTAATAGTTCTATATTAAGAGTTCCAGAAAGTTTTAATAGGGTGCTAACTGATTCGATGCTCTGACTGATATTTTTTTACTCTTTCTCACAAAATAATCCTTTTTTTTGTAAAGCTTTTTGCAAATTACTTTACTGTGACTACGTTTCTTCTTTCCATTTTCTGCTATTGTGAATAAGAAATTGTATCTTGAAATGAGTAGCTATCAAAAAGTTAAAAAACTTTATATATATATTTATTTCACTGATCATTTCTTGTTCTTTTGGCTTCTGTTATCATGCAGTCACAAAGATAAAAGACACGATGTGGCCCATCAGAGGCTTGAGATTGAAACACCATCTTCGATGGAACTCATAATGAAGAGATTGCACTTCTAATGGGCCATGTATAGCCATAAAGGACGCATTTTGGCATAGCTAACACATTATTGTATCGTTTATAAAACGTGGGTGAGGGAAATCACATACTGAATTCTCAAGCAAATCATTTATGTTAATGTTCGTGATTTGGGGGAGTTATGTTTAATCAATTAGAACAAAAGTAAAAATGAAACAAAAGTTTTACACTCGTTTTAATTTATCTGAATTTAGTGGCAAATTTATGTTATTATAGCATTTGAAAATTACCTTAATTTCTTGAAAAAACAAAATGTGTTATCAGCTCTTGCGTAGTATTTGAAAAAAAATTGCTTAAAAAATTAAAATGGAACAGAAACACTACATCTTCGTAAGTTTCACCGTTAGTTGATTTCAAGGGGTATCATCGGGCACAACACAGTCGAAAAATTTTGATCTATTCATTATATGACATTAGCAACAAGATACTATTGAGTCATAAAATAAAAATAATAACAAAAATTTAGATTGGGAAAAATTGAAAGATTGGGAAAACGAAACTTATGCTTTCGAATTTACGTATGTACTCAATACACAGAAAAAAAATCGATAAGTTTAATACTATATCATAGTGAATATTATGATGACGCGATATTATATTGAATGAAAAAAGATAATTTTTACTTCACTAAGAAGTAAAGACAGCTAACTACATCATGTGAAGCTTTCAAGATCTGATTCTATAAGAATATGACTTAGCAAATCTTCCAATAAATTAGAATCTAAATAATCCACACAACTTCAGATATATTTTTTTTGCTACACAATCTTTTTATCTGAGAATGTAATTTCAATCCCCTTGGATCTTGACATTATTAACTATATTTTCACTTATTTCTTCATTCTTCCTACTTATTTTGCAGATCACAGCAGAACATATTTTTTCAAGCGCACTTAGCACAATATTGTTAGAAATGTGTGTAGTCCTCTTAAAATTTAACTATTAAGCCCATATAAATGCTATTTCTTCTCAAAACTGAGTTTATTTTAAGCAAAAACCATATTTTCAGCAATATTTATTTGCGAATTTATGAAACTCTTGTACATCTGAAGTGGTATTATATAGAAATAACTTTTTAGTTTATTTCTAAGGCAAATTTACTTAACATTTTTAAAATATAGTTTACTGCGCAGTTGATTAAAATATAAAGTCCCAACACAAACAAAAGTTTTCTATTCCTACCGTAACAAATTATAAGCAGAACTGAAAATCTTACCATTTATTTTGAAACCTTGTCTTTCTTACAAACCAAATGAAGATTAAGCTGCATTCTTGTTTTTTAAGCAAAACGTTGATAGATTATAAGAAGCTTGCGGGATGGAAACTTTTTGGAAACATCTTTATGTAGTGACGACTATTCTTTCTATTCTTAGTTTTAATCGCTCTCAAGGAAGATTTATTTAGGCAGTTTTCATTCTTTCAGCAAATATGTATGTAAAAGAATGAATGAGATGTTTTTTCTTCCACTTGGTTAAAAACCAAGACAGGGATTTCAAATCTTGCCCAGAAAAATGAAAATATTTATTCTGAGCAGTCCAATTCAATATTTTGAGGGAGGAATATTATCTATCTATAAACATATGTTTATCACGTTGCAAATGTTTCGACTCAAAAAATTATATTAATTCTTGGAAGTTGTGCTATGTATAAACTCTTTATCTCCTCAATTATGACTAATGAATTTGTTATGGAATGATAAGTGAATGACTGAATAGAAAAAATCTAAAAATAAGTAGTTAACTGCAATAACAGTGAAGTACTAATGAAGGACATTCTTATTTCGTTTCATACATTCCATCCTTACATCGTTCATTAGACACATCCAGTAATTTAATGATTACAGAAATAATACTAAGATGTCTGTATAGCTGAGCAAAAAATCTGTAAGTCAAAGAAATAGAAAAGGTGTTATGTTCATAAAAAATGAAAAATTGCTTTTTTTTTTTATCTAATTTAAAATACTGCAATGTGTAATAATAGTTATTTTTACACAATGCAATATTAAAATAGTTAAATGAATGTAAAATATTGCATAGTGACCAAAAGTGAATTACATATTATAAAACATACCACTCGTAAGATCTTTGCTATGCTGAGGGATTTTTTTACTGCTTGAAGGACTACTATCTTTTATAGTTACGAGTTATTTTTTTTTATGATTCTTTCACCTTGAGAGAGCCACTCTCCTTTGAGGAAAATGTTAGTTCACAAAATTTCAAAACCAATGAACAAGGAGGCATTTCCGAGCCAAATATATTGAAATTGGTGCACTCATCAGGATTTCTTTCTTATTCCTGAAAATCATCATCTATGAAAAATACTATCGAGAGTGATAAAAGATATATCAAAGAGATAAAAACCTGACAAGTAGTCGGATGTACTTAAGGTTTTATGTTAGTCTGCATCATTATTTGGTGATAGTGGATGTAAAACATTAAATCACAGTATAAAAGTTAGTAGAATTGACTTCAATTATTATTTCCATTGATTATTCTGGTAGAAATATTTTAAAGTACATATCTCTCTTCTTTTAAGAGAAGTTAGCAAAGTTTGTAAATGTTATTGGAGCAAAGTTTTTTTATTGTGAAAACTTCTTTAAAATATTCGACATATTTTTTAGGATAATAACTTTACTTGAAATTAGCAATATCTAATACCATTCACTTATATAAAAATTGTAGAAAATACGTATTTATATATCAATTTTAACGTATGGATAGTGTCGAAAAAATTGCATTCAAAATTAAGGTTTGTATGATATATGATTTAATGATAAGGTTAATGGAAGGAATGACAGATCATTAAAGTTTTTTTTCTTTTATACTATAAGCTCTCAAGTATGAAAGAGGCTGAAAATTGCACCATCAAATAGTAAAAGTATGTAGTTTTGATAAAATATAGTCTTTGGTGTATTAGTTATCACTCAAGCTTTTTCCTATAAGGTAAAATAAACGGTTTTCTCTTTTAAGCAATTATAACTTCTTGATGACTATTGAATTCCCAGACAATCATTCATGTAACCTACAGCCATGCTGTTGAACTTTGATGATATTAGTGTTAAATAAGTTAATTATTAAGATTTTAATTGAATTTAGGTAAGAATTCTTAATGCTCTGACAGGAAATATTTTTAAAGTTCTCAATGTAGACATTAAAGGAATATCATCTCATTTCGAGCATACCGTAAAATGAGAAAAAGATAAATTAAGTATAAATAAGGAGAATTGAAAATTCATTATTGGAACAAATATATACAAAGTTGCAAATATATTTCGAACATAATTCTAAAAGTAAAAGTTATACAGGGTCCGACAAAGAATTTTATTTTAAATGCAGTTACAAACAATTAAAGATGCCGAAAAATATTTTTATTTGTGAAAAACAAATTATACGCCGTTTTACATTACTTAGTTTTAAAAATTAGGTGTGATAAAGGGAATCTTCTATTCCCTTTATCACACCTAATTTTTAAAACGATTGACGAAGCCTTTTACAAACGTTGTCCATAGTTCTTCGTGTCATTTCTGGTGGAATTGGCAGCTACTACATGGGTGATTGCCTACTGAAGTACTTGCAGGGTAGTGGGGCGAGTTGGATCCCTTGCGATTTTTAACTGTCCGCAAAGGAATAGAAAGTGATAAATCGGGTGACTTTGGAGGCCACGTGATGTGTCCTCGCAAAGAGAGAAGACGCGTTCAGGAAACAATTTTCTCAAAATAGCTTCAGACCGTCGAGATGTGTCAGCTGTAGAGATTTGTTTTGTTGGAACTAAACTGCTCCCTTTTCATAGTCCCCAACAAACTGGTTTAAATTTCGACGGAGGAAGGACTCTATCATGTGACGATAACGATTTGAAGTAACTGTTACCGTTAGCCCATCTTCTTCGAAAAAATAATTGACTACACACACCATATTCAGCAAACCAAACGGTCACACGAAGGTTGTGAAGCTGTTGTTGGTGATATTCCTGAGGGTTTTCAGCAGCCAAGTAGTGGAAATTTTGTTTTATTTATTGAACCTGACAACTGAAAGTGGGCGTCATAAGGCAAAATCAAAATAGCTCTAGAGGGAATGTTCTGAAGAATGTAGCATAGCTCTGTGAGTTTCAAATTTTCTTTCACTTAATTCTTGGGTAACCTTCAATTTATATAGGTACATGTCAAGATATGTGTGCATAATTTTTTACACTCCTATCAGATAATCCCAAGACAGGTGCATGTTAATTGCTGACCACATTGGAGATGGTTAAATTGATGCTCTCAAACTCACTACATTTTCTCCTGCATTATTACGGTCCTAGGTCGGCCAGGCGATTTTCTTTTCAGTGCAGAACATGTTACTCTAATGTTTAACACCCCAACTTGAATAGTTTTTATATCCAGAACAATATCATGTTGGTCAAGTTAGAATAGAATGCAAAATGCTCACTGTGTATGTGAGTAGTCATCACAAAACCATCATTACAAATATACTTCGCCACAACGAACGCACGATGCCCACTTGATAATGCAGAGCTGAACATGACCCATTGCCACCAAAACTGATACAGCACCCTTTCCAATTACGTTAGGTCCTTTTGTCGGAACTATTAAACATACAAAGTTATAAATTTTGATTTACGCATAGAAATAAATAAATATGTAATAAAAAAGCAGTGATACTTTGCCTAAAGGGGATAACTAAAAATCTCATTTAATTCAACACATTAATGCAATAATTAAAATTCATTATAAATTTACAGTAAATTAGTTTTGATTAAACTTAAATATCTTGATTAAATTGCATTAAATAAGAAAAAAGCTGGAATTTTAAAGCTTATAATGTAACCGAAAAATTAATGGCTTCTTTTTAAAATAATTTATTTCATTCAGAATACATTTCAATATGTCTCTTAATTAAATAAAGTTAATCAAATATTATTTTTTTCAATATAATAATTTTCAAATATAATAAGACTTAAAAAAATGGAATTTTTGAAATCTATTCATTTAAATGTCGAAAAAAAATAAGTTGAAGTGAAGTAAACCAGATAATTTTTAATATCAATGAGTTATCTCAAAGAATCAGTATTAATTAATAAAGTAGAGAATTTTGCTTTTACTTCAACAAGCAAACCTACTGGAAAACCTAAATAGCTCGACTTTTATATCTATTATGAACGTCATATTTTATGTTAAAAATATTCCAAAATCGAAGAAAAAAGTTTTTATGAATGTTATAACTATTCCACTTCAATAATAGATATGAAAAAAAACTGAACAAAAAATGTCAGGTTAATTAAAATAAGAGAATAAAAACTAAAAGAACGAAGAATATTTACTTCATTAGAGTTATATCCAGAGATTTAATGAGTGAAAAATATCAGACGGAGAAGATAAGTAAAGTGAGTGAAGATAAGACTTAAACAAATATATCTGATGGAAAGAAGTAAAAACAGTTCAGCAGCCGATATTTTTTCATTTTAAGCATTCCGTAGCTTTATTTCTTAATAAATACGTAATAAGTTACAATTATAATAAATTATCTCAGGTAATAATAAATTACTGTATACCGATGAATCTAAATCTAATAATTAATGAGTAATCTCTCTACTATGTTTTCTTGATGTCAAAGAGAAGAGAATTTGATGAATGTTTGTAGTTCTAAGTGTACACTTAGAATAAAAATTTGTTGCATAAATATGTTTCCTTGAATAAGATTTAAAACAACTGAGGTTCAAAATAATATTTCAGACCATTTATCAACTGAATGCAATTAAAAATACAAGTTGTTGGCATTAATTTTATTTAAGCGATTGTTGCTAATATATGATGCAGAATGATTATCTAGTAATGAGAGAGAGAGAGAGTGAGAAGTTATTTTTATTAATTATTAGCAACATTTTGAATTTATTTTTATTAAAACAATTCTTATAATCATCAATTTTTTTAGTTATCTTGGAGAAGTGTAGCTGAAAATAATAAATGCTATCAAAGAAGGAAATATTCGAGAGTTCTTTTCTTATAAAAGGCTAAGAACATGAAGTAATGTTTTACTTAACTAACAGCAAGATATGCGTTTTCTGTAAAACTAATAATTCTCTTCAGTCAAATATTTCGATAAAAATTCTTATAGCCGATGACAATATTATCTCAGAGTCTTATCAAATAGAAGCATGATTATTTCCTCAAAATGAATAAGTTTTAATTTTTTAATATTTGAACTGTGGTAATCTTCTTTACTAAACTGTCGGAAATTATATTTAAGATTTAAATTGTTCTTTGAGTTGTTATGAAAATGTAATTGAAATGGATTTCTGATGAAGAATAAATACTATAATGAACACACACATGGAAACCCCTTAGAATTTAATAATTCCATATTACAAAGAAAAAACTTCTTAAATCTTCCTATATAAAGTACCCTTCTACATTCATTTTAAATTTAGAGTTTTAATTTTATTGATGTTTTCGTTTATACATTTAATTGATATGTATTGAAGCATCGATGAATTTTCAAAGTAAATCTTATTCTTTAGTATAATATAAAATTCTTATATTATAGTCAACGTAAGTATTCTTATATAAACAAGGATAAAATGCTAAAAAACACTTTTTTAGAAATAAGTTAAATCAAACTTTTTTTGACTTAATTTAAATTTAAAAATTTTGTCTTAATACTTAGTTTTTCAAATAAAATTGGGATTGTATTTAAAAGTAAAAAAAGAAAACGAAATAAAGTTCATTGAGAAATGCTACGTAAAAAATTTAACAATGTAAATTTTTAAATAAGTTTCGTAAATTAATCATTTCTTTGTAAGACATTGAAATTCTTGCAACAGGAAGAGCTTATAAATAATTGATCGATCTAAAACTTATTAATTTTATTTAAACGAAATATAAATTATATATCTTACTGACTAGATATTTTATAGTAATATAAAAATATGAAAAACTTAACGAACAGTAATATTCTCGAAAATGTTACTTATAATTCGTGATATATCAGAAGTTTTAAGAAATCTTAATGTTTTTTTTTAAGTAAGAAAAAATGTAGTAATGTTTATTCTTGAATTGTGTCTTGTTCATAATGTTACGTGTAATTTATTATTGAAATAATTGAAACAAAAAGAAGTAAAGACACTAAATCTAATAAATAAAATTAACTGTAATTAGAATAAAATGTTCACTTGCCTTTTGTTTTTCCATCTTCAACATCCGCATGCCACAGGTTTGAATTTAAATAAGTTTCAACGGAGAATGCAAAAGAGGTAACATTTTACCTTCATTACTCCTGCAGGCCTTTGATATGCGTTCTCCCCTTTTGTTCGTGGTAAGTTTCTTCTCCCTAGTAGTTGAGACGCTCATCATTTATTCGTGCTTTCCAGCGTAAATGGTTTTGTTTTAAAATGTAAGTGAAAGAAAAAACACGGGCCTCAGTTAAAAATTCATTACCCTTGTTTTCGGCTTGGGAACAAGGAAGTTATATTAATCAAAAAGGAATGTCTTCAAATTGTTGTATCTTCTACTCACTAACATTTGAAGACAACAACTAAACTCCCAGAAAAAAAACTCTCTTTATTAAAAATACAGTCTCTTTGAATTTGATTTCTTTATTAAAATAAAGATACTAAGCTTGGAAATACAAGAGAAAGTTTTATACAATATACCTTCCAATTTTATTTTATTCCAAATTTTTATGAATATAGTGAAGTAGTGTATTATAGTATGGATTACTGCGAATTGAGAAATTTAATATTTGAATAAGAGTTGTTTATGGTTATTATTTTGTAATATATATGAAAATATATATAGAATCAATACGAGAAAAGGAAACACAAGCACTTCTATATCAAACATTACTAAGGTAACTTTTCTCAAAAAATATATTCAAATAATGGTTGTTTTATGCCCAGTGGGTTGTAATATTATGTCAAAAGTATTTGCAGACTTGGAAAAAGTCAACTATAAATATTATGTTTTTTATTTGCACTAGAATGTTTCCCCAGTATTTTCAAAAGTTTAAACAAGATACAATAAATCTTTCCATAACAATCAAATCGTAGGTACTTAAAATGAACTATAAATGCATTTGCTTTTAATTATATTCATCAGCGAAAACAATTTTAAAGAATTATATCGGAGAATTTTCAAATGTTCAGTATACCCAATGATAATGTTTTTCTTGAAACAATCTTATATAAGAATTGAAATTTATGAAACTAACATCACATAAAAATGTATAGTAATTTAAATGTTAAATTAATCACAACTTAATTAATAACAAGGATTATTTAAATGAAGTAAAGGCTTAAAACTTAGTCAATGTATAACTGAATGTAAAATGGATTCAAAACAGGATTTGTAAAAATCTGTGAATTTAAAGAATCCGTGTTTAATATCATTTAATCTCTTGTTTATTGTGAAATCAAAATACTTAATATCAGAAACAGGTGTAATTTAAATGCGATTTTATTTTCAAAATTAAATACGACTTTATTTTCAAAATTATTTTAAAGAACATTTTTAATATCAACATACATTTAGTTTGCAGGTTAGTAACTACAAACAAGCTATATATTCTTATTCTTAAAAAATAATTTTAATTTAAAGAATATTTTAATTTACTTAACTATATTTTGAGCACATATTTGATATTAATTTACATTTAACTATATGATATTATTCAGATATGCTCGTATGGAAAATATTTTAAATAATTCACATACAATAAAATATATGAAGAGCTCAAAAGTTAAATTTTACAAGGTAGATTTGATGAAATGATTCATAATTGGAAAAAGTTTTCACTTAATAGGCACTTGACAAATTAAGTAACAGAAACGTTCTTATACAAATTTTCTTGAACGAACACTATCTAGAGAATTTTGGTACGAATCATTTAATTTGTGAAGCGCCTAATGCACAACTCGCATCAGTGTTTACTAGTATGTAATTTAGTTCTCATGGATATCTCCGACGATACCCAACATGATTCGTTATCTTGTTCTATCACTTGTTAAACTTGAAGCAAAAACGATTGCTCAGATCATAGCTTAGTCAATGACTTCCGAATAGTTACTAGCGGTGGAGTTATATAAACTATTAAAGTTACTTTTCTTTCATTTTGAGCAAAATAAAAAGGTTTAAAGTACTTATAGCTCAAGATTATTCTGCTGAAATTTTTTTGTTCGCTGTATTAATGATTATAATTTGTTTTTAGAATTAATTTTTTATTTTATTATTTGCATAATTAGTCGACAAATGTACCATATTTTATAATTACTGTGAGTATCTGTTTTATGGAGGAAAATTTTGTAAGTTTATTTAATTATTAATTAAAATGAAGTATCTCCGATATTTTAATTAAAGTTCAGTTGAATTATTTCACGATTATCAAGAATTTAAGTTTAATCAGAGTTAACTTAAATATAATTTCGCTATGAATTTTCATCAATTTCCTTTTTATAACTGTCCGATTAATTTTTTAATTAAGTATTTCATAGCGCACATAATTCAATGATAAGGATTCTTTTAAAAATATTTGAATCTATATTCATTCAAAAAAATGTATTGTTTGAGAATAATTTTCTCTTCTATTATTTTAACTGTTCCAAAAATATTTTCTAAAATTATAAATTAAATATTCCCAGGACTAAAATGTAAAAATTATTTAAAAAAAAAAAAACAAATAAAAGCATATTCTAAATATTTGCGTTTCCTGCAAAAATATATTGTTTAAAGTTTTCTGTGGTTGATTTATTATTATAGGGAGAAAAAAAAATCAGATTCTGGTTATTCAAAAACGAGAAAAGATTTTAGTTGATTATTAGCTTCAGAGTAATAATTTAGCAACATTCAACAATGTGTAAATATGAATACATTGAAAAAGCAAATGAATTAACAAAACCCATGTGATGGAGATTTAATTAAAATTATTTGTTATTTACCAATAAAAACATATGTAACCAAAAAATAAATATCTTGAAAATATAATACACACACACACACACACACACACACACACACACACACACACACACACACACACACACACACACACACACACACACACACACACACACACACACACACACACACACACACACACACACACACACACACACACACACACACACACACACACACACACACACACACACTAAAAAACTCACAAAGAATCTGTCAAAGAATATATCACAGCAAAATTTATTTATCAGATTACATGTAATACAATTATTTAGGATGTAAGACGTTATACATAAAAAATAATGATTGAAACTACGGCCACTTGTGAAGTGGGGATGATGGTAAAATGAATAGTTAGTGTAACCGTGTTACATGTAACCTTACCACACGCCTCGGCTTAGAAGCAAGTTGACTTTGAATGTATCCTTGGAGTAAAGAAGCCCATGCGGTTTCCACAGAATGTCAAAGTTGATCTGATATAGCAGCGAGTTGTATATCTGGAGGCAATTATTGTGCCAATAGAAGCCATGGTTTTCCGATTGGCGATTGATCGAGAGAACAAGCAAGCACTTTATTCTGATAGTAAAAGATGAACTCTTGAAAATATCATGTCATGCGTTATCAGTTTGAATATGCCTTATACTATCCTGTTGGAATATGCCTTATGGCCAAAGCTAAAGATATAACAGAATGCGCACCAACACTTCGGAGATGTAACGATAGCTATTCAGTATACCGGAAATACGTTCAACTGGGAAGGAAATCCAATACCATACCAAACCGAGGTTTTGAGTGTAGGACCAGTGTGGCGACGTGTATCGCAACAATTCAAAAGTCTCTTTTCACGGTGACTCCAACCTGAATCCAACCATCGTAAATTTGCAGGAAGAAGCAGGCCGCTGAGGACAACATCATTGCATTCCGATGTCCATGTCCGTCGTTCATAGCATCAGTACTGGTGCAAATGATTGTGGTTATAGTCATAGCATCAAATGGCGGTGCAAAAGTCAGGAGTAGGCGAAACAGTGGAATCCTTGCAGACATTCAAGCTGACGCAGAATGTTTCGTAACAGATTTAAAGTTTTCTGCTATAGTTCTTACAGTGACGGAGAGATCCATCAATTCCATGGTCACAGCATGTCAGCCATCACGTGCAGTGATACATTAAGGTGAGTGTAATCGGTTCTGTCAGTTCCCCGTCACCTCCTGTATCCAACGATTACAGATATGCTCCACATTCATTCAACATGATCAATGGTTTCTCCGATAGATAATCCACAATTACTGAAGGCTACTATTATCCTTCAGTATAACTTTAAAACTTACTCGACTGATTCCTTGTCAAGCAGTTTAAGCCAAAAAATACACGAAAAGGCAATTGATGTATTTTAAATTGGCAGTCTGTTTGCCATTTCCCTTTATATAGCGCTTGAAGGTGGCACTACAACTATCCATGATGTGCGTATGCATTACAATGATAATGATTTGCATCCCACATTACAATAAATGCATAATATAAATTTCACATGATTTATATACTTCCTAAGGAAATTTTGAGTGGTTATCAGTTTATAGCTTTTCACATTTTGGGTTGACGTAGATATTTGAATAAGAATAAAAAAAATCGAGATTACAATTTCAGGCAACCACACTAATAAAAACTGCATTTCATTATTAGAAAATACACTTAAAGTATAGATTGAGCAAAAAACATACGATCTTGATTTAATTGCTTTAAGTGATGTAAACTATTCTGAAACTATTCTCGCTTAAAAAATAGAATCATATGATTCTTTGCCCCTTTTAATGTTGCTATATTTATGTGACTTCTGAAAATAGAGAAAAATATGTACTGTTTCAGATCACACTTCTTTCTACATTCTAATAGCATAAAAATTTTAAAAGATAATAGTACTTACTATTTTTTTTGATTTTTGAAAATTTATTGTTTTTTTTTTTACTGCAACAAACGTGTTTATTTTTTGTAATACACTGTTGATTAAAAACATTTTAAAGCTCTGATGAAAGGAGTTTTAACTCCAACATTTCATATCTTTGTAAACAAAGGGAATTTCCAGGTAATATTCACATAATTCAATATATTTTAAGCTGATATGCACGTAAGACATTATCGTAATTCATGATACATAACAGCGTTTTAAACAAAGCTAAAAATCGTAAATACCATTAAAAAACAGTAAATACAATTATTTTTCCAAATAGCATTTTTTTCCAGCAAGCTAGACACAAGCGTTCCACTGGAAGTCAGGCCCCGTGAAAAAAGATTAGAATTGATGTGCAATGAAGCATTTAATTTTGCAATGTAAAATTAAAAATATTTTCTTAAGCGGCTCAATTGCTTATTGTTCAACATTTGTAACTGCATTCAACTGTATTTTATTGCTATAATTTAATTAAAAATGAAAAGAGATTTCATATCAATGGAATAATACCTTTCAAAATATTTAATGAATTATTTTATCAATCAAAAAATGAATTTAAATGAGTAGCTGATATTAAATGAGGAACTATAAAATAATTCAGAAAACTATTTATGAATATATTCATATGAAGAGAAAACAAATAAAATTACATTGTAAGCCTGAAGTTCTACAATTTGCATATTTCAATCACTTTAAAAGAATTACTTTTATCTATATAGTTCAGTTTTAAAGAGAAATTTTTTTGGTAGTTTTCAATTACTCTTATTAAATATTTTACAACTATTCATTTTATTTTCTTAAAAAAGTGCTAAATTTATAGATCTATGTATACAGTGTTAACTTAGAAGTAGACACGAAAAAATGCAACGGTCATTGAAATGTAATTTTAAAGAAAATACAGAATCGTAACTGTGCAGCTAATGCTTTAAATAACTGTTTCGACTGTGTACATGTGAACTTTTTTTTAAATATCTGTATTACTTAGCAATTGATGAAAAGTATAACTCCTTTTTTTTCAATATCCATTAGTTTAAAAAATCTCTCCCTCTCATAAATATGTCAGAATTTAATCACACTCTCAACTCTTAAATTAGTATAAAATTATAAGCAAATAATTGAAAATGAGTCTCTTCAGAAGATTGAAAGAAGATCTTGAATTAAATTATAATGTTTGCATCGTTTAATGTTTCCCCCATACTAAATATAAATTCTCTTACTCAAATGTGTTCATGAAGCGATCTTTCTTTTGGAAGTTTTAAACATGTTCACTTCCTTAAATCGTCCTGTTTCTTAAGAGCTTTATATCATAATCATCATTAACACATTCCATGTTTACATCATTAACACTTTGCTTTGTAAAAAAGTTCAGCGTTTATTACTAACACTTCATAGGTCTATAATATACTGAAGGTAGGTCATTTTTATAAGCTCTAGCAGAGAAAAATTAAACATTTAAAAAATGAAATCGATTTTCTAGAGAAATAACTCTTTTAATACACTGTCTTAAAAAATTAAATATGTACAAATTTCTTTGTCTTCAACAATATGATAATTTTCTTTAAATTTCTTGATGAAGTCATTTAAAAGCGGAAAACTTTTGAGCAGCTACCTTCATAATTTTCTGAGATACTTTTATTCCTTTCCTGCTACATTTAAGATATAATGGGCTTTTCATTTTTACCTAATTAAGTTGCTTTTTATTTTTATTTTATCAGCTGAAAGTAAGTAGTTTTTATGAATAATTTTGTTTTCAAAACTTTCAGAGGACAATAATTGAAAAGGTTGTTGAGTCTGATTACTAAGATACATAGGCACTCGCAAAATATGTAAATTTTAGTTACAATCTTTGAAAAATACAACGAATATTGCTAATCATTGTGGACCCCATGTAAGAATACCTGATGACTAAGAATGCGTAAGTCTTTTATAGCACATTGGAAAATCAAATATTAAGTTAATTGTTTCCTGGCCCGTGAAGTTAGGAAGGGAAATTAAGAGGCAGAAAAGTTTATATTTCACGGTATCTATATCTCAAATACTGGATAATTTATGCACTTGTGTGATTGCAATTATTACATTTATTTTATTATTAAGAAAAATTCTAATTATTGAAATAAACAATGAGTTTTTATATACAATAAAAATAGTTTTAAAAAATAAAGTGTTTGAATAAAGGAACAATAAATTTTATTGGTTAAATTTTGTATAAGTTTATATGAGTAAATATTTGACTTTTCCAATTAATTAATTTTAATGGATTAAGCCAATATTAAATATATGACACGTAAAAATATGAGTAAAAATAACTAATGATAAAATTGCAGTTAAGAATAGTTTTTTGCTTCAACATACGGAATAAACTATTGATCATTTTGAAATGTGTTAAAATATGTTTATATTTTAAGTTTTCAAATATATTTGAGAACTTCACATTGAGTTTACACACCCACCCACACAAAGCTTGAATTTAATTTGTAAATTTTGATTAAATAAATGTATAAAAATAAAATGTGTTAATAAATGTAGCATATGCATATTTAAAGTCCAATATGATTTATTTGTCACTATCTGGATACCAGTTTTAATACCTTTAGCTGTTTAAGAGCCTGGAAGGTTGTTGAATTGGTGGCACTTTTTCTTTCTGCTGAATAACTCGTAGGTTCGATTCTGATGTGTTGAGGATAGTCACTTTGGTTTGATTTCAATGTAAACATTAGGTCTCTGTCCAATTAGTCATTCTTTGTGCAAGAATCGCAATAACCAAACGAAGAGATCGCAATAACAATAGAGCAATAACCAAACGAAATCTGTTCAATTAATGAGCTTAAAACTATATCTTATTTTTCTTTTCACCCAATAATTATGTTTTATTATTCTGCATTTTAATCCAACGATATTTGTGACCAACCCTATGACATAACAAGGCCAGAAACTGCTACTTATTTGTCGTTACTCAGCGGGCACATGTGAACCAAGTCACCGAGGCGAGTAGCGTTGCCCACAGCATACCACCATAAACCCGTTTATAGGGTGGGCCACATTCATACATCATCACAGATGAAAGGACAGAGAAACACAGAAAACAGAGAAAGAATGTAACATTCATACCCGAACCGGGATTCGAATTCGGGACGCACAGCTCAGGAGTCAGGAGGGATAATCACCCCCGCCAATGATACAAATAAAGCAGTTTTAAATGATCAAGATTATTATATCTATCTTCTTTGCACAGTAGATAGAGTGCGGTATCTGCACTGGAGTTATGATATGGTAAATGCAAAACCTTGAAATATGTATTTCTATAAATCAACCAATGCAGTTACCTTTCATTCTGAATGAAACTGTTTTTATAAAGGAACTTATTAATTCTTTCGCAAATACAATGGCTTGTTACTTATCCTGACACTTTGAAAATAGATTTAACTAATTATTCTCAAGTGATGTTAAGATACGTAGTAAAATCAAAATTTTTAATGAAAATACAGAATACTATAATAGTAAAGAAACTTGCCCCCTAAATATTCACAAAAATGTTTACTGATGAGTTTTCAATATTTAGTTCAAAATCTGCTAATATAATTTTTGGGTAATGTTAATGCACAAATGCTAAGTTACAACACTGCTATCGCTGAAATATAGCAAGTCATGACTAAATATAATGAATGAGGAAGAAATATGATCTAATTTGTGAACTAATTATATATTATACAAAACATCAGAATATTTAACGAGTATTATATACGGGTGAATTTTTTTTCAAGTTAAAATCTTTTAGTTGACCCTACTGAGAAAGAAGTATTTTATTAGATCACCAATTATGTGCAGACTTCTAACTGATATAGTTTGATTAATTTGCATAAAAATATGACGATTTACAAATGCTAATGGATCTCATTTTACCTTTATTAGAAATTAATGCTTCGAATAAATCGAGATGCTAATTATAAGATACATTAAATCGACATACAAGGAGAAAAATCCCATTAAGAGAGAAAATTACTTTTCTATTGCGACGTTTCATCAGATATTTCTTGTGATTTGCCTTTCTTAGCTTAAATTGACCAGAAAAAAAATACCGATTTCACATTATATGCGATTAATTTTTATAAATGTTTAAATTACCCTTATTTTGCATTTTTTAAGGAATGTTAGGAATAATCTTCTGTAATTTTCATTTATACTTTTTTACTTCTATAAAAATAAATTTATGCTTCAATGCTTTTATGACTGCTATCTTGAGATTAGTAACTTAGGATGCATAAAACTGATTTTTAGAACTTCTTGAATTTACAATGTAAAACAAATTCTTATTTTAAACATTTAAATAACATTCTATTCACATTAATAACTACCAGTTTATCATCATAATTATAAGCAATTCAAATGTTTCATTCTACTTACTGTAGAATTTTGTTCGACGCTTGAAGAAAATTGTCTGTTAATGAATAATCAAGATTATTCTCAAGTTAAATTATCTATAAAAGGTAATCACAAAATAATCCTCTGGGATTGACAGCCTGAAATATTATTTGCGAACCCCCTCACTTTGTACAATTATTTTATTGCAACTATTTTAATTTTCAAAATGTTACTCAGTACATTTTGACACTTTTTACTGTAATTGCTTTATGTTTATGTATTTTATAACATTTTAATGTAATTATTTTACGTTTTCAAAATATTACTTTTACCTTTCATTAGATAAAACAAAAAAGTTTTTATTTGAAGAGATTTTTATCAGTAGGTTAAAACACGT
Organism: Latrodectus elegans; assembly: GCA_030067965.1. NCBI lineage: Eukaryota > Metazoa > Arthropoda > Arachnida > Araneae > Theridiidae > Latrodectus > Latrodectus elegans. The sequence continues at coordinate 73,414,798 of CM057809.1, read as the reverse complement.
ATACTAGTAAAAAAATAGTTTCTAAGAAATACTTGTGATGGAATATAAGAAATGCAGATCAATAATTTGATATGCAAGTTTGTTCTGTACAACTCAAAATCTTTAGTAACAATTATACAATGATAAATTAATGGTAAATCGGAGTCATAGAAAATGTTTACTGTATTTTCTATGATGATACTAATGTTGATACATGTATCACCATTGTAATACCTTATGAATAGTATACCTTAGATTCTCACTTTGGCTTTGTTAAGATAAATACTGATTTGTAATGGAACATGGAGAGAATTCTATTATTTAAGGATTTTATCCTTAGGTGTATTTGCAAGGTTTCACAGTTGATTAACTTATTTTTTTCCTTGAAATGAATAAATATGGACAATTAATGAAGAAAAATTCTTTCAGAATGTATTTTTGAATAGAATAATAGTATTAGAAAAACATTTTTACTGGTAAAAAAACCTTATTTGAGAATGATGGAAAGCTATGGTACAATGTTAAAAATGCAGTTGTCTAATATGTGTGGAATTTGCTGCTGAAGTAGCTAAATTCTGAATCTTGCTTTTGTATTTTTAATAAAGAAGTCCATCTGAAAATTCCTAAACATTTAAAATGAGTAGAGGAAAGGCTTACTTTTTTAAGATCGCTAATAATATTATTACATGCTGCAAAGAAATATAGTATGAAATAATGTGAAATTGCAACACTCGCAACATTAATTTTATATTTACTTAAATCAATGAATCTCTTTGAAGTTTTAAGAACATATTTTATTCAAAAACTACGAGAAGGTAATACAATATAATTTTAAATTACATTTTCCCTCCCCCAAAGATCGACTGTATTGACAATTTCAAGTTTTCATAATAGAATGAAAATGAAATTGAGTTTTAGTATTTGATAAAAGTATTTACTAAGCCTTATTGTTTATTAGTTATCAGTTAAGTAAGGACAATTTTGTACTAAATAACAAAAGAAACATTTTCTTACTATGTATTGGGTTGGGAAATAAGTTTGTAGTGTCTTTACCAAAGACTTTTATTTAAAAAAAACAATAATTATATCAATAAGTTAATCAATTATATATTCGCCGTTGCTGTTAGTAACCTCTTCCCACCTCTCGACCAATTTCTTGATGCAGTTCAGCCAAAAATCACCTGGTCTAGTGTCAAACAATTTGTTGAACCAGTTTTTAAGGACCTCTTGGTGCACTGGAAAATGTTCGAAAAGAATGCCACATTCAACAAGAAACTCTACATTGCCCAGCTACACCACGTGAGTGAGGCTATTTGATTGAAAAGACCTGATCGACATTGTCAAACCATACTCCTTCACGGCAACGCCAGGCCCTATGTTGCACAAGTAGTCAAAATTGCACTCCAAGAGCTCGAATGGGAGGTTTTATTAGTATCCGCCGTATTCTCCGAACCCCTTGCACCGACCGATTACCATCTTTTCCACTCCTTATCAAACCATAAAGAAGGGTATCCCTTCGATAAGAAAGATGTCCTTAAAAACTGGTTCAACAACCTCTGACATCAGACCAGAGGATTTTTGGCGGAACGGCATCAACAAGTTGGTCAAGAGATGGGAAGAGGTTGTAAACAGCACCGGCGAATATAATTGATTAATTTATTGATATAATTATTGTTTTTTGTTTAAATAAAAGTCTTTGGTGAAAACGCTACGAATTTATTCCCCAGCTTAATATTTATTATGTATTTATTACAATAATATATATATTATAAAGAGAATCTTCCTAATGGGCTATATAAAGAAAGTTACACTACGAAAAGATTTTTTAGTCTGGCTACTGTACAAAACAAATAGTGGATGAATTCAAATTATTGTAAGGAGTACGACCAGTGCTCAGGATTTTAATTTCAGTGCTTCGGTAAAAGATGATGTATTTAATGTCGAATAAAAAGAGCAAACTTTGATTAAGAGCAAGCATTAAATATATTTTTAATGGTTTCCATATAAATTAATTCTACATTTGGTTTTGATTTGCATCTCAATGATTATATTCATTAATGCAATGAGAACTTCAGCTTATATTTTCTATGCCAAAAAGGTATTGGTTTTTCATCTAAATTTAATTTTCCTAGTTTTAATTTTTTTTTAAAATGCTATATTTTCTATTAGTTTTAATTTTTTTTAATATGCATTTTTATCATATTTCACAATTATTTATATTAAGATAAAACATATAACACGTATAAAAAATTAATTTTATAAGTGGGTTTTTTCTTGTACTTCTTCTTTTCTCTAATACTTTTAAGTACTTTTATTCCATCTGATATGGTATTTTTAAATGTATAAATTGAGGAACACGAATTAACTTATAATTTTAGTTTTTCCCTATCTCCCCCTCAATATATTCAATAATAAAAAAATCGCAGTTTTTATGGATTACATCTTAAAAAGGAATAATAGTAGAAAAGTTTTTTATTTGCATTTTTGAAAATAAGTTTTAGTAATTTTCATCTCAGAATAATAAATCAGATTACAATAATACGTAAAACAGTGTATAATTGAACTTGAAATTTATAGTTATAGACAGACGGTAGTTATGTTAGAAGCATATAATTGCATTCTCCTTTCTCCAGTTACTGGAGGGAAAAACCAAGCCATTGTTTTTTATATTAATCCTTTGAAATAACTTAGTAAAACTGAATAGGAGATTAAATGAAAAGTTTTCTTTCTTTTCTGAATTATAAACCTAATTAATACGATTCATTCAGAAGATTTTGATGACTCAATAAATAATGAAATCGTGACTATTTTATATGTTATTAATTCTTTTTTATATAATATATAAGAACATAATTTTCGCTATGTTTTGTAATGCATGTTTTATCATTGTAGTTTAACAGGTTTAATAAACGCTAGAAGCAAAAGAAATAAATTGAAATGTTTAATTATATTGTATAATTTGTATATTTGAAAGAATACATTTACATATTTAAAGGGTACTAATTATTTTTCTATATTTATTTTAAAATTTGACGCAAATCAATGAAAATTTTCTTATGATTTTTTGCAGAATTCCTTTTTAAAAAATAAACGATTTCAAAATGTTTTTTGAAGAAAATTAAGTTACAAAGAAATAATTATTTACGAACAATGAAGCTAATGAATCTGTCTTTTCTAGTGGAGTTATATGCAAGGTATTATTACTTATTATTATTGCATATTACTTTGAAGTTATGAGCGAAGAAGTAGTGGCAACAACCTGTGATACATTCCAATGAATACAACTGGCATAAACAATAGTCACGATAGGAAAAAATGTAATATTCATGCTTTTCATTTGGATTCAAAACCAGACCAAATTTGATTAATGACCATAGTAAGGTATGGAAACTAATTACATATGACTTTCACCATGTCCTATTTAGCATGCTTCTTGGTACTTGATCAAATTAATGAAAAAACTAACTAAATAACTACATAAATGCTTTTTATTAAAATAAGTACCAATCTTAATACTGTAGCACTTTTTATAGAGCTATTAGAAAAGTGTTGCAACCATTTCTTTTTAACATGGCTTGTTTAAACTCTGCTGCTTAAATCAGTTGAGGTTTGTGGTATTTATAAAATAAAAGATGACAAATGTACATATTTAATTTGCAGATTGGATTTGGCTTTATAGGTTTAGTCGGTGAAAGAGGCTGATTTTTACATGCCAGTTTAAGGGAAATAAACTGAAGAAATGTATATACAGAAATATACGAAAATGCAATAAAGCATCTTGTTAGTTCCTTTGCCTTCCTTCTACAATCACGGAAAATCTCAGTTAACTTTTTTTACAATGGTTTCTTGTATGGATTTAACAGAAAAATATTCGATGTCTAACAGAAATTGATCTACTTGCTGAAATTAATATTATTCACTATAAAGTATAATCTTAATAAAATCAGAGTATAAGCAATTAATGATGATAAATTTAATTCAATTAGACATTTTTTGAATAGGTTACATTTCTTATTTTTTGACATATTTTTTTAGCATATACGCATTACTTGGTATTCATGTTAAATTTTTTTGTGCCAGAGCTTTATCAAAAAAAAAAAAAAAAAAAAAAAACGATAATTTAGCATATTTTTAAGTATTTTTTAAATCATGTAATAGACATCTTAATTTATAATAATTTAAAAATTCGGTGGTAGGAGAGTTAAAAATCTTCAGTGACCCAAGTATTGTACACACCTACTGGTGTGACATGGAACCAGATATAAATTACAGAAGAATGAACTGATTCACCTTGTTCACCTGTTTCTGGATAACCTTCAGGAGAGGGAAAATAGGTCCTTAGGAAGACGGTTCATCCTTTTCACATCATAATAATCAACTCGAGTGACCTGGTGGATGCGTGGGGAGGAGGATCTCAGGTCAACTACTCGTGGAAACGGAAGTGAATCTTTCACCTGTGTTTTCGAAATTAAATGCCTTGAAGAAACGATCATATATTCTTTTTGCTTCGGCTCTCTGAAATTTCCTCAGCGTTAAACAATACACGTTTTTATAAACAAAGTATCTTATTTCATTTTTCTACTAAAGTTTTTATTATGAAATGAATTAAGCTATAATTGGGTTTAAAATAATTATTGAAAAGTATTATTTTAAGGGAAATTGTCACACTTTTTTGTGGAAATCACTTTAACCAAATTGAAAATTAAATCAAATTTTATTCTCAAATTTTAATTATTTTCTTAATTATTAAAATATTAATAAATTATTTTCTCAAATTTTAACTTCTTTATTTTTTTAACTTTCACTTAAGAAAATTAGTATATATTTCATTCTTAATATTTAGCTTTATAAAAATTTTCGATTGAAAAATAAATTAGTATTCATATTTGGAAAACCCAAAGTAAATATCTTCAATCATTTTTATGAAATTTTTGATGTAACTTCTTGATGAAAACTTTTATCATAAAATTTTTTTCAAAAATATTAAATGATTATTTTATTACATAATTTTCAACTTTATATTTGAGTTTAATTTGTTAAAATATATCGTATGCTCAGAAAGACTGACAATATCTCACATTAAAAACTTATTTCTAGAAATAAAAACGTTATATAGAGATTGATTAATAGCAAAATAATAAAATAGAATAATATATATGACATCGTAAAAACATTTACAGTATAACTTATATAGCATTCACTTTAATTTTCTGTTACAAAACAAAACAAATTAAGTTTGTCATTATTTATTTAACTACTGGCGAAGTTGAGTACAAATTAAAGATTGAAAATTAATACTTTTTTCAAATCTCTTTTTTTTTTGTAAGTCACACAATAATAGTAATTAGTAATATTTAAAATAGTTGTAAACAAGTCAGTTTCAATTTCAGCTAATTTTTGGTTTTACCTGTAATTATATATTCTTATAATTCTATTTTCATGATGCTCAAAGTTAATCTTTTGATAAAAAGAGAAATAGGTTATAGGTGGTGTTGAATTATCAATCTGAAACATTTACGATTAATATGTAAATTAAATTTGTATTATACTCTCAAAAATTATAAATATAGTAAAAATATGTATTCCTCAACTCAAGAAAGAAACTGGCAATTGAAGAAATTTAGTTTTAATAATTTGATTAAAACTTGAGATAGAGACTTGATTTTATCAATGGATCAGAAGCTTTTTCAATTATAATGGACTCTGATATGCAGTATTAGAATCATAGACTGCCACGATTTAAAACCTGTTACATTAATAAAATGCACGATTAATTGTTTGCTAAAAGATGCAATAACTCTCTTTCAACCTTTAAATTGTCTTTTCTTTTGTTCAAGTTTATATTAAGGAGTTAATTTTCTCACAAAATTAGTAAATAGTTAAGGAAATTTGAATCATTTCACAAAGAAAGAACTTTAAATAATATTGTAATATTGATATTTTAAGGAAACAAATTATGTTTCTAAATTTTAATTTTAATGAATATTATGAAGTGATATTTCTTTTGAGATTGCTACTTCATTAATTGCTATATTTTGCATTTCCATTCTCTATTTTGTATTAACTATTAAAAACGATGTTTGCATTTTTGAAACAGAAAAGAATTTTGTTTAAATACGTATTTCATCTTGCTTTTAAAAGCTTGTAAAAATTAAAATTTAGCTCAAAAGTTTGAAAAGATTGTTCATTAGGCAATCCTAAACGAAAGTAATTAAAATATACGAAAAGATAAAATTTGCGCTTTATGAAGTTTTAGATACTACCCTTTTATTTAGCCTTTTATCAAAGTCAAGTACATTTAGTTAAAATAAGTTTGATCTGTTGCATAAAATGATTCCAATCGCATTTGAAGAGAAAATAAACATTTGGAAAATATAAGGTAACATCATCTCTTGCTTCTATTTGAAACAGATGTAATTTAATTATATTTGGAAGTTATGAATTAATTTTCTTTCATGTTGGTCTCCTTATTAATTTTGGTATGCCTATTAGTGGCTTATGAATATTAATAAAACTATCTTTTACTTTTTTAACTGTTCAAATTTCCCTAAAGGTTAAAATAAGAGGAAAATATTAAATCTAGAATTTTAAAAGCAACAGTTTTCTTCCACGTTTAAATAATTAGTTATTTAAGTACAATAAATTCCTCGTCAGCTAAAACTAATAAACTTCTAAAATCATTGTTTGCATAAATTATATGTTAGTCCTACACTAAATTTATTTAGAAACCGTAAATGAGGGAAAATATATGTTGCTGAAAATAGTCTTGAGAATTTACGGTACTTTTTAAAAAAATACCCACACATATGAACATTTTGTCAGAAATATTAATTTTAAGCAAGTTGAGCAAACAAATCATACAATAAAAATATATCTATTTAAAATAAAATTAATGTAATTAGCATCAGAAATCAGAAAACGATATTTATATTTCATAACTAAATTATTTGTGCACCCGTGCAAAGTGTGAAGTCTGTTATTTCATAAAATAATCATATAAATTCATAAATAACTATCAAACTAAATAATTTCATAAAAATCTAGACAAGTCAGTTAAGCTGTATAAAATTATTTAACTCTGCAATTTAACTAGTTATTCTATAAAATAACGATTAATTGATCATCAAAGTAAAAAATACAACACCCGAAAGTTCTTTGAACCTGTTATAGGAAATTTGATTTTACTGTTCAAATGACATACACTTTGATATTTTACATGAAATGCTTCTTTATCGCCTTTCCTTATTATTTATTAATTAATCATCTGAAATAGGGATACAATGTATTTTCGATAGATTTTAGCTATTTAAAATAAATTAATTTATAAAATAACTTTGAAATTGTTTATGTTTCACTTTAATAATTTCTAATTAATTATTTCATAGAATAACTAGGTAAAGTATGAAATTTTCTTTTCAATTTCAATGTTGTTTTATAAATTAATTTATAAAATAACATTGAAATTGTTTATGTTTCATTTCAATAATTTCTAATTAATTATTTCATAGAATAACTAAGTAAAGTATGAAATTTTCTTCTATTATTCTTTAACTAAGTGGTCTAGTTGTTTCATAGAATACCTAGGTATTTTATGAAATAAGTGAACTACACACTTTAATTGTAATATATAACTGTGTGTGTAATATTGGAAACATTTTGTTTCTCAAGAAAATATAATTAACTTGGTATTCAAACTATCCTCTCAATTCTATATACGAAAAGAAAACAGACATTTACTTCAATGTGTCTGAAGAAGAAAAGTTTTTACTTATCAGATCCGTAATAATTTGCCTCATCATTCATTCTCATTGTGAAAGACCTTCCGCAGGAACTGAATAACTGACGAGCCAGTTAGAGAAGAAAGTTTTACCCTTCATCTGTCAAATGTGATTGTATAACAATGCTTCTCATTTTTGAAAATTAAAATTAACGAGTATTTTAGAAGCTCGTATATTTTCTTCTTGTCATACTTGTAAATAAAATGTATATTTTATTTACACATTATTTCTAGCTTGCTTACACTTAGTTAAAAAAAAAGATACATTTCTATCCATAAAGAACTAAAATTTATTTGCTGGTTTGACCAATTAATTCAGAAATTCAGTATTTCATTAATTTTAATAAAAATTGTAAATTAATTTACCTATAAATTATGGATAAAAAGGCTTTGTTCTATAAAAGATTTTCGTAAGGAGGAGTATAATTGCTGATTTTTATTATAAATACCAGTACAGAAAATATTTTTAATTTTATAAAATCCACTGCATTATTTTTAGTTTTTAAATTATTTCCGGAAAAAATATTTCTTTAATGTTTGAATCATTCTTACATTATCTTTTATCTTCTGTATTATTTAAATATTTAATGAAAAAAAAGTTTTATAAGAAAAATTCTTTTGAATAAATGAATTTACGGGACTGCAAAGACAAAATTCCTAAACCTCAAAGTAGGAATTATCAAATATAAATACAAACAATATTGTTTGTGAGACAATATCAGAAAGTATTTCTCTAAGTAAACAAAACAAATATATTTGAAGTTATTATTAATTAATACTATTTTTTTGTTTTTTCTAAAGATATTAATGACTTACAGATCCCCTTTTCTCTAATTATCTCTTGAACATTCTGAAGTTTCTGCGAGACATTTGTTCTGCTAGTTTGAACTATCTTGAACTGAATTTTTTATTGTACCCATGATGCAGTCGAAATAAGAACTATCATATTTATTTTTTTAAATACTCTAATTGTATGCTCTCAAATTATTTTAAATATATGTTTATATACTCACCATGAGTATTGTATATATTTTTAATTGTGCTATAACTATGGAATATCTTTAATTTTAGGCTTGATAAATGAAAGAATTAATAAGTAATTTAAATCCCAAAGGTCTAACAGTGCTCTCAAAATCTGTTGATAAAATTAAAGCATTTGAAAATATGAGAAAGTTTGATTTGGATATATTTAGGAAAAAAAAAAAAAAAAAAACTAATGGATTTAACAAAAACCATGGGGATAGAATGCACATTGTTATTAATTCAATAATAGTTTATTTTCTCCTTTTGTAATTCAATAACAGTTTATTTGATAATTACCATATTTTTGACATTGTAAAATTTAAAGTAAGAGATCATTAGTAAAAGAACAAGGAGAACGTCATTAAATGTAGCAGAATAAATATAAATCAATACACCTCATATATTTTCTTATAAATACTTTCATTAGTTAATGATTTTGTATAAATATTCATTAAATTTATTATTATAAATATATATAAAATTAAAGACTATACTACAACACACCATCATATAATTGTTTTATAAACTTTTCGTTTATAATTCATAACCTTAAAGATGTGGTAAATATCATTAAAATTCTATAATTTAGAGTATATTACAAACTTTAAGTTGACAGCTCACTGATAGAATTTAAAAAAAGTGTAAGAAAGATACTTTTTTATATTTTATGTAATTGATAGAGCTTTGATTTTTATAGTAGAACACTAGTATTTCCAGAGGAATTTTAACAACGCACATCGTAGAAAAAGTATTCACTTAAAAAAGACGTTATTCAAATTAAGTAAAAGCTCTTATTTACATGTGTGTAATACTAATGTAAGTAATACTTATATATATATATAAGAGTTCAAATAAGTAATTTATTGTTGAAAAATTCACAATGATACTGGTGTTTCTAAAAACTTATTTCTCCAAATAAATTTTATTTGGAGAAATAAGTTTTATAACCATGGAGAAATAACTTTTAACCATCTATCAAAATATCAACAAACAATAAATTTTACAATTATATAACCTGAAATATTTTTCAAAATGATACAGATATTGTTATTAATGCGGTAAACATTCATTTTTGATTTTCACCGCTACTTCTACGAGTGAGAATTTGTATATATCCTAAGTTTATGTATGCTAAAGTTTGTCGCAATTTATATGAGTGGACTTTAAGGTTTGAGTAAATTAATTCTAAAAAGAGAGAATACAATAGATAAATATTTTCCTAAATGATAAATACGTTACGAATTATCATAAAAATATTTCGGAATGTTTAAGACCTTTATTTTTTTTAAAATAATACTGAAAATAATGAAAGAGAGTGAAGGTGTAAAATGTGTGAATTTTTCTCATAATATTAAACCATGTGTGATTAGTTTGAATTGTAACATAAAAATAAACTTATTCATTAGCTTTCTATACTATCGAATCAGATAATGAGAGCTACTTTTAATACATATATGCAAATTAAATTTTAATTTCTATAGACACCATTGTCTTTGACATTATAACTTAAATTAAGTAGATTCAATTATTTATGAAATATAATTGCTTAAGAGAAAAGAAATTCTTCAAAGAAGTTTGTTAATTCAACCTTTAACCAAAATGTCCAGAGAGATTAACTAGAAAAATGATCATTCCTTTTTTCTTCATCTTTTTTTAATTTATTGAATTCTATATCTTGGTCAAATAGTATTGTCCAATTTTTTTTACAAAAGAGATAAAATGTGTTTCTTTCAGAAAGTACAACAGTTTTATTCCTATTATTTTCTTGATAATCTTCATTGAGGAAAAATTTCATGTCAAACTATTTATGTTTAATCTAAAAAATTATTTCACCACAGTTGTGCAAATTTTATTAGAATAAATCCTTTTGTTTGAGCCATTGTAACTTGATGAAAAATGACGCTGTCATTGAGTTCGTAATATTCCAAGTTCAACCTCTGCCGAAAATTATAATCTTGTAAGAGCTAATACACATTAACTGTTATAAGTTTTAACACTCCATCAATGATATTTCATGGAAGTTAGCAGAGACAAGGTGGTTGGTTCGTAATCCTTTGCGAATTAGGCTGACCAAAATAAGAGTCGAAAACACATGCAATTTCTAAATTATAAATTTTTGGAATATATTCAGAGTTCAAATTAAACACAGTAAGGAAAATTAGGAGCATACTCAACTTTAAATTGAAATCACAGGAGGGAAACGTCAAAGGAACTGATTTTGCAAACTAGCACTTCACCATTTATTGAAACACATCATTGTATTCTTAACAAAAAACTTGTAATTCATTATATCACATACTTTTTTTAATATGTAGCACACCACAATATTTGAAACTAAATGTCCAGTTTTATTAAGATTTCCCTTTTCTTTTCATTCTTGTACATCAGAGGATTATAGCTCATAATGCACTTAAATTCCATCAACGATCAAAATATCGAATATGTAATTGGATAACTAATTTGAGCAATAATGTAAATAAAAGTATGGTATACGTTTTATCAATCGCTTTATAAGAAGTCATCAAAATTATGCATATAATTTTTGCTAAAGTGACTCTCTCTAAAATCTCTTTCTCTCTCTCTCTCAATCAGAAATATCGGAAGCATAATCTGAAGTAAATGCAAATATAAATATATTAAAAAATTATATGTTTGGCAATATATTCACAGTAAAAGCAGATTAAATAAAATTACCAAAATATAAATAATCTAGAGTTTTGTTTAATATTTTGACAAATGCTTAAAGAAAAACAACAAAGCAAATAAACAAGACGACTGTTTGTATATAGTAAGCAGATAGAATATGTAACAAATAGAGAAAAAATTTAAAATATGTATTTTAAAATTTGATAATTTAAATAAACATACAAAATAAAAAGAAAATGGAAAAAAACACAATAAATGAAATGAAGAACAAATAAGGTCATCTTTGTCAAGGGGTGTTGATCACATTGGTGCAAAGTATGACTTTCCAGTAATGGCTTAAGACTAAAGTTTAACTAAAGCCATTATACCCCCCAAGCCATACTAAATTTTTTTAAAAATAAATACAATAACATGAAAATAAAAATGAAGAAATTCAAAATTGCTAAGATCAAATATTGAATTCCGAACATTCACAACTGTGCAAACAAATAGAAATTTAAAGAGTAATATACATAGAGTATGAATATACATATTGAAAGACTAAATTTAATGACTAGTGGTATTCTAAGCTTCTTATAAAACATTGAAGGCTTGGATGAGCCTTCAGTAATTTATACTTGCGCCTAACTTCACTCTTATAAGTAATGCTCTACTAACTAAAAAGTGTTTAATCAAATTAATTGGAATATTATTAGCAATAATAATGTTTTACAATCTTTTTATTTTTTTTGATGTTTTTAAAGTTATTACAAATAATATAAGTTCTATTTTAAAGATTAAAAATAGCATTTGTGTTCCAAATTATGAAATTTTTTTCGATTATATATATATATATATATATATATATATATATATATATATATATATATATATATATATATATATATATATATATATATATATTCCTTTTTTAATTAGTGTGTTATTCGCTTAGCAGAACAAACTTGAAAACTTGACATGAACATTTTTTGAATTATTATTTGGATTTAATTAAGTGAAATATATTCTTTCGTGGATAATAAACTTGTTTGTGATTAAATATTGCTTTTGAAAAGATAAATTAGTATCCAAAAATATTTCAGCTTCTTTTACTATTAAAATAAGCTCTTTAAGATTATTCAGAGAAAGTAAGTATACCATCAAAACAGATAATTTACACAAAGTGAAATAAAAAACAGGTAACCCATCCATCAGCATTCTATAAACAGTAAATGTTCAATGATAGAAGTCCTGATTCAATCATATCAATGCAATAAGAGTTATTCTGAAATAATTACACATGTGTCATCAACGATATTTGATAATAAATGGTAGGATATATTAATTTTAGAATCTACACACACACACACACACACACACACACACACACACACACACACACACACACACACACACACACACACACACACACACACACACACACACACACACACACACACACACACACACACACACACACACACACACACACACACACACACACACACACACACACACACACACACACACACACACACACACACACACACACACACACACACACACACACACACACACACACACACACACACACACACACACACACACACACACACACACACACACACACACACACACACACACACACACACACACACACACACACACACACACACACACACACACACACACACACACACACACACTTTAACTTTTGTGTTTACCTGTATTATCTACATTAATTTAACAGCGAAATATTGATGGAAAACAGCGATTTAATGCTAGAACAGTTCGCGGAATTTCAAATACTTCATCAGGTTTGCATAGAATTATTAATAAAAGCAAAATTTATTTCTTTTATAGATTTCTACACTGACAATAAAAGGATAAATTCTACTCCACGTTGTCTCACATAAAATCAAGAAACTAATAACAGTCACAAAAAATACATAAGGAAAAGAGATCATAGAGCTTATTCTGAAGATTTTACAATATTTTAACCTGCATGGTTTCCCAACATCTCACCAACTGAAAACATCTCGTCATGAGTTGAGGAAAGATTAGTTCGTTTTTTCTTTCCAGCAATTATGGTTGATGAAGAGTGGCAAGTTTGAAATTTCATGATATGAGTTGCTCATTTCTGTCCTCTGAATCCAATTCATTTCCGTGCATAAGAGAAGCTAACCTTTCAACTGTTAGGAGCGGAACTGGATATACAAAATTCACATCTTTTTGAACTCCTCAGCTATTAGCAAATTTAATAATTTTGACTTTATACCATATTGCTTAAGTGTTGTGTTTTTTCTGTGAATGTGTTTTTTCTTTGCTTTCCTTCATGATGTTATTATTTTAATCGTCATCATCGTATCATAAAAATGCAATGCTTTGTTTAATATAAAATTGACTTGTGCAAGAAATCTCCAAGCACTTCACAAATTTATGAAATAAGTTATAAATTCAAATCATATATATATATATATATATATATATATATATATATATATATATATATATATATATATATATTTATATTTATATATATATATATATATATATATATATATATATATATATATATTTATATATATATATATATATATATATATATATATATATATATATATATATATATATATATATATATATATATATATATATATATATATATATATATATATATATATATATATAATTTAAATATGAATATTTATGAAATGATGGTAATGCGAATACATCAAATTTATTGTACAATTCAAGAAAAATACTTTATTTATAAGCCTTCGAGTATAATTAAATTTATATAAATGCATAAAACTTTAAATATATTTAAAGTCAAATTAATTTTTTATGGGTTTATTAATTAATGCACATATATAAAAAAATTAAAATTATTTTGTACTGACTGTATGCATTAAAATTACAATTTGAATAAAGCCCTAAAATTGTGCATAAAATAAGTAATGATTTGAACGACACGATGAAAAGGACATTTTTAAATGTGGGTAAAATTTATTGACTGGTTTAATTAGATTTTGTCTTTGTATATTATGGAAAATGTTTATTTAAATAAGCCAAAAGGTCATTAAACCACCACTTTATAATTGCTTAGATTATATATAATTGTTAAACCAATTATTCTTATATAATATTTTGACACAATCAAGCCGAAAGTGATTTAAAAAGTTTTGGAGGATTTGGAGAGTGTATCTCTTATAAGAGAATTTAGTTATTATAGGAATTGGAAAAAATATTTAGCAATTCTTGTAAAGTAAGTTTCAGAAATTTACTGTGTGAGAAATAAATTTCGGAATATATATAATATCAACGAGGTAATTTAATAAATTACCTGGAATCTTTTTAGCTTTACTTTGAATAAAATATGTACAGAATATATAATACATAAAAGATAAATCTTAGTAAAAAAGGGCTTATATATAAAAGTTAGTTTTTGATATTTTAGATCAAAGGGCAGGTTTTCTTAAAAATATTCCTTTCGAAGGAAACAGGTTTATACCAGTATTTTTACTGTAGTTCGTATAAATAGATTTGTTCTAAGATCTGTCAAATACTGCTGTTCCTGTGAGTAAGAAAATTTGCACATATAGTGATAGGACTTCTAGTTTCGATATGTCCAGCGATGTTCATTCGAAGAATATTGAGAAGACATTTATAGATTAAAATGTAGCATATTGTGCAATCTTTAGGAGTATATGAAACCAGGAATATATGACGTAATAATAATAAAAATGCGTATATAACAAGGTATGATTTTTTTAATCTGCGGTTTATTAAGAAAGAATACCAGTTAAAAGTTATTTATTAAGAAATCACACTGAATATTGTTTTTCTTCATGCTGATTTCGTCTGCTTAGTTTATTCATATTTAAGAATCAAATTCATCGCGTTCAGATATTTTAAATAAAAGAGAAAGGAATAAGCACTAGAGAATATAAAATTAAAATATTTTCTTACACTGGTTATTTAATTTTTACTGTTATCCCTATTGCATTATATTTGAAATTTTTGAAAAATGTTTCTTTGTAGAATAGATAAGTGAGAAAAATGTACATAGAAAGGGAACCAAGTATTTAGATTATAAATTCTGATGTATGTGATTTTATTTTATTTCTAATTTACTTTACTATCACTCTTCTCAAACTAAATTAACTTTATTCTGACTTCAAGCCCCTTGTTTAGTTTCACAATAAAAAAATTCAATTATCCAAATAAATAAATATGTAATAAAAGTGATAAAATACTTGCGCTTAGTAAATTAATTCAAGTAAATGACAATATTTTGAACTGAAAAGTAGATACAAAAACAAAGAAAGAATATGGAAAGGAAATATCATCAAAAGTTGAATTTATGAAAGTTATAATGAAATCCGCATAAAATGCCATAAAAATGGCAACATATCTATGAATATTAAGTTTTATTACTGAAAAATGTTAACTTATCTTGAAATTGTCAATGAGTGAGAGATGACACAGACAAATTAGATTATTTTTAGTCTTTGAGAACATTAACAATAGCGTAATAAATGGCATTCGACTTAATGTACTATTTATTCACTAATTTATGATTGTATTATACTTTACATGAACAATGATGTTCCATGAACATTGATGTTGGAGTGCTTTAGTCTAAATAAAATTCTTTTTATTGTCCTTTTTTTAAAAGATATGAAAGCTGTGTTACTGGTGAACTTATTTTATATTTTTCAGTTCTAAATGCTTCGGTTCTACAGAACTTACTGAAATATAATAGGCCAATTTGAATAGTGTAAATTTGTCATGAGCTTAATATAAGCATTTTTTTGGTGGAAAAAAGGTTAAAAGTCTTTGCCCTTTGCCTCCAATTTTTCAGATCATAAGTAATCAAAACTGACTTCTTTTGGATATGAAAATGACTTCGGAGTTTTGGATAATTAAATGTTAAAGTGATCAATTTAAATCGTTAATGGTATTTTTTATGAGCATGCATATATTATTTTGTTTCATTGTTTTTTTAATGTACATTTGTTTTTTATTTTACTGATTTTTGTCTTTTAATTTATTTAATTTTCATGGGCTCACTATATCCAGATTTAACTGGTAAATTAATTCGGATTAAGATACATTTTTAAATAAATTAAAAATAAACTATCTTATTAATTTCATTATGAAATAATAATATGAAATTTTTGCACTATATTTTACCAAAAAGTACGGAAAACATTTAAGTATGAAAATAGCAATCAAATAATAAAAGTAAAAGAAAGTAGAAATTCATTGCCTCCACAGAAACTATATTCAATACCAATTTGACTCTGAAAATAGTTCAAGCAAAGATATCATGATACGAAACTTTGAGCATAAGTCTGAAAATGCATCAAAAGTATACTCCCGTAAGTTCTCTACATTGGTGAATTTAGCTGGATTTCCTCTAAGAGGAAATCTATAATAGTTATATAGTGTGACACAGAAACAACAGATCCATAAGTGCCACAGATACAACATTGAAATGAAACAGAACATATTAATGTTTGCAACTGATTGCCATAGTTAAAGTTAGTTTTGACAACCGCTAATCTTTTAAAGGCATCTACAGCCTAATGGTGCCTATCAAGAAAACGTCTTGAGATGCTGATTCATTCCTCCTTATCTAGCTGCAGGCTATACTAGGTTCACGAGCCCAAATATCTTCAAATAACCCTAATCCAGAAGAGGGCCTAGAAATATATCCTCACTGTCAAGAGCCGCTCAATTCATTAAGTGGTTGGGGAGTTGCATTTCAAACATGTCACTTAGACATTTTTGCCTCATTAAAAAGAGGCTTTTATTGTGTCTACTGGCAAGCCTTCTAATTCAGATAGTGTTTTCAGATAGTGCTCTTTCGATGAAGGCGACTCGCCTTCATGGAAAGAGCACTATCTGAAGACTGCCTATTATACCAGGGGTGGATTGGGGAAGTTTTTCATAACTGCCCATTCATAACTTTTACTTTGGAGTAGATCTCAAAGAAAGTCAGAATATTACTTGATACTAGTAATTTAGAGGCTCTTTTCATATTAAAAATATCAGCAAGCTCATTGCCCTAGAGTTCAGTGTGGGACGGGATACATTGAAACAGATCTCATGCTGCTGGGAAAGTTCTTTAAGAATATTAATAATGCTGATTGTAGTTTTATCACCATCTTTAGTCCAATTATTTATGAGCTGACTGGAACTTCAACTATCAACTAAGATCCATACATCTGCGGAGGATGATACATATTAATAGCTTTGAGGGCTGCATTCATAGCTATTTGCTCTGATCTTAAAACAGAAAAAAAGATCTGGATTTCTAATTCTGCTTTTATCTAAACAGTTTGGAGCCTTTATAAGGAAACCTCTGTCATAAGAGTTGTGTTTATTTTTGCTGCCATCCGTATAGATTTGAATAGCTGTTGCAGGAATTTGGTTAATGATTTCCAGGGTAAGTTGAAGTAGATAGTCGAACAAGTCTTGATTTTTGTTAGTAGGGACCCAAGTTCAGTTTTGAAATTTACTCCAGTTAAGCCCTTCGAGGTGTTAAAAACAGATCCTACAGAATGCTCTTCAATTTCCTGATCCTTAAAGCTTTTATCGAATGAATTTGAGAAAAAAGCGTTATTTCGTTTTAATCTCGATGTGTTCGTCAAATTTTTAAGATATTCAACTGTGCGATTAAGATCCCCACAACTATAAAGCCTACTGAAGTATTTCTCAAGTAATATGCTTCTTCTTCGTTTTAAGTATTGGATATCACTTTCATATAAGACCATATCAGTTGGACATTTATGTCTCATGCCAGTGATGATTCAGCAAAGCTCGACTGAACTCGCTCCAATTTTGCTAAAATAATAGAGGATGCACAGAAATTGATTTGAGATCCATAATCCGAAATAGGTTTAATCAAATAGGTGTACGTGAATTTGAGGGTACTAGCATCTATACCCTAGTTCCTGACAGTAACTCTTCCTGCTTTTATATTTAATAGATAATCAATATGATTGGTATCAGGAGGTTTTGAGTAGTCCTTTGGAGCCTTTTCTGTAACATTTTTCATAAATCAAACTGTTTTGCAGTTAATATCACCATTATAAACCTTATAAAACTCTTTTACCATTATTCACATCCTTCAACTCCCTAATTTCAAATGTTTTTTTATTTGCCTTTCATTCTTCTAGATTCTGAACATCCTTAACTTATATTCGTGTTGACTCTAAGCATCTATAATATTTTAATTAAAGTTCTAATTTTATATAAGAAATTATGATTATTATTAGGAAATATATAAATCAGCTTATCATTAATTAAAAAAATTCCTTTACCAATTTCTAATTACATTAACAAAAGGAATCTTTAATTTGATAAAATTGGTGGATACAAATAGGCTGAAATGCGATATGGAACATGCTGTTATTTTGTTCTCGTACATTCATTTTCCAAAACAATGACCAAAACACTTGGAATCAAATATTTATGTCAATATTTGTCATACATTTGATTCATTTTTTGGAAAATTTTTTAAAATTACTTTAAAATTTTATTAACTATCATCAACTATTTTCAGTAATTATAAACTATTTTTAGTAATTGATAAATTTCATTTAATAACTGAAAATGGCATGGCGTTAGAGTATTAAAAAAATCGGAATTCAAAAAACTCTTAGAATAATGTTTTCTCATTTAGAATTTCCATAAACTATTTGTCTGAATTTTGAAAAATATTTTTTTTATCTTTGAATATCCATAAATACTAGAATATTGGTAGTATAGTAAGAAACGAAGAATATGATCGTCAAGGAATATATATATACATACATATATATATATATATTATATATTTATATATATATATATATATATATATATATATATATATATATATATATATAATATATACATATATATATATATATATATATATATATATATATATATATATATATATATATATATATATATATATATATATATATATATATATATATATATATATATATATATATATATATATATATATATATATATATGTATATAAAAGAGAGATTTAAAAATAAAATTATTTTACTGGCATTTAGTGAGTAAAATTGTTTTTTGAAATGCATATTTTGCCCTTGTATTTTCATAAGAATATTTTTTTATATTTAGTTTAGAATTTCAGCGATGTTCCCAAAATATCTGACTCTTAAAACTTTTGAAATAAAAAATTACTTATTGAAAATTAACTAATTACAAATTGCAAACATTCATGGATGTATTTCTGTAAATAAAACGAGTTTTATGATGTTAATATATATGAGGTTGGGGAAAAGAGACCCATTATTTTTTATATGAATTTCAAGACTTAAACATTTTTCGGATTACCGTTTTTGATGAAATTTTAAAACATTTTTCTGTAATTTGTGGTCTTTTTAAGGCTAACTTGTCTCTCATTAAGAATCCTTCATACGTGTCTTGGTCTGCATTGACAAAAATTTCTGGTAATAAATTTTTCACAATTTTTTTCTTGAGGCTGATCTTTTTATTATTAAGGAGGTTTTGCAGTAAAGCATTTAGTAGCCCTTTGAATATATGATCATTTCCAGACAGTATCGTTGTATGTAATCTATTTCCTTTTGCAAGCTACCATTCTTTATGAATTTAAGAAATTGACCGATTTCATTCGATTTATTAGCTGATGGAAATTCAATCCATCCTATTTTCGATTAGTTGGTGTAGCACCTAAACATCAAGTTTCCTTTTGAATCCAGCTTTGTGGAATTGATTTAAAGCTATTTTATAGTCGATCTTTAGCTTCAGGGTGATTTTATGGTTGTTAGTATGCAGGTGAACGTCAATCATTTCTAGGTTTCCTTTTCCGACATATTCCATGACATGCCTACTTGTACGAAAGGCATCTTTAACATGAGTAATATCTCAACAAAATGGACAAAACCATGAAAATAGCACATGATTGGCGATTACACTATCGGGAACTTAAGCACCTTTGACAATTTCAGCCTCTTGGCTTGCATTTTCAATTTTATCGTAGAAAGAAAGCAAAATGTACTAAATTTTTTTGTTGACTTCCTTATATAATACCATGCAACTCATCCCTGAATAGACAAAAAAAAAATTCTTAGTAAAAATTGTAATCGTTCCAGTGAGAATATATAAGAAATTATTTGAGCGATACTTTACGAGATACGTTTTGATAAATTGTTGAAATGAAATATTAATAAGATGTTTACTATACATCAGCATAAAATTAAAATCACTAAACAATGTAATTTCATATTTTCAATGGTATAATATGATAAATCGGGAAATTAGCTCTAAAATAATTAACTTTATAACTTTAAAATAGATATTTTCAGAGACTACGGACAAGTTATATTAAATTTATATTTAATATTATCATTTAATTAGAGAGAGATATGTAAATTTAATGAAAATTTTTAAAGTAAAAATTATGATAGATATTACAAAAGACTTCAATTTTGTGGTTTTTAGCTATTCTTCCCCGCTTAGAGCTGCCAAGCTGACAGCATTCTGGCCTTTTGTTCAACAGTGCATAGGTTCGAATCTCTCCAATGACTTGGGTGTTTGTCTTGGGAAACTGAATAAATTAGCCCCTGTGTGAAAATAATGACCGTTGAGGGACAAACACACCAAGTTGAGCTCTCATCTTTTATAAAATTCTGTTAACAATTATTGTAGAAAATTAAAAATTAATCAATTCAGGAGAAAGTGGTGTTAGTTTTATCAAAATTAAAAAATGTCAAGAGTACTATATTTTAAAATGTCAAAAGTTGTTTTTTAAATAGCAAATAATATACCAAATATTATATAAATAATATAATGATATATTATATTAAATACTATGCTTTTTCTAAAATCGGTTCTGTTTTTTTCAGATTATATGCGATTATGTGAAATTATACAATCAGCAAACACATGATTTTTTTGATTTTATAAACATAGGTGAACCCAAGTTTTTTATTCAGTTGAATAATAAGCATTCTATTCATTTACCTTTATTGATAAAAAAATCAGATAACTGATTTTATTTTAGAAAAGATTTTAATTTATGTAATGTTTCACTTAGATTTTATGAATTTCTGAGGATTTAAAAAAAACATTTTTTTGCTTTACTATAAATATAAGGAGGAATCACATTTGACTTATCATTGCAATACGTTATAAAGTTTCAAAATTTTGTTCCTATGTGAAATTGTGAAATATAGAAGTGAGAAAAATATACCTCAATAGATATAATAAATAAATAAAATTGAGGAAAATATTTAAATCGACTGAATTCATCACATAAAAAGTAGCTCAAAATATTTTGAGTTATTGTAGAAGAATTCAAATTTATGTTTTATTATCCTATAAAACTGGAGTAAGTGTTTATATAGTTTAAATTTTAAAATATATTCGGGATACATTTATAGCCTATAATTTTACTGCAGTTATCACTGTTATTTTGTTTATAAATCAAATGTAATAAAGAATGCAAATGATATTACATCGTATAAAATTTGTATATTTTGAAATGAACAAGCGAGGGGAAATTTTTATTACGCTTATTTAATTTATTGTGAAGAATGAAGTCAATGGCTTTCCTACAAAAATTGGGGAAATTTGAAAAAAAGAAATTTTCATATTATTATTTTGAATAAATTTCACAACCTAATAAGAGCTGTTAGTGTGAATATTTAATTCTCGATTTTGGAGCATCATTTGTCAATAGAATTTATTCTCAAGTAATCGAATTAATAAAATAGCTTTGTAGAAAATAATATGCCAATTTTCGCATTTTACACAAAAATATTAAATATTATAAAACACCGTATTAAATTTCATATATAAGCAAATTTCTTATAAATTTTTTCATATAAGTTTTTAATTAGACAAGAATTATTACAGATATTTATGATATCGTTATAATTCTATTCACTATTATAAAATTCTGCAATACAAAAACTTGAAATATTTTTGACCATATGTAGAAATATATATTTTTTTAATAAGCAAAGTAACAAGCATCGTTTTTTAATATTAAAATATTCTTGTTTCTTAATATGTGAAGAGAAATACTTACTTAATTTTTACGCAGATTTTATAATGATTTTGGATATTTTTGATATAGATATATTTTATAAATTATATTGATAGATTATAGGTTGATAAGTGTGTGTGTGTGTGTGTGTGTGTACTTTAATTTCTGAAAAGTAAAATTTGTAACTGTGGGGCAGTTTTACCGGTGCTTCGTTTACTTGCAATATTAAAAAGTATTGTCTTGTGAGTATATAAATGGTGAAGAAACGATGCTATGAAAACGGTGAAATGAAAACTCTAAAAAAGATGAAATGTGTTATGAAAATGGTGGAAGTTTCGTCAACAATATCATTATTCAATGCTTCTGAAAGTAAGTCTGCAGATAAAGAGACCGTACTGCTAAAATATGTATATTATAAGCTGAAAGATTTCGGCTATTTAGGTTTTAATTCAGATCAGGATTCCTGCGGAACAATTTTTAATGGGGAGAGAGAAGAATTACACTTTAAAAGACTTATATATATATCTCTCTCTCTCTTAACATGTATAATTTGCTGTAATTTTTAACAAAAATGCTAAATTTTTTTTAACATTCCGTTGTGGTATTCTTTATAATATAAGACAAGTATTTTATACAAACATATTTCATTTTAAGAGCAACTATAAATACATTTTTGAATATAAGCTTCACTCATCATTCCTCATTTATAATTCATTTTATTATAATTTCATTTCAATCATTTTCCTCTACTGATTTGTCATATATAATTAGACATGAATTAAGTTTTTATCACGATGATAGTCACGACGATGCAATTGAGTGTCGCAATTTAACATTGTGCAGAATTTATTTTTCTTCGGTCTTAGTTTTAGAAGTTACAGTATTTTTGTTTCTGGAAATATAGCTTAATATTGGGCACGTACATTTTATTTTCTATAAATTGTTATTGAGGCAAACACGGCATATATATTACTTGTAAACTGCGGTTACGAGGGAAAAACGTATACCTTGCTTTAAGGAAAAAATCGAGACTTGTAAAAATTTACTTAGATTTTTTTCAAAACATTGTTTTATGCCACTAAATGGTCCATAGATCAACTAAAAGAAGTCAAATGAGATGCAGAATGGTTGAAAATTGGTGAGGAGTACTCATTGTTCTTTGAAATTAGGAATCCGTTTAATAAGCAATGAATTAGTTGTTTCAATGCCTTTTCGATTATTGACGTATTTGGGAAAACCGAAAGCACGTTCACTGAAGCGGAAAAAAATATTTTGTGAGTATGTAAGGTCTATATCACCGAACATATTTTATCGCAATCCTCAGTGGTTATAGATAGGTGTGAAAATTTTAGAAAAAGGAAATGAGACATACACCCATTCTTGATTATAGCTGATTTCCTGAATGATGCACGTCATTACATAAGCAATTTTAAACTATGTTAAATTCAGTACTAATTACAGTTTAAAATAATTACAAACGTAGTCATTAAAACTTCGAAATGAAGCAAAGTAAATGTTTTAAACCAATATCTTATAATATGAGTTTCATTCCATTTCATGCAGTCATTCTCAATTCAATGTTGTTTGAAAATCCACCGGACATACAGAATAAAGATGGATTCCATTTATATAAATAAATTAACTAGTACCCTATTAAAAATAAATAAAAAACGTTTTCGTACAATCGCGTCTAAAAGCAATAAAACATTTTCTG
Source organism: Latrodectus elegans (assembly GCA_030067965.1). NCBI lineage: Eukaryota > Metazoa > Arthropoda > Arachnida > Araneae > Theridiidae > Latrodectus > Latrodectus elegans. The sequence goes on along the minus strand of CM057809.1, from coordinate 73,390,630 downwards.
TTGACCTCTTGTTAGAAGCAAACTTACAAAAGTTGAAATTTTTAATCATTTTCTGTGTAATTTTAAGCATTTAAGTGGATTATTATGGAACATCAATTAATTTTTTTTTTATCAGATTCATAGAAAAGCTTTAAATAACAATAATGTAGATGTATTGCTATTTAAGTGCCTGATTATATGTTAGACTCATATACATAACCCATTAAGTATGACAGATTCGTATTGCATATAAAGACCGTTTATCATGTAATATCAATATAAATAAGATGAAGTAAATATAAAGTAATAGAGTGCAATTGAAACTGACTGGAAATATGCATACATAGATGAGACAAAATAAGAAAAAAACTCTCACATCATAGAAGGATAAAATAAAGGATTTTGTAATAATTTAAATCACTAATATTCAATAGGTTATTCCGCTATTTCTTTAGAAAGTTGAAAATATGTTTATTTCATGGTAACAATAATTTTATTGAAGACTCTAACTTTTCTATGTTTAAAGAATATTTTAAGAGTGTCTTGAAATAAAACTGAAAAGAAAATTAATTTCCTAATTGCATTGTCAAAAATCTTTAGAAGCATGGAAAAGTTATAATTTTAATGGAATTTTAGCAAAGGAAAAAAAATGAATTACAAAATATCTATTCAAAATAGCTTTTCAAAGATTTTTTACTGATCTGTATAATTACACCTAGAATTAATAAATTTAACAACTTTCATAGAAATAAGTCACACAAAATGTAGTGTCAAGCGTATCCGTGATACGCGTGACACTACTATGCATAATCTATGCATAAATTGGATAGAAAGCAATATTTTGTGAAAACTAGTATTGTTTACTTTTTACTTCAGAGACAATTGCACATTATTAAATTTCTGTAAAATGTATGTTTGAAGCTATAATGTAAAAAGGAGTTTCTAATTTATATAACTTTCGAAACGCTTGCATATGTTTTGACTCGAGTTACAACTTCCATTCATTTAAAGACATTTTGCTCTTTTTAAATCAGAATGAACGATTAATTTGTAATTTTCAGAAATGCAACTTAAAATATTCAGATACGGGAATTAACTCATTCGCATTTAAAAAAACAGAAACTAGCTTCGACTTGGTTTTAATTGTAAGCATATAAACCTATTTAGAATTTAAAATATCGATATTCAACTTAAATTATTTTTATTGAATAAGAGTTTCATTATTTTTAATGATAACATGAACGTTGTAATGAATACATATTTGTGTAACTATTATATGTACGTATGCGTACAATTTAAGGTTTATATATATATATATATATATATATATATATATATATATAATATATATATATATATATATATATATATATATATAATATATATATATATATATATATATATATATATATATATATATATATATATATATATATATATAAATTCTGTAAATAAAATTAAATTGAGGAATAACACAATTATATAAAGTGGAATAACTATTATATGCTAGTTATAATTGCACTTATCTTCCAACTAAAATATTAAGAATTTACTACCAAATTTTATATATTGTACATTATATAGGTTCAAGGAATTTAATACAAGCAGATTAATGTTAATTAGTTGATAGCTTATGTGAAATTATCAAAAGAAATGATAAATATATAATAACTAAATAATTTGTGCAATTCAGAGCAAAATTTACTAGAAGTAAAATGTAAAATTGATAAAATATATTCATGAGTTATACATTGGATTTGAATAAATAAAAAGAAGCTTTTTATAAATGTTTGAGCATTATTTATTCAAAAAATACTCTTTTTCTTGAATAAATAGTTTCTGAAAAATAAATGAATAAATATGTATTTGTCCCCTATGTATTTTTCGTGTAAGATAATTGTCATTTTTTGAAACTTGAGTGCTTTTGTAAGCATGTTCATAAATTTCGATGTTTAAAACAGCAGCAGCAAAAGTCATCATTTGCTAAAGGTGTCCAAGATTACAACATGGTGTCGAAAGTAACTAAAGCTTAACAGTTTAACTTAAATGACATTATAAATCAATGTGAAACTAATTGCTGTTAAAAATCAGATACCATTTTAGCATGAACACATATTTTGCTCTGGAAAAACGCTTGTACAGAACCTCGATATATTAGTAATCCTTAAGGAATGGTCTCCATGGTTTTTTTTATAACAGTATACATTTTTTATTCTTACTAGATCCATCACATCTAATAGATACTTGACATAGAAAGGCAGCACTTTTTACATTTGCAATTTGTTTTCTCAATAGAATAACTGAAAATGAAATGTAATATTACATGGATTGGAGATGCTCATTTCCTCGTAAAATGATAAATTATTTCTTTGTAAAAGGATAAATCATTTTTTTTTTCAAAATGATGAAAGTGGTAATCAACACTTAGTATTGTTTTAAGGAATACTATGCACGAAACATAAAATCAGCTGATGTTCTCCAACATTGACTAACTGTGGTATAGATCAAAGCAACGTTCATCGTTGACTTACATTTCTTTCAAGAAATAAATGCTAGTGGTCCAGTAAAATCTTTTGATGTTAACATTCGGTACATTGATATGTGTGAACTCTAGATGCTTATTATAAATAAAAATAGAGAACAGTGTCCGTTTTTCTTGATTCTTCTTGTGAAAACTGGTGTATTCTCACATATTTAACTGTCAAATAAAATACCTTTATATGCAATATTATATGGATGAATATATATTTAAAATTTAAGGTAGAGAAAGGATATAACATAGATTTTAAATAAATGCATAACGCTTTTGATCAACTTGAAGAACTTCTTTGCTCTTTATAAGCAAAAAGCTTGTTGTTGTGATCTCATGCTAATTTAAATAATAAAATACAATTGACTATGTATTTTTTAGCAATTAAAAGTTTAGCAATAAATAAGTTTAAAAGCATATTGAAATATGAAATATAAATATTTTATAACAATATGTTTAAAATTTAAAAAAAAATAAACGCACACACAAACCAATCCTTTAATGAAAAGCATTTGGGTATTTTGCAGAAAAAACATACACGCATTCAATGATCTTTTGTGTAATTTCAAGACTGTGAGAATCATATTTAATCTTTTCAATTTCGGTTTACTAAAGAATGCAGTTAAAAGATAAATAACAAATTAAAAAACAGCAATAATATTTGTAATAACTCTGTAAGATTACAATCACTGGTATCAGTGGCATCCAGGTATGATGGCTGTGTGTATAATGTTTAAACACAATGATATTAGTGCGCACAAATAGATTCATGAATTTATATTTTAATATTCAAAAACATCCAATTTAACTGCCTACTTTTAGAATAGTTTTTAATTCAATTTTGCACTTTTAGAATATATTAGAAAGGGAAATAAAAAAAACTATTGTAAATTTAAAAATTCAACATATTTAATGTTAGATAAAATATCAGCATTCTGATAAATAATTGAATGTTGTGCACTAATATTTTCGTACCATAGAAATTTCAACCATATTATTTAAATTATATAACAGGCAGCCGCAAGCTTCTGAAGGAAAGAAATTCTCAGATCGAATTGCAATGGATAAAATAATTTTACAGTTCTTCACAGATGGGGAGTCTTTACAGTAATGTTATTATGCCAGTAAAAAAGAAACAGTGTTATCATTCATTTCAACACATTTTTATTTAGTTTCATGTATTTGAAGCTCTTATTTATTTGCATAATTTATTTTATTTCTATAAATTATTTAAGAAAGTTGTAAGAAAATCAGATTTTCCTCTGATAGATCCAGCATGACTAATAAAGTGTTTATTTGATTGGAAGTTCCAACAAACGTAAGTTAGTAATCAGGGAGTTAAAGTAATAATTTTAAATCTTGAAATAATCTGATTAATGATCAATTTTAGAGTTAATAGAAATTTTTGAACAGTAAATCATAAAGTGAAATTTGAAAACATGTTTATAAAAGTACAAATCTTTTTAGAAAATCTCATTTATAATAAATTTAAATGTTATAGTAAAATACGATAATTCATCATTGATATTAATGTTTACAAGTTTATGAAATATAAAAATTATTGAAATATAAAAAAATATATAAATGTTTTTGAAATATAAAAAATATATTTCAATATCTGAAAGTTTGACTTCATGTAATACGTATATGCACATAATTTTAAAAGGAACGTTAATTTTAAAATAACGATACAAAGTACAAAGTGTGTTTTAAGCCTTAATAATTTTATTTATGGTACAGAATATTCTCTTGGAATATTGTTTATGAAGCTGCTGCTATTTAAGAAGTTCATAGCTCATTCATTAAAAGTTAGCAATGTAATAGCACAAATCTAGTAGTGAGATCAATTATATGATTAACACGCATGTCCAACGTAGAATATTTACATACAATTATAATGTAAACAAATAACTAAAAATGTGTAAAAAAAGAAACACAATTGAGCAAGTGAAATTCCTTCGAATATATTTTATTTTTCAACAGCATTGAAATCTAATTCATGAAATATTTTTATATCAATTTTTCATCTCTTATTTATGAAACATATTCTAGTCAAAATGTTTGAATTTTAGCTTATCGAATTTTTTTTTATAAAAAGCAAATATCCAACAATATTCTGTATGCTTACCTTTTCTTTTTTTAATAGTTTATAAATAGAACTCACGTTGCAAATTATGAATAAAATATTTATTTATTTATTATTTAACAAAATATTTTAACAAGATATTAAATTCAATAATATTTGTATATATATATTAAATTTAAGTTCATATTATACTTATGATAATAATATTTCTGTTTTGTTAATGAAATTGCTTCTTAGAGATTTATTATTAATTATTATAGTAAATTAACAAAATATAGTACAACATACTTGGAAATTTGTTAATACAAAAATATATGTATTTTAAAACTTGGAAGTTTGGCTAAAATTGTGATTATGCAGAAATATATAGCAAACAAGAGAATATATAAGCAAAATATAAATATGTATTATAAGCATAATAGTATACCAGAGTATTTAAAAACAGCAAAAATAAAACAAATTAGAAGATAATTTCTACTCACATTATACTGAAAGAATTTTATTTTTGACTGCAAAATCAAATCGACTATCAAAATTAAATCAATTTTTTCTATCTTTAAATACTAAATGTCAAAGATATTCCCAAGAATTCTGTAATGTTAAAAGTTTCAAAAGTAGAATTTGATTGTTATTACTTATCTTAGCTAATTTCTGCTTTAGGGAAAATAATACTTTACATTGGGAATGAAAGAAAATTGAACAATTTTTTCTTGTCACGATCCAAATAATTAGAGATTTCCTTTTCTAATAAATAGCTTCGTAGTTCAAAACTAATTTAAATTTTTCCTCCTAAATTGAGAGTTGGGAGGGGGTGAATATTCTTCCCTGAGTATTCGTGAGAGCAAATTATTCATCACTTAATTTAGACATATTCTTCATTGAATTTTAACATTCATGTAAAAGGAAAGGAATTTGCTTATATTTTTTATAATAAATGCCAACATTTTGATTTGTTAAATGATTTTTATGACTAATGCGCGTTTTATCAGGACTTTTTAATAATTTTTTTAAATTTAATTATCTTACAATGAATAATAAATATTTATCGGCCTGTTAAATACATCTAAATTTTCAGTTTGTTTTAATAAAACTATTCAATTTTTGAGTGAAAATGTTCGAACACTTTTTATGAAATTAAAGTTTTGCATAAATTATGAAAGAAGTCATTTTGTTTAAATTATTTTGTTAGATTTTATCCTCTAAAAACATTAATTCAGGCTATTATAAATTTAAGACTACAATAAATGTGTATGTATGTACATTAAAAAGAAATCTATTCCAGTACACAAGCTCACATCAACTTTATCTGCGTAATTAATTTTAAATAAAACTAATTAATTGACTTCCTCAACCAAGTAATTAATTTTTTATAATAAAATAATTAATAGAATGGAGCATCATGGTATTAATTGGATAATAGTTAGATAAAAATATATTAAATTACAGCTTTTATTGCCAGCCACATATTGATCTTTCTTGCATTATTTATCATTTTTTTGTTAACGATATATGTTGTTTTAAATAAAAATATCTGGTTAAAAAACATATTTGATTAAATAAACTATATTTGTAGAATTACTTGTAACTTTGTACACATTTTTGTTAGTAAATTATCAATTAACGCCTTAAGTAAAATTGCCTTACAAACTTTATTTTTAAGTTTAGTAAAAGCATTTCAACAGTTTTGCTTTTATTTAAAAATAGCAATTACATGATTATTGTGTGTATATCTTACAAATACATTAAATTACAGTTTTTATATAATACTAGAATATTTTTCTTTGATATATACTTAAAAAAAAAAGGCGAATGATCACAAACATTTGATATCTACCAAAAATTGTCTGAAACATATCAGTATCAATTTAAAATGCAAATTTCTGTATTAAATATTAAATTCAAGGAAATTTAAAATTCTTAGCATAATTCAAACTATTTATAGTTTTGGCAACGAAATAAAATTATCCTTCTGATTTTTAAACTGTTTTGAAAGTATTTTATCGGAAAATAAAATAATTATTACATATATAAATAAAATCATGTCGACATTATATTAAAACTTTAATTTAATCGGCCAGATTATAAAAACTCAAATATCACAATTTGTTTTAAAATATTTCTATGAAATGATTACTGATTTATAAAAGAACAATTTTTTTATAAATTTCAGCTATGTAAATATATGTACACACATTTGCCAAACATTACAAATTCGCACAATATTTTAAAACAGAGGTGGCCAAACTTATGAAGAGTTTTACCTTTTTCCCTACTGAGAGCTACCAACCAGAATATCTATCAACTTTTCAAAAATGCATTTTTATCATTGATAAGTTTAAATTTCTAATAAATATGAAACCATTTTTATTAAAATATATATGACACAAAGAAGCCAATATTGAAGCAGTGTAATAGATAACAATTTTAGTAGTAGATTTGTTATCTAACTTTTTTGTTATCAATAAATTTTTTAATGCTGGAAAAGTCGCTTATGATTGTTATTTGAATACAGTTGTTCAAGTTGCAACAGCGTGTATATATATATATATATATATATATATATATATATATATATATATATATATATATATATATATATATATATATATATGTATTTATTTTTTGATAAAACTCATAATTTTAATAGAAATCTGACACATAATATATCGAGCATAAGATTGTCTTCGCTTCAAAACAAACCTGGATTAAAGTTGGAACCTAATATTTTCAGAAAGTGAGGAAGCGATTTTACAGATGTAAATCCCTTTAAAAACTCTCTACTGCAGAATTATCTTCTAAAAGATCAAAATGTTCTATGATACAAGTAGGTAACTGATCAGAAACAGTCTACATGAAAAGTGATTTGACGAATTTTGAAAGAAATGAAATCCTTTTTTAGTGAAATTTGTTCTCAAATCTAAAATAATTATATGCTTGGTTTGCTGCTATAAGGATTCGGTGAAGACATTTGCTTCTCAAGGATTTGTTTAAACCTGCAAAATGTTTGCCTTCATCATAGATGATATTTTTTAAACAGTTCCAGCCTTTTGAGAATGAAGCAGTGTTTATTTTCCGAAAATATCCTTATCATTATCATAAAGTTTCAAATTGAGGGTGTATATTTTACGATGATATGAGCGAGAAAAGTAAAACTCTGTAATCACACAAACCTTAACATTTAATTTACAGAAAAAGTCACGTAATTCTTTCAAATGTTTCATGCAAAATCAGGAAGTGTCTCTTGCAAGCTTTGTTATGTTCTGCCTCTAGTGAACCAAAGAACTTTCGTAAGGAGCAATTGATCACCATACTGGCACTCTAATTCCTCAGTCAGTGCTCTGAATAAATGTCTCTGAATTGCATGTACTCTAATTTTGTTCACTATTTTTATGACCCTTTCCCTTATACCATTCAAATTTAAGGAACTTTCTACAAAATAATTTGATGTTAAAACGGAAATTTTGGAAAACTGATATTTTTACCACACAAGCTTAACTCTTCTCTCAGCTTAACTCTGGAAATACTTCATCAGTTAGTGAGCTCACCAACATACTTATAAAAGTATTTTCAACGTTGATAAGATCGTTAATTGCAAAAAAAAAGTTCTTTTTTGTAATGCATCTTTTTATATAACGATGTAAACTTCAGCTGCAACTTTATTAGTTCGCAAAACTATTTAAAACCATTCTTGGAAAAATAACATTTAGTATTATATTAATGACTGATTTTTATAACATTGTGAAATTAAGAATTAATCTATACGCTTTACATTTGATTAAAACATTTTCTCTTATTTAAATTCTCTAAAAAAATGGTAATATATATATGTTGACTTTAATTGTGTGAAATTTACGTAATTTACATTATTTCCTTTTAAACTTAGAAAAATAGAGGATCCAGTTCTTTATTTTTCATACCTCACTTTTCTGTCAACGAAAACTTTAACTTATCTCAGTAGGAGGAGTCTTTTTTTTTGATTTTGGTTACAAAAGAATACACACACACACATATGACTACATTTTTTATACTTATGAGCCGCGTATATGAGTAAAATAACTAAATATTATTAAATATTATTTCGATTTTCATGCCTTGGATAAGTCAATATGTGCTTTCTAAATTTTTTTAAATATACCAGAATAAATATCAAATTAACATTTTCTTAGAAATATTTTGAAATAATTTAGAATTCTATTATAGTAAAGGAATTTGGTTATACTTTAAATTTTATTTTAAATTATATAATTATTTGTATGTATATGTATATATATATATTCGATCAGCATCACCTCTATTCACTTTAATTATTTCCTATCTGTCGTTAATAATAGATAATATGTATTTTTTTATAGATGATAATTTTCTTAGCAAAAAGCCTATTTTAATTTATGTATACTACTTTTTATTATAAATCCCATAAAAACCATGTAAAAGTATCTCATTACTCTGGGGATACTTTTAATTCGTTTTAAATAAAAAATAATGAAAGTAAAAAGAAAAAAATCCCACTTTAATACACTCAACAATATAGTTTTTCAGTATATCCTATTCTTTCCATTTTTTAAAATGCAAATATTTCCATATAGTGTGTTTTCCAAAATCCACTTTTATAAGCCTTGAAAATTGTGGGTATTTTGTTATTATTTTATTCAGATTAGCGGAATAAAATTGCAAGATAATGCGAATTGATTGAATATCAGATATTGTTTGTCATTTTCTCAGCCTCTTTTTCATATAACAGGTGAGTATATGAGGCTATAACTTCGTACAGGAGATCTTGTCAAATGAGTAATGAAATATTGTAAATTGAGATAGATTACACTTGCCTAACGCTTTTGTGATTCGCTGATAATTTCCTATCGTCGGTATTTTATTCCCTTATGACTATGTTATGTTTCTCATGCAGATATACTCTGATAAAAAGCATAAATAAAAGTGTGATATATGTGTAAATATATAATATATATGTATTACATTTGCGTATTTAAAAAGAGAATCAATGACTTATCTTCACATACATTTATGTTTTAATACTTATCAATGTATTTTTGTACGCATCTTTTAATTATTAAAGCAAAAATTAAAATTAAGTTTTGAAAAATTACTTTTATAATCTTTAAATTTTTTGCATCTGTCAAGTATCAAAAAGTAAAAGTAATATTATTTAGGTGTTTCGCTTGTAAAACATCGTAGAAACATTTAAAAATAGTTTATTAATAATTTTATTTTTAAATACACTTTCACAGAGCTAAAAGTAAAGGTTTAATTCAATTAATAATATATATTAAGCACTTTTTTGATCATGTGTCTTCATTATCTAAAAAAAATCTTAATTTTTGTACTTTTATGTTTAATTTCTCTTCTGCATTGAAATATGCGACTCGTTAAATATATTTTCAGGAATTGTACTCGAGAGAATTATAATTTATAAAACGTCGCACACACACACACACATAGAATTCATATTGTATTAAAACGTCACCAACCTATAATTTTCAATAAAGGAATATAAACTCCAAATTTTCTTGATTTTATAAATTTTTTTAAATTTTCTTATCCAAAATATTATTTAAAGTACTGCACTCCTTTAAAAATATTTTTCTAGAAGTAGCACCCACTGTGTTTTAGGTAATTTTTCATTCACCAAAAGTAACAGAGTTTGTGTGAAAAAATTTTAAATATCTGTCATAAAAATGCTAGATTTTTCTTTTAACTGAGTATTTCAATGTATTGCTATTTTAAAGATGTTTGTAAATTTTATCTATAAATTTATCGTTTATAATCATAAGTGTTTTGAAAAAAGCAAACATTTCACCCTTTTACTATAAAAATATCAGCACCTTAGAATATTTATAAGTTATCCTTATGGAATTCAAATTTAATATGCTAAAGAATCGGAATACTTTTCAAGACTTCTGTTCAGTTTCTAAAGGGATCAACCCCTATTTGTTATTTAAGACTTATTATTACTTAAGAATATTTTATTATAGTTAAATTTATTACTAGATATGTATAGAAAAATGTAGCACTCTTTGCTGTTTTGGATAATTTTAAATATAATATACAATACATACAAATATTTTAAATAAAATTTGCTCTTTTAAACTGAAGCTATTAGCCCCTTTAAAAGGGAAGATCAGATTATTCGACTATCTGGTTTCTGTCATGTTAAATACAACTTACAATAAATGCGAACATTTTAGTTAGAAAATTTCCGCCCTATTGAAGCCATAATATCATCTGAAATAAGAATTAAGTAAAGCAAAAATAGTTATATATAGTTTTGAAGATAATATTTTTAAAAATTAGATTCTTCAAAAAAATTCTTTAAGTGCTTAAATTCTCAGAATGTTTAAAATTAAAAGTAGATCAGTATATATTTATTCGTAAAGTCGAATTAATGAAAAAGTAATAAAATACTTTCAATACTTAAAAGTATTTTCTTGCAACATTTTTGAACAGTGACATTTATTTAATATTTTAAATTTAATTCAATACTTTGACATTATATTTATTAAATTTAAGGAACATCATAAAATAGGCTATTCATGTCATCTTTATTAAATGGTAAATATTTCAACATAAATAAAATAGAATATTTGAATAAAAATATTATATTTATTTATAATTTTAAAATTTTTATTTATTTTTATTACTATCTATATACAAAATACAAATTGTAGTTGATTTAGCAGTAAAATTTGCAGTTAAATGATTAGCGCTCTGAGTTTTCTGTTTAATAGTTTATAGGATTAATTTTTAAAAAAAAACGGCTTGAAAGCTTATAGTGGCTTGGAGTAAGTGTCTTATTAGGTAGTTCTCTCGTGTAAAAAGTTACCGTATAGAGCGACAGCCAACTGACCGTGGGTGAATTGTGATAGTGCTTTCAATTCGTGTGTTTAATTCCCATATTGGACATCCAAATCCGATTCAAAATGCAATTTTAAACAGTTTTTTTTATCAAGTTTATCCATAAGTACAAAAAATTGTTCAGTGACAAATCAATCAATCCAATTTAAACTTTGGGGCATAAGTCTTTATACACTTTATTAACGTTATACTGCTTTATTTATATATATCAGACTGATTAATGATTCACATGGATGCGTTTTGCAGTTAGATTTAATATCCTTAATAATTTAAAAATTAGTAATCATTATTTAATATAAACTTTATTATATTCTTCTATAACACTGAATTTTCCCTTTCATACTCCTCCGTAAAACTTTCGAGTTTTTTTTCCTTTAAGATAAGAAATATCTCAATGGTTAACAGGTAGGTAAAAACATTCGTAAGTTTTCAAATAGAAATAATTCCCAATCCTGGCAATGAGTGCTTAGTTCACGTGAATTAGGTACTACATTTTTAATTAAGTATTTTAGTAAGTAATTGTCTAAGGATTCATTGATAATAATTAATTTAATTCAATTAAATATGTTTGAATGAAAATAAAAATGTATTCTATGCATACTGAACTGTTAAAAATAACTTAATTCGTACACATTTATTATTAACTTTCGAAAAAATACTTAAAAATCTTCAATGAAACAGCTGTTTGAAAAATGTATTTACAAATCTAGTAGCTCTAGAGTAGAAAAACTTCATGAAACTAGAATTTATCTTTGCATATAAATTAATTCATTGAACTTAAAAATATCTCAGCATACAACCAACAGAACTGTCGAGAACATTGAAACTTTCAGCACAAAGATCTAACTCTACGTATTTCAATTTATCGTGTAAAAATAATTAAGTTAACATTTTATTGTCTCATAAAACCAGAATAAGTACCTACTGTTCATAATTTTTAGAAATATTTTATGTCCTTTTTATTGGCTTCAATTTTGTTACAGAAATATTCAACTTATATGTATAATCTCTTTTGAAAATCTTAAACCGCATGTGGAATGGTTTCAAAAGTAATTCCATAGTTAAATCAGTAGATTGCAATAAATTCTGCAATTACATTTAAAATGAAATAAAAATTGAATATAATAATACAATTTTATAGGAAAATCGTATGCCTACCATTAAGCAATGTAAAATATTTTTTATTAATTTTAATTACATTCTTTTGAATTTTTACGAACTGCTAAACAATAAAATTCCCTATAATCAAATATTTCTTTGAGCAGTTGAATATAAAATTTTAAAATTGATCTCGCTTTAGGAAATATAATACTTATAAATATGTAATATTGAATTCTCTCTCTCCTGAAATTAACTAAATAAAGGACATTACTGAAATAATTTGATGAGATTTTTTGACGAATTAGGCTTGCGCGTATAAAAAGAGGGAAATATTTTCTTTGTCAACAGAAAAATATACCATAATTTATGAAATATGAATCAATGTAATTCTTAATTTAATTTAACTCGTTTATTTTTCCCTTTTTATATAATTTAAAAATTTCCTTTAATGATTGTCTACATATTTTAACTCATATTTTATATGATAGTGATATTTAAGCTAAAATAATGATAAAAAGTAAAATTATATGCAGTATAACTTAAATATCCTTAGCAGATTTTTAAATTGGTAATATTAATGAAAAGACACATAATTTAAAGATTTTGCTTAAAAATATCGCATGAAGCAGTTAGTAATTGAATTTGTTAATATTGAATTAAGATTACAGAAGAATTATAGAATATTAAAAACTTATTCACACACATTAGAATATATTTGTTGAAGTCTCCTTTTTAAAATAACTACAAATATCAATAAAAATATAAGTTATCTTTATATATATGTTATTTTGATTTCAGAAATTAATTTGATTATTTTCTTTATTTGCTTTTTTTCATGGCATTCCAGCAGTGTATTTAAGATGCACAGAGGATATGATTAAAAATAACTAATGATAAATTTGAATTTGATAGTAGTTTTCACTCAAACTATGGTACAAATTAATGGTACTTTTAAAATCTAAAAATATTTTGTCACGTTTTAGGTACAGAAAAATGAAATTTCAAACCCATATTTACATACTCTGCAATAGTATATTAATTATGAAGATAAGTAGAATTTTTAAGTTTTTGTAGTTTTTGATAAAAAAATAATTTTGTTGTTGGTTAGATTGGAAAATGCAGCAACTATTAAAAATAACGATCGATTGCGAGTATTACATGATCACCTGCTTGCTTATTTATTTAATTTTTGATAGAAATGTGTTTGTTAATTCTGTTCCTTGGATTACTTGGATATTTAAGACTATTTCAAAAGTGAATCACTCATGTGTATTTGAAGAATACTAGACCCGTGTTCATTAAAGTGAATAAACTCAATAGTTTTTCTTCAGATCCAGATCAAGAAACTTTTATATGTTATCGAACGATTCCACAATGTTTCAAATTGTAAAATACTATTTCCAAATGTATTTCACTTTCATGAAGCTCATTAATGATTTCAGTTATATCTGAGTAAATAGTTAAAAAAGTCATTTTTTTATTTACAGTTAGAAACAGAACTAACATTAAGAGATAACGTTTTGTAATATAAATTATTATGTTATTAAAATTTCAATATAAATATTCAAATGCAATGGTATTTTACATGCATTACTTGAAATATATGATTTTATGTGAATTTATCAAGTATCCATTATTAAAAATAAATGATTAACAAATTAACTAACTTGGAGTTGAATAAAGCACAAAAATAAGTAGACCTGACAATTTGGATAACATATTAAGATTATTTAAATCAAATACTTGCAAAATCACATATAATTTCATTTTAATAAAGTGCAAACTAATCTATCATATTTGATATTCATAGTGATTTAAACAGTTCCTTGCGGAGTCTGAAAAGGGCTATATTTGAATTGGAAACACTCCTAATGTGTTCAGATAAATTAATATTAACAGCAAGTTTTGAAATATTGATTCGTCAACTGAAGGTAATTCAAAATTTAGTGTTAAAGCTATAAAGTAGTAATTTTCGGAAGTTTAGATTTTCCAATGAAGATTGAATCAAAGTAAGTGGAGTTCTACTTCAAAGCGCATGTTCCACGAAATTAAATGCATCTGATCGAATCATGCGCGCGTGATAATTTCCTCTTGCAATCCAATAAATAAATGGGATGTCATTTATCAACTAACTTACAAGTGTAAGTGGTGTTATGTTGGAGTGTCAGGTGCAAGATGCATGAATAATGATTCATTAAAATCAAAGCAATGTTCATGTGGTAATGATTATTTATTCCTTTGGGTCAAAACTTTATATAAATTTATGTTACTTGAAACTTCATGCAGTTTCATATGAAGTTAATTATTCACATTTTATAAACATAAAAAATTTTCCTATCACGTCTGATTTATCTGTAAATGTACATTTATTAAACATCTATTATATACACTGCGAAATATATTCTGTTTTGGTTTTCCATTTAATTCTAAATTACAATAAGCATTCTTTATTTTGGCATTGCATTTAAATCATGTAAGGTAAATGCTAAATCACAGTATTAATGTCAGTTTAAAATAATAATTGAAACAAATTTCTAGAAGTCCTTTAGTGTATTCCATATGAACAAATGGTAACATCTACAATTTTTATGACATGGTAATGGAAATGATTCTGAACATTTAAAATTACATTTGAGAAATACACTAATAAAATCTATTGACATAATTCTTAGTACACTGCCAGACATTGGAAATGAAACACCAAGAAAAAGTGTCCAGAAAATTACGCAAATTTCTCGGTAGACGAACCTTACCGAGTTAAGCAAATGATATGGAATGCACAGCTCCTCAGCGGATGTAAGATAAGATATAAAGGGTGGAATCGGCAGAGTGGGCAGTATTCGCGGCGTTATTGCTGCTTAGAAAGTAATCGTTGAAAATTTGTTCTTGTTGCAAAGGATACCATTAATTGCAAAGCACACCAGGCAGTCATCGATGGAGTCAGTTCCAGTAAATAGACGAGTTTATGAGGTGCATGGTGATCGGACTGAGAAGTACATGTTTGCTCTTATTGCAAATTGAAGCTGACAGACACCTGGAAGCATCCACAGTGCACTAGTTGGCGTGAAAATGGTTGGAATAAGAAGCTGTGTAACGTTTACAGGGTGCAGCTGCAGCTAGAGTGATGTCAGCACGCGTGGATCAACCCGTCTGAATAAAGTTGGTAACGTCCCCGCAAACCACGCCTGCCGAAATTCTGCAGCATGTGCAAGACACACTGGATGCTTTCATATAGAGAACAACCATTTACTGATGATTAGTTGCTAGTGGCCTGTGCTCACGGAGTCCGTTAAGAAGAACCATAACTTAGACATTGACCCCATAACTTAGACGGTAACGCTTAGAATGGTGCTTGATTAGACCAATGTGGACAGCGGAGTGACACAGGATCATCTTCTCAGATAAGTTCCACTTCTGTTTCTTTATCAGTAAGATAATGGCCGACTGCACATTGCTTGCATCAGCCAACATGCCATGCAATTTGTAAAGCTGCCTCCTTTGCCACCGTGCTCGCCAGATCTCTCACCAATCGAACACGTTTGGGATATGACTGAATGTCATTTGCAGACTTTGTCAATGCCTCCTCCAGAAGACACGCTTTGGCAAATGGTTGACAGGGAATGTATAGCCCTTCCTCTGGTCGCCATCCGTATTCTCATTGACTATGTGTCTAGATGTGTTGCTTCGTGCATCATCGTCCATGGTGGTCCAACAGCTTACTGATCCTGTTCTCGGTCTGCACTATGCATATCATTTTGAAATGTGGATCACTTATTGTTCGTTGCTGTCTCTGTTTGCCGAGTTTCACCACTTTCTGGTAACACCTTCTTAGTGTTGGATTTTCAGTGTCGGGCAGTGTATTTAGACAGATAATTTGATGAGCAAGTAAAAAGAATTGCTCGAATGAATAAATAGCCATTATTCATTTAAATTTATAAAAATAACTTTAAAAAGATATAAACTTCTAAAAATAGTTAGAAAAAAGTCCTTTTAATATAACTTAAAAACAGCAGATAACAAACTTAGCTTTCAAGAGAGCTCATTTTATTTATTGGCTCTTGAAGCAATACATTTTAATATATTGTTAAACAACTTGATTAGATTTCTTGTTTATTTTTTTTTATACATTTTACAAACTATTTGATTTGCAATTTCTACTATGCTAATGGTATGGAACACATATAACTCCTCTGTACTAATTTTATCTTTGTACGTCAATTAGAAAAGTTTTTCTACTATGTTTAATGCAGACAGTTGACATTTTCCTGGTGGTGTTTGATCTTGTGGTTTAAAAGGAATACTTTTAAGTCCATAGGCAACAGAATTTTGGAAGTTTGGACAGTTCAAACTATTGATTGTTTGCAATATATAGAAAATTGGAAGTGCTGGGTAATTGATAGGTTAGAAGGGTGTTTAATATGATATCTGAATGTAGTAGGACATTCTGTTAACTAATGTTAGTATATTTCTTGCTTACCGCAAAAAAGATCATAGATGTTTATAGAGTCTTCTAAATCTATAATAGTAGATGATGAATGGTTTATCGTTAGTAATAAACTAACTTAGGATTGTATAAAAATAAAAATGACCTGCTGAGAATTTCGGTACCAGAGAGTATATTCATTGTTCTTCTTCACATGAGTCCCGAATTTCTTGTCAACGGACTAGGGAGTTTTGATTAAGGATGGACTTGAGCCATGGAATGTCAAAAGTTTGATGGAGAGATTGTGTTGCTTCTTTTTCTAGTATGTTAGCTCCTTTGTTTCCTTTTGCTCCAGCGTGTGCTTTGATCCATGTAATACTTGATTTCCACACTTGTTGATGTTGGTATAAGAACTTTTAAATATCATTAAGTAGAGAAGAATGATCTTGGTTATTTATTGCTTGTATAACTGAGTTGCAATCACTTCATATTTATATACAAGAATTGCAACATTTTATGGAGATCCTTTATAATATTTAAATGCACAGTGGCATAGAGATATGATGCTGTTGCATATTGTCAAATGACTTCGTGAATACGTTTGAAATAATAATATGGAGTCAAATCGTTTATACTCTATAAGTTGTAAAGAAACTATAAGCCTGGAGACCAACATTGTGCAAAGTTGCAGACAAAATCTACATTTCCAATCTGGTAGCTAAACGGTTAAAGTTGTGATTTTTAGTCTGATGTTTTGGGGTTTTGATTCTCAATGTGAGCAGGAATGGTAGCAATGTTTCGGTTCTTATTTACAGTAGGTTCCATCGAATCATCAATCGTATTCAAAACAGGACAGAAAAATGGAAAAACATTATTTTAAAATGCATTAAACTTTTTTAGGTAACGGTACTGTATACAGTAAGATTACTATTTCGATTCAAGCAAAATTATTCAAACAAGAAAGTGCTATTCATATTCTTGAAAAATATTATCATGACTGAGACACTGTTCTCTAAGATATATTAAAAACATGTAGAATACTATCAGTTTTATGATGAAAAAAGTTCTTAAAATAACAATAGGTATCATTTTTAAAATAAAAATGCGCAAGTGAATTGAAGAAAAGAGAAAAAATATTAATATTTTTCAAAGATCCAAGATTTTTCCTTTTGATCTCAAATTTATTTTATACCAGAAAAATCCCATTAATTTTAATGGGAAAATACAAAAGTGGTAAATAACTCTTGGTTTGCATAAATGACTTTAATCAACCAAATTACTTCTGATTTCTTAGACAGGTTTGAAAATAAAATGTACCTGAAAGAAGTGTATCAAAATTCAAAACCAAATAATTATATCAAAAAATTATTTCTAATAAATATTATAGGCGTAGCTTTAATCATAAAAAACAAATACATAATACACTAATTAAAGTTTTGTGTGTAATACATTCGATAAACACCATCGCATTCTTGATAATCAATTTATATTTTTCTTGCAATTTCCTTTATAAAATGTTAGTGTTTTTAAAATAGTTGTTTTGTTTATTACTTTCGGCTTATTTTCAAAAGTCAAATAGATTACAAATGTTTCTATTTTAATGAAAGATAAATATGTTTATTATTTGCGACACATCTATCAATTTAAAATTTGGGTACCATCAAAAGCCATAAAAATAATTTTTCAGTGACAAATGATAAATCACTTAGAATTGAAGACCAAGTTTAAATATAAACTATATTACAAACGTTACCGTTAACAAGTAAATGAAAGTTTAATTAAATTAAGTTGGTAATGTAAAACAGATTAGTATTTTGTCAATACATTTATAGGTTTAAGTTCAAATTAAGATAGATTAAATATAATAAAAATAGTTTAACTCTTAATCAATGCATTCATTTCTAAAATACCTAAATAATCCTTCCGCATGAGCTGATACTCAAGAAAAGTTAAAAGATATTTATTTTGTAATATTCTGTAATAAAAGAAAATAGCAACGATAAACAATTTACGTACATATTAAGCTGTTCTTCAGAAATAAAGCATTGAAATTAGATTTTAAATTAATCTAATGATTTAGTCACCAGAAATGTATGTACCAAAAAGCATCTAATGCTTATATATAACGTTATAATACATAAATATGCTTTATACACACACACACACACACACACACACACACACACACACACACACACACACACACACCTACACACACACACACACACCTACACACACACACACACATATATATATATATATATTAATAATTCAATAAGATTTAAATTATTTAATGGTTTTTCAACTGCGCAGTTCGAATAATAAAATTAAGTTTCGATGTAGAAATGTCAAAATTCTCCAAGATTCATAAAATCGAACACATAATTTTCGAAAATATGCTTGTGTAAATGCATATCAAATTCAGAAATTCAAAATTCATGCTTCAAAAGGAGACATATTCAAATTCCTAGATTGAAACGATTATGAATAAAGTTATAATTTCCCAATCTGTCAAGGTAAGTGTAAAAGTAGGAGGAAGAAAGGCAAATTTTGAGGAATTAAATTCTCCAGGTCGAAGTTCGCGTGACAATCTCCGCTTCCCCACTAATGAATAAATGGGATGTCACTCATTCATCGGCATGCAAGCAGAAAAGGTGTGAAGGTGGGATGGGAAGCGCAAGGTGCACGAATAATAATTAATTAAAAGTAATGTACTGTGTGTGTTCCCCTATTTCTTTGGATTAAAAGTTTACATTCTCAAGCAATACTCCATTATAATCAAGAAAAACAGAGCTTAAAAAATATCAAATAATGGATTTGAACATCTTGCCGATAAATGACGTAAAATTTATAGATATTTCTATATTTAAAAGAATAGATATTTAGGAATATAAAAATAGATATTTTTTATTCCTGCATTTCCACTAAATATTAGTGAGATAATACTGAATGTTATAAATATATTCCAATTTTTAAATGTTAATGTGATAATTAATTCACACTTACAATATAGATCTATTTATGTAACTTAGAATTGCTGTAAGGTATTATTTCATGAGTCATCTTTTTAAAAATGTTTTGAATTTATACATCATTTTATATGTTAAACCATTTATTGCGGTAAACATCTAAAGCAGTCTATGTAAGGCTAAAAATATGTCTTTCACAGCAATGCATTAATGCAAAGGAGGTGGAATATAAAGAAAATAAACATGTATGATAAATGCATCAACAACTGATGAATAATATTAAATTTGTTTATTCTTAAAGCGTATATCAAGTCAAGTGTTTTTATTCCTGATTAGTTTCTCCTCTGTTAATTTTTTGGGTTTTCCTTTTTTATCATTTATGAATTTGAAACTTGTCCTGGAAATATTTTGCTGAATATAGAAAAGAACATTTAGATTTAGCTACTATAAACTGTTAGATGATTCACTGTACTGTTAAGTAAATAATTTATAATGTTGTCACACTGAAAGGTACATTTTTTGCATAAGAAATTTATGAAGAGAGAATAATCATAATTATTTATGGCAGCCTGTTTATTGCAGGGCCAACAAAGTTCCTTTGAAATTCATTATAATTCTATATTCTCAAACTTCCAGAAGCTTAAACAACAGTTCTTCGAAGGAATATACACTGATATGGCCACCATAAATACAGCACCTTGAAGGAAGCATGCAAATAACATGAAATTTACAACATGGATTAGCGGAGGTTATATATGAAAATGATTATAATTACAGCGAAGATGCACATCACGGCCACCTATGGCGCCACTTCAAAACGTTATTTAAGGTTTGGAGATTCTGATGATTTCAAATTCAGCAACTGTGTTTTTCTTGTGGTTTTATATATATATATATATATATATATATATATATATATATATATATATATATATATATATATATATATATATATATATATATATATATATATATATATATATATATATATATATATATATATATATATAAATCAACTATGCATCGTAGTAAACGCATCGGTCATTTTTTTATCAAGTATCCGAGTTCAACAGTGGAAGGATAGTAGCCTACCGAGATTGTGGATTATCTTTCAGAGAAATCAATAATCGTGTTGAACGAAGCCAAACAACTGTAATGTGGATATGTGAACGTTGGATGCCGGAGAGTACAACGGACGACGTGTTCTATCGCATGCACCTCAGTGCACCACCACTTCACGAGATAACAGGCAAACTGTGCGCATGTCAGTGATGGATGGCTTAGCCCCATCGCGAACCATGTCGCAGCACATTTAGTTTTTATCGCATCATCCAGTGTCTGTGCGTACCATTAGACGCTGTTTACAGCAGATCAGTCTGTCCACAAGACGTCCAATTGCTTCTATCTTTGGTGCAGAACTACAGACGTATTCGCCGCCAAAAGCGAGAGGAAAGAAGGATGTGGACAGCAGAATGAAATGAAATTGTCTTTACTGGCGAGTCACGCTTCTGTCTGCAAACCACGACAGTCACATTTGATTCTGGATACACCGTGGAGAGAGAATGCCGAACAGCTGCGTTATGCACCACCACACAGTTCCTACACCAGGTATTATAGTATGGGGTGGTATTGGATATCACCCTCTCCGTCCTCTAGTACACATTGCTGGTACTTTAAATAGCCAGTGCTACATCTCCGTGGTGTTGAAGCTAGTTGTTCTTCCTTACCTTCAGGGCTTGCCCACAGCCATATTTCAACAAGATACTGCTTCACATGTGACACGCATTGTATAAAGGTTCTCTGTTAATAGACAGATTAAATTGTTTCAATGGCCTTCTCGCTCTCCAGATCTTTCACCGTTAGAAAACATATGGCCCATGTTTTTTCAAGAATTGACACAGATTACCTGCCCAGCTGTCATACCAGATCAATTTTGGTAATGTGTGGAAGCTGCTTGATATAATGTATCCCAAGAATACATACAAAGTCTCTTTGAATCAATGCCGAGGCATGTGACAGCGGTGATCTCCAACAATGGTGGCTACTCTGGCTATTGATTTTGGCAGGAACCACACTTCACAGAAGTCTATAAATTTAATCACTTCATACTTGGTCAACATGTTATCGACAAAATAAATTTTGTTGTGATATCTCTTCTCTTTCTTGGTGTTGCAATTTGGAAGGATAGCAGCGTAGTATTCAAAAACAGAGCCTGTATTTTTAGGGTAATAGATACTATAAAATTGTTAATGCACAGGAAATAGTTTAGTAATTGTAAATTTTCATAGATTTAATTTAGAGGAGAAAACGATGGGACTTTAAAAATATGCCTAAAGAATCAGAATATTTATTTTGCGAAGTCTTGCTATTAATGTATATAAAACTTAACATTTTATTAAAATGTTTCATTTCTCAGTCTAAATAAAGCATTACCTAAAAAGGCGTACCAGGCTTTAAAAATATATCTATAATGAAATTCATCTCAAAGCATTTCTCTTAACCAGTCATTGCATAGATGTGTGAGATATGAACTTGGATGAGTTGCAGATGTACGTCAAGGGGTGCTTTATAAAATATAATTTATTTTCTAATTCAGAAAGAGAAAATTTATCAATTTAGGCCAATATCTCAAATTTGTAAACCTTTTAATTAATTATTTATCTAGATTTTCAAAAGAAAAACAATTTTGAAATTTTACATATAATGTGATTACAAATAGATATCCCAACTTTAAAGGGTCCTATTTATAAAAGCATGCAGTTATGTATTAATCACTTTTAAGGAAAAAGAAAGAAAAATTAACATTGTAAAGTTATTAATGACATAAAACGATAAATGTGTTCAATATGATCAGCTGTGAAACACCGGATTGTTAGAATTTTTGTTCTATCAAAATACCCCTTTTCTGTAAACTTACAAACCGGAAATACTTCATTTTGTGGGAAGAGGAGTGACATAATTAGGCTAAAATTTTTCTTCAACAATTTTAAGCTTTTCATTTTAGCAATTTTAATAACACTGGTATAGGTTTGCAAAGCTTAGTCTTTTAAATGTTATTGAAAGTCATTTTTCAATTTTTAATTTATAAATCGAATCAAATTTTCTGGCGTTACATTTTATCAAATTATGGGATTAAAATTCAAAAACAATCAATTTATTATATAATATCAACTATTAAAAGTAATATCCTTACAGCATTTGCTTAAAAATAAGTAACCCAAGGACAGGAAAATGAGCTGATTAACTTGAAAATGATTATAAATTTTCGTTTTAGTATTTAAAAATTTATTTATATAAATAAAATTTTTTTATGTAAATATAAACAAATATTTCATACAAATATAAACATAATTCTATTTATATAAATAAGATTTCAAATTCTTTTTATTAAAAACTTAATTTTTTTCATTGTAATAATTTAGTTTTAAGAAAATTAAATGTTTATGCATTAAATTTGTAAATTAAAGTATGATTTTAGATATAATTCATTGATTGTATAATTTGAAGAGAAAATAAATTTAAACTGTTGTGCTGCAAAGTTTTCATTTAAACATCAGATGCATTTAAGTAATATGAATATAGAATCTTAATAAATACAATCTGTTGAAATCCAAGTGTACTTTTAGGCATAATCTGATGATAGATTTAAAGTTTAAATTTACTCACAAATGTATGCTTTATGTAAAAGCTAAATTTTAAGCTTTTTTACTGCACTTATTTACAAACATTGGCATGAAATAAAAATATTTAAGAATATCTTTACTTTTCTTCGATTGTTCACAGATATCTTTCTTTCGTGGTATCTTTATAGCTCCATACAAGCACATATTTTCAGGAATAATTCAGCAGAGAATAGGATCTTGTCAAAAATGTTATGAAATATAGTAAATTGAGATAGATTAAACTTATCTAACGCTTTTATACTTCATAGAAAATTTCTTAAAAATAGCTTTTTTTTATCTCATAATGCAGTATAATACGTTATTGTGCATATATGACTATGTATATGTAAATATTTGGGATGAAGAATCTATAAAGACTTGTACCCATAATATGTTTTTATATTGTATGGTTTATATAAAAAATAATTTCAAATTTCAGTTTTTTATAAAGAAAATCATAAATAGAAACTAATCTTCAAAAATCTGTTTATTTATTTTCTTTGAAGATTATAACTCATATATCGCAGATATTCAAAAATCCATTTACATTTTCTTTCAGTTTACTACTGCAAAATGAATCCGTTATTTTTAATAATTTAAAATATCAGTTGTGTTTTAAAGCAGTTGTAATCCTCATTTCTTATACTTTCTTATACGATTTGTTCTAATAAAATAGAATTAATTCAATGCAACTTAATAATTAAATGATGCAAATACATAACTGAATGATTCAGTTAAAGAAATAAATTTTATTGCTTAGATATTTAAGTATTTTTACACATCTTAAATTACTTATATATTAAACTTCTAATAAATGCAGATAAAATGATTAATTTGCAATAAAATAAATTTTTATAGTAAATTTGGTAAATTAAAATTTAATTGAAAATATCTATGCCTATTTTTTATTACTTTAGTTGTAATAGTTCTATTTCTATATATTTTATATTATTGCATAGAAAAAAATTATGAGCTTTAAATTCAATAAAAATAAAAATATATTAGTTTGTTAAAATGTTTAGATTATAAAAATAATTTTAAGACGATTTATTATAGAATATAATCAAATTAATATGAAAAAATATAATGAGTAAGATAATAAAAATTACAAAGTGCAAAGGAAACAAATTCTAACTAAACAAATTCATGAAGGCAAAGAAACAAGAAAATGCTAATCAAAATTATTAAACAGTAGAAAATAAGCCAAAATCTTATGCTTTTAAGTAAAAAAAATAGAGTTACAACTAAGACTTTGTAAAACAATTAAAATGTGCCTATAAATAAGAATATGAATTTAACTTAATAGTTTTAATATTTATTCAGATTAAAATTTTAATATTTTCTTCAATATACTCAAGATACTATAATTTAAATTTATAGTTAAAAAAAAATAACACACACACACGCACACACACACACACACACACACACACACACACACACACACACACACACACACACACACACACACACACACACACACACACACACACACACACACACACACACACACACACACACACACACACACACACACACACACACACACACACACACACACACACACACACTCTCTCTCTCTCTCTCTCTCTATCTCTCTCTCTCTCTCTCTCTCTTCAAATTTTAGCTGACTCATTTTGTTTTTGTATTTATTATTTAATGTAATCTAGAATCCCTTAAGCAATGCCTTACATGTTATGCTTCATAATTAAATCATAAACTTGATTGCTATTTTTAACAATTTCTTTAAATAATAAATGTATATTATATATAAATAATATCTTTATAAATAATGTCTAACATTATAGGAGTAGCTTTTAACTGAGGTTCTATTATGGGATTCTTTCTTCTTCATCTATTAATTTAATATGAATTTTTTTTATTTTAAATCAATCATTGCTTAGCTTATTAAAAATTTTACCTTTCTGACAAGAATTATATTTCGCAAAAAATATTCGTTTATTAAATTATTTTAAATTATATAACGATAATCTAAATTTCTTAGAATATATATCACGTTATATTTATATGTTATATTTCATTGTACAAAATTATAAAGTTTCAAGTATTAATACAATAGTTATAGCTTTTAGCAATATTTATTACAATAAAAATGAGTACTTTTAAAAATATGTACTAGAACTAGTAAAACTGATTTTCTTGTGGAATCGTTAATAATGTAAAATCATTTTGAGCCCACTAATTTTGAAATATTTAAAATAAATATTGAAAATTGAAAATGTATGTTTCTTAATCATCATTAATAACATACAGTTAATAAAGATAATTAACTTATTAAAATAAATTAAAGTTGCAGCAAAAGTGAAAAAAATTTACATTTTTTTTATAAAACGAATTTTTATTCATATCAAATAAATGAAAAGTTCCCGAGAACATTTTTATTTTCTAATAAATAAACGAGAAAATGTGTTTTTGAAAAGTTAAAATAAAAACAGATTATTTAATATATTTGGTCTTGCAAAAAGATTAATATATCCAAACTAAACTATTAGAATTATGAATGCAATTTCGAATCTGCCTGATATGCCTTTTACTACACGCAATACTGTTTTTTTTTTTTTTTTTTTTTTTTTTTTAAAGTTTTCTCTGTCCTACAAGTTATTATTCAAATTGTTTTGTTTCTCAAAAAAGACAAGTTTTAAAATTAAGATTTGTCTACACACATATACTTTTACTCACTATCACATATTTACTTTTGGATTTTAGAAGGACCTATTTTTAATATTATTAATAAATTTTAATTAAATTTTTCATGCGAAGGAAATCTTATATTTATATCATAACTTCTTGAAACAAGGAAAATATTTTGAATCTTTTTACTGATATAAATTTAATTTATCGTTGATTATATTTTCTGCATTGGAATTGAAAATTGCTTTTTGTGAATTCTAATAATGCTACTGTTATTAGCAAGTATTATTTAATGAGTAAATTAATAAGTTTGACAAGAATAATTTAATAAGTAAGAAAAAAGTTTAAATTAAAATTTTGGATATTTTTAAGCTAATATTTTGTAGGAATAAAATTTTCTGATAAATTAAACTTCAAGTTTTAAAAGAAATACGAAAACATTTGTTAAAAAATTATAAAAAGTTTAATGAAACTGAACATATTCTTAAAAATAATATATTATTTTATATTATATTTTTGCTTTTACTTGATCAATATGGAATTTAAAGTTATCAATATTTTCAGAATGTAAAAAAATTTCTTTCCAAATTTAAATTTAAAATGCTGAAGTACAATAAGCGCTTTCTTATGAACTTCTATGGACCAGTAGTATAGTTTGTAAAATTAAAATGGAAAATAAATCTGAGATCTTAAAATTAATATTTTTTAAATGCTCTCATTATAAATAGAGTACTATAAAACAAAATTATTTAGAATACCTTTTGTAAGAAAAACACAAAAATAAAATTCATGTTTAAAAATAATTCTCATTTATATTTTATTGATGAAAAATTAGGCAAAGCAATCATTTACTTTTTTTCAGAACTACTGTTTTAAAAACACACTTTTTTGATTTAAGAATGCTTCCCACTTCTATTTTTCAAAAAAAGTACCGCAATCTTATTATCATTTCATTTCATTTCATTTATTTATACACGAACAAGGCAAACTTAAATCATTTGCCGTGGTTTCTTAAATAAGGACTGCATGACAAAATAAACTAAATATCGTTTTTACCCGCAATATCATTTCAATTACAGATCAGTAAGTGCATTGCCTTTGAATTGTCAATTTCATAAAGGGGGATTGCAAGTCATGATCACTCCTATAAAAGTATCGTATGATACTTACACTTGAAGCTCAGATAAGGTGGAAGTGAGATAAGGAGAGAGAAATTGCTTAGGAATTATGTTAAAAATCCGAAGTTTCAATATTAACAATTTAATATTAATTATTTAAAATTCGAAGGATTTACAATTTGCCAATAAACTTTAAAAATGCTAGAAAATTGAAAAAAATCAGATGGTAAAAAAAAATTAAGACAAGCAAAAAACTCATAAATTTAAATTTGCAAGTAAATAAATAAATTATTAAAATAAAATAAAAAATTTTGTTTCGTAAATAGAATTAAAATAATCATTGCGTATATGAGATCATGTTAGAGACTGATAATTAGTTCATAAAATCGTGAATGTTCGTAAATTAGAAGTTCGTAAAAATGAGCATCTACCGTAATTGTACATTAATTGCCGACTGAAATTAGTTTATTTAAGCATAACTTCTAATTAAATGAACACATATTCTGTAGAAAATATAAAGAACTATCATTAATTTTCATACAGAGTTAATCTGGCTGTTTACATTTCTAGTTAAGATCTAGCTATGTGATTAAGGATGATTTCTCCCAATTGAAAAAGATTTGTATAAATTTGAATTTAATTTGTATAAAGTTGAATTACCCTTCCAGCAGTGGGAATCTTATTCTTACTAGCCAAGGCATCCTGGCCTCTAGTCCTAATATAATTAATACTTGATTATATTAAAAATAAATTTACCATTTCCATCAACTTTATTCATACGTAATTTTATTCTATGTAAGAGTAACTGTTTGATGAATTTTAATGGACGTCTTTTTGAAGAAACGATAACACTAAATTCTATGGAACTAGCTATTTATTCATAAATTTTCCAAGTAAGACGTCAAGTATTTCATGTCAAAATGTTAGTTTTTTTTAAGCTGTATTTCAGATCTCGTGTAGTTTTAGAATGTATGCTAGCAATCGACGGTGCGAATATGGAAACCATAAAGTAAGTTTATTATTTATGTTTAATGTGTAGATTCTAAGTAAAATACAGAAGTAAAGATTTTATCAACTCATAGTATTACATTTCAAATGCAAGTTAAATAGCTCGAATGTACGTGCATTTTGTAAATAAGTTAGAGGCAATTAAACATACAAGATTTATTAACAAAAACATTAAAATTGAAAGAAAGTGTAATTAACAATAATCTATTAGAAGTCAATCTATTAGGGAAAATTAAAGGGGTAGCTAAAGAAATTGCCACTGCGGGGAAAAGCTAATTATTTGAATAAAATGATAAACACACAATTGTTATATTCCAAACAAAAAGCTCTAAACTCATGGAAAGATTTAGAGGTACAGTTCCATGGGATTTGTGGCACTCTTCGAACAGTCTTGTAGGCAAGATGATCAGATCTTGGTAGGCATATCTACCAGCATTTCTTTTAAGGTAGCAAGAGTTAATACTTTCCTGCTGCGGTAGTGGTGATTCCCAGTCGTTCTTTGGTAACTGCAGGACTGGAAGATTCTGTACTCTTGCAGAGAGAGCTTTTTATACTGCTCTGAAAAACCTCGTACATGCATTGATGATCACGCTAGGAATTAGAAAAAAAATTCCTCTTCTTCGTGAGACCGCCACAACTGCATTTTGAATTGATAAAATAAAGTCATGGATAAAATCTAAAAACAGTGGACGGAGTTAAAAAATCATTTTTAATGTACGTTTGCCTACCTCAGCTTCTGATCAAGAGGTTTCACAATGTTATGATAATATTAAAAACAGGACATTTTTAATCACGTACTTTTTATATCCTCAAACACTTTTTAAAAGAAATAAATTGAAAATTTTATTTCTTTTAAAATGTATTTGAAGATAGTTGAGAAACTTGGCAAAGGATTTTAGTAATAGACAATTTTGATTTATTATTTTATCCTTCTGTAAACGCTAGACAACATTTATCAACAAAATCCTTCCCAAGTATAAAATGTAATTTTAAGGAAATTTACATAAGTCAACAATTTCGTATAAAATAGTGACTTAAATGTTACGGGGGATAATGAACAGTTATTGAATTCATATGTTTAATGGCTTTTCGGAAGAAAAATATAAGAAATTTTTTGGAATACAAAGAATCGTAAAAGAAAAATATTTATTTGAGAAAATCTCGTAAACAATTCTTATGACTGATATAAAATGAATTATGAATTTAACACATTAAGTGATAAAGTTGCAAATACGTGATTTAAATTTGAATATACAAAAAACTTAGTTAAATGAATTTAATTTATTCAATTAAGTAAATGGGCTTTTGAGAAAAAGAGTTTTTTGTTGGTTAAAATAAATAATAGTAACATAGTTACATTAAATATTTCTAAAAAAAGGCAAGGAAATAATTTGTTCACAGACATGTTTCAGAGGCAGGAAACACGGAAGAAGAGTTATTCCTTGACATTAGTTCAATGTTAAGAGCAGATCTAAGTTTATATAAAAAAAAATTGAACATTTATCTTTATATACATCAATAACTCAATGAAAATGTTGGTTCTTTTCACAACAGTATGTTAAATAAAAGTGGAGAATTTTCATCTAGGAAGGTAATAAAAATTAATTTAGAAATTAGCTATCTGTAATTTCATCATTTCGAATTAGTTTAACTAATTGAGAACCAATAAGTTCGTTGAAGATTCGTAGTAGTCTTCTCATTAACAGTATTTGCTATATGTTTAGAAGTTATGGATATTTAATTTTCCAAATATGGAACACTATTTTTGTCTTGTATTTATGTTCAATAATTTTATGATATATGTTTTTTATTTTCGACTGTGTGCGTGTGATTTAAAATGCTGTTGTTTGTATGTAGTAATTATACGAATAATTTATCTTCACTTTTAAATATTATTTTAAGAAAATGAGAGTAAAAAGGCTTTCATTGTGTTTCATGGTTAGTAAAGATATTTTTCTTAAAAATACAACGTGAAAAACATTGAAAAATGTCCAATTTTATAATGTACTATGTGGAAAAGTTATTTTACAACTATTTAATTATTAAAGTTTCTATATTTGAATTATTGTTTTAAGTTCAACGAGTTGCATATTTTCATATTAAAAGACTTCGTTTAATATATTACTTTATTGCCTTATACTTATTTATTGATAATATATTATTAAATATATATGTAAATATAAATATTGAAGAATTATAATTATTAACACTCTATATAAATCATAATGCATCTTATACTATACGAAGATAAAAAATTAAAAATCAGAGTTTCATGCAACAAAAAAGGAGGAAGAACGTTAATTTAATAGACAGAGTATTATATACTATATACAAGACTTATTTTTAGCAAATTATGTTTTTATATTTATTATTTGCAATATTGAAATATTATTACAAAATCAAATTCTAAGCCAATTTATGTAATTAAAAGTTTTGATTTGCTGTTAGTCATTTCCGAGAAATCCTCAAAGAAATATTAGGAAATAATTAGTTTCTCTTACGGAAACATAACAAGAGATACTCTTCTATGCATGTTGCTTGGGCCTTACTGATCAAGTGTATCTGTTTTTGCTCTCATAAATAATTTGTTGTGGACTCTGCTATTATTCAAGCCATATAAATTTTAAGCCAAGAATCTGCAAAGTAGGTGTAATGCAGGGATATGAGTCTTAAAAATAATTTATAGATGACATTAAATAAAATATGGTACTTGAAATGTTTCCTTTTCATAGTATGCTGCATTCTTCTATATTTAAAAAAGATTAATAAATTATGCCTTAGCTACATGTAAAGAAGTTTTCTCCGTATTTTTAGTTCATAAATTTCATTTATAGATAGGGATATTTTATGTTCTTATACATTTGATTTATACTAGGAATATCTAAAAATTTAAGTCTCAGAATATGTAAAGAGCTACTTCAGAATATTCTTTACTTATGGCTATATTTACATTTTTTCGATACACTATACATTTTTTATTGTTTCACGTTCTACACATTGCTTAGAGATTAAATAAATATAATGAATTAGTGAATGTGTACAAAAACAATGTTTCCTCATGTTTTTAAAATTTCTGTGATTTCTAGAAAGAAATTTAAAATATATACTAACATTCACAAAAAAAATGAATGAAAATAACAAGACAGAAAAGGAAAGTTGAAAAATGTCTTAAAAGTAATGCAATTTTCTAATCCTTTTTTATAGTTTTATTCGGGAGAAAATAATTTAACTTTATAAATTCGTAGTGCGAAGAATTTTACTCACACAAAATAAAGTTTATTAAATTTTAACAATATTACAAAAATTTACTATCACCGATTCTAACTGAGGATAAGCTTTTTAGTTTTGTATTGTTTTGAATTTAAATGTTACGGGAAAGATATTAAAATTCTACTTCTTGATAACTCTTGTCAAACCTCTTTATTCTTTATTATATTATTATCAAGTAATTCTTGAATAAAAGGACTATTGATGGTTCTAAAATCAACATGAAAAAGGATGAGAAATTTCAGCAAAACATATTACTGTACTTGAGTACAATTTTTGTCATTAGTTGAAAGGGAGGAGAAATAATTTCTATTTTCTTATTTTACTTTTTACAGTTTGTTTTTATCTTTATTTTTTGATTCGGCAGAAAGATCAATCACGGGGAATTAAATGGAAAGTATAATTCAAGCTTAGTAGGGCCAATTTTAATGGTTTTAATGAGATCTACTTATATATATCGGAACATATTTAGATCCCTTTAGAAAAATTACGTAATTATGTATTTTTAATAACAGAACAAAGTAACCATTTCATACCATAAAAATTATATATAATAATATATACCCTTAAGTACACTATGTTAAGCATAATTTTGAAATTAAAAAAAATCTAGTTTTTTTTTACAAAATATGCATTGTTTATAAATTATATTAATGCGTTTTATAAGTTTCTTTGATGCCAAATGTTAAAATTTTTATGTTGCTGTATATTTAAGAACAAATATTTGATTTTAGAGAAAATGTTTCACCAATCTATCTTATTTATGACATATTTAGTTAAATCAGATTTAGATTTTGTACACATTGTCATTTTCGAATGTGTCATTAGAATTGCAACAGCTGTTAGCAGCATTCTTATACTTAATTTATATGGATGCTAAAGAAGGCCAATTGAACTTCAGAATCACAAGCTAACTAAAAATTATTATACGAGTGATTCCAAAACTAGGCATAGATTATGTTGAACACAGAATAAAAAGTGAATACTTATGAAAATTTTAATAATAATATACAAATAGAAACATATTTTTTCATTTATATGCAACTCGTTCTTTTGTCTTTAAATATTTTAACTTAATTTCTAGGTTTGTATGAAACTTTTCAATAACCATTATTATTTCTTTTCTATCCTTGACACATTTATGTTTACTATGTGCTGTAAAGGTCATGGAATAATAATATTAATATTGAAAAAAATACAAAATGCTTGTGCTTACGGCTATAAATAACTCTTCAACAAGCCTAAAAACTTATTTTTCATAAAATACACATATTTTTTTTAAGTTAAACTAATTTTTATATTTTAATTACACAAATATGTGGCAATATCCATTTGTTTACACTAAAAGACAAATTCATGTCAAAGTGTATTTACGCTTGCGATACATTTTCTGAATATGATCACAAAAAATCTGTTTGTTTGGAAGTTTAGAAACTTATAATTTAACATAATCTCACTATAAAATCTCAAAATGTTGCAAATACAAAGCATCTTACAAAGAAAGTTTAAGTTGAAAGTAAAATATTTTACACTTAATAACTTTTATTTGGTTTAAACTATTTTATACTTGTTCTTTAATGCATAATTTAATCCTGTATTCGGTCTTTTGCACAGCGTTCAATATTCTTGTTTCATTTGCTAGAACATTGGAATGAGGCAGTTCTAAATACCTCCAGAATTTATTTTTCAGTAAGAGTATCATTTTCAATTTAGGGATTTATGATATATTTACGATGACAACAATCTCAAGTTTCTATGCAACGTCTGAAAGAGTCTCAAGTTAGGAGTATCATATGAACATAAAATATGCTTTGAAATTAGGAAAAGTACTATGCTATAAAAATATCTGAAATATTTAGAAAAGTAAATATTTGTATATTCCTTTCTGTAGAGCTTCCAATTAAATTGATGAAGTATATACCTATAACATTAATTATTTCAATGGTACATGTATAACTTTATTTCAAAATGTAATTAAATATATGCATATTTATGATTCGAAGATTCGTGAAGACAGAGAACATATTCTTAAAATATTATAGAAATAAATATATTAAATTTAATTATAAGTGAATTATTTCTGTAATAAAAATTCAAATTTAAAAAAGTGTTAAATTTTCAAGTAAATATAAAATTTAAATTATAAGATATTAAATGAGGTTCAAGGCTATTATGAATTAATACAACAGTTTAATGTACACGAATTTTAAGTAACAAAATAAATTTTTATTACATAGATGCTTAAAAATATAAAAAAAATACTTAAAATTTTTTTCGAGTAATGTATTTCACATTCTTTCTTCATGTGGAGGTTTCAAGAAATGTGTCAAAAGATTATATTTTTAACGACTAAGAATGTATAGAAATCCACGAATTTTAAATGCGTTATTAATTCAACGATGTTTACAAATAATTAAAGTACACCTAATAACTGTGCCTTACATCTACTTTAATTCTTGAAAATATAATAACAAATTCAATTTTTGAATGTTAATAAATGAAAAAAAGAAATTTTTACTAATTTCTATAGAATCAGATGCGATATTTGTGACCATTAAATCATTAATAACACATTATAAATTTCTACATATTATCAAATACTGCGCATATATTATTAAAAATTAAACTAAATATCAAACACATTTTCATATTTAATACTATAATTTAATGGTAAATAAAATATATATTGCCCATTTCCCATTACTATTTATGTTCATGAATTTTATAATGAGAAAAACTGTAGACATATAATCTGTTTGGTAATAAATTAAAGGAAGAAGACTGATCAGTTCTAATAAAGATAACACGTCACACATAAATAAAGTTTGATTCGATTGTCGTATGTGCTGCTTGTGGTTTTGAGGGCTGGGAATGGGGTAATCGATTTCATGTCATTGTTTGCCCAATAAATCCACAGAAGCAGAACCAATAGCTTCCATTATTTTGGGTCTCAACACCAAAATACTCGGACAACTTGGAGAGTACATTTTATTTCCTGTATGACTCTATAAAAGTATTAATGGGATATTGTACCTCTTAATAATTAGATAATCGAATCCAATCCTAATGAATTATTAGTATGAAAGGAAAAAGTAATTAAAGATTGCATGTGCATGATAATCATACTGATAACAATTTAGTACTTTGGAATTATAAGCGTAAAAATGAAAAATAAGTAAAGTTAAAATATCATACGTATAATGTTTGCAATCACACAGTCTCGAGTTTAAAAATGGCATTAGTATTGTACGCACTGAAAAATTTAGATTAAAATAATAAAAAATAATAATGTTTCATCAAAGATACAAGACTCTAAATAGTGTAATTTTAGAAAAAATTGTTTTTATGATTTTGATTTAGTTTTTATTTCACAATTTAAAGCTATGCTGTGAAAAATCTATGTTTAGTAAAAAAGTAATAAAGGCTTCATTT
This sequence comes from Latrodectus elegans, assembly GCA_030067965.1. Taxonomy (NCBI): domain Eukaryota; kingdom Metazoa; phylum Arthropoda; class Arachnida; order Araneae; family Theridiidae; genus Latrodectus; species Latrodectus elegans. Next base: position 73,355,533 of record CM057809.1, on the reverse strand, counting down.
ATGAAACATTATACTTCAAAAGATTGAAAAACTCTAATTTAACTTAATCTTGTCGTAAATTGAAATGAAAAATCATTGTGAAACGAGAAAATATTTTCTCGGGATTTTATACTTAAATACATATAATGCAGAAAATTCAAAAGAAATTTTATATACTTTGATGTTAAGTTTTATCAGATCTAAAAATGAAAAACAATTAATATTTTTAAGAAATTTACATAAATTTGCATTTTCATTCTTTCACCAAGTTTTACCAGATACTTTTTCTAAATTATTAATTTGAAAATAACTTTCGTACATTCATTTTATGCAACATGTTATCATCGTTAACGAGGAAGAATTTCTCGAAAATTAAATTACATCACGAGGGCCACTCATAGCAAATAAGTTTTCTTCATATAAATCACCAAACAATCGATCAAATCAAACAACCCATCGAAGCTCGGATAATTTTATTACCTAGAGCACTTTCCTAATTAGGTCATTAGCAAAATTTTAATTCCTGGCGTATAAATTCGAATAATTGAGATAGATAAATTCAAAATTAAGACTTCAATAATTTATTAATACAATATGAAAGATAAATATTGGAATAAAGTAATTGGATTTGCCTACAGGCTGTAATGAGTTCAAAAGTTAAGAGAATCAATATGCTTATAAGAGGAATTCAATGTAGAATACAAGCACATAATTTTGGAACCCATTTTAACGTTTATCCGTCCATAGAAACTTATATAACAGCTGTGTAATTTCTCACTCAATAAAAGATTTTCACAAGTTAACACAGTAGGCACTAGTAACTTAGTTAATTAGGGTGTCATTCTCATTATCAGAAGATAGTTCGATATCGTGAGATCGTATATCGGCTTAACCAAAGAGTCATCGTGTTCACCTTTAGTGAACGTGATGGAAATTAGAAAGATTGTGATTGCAATATCCTCCAAGTGAAATGATACCTCTGAAGAGGGCAGGTCAATTAATAGAGAATCTTCTACTTGATTCCTGCTTCTAAGTTACAAGGACTCCCACCTTCCACTTACTGGTAGAATCCAACTCATGGCTACGTACAGGGAAGTATGCTTGTACAATAACAACAACATAATAAATGTTAGACTGGGTAATTAGTTGGTGAGGGAAATTTATTTTCTTGCTGTTTAAATATATGTTTTCAGTCCTAAAATAAACAAAATCAGGGTTTTGATCGGAGTTACACTTATTTAATAGTCGGTATAATTTATCTCGTTGGTATTTTAAGGTGAATTCAGAGATATTAACACTAAAATGGCAGCTAAATTGTTTGAAGGTAGTTTAAAATTTTAGAACAGTTTTCAGGGCACATTTTAAAAACCATGTTTGCAACTTAAACTGAAGTACTGACACAAATATAAAAGAAATCATAACATTTTGTATATTTATTTTACCATACTTATATACTGGTGAAATTACAAACTCTAAAGCAATTTCTTAAGTATTTTCAATATTTTACTAGCACGGCGTCATTATTAACGAATAAATTCTTATATTTATTAGATTAGTTTTGAAATTTCTGACTTTTTTATTACTGTTAATGCTTTACAGCAGAAATATTAGAAGTGCTACACGGTAGTATATTATTCATGCATTCCAAAATAGGTTATTACTTGGAAATAATTGATTTGCACCTTCCTGAAGAATTATCTATTGTTAATTTTTGTCAATTATAGGATTTTTTTGGATAAAGTAGTTGGCTTGACATCAAAATTTCATCATTCAATTACATGCAAGCAAATATTATTAATTAAATAAACCAATAGCTCTTATTTAAAATATTTATGACTTTCTATTCTTTCATTAGTAAAAACTACATTACATTAGTTGTTTTTCCTCAGGCATCTAAAAGTACATTTACTACATCACCGCTTCAATTAACTGAAATTTTATTACATTTTTTTATATAATTTGTACTTTTATAAATTTCTCCTTAATAATTAAGCTTAATTTCTTTTAATTATCTTTTTTTTAATTCTTACATCCATAACAGTTTAAATTTTCCATATATGTTCTGAAATAAATTGTTACGTATCATTATTAATGCAATTTTTTGGATTTCAGGAAAAATTGTTTACATCTCCTGAAATATCAGATGATAAATAAAAATGTTGAAGTCAGTTTTTTGTAAAACAGGTTTATTGCAAATTCATCATTCTAAATGTATGTTAAAATATAACGAAGAAAAAAATAAGCTTCTAACACAAATATTATCAGTAATGACGAATGACATTTTTTAAAAAAATCAATACGGTATGGCTTTCAAATATCTTTTTTTCCAAACCACAAAAAAACTTTTTTCTCGATCTGTTATATTTATTGAACATTTAAAATACTTAGAATTCCCGAAACATTCCGCACTTTAAACATGATAATTTATTCATATGATTTTTCCCCTCCATCTCCAAAGAAACATCTAGCATTTCATTCGGAAGCCATTATTTTGAAAAGACAGCTGAGAAACTAGATGATAAAACTCTTTTCCTTAAAATAAGTCTTGGCTTGGACTAAAGCCAAATGCGGGCTCTGTTTCAAATAGGGGACAAAGAAAAGAATGCCGAATAAAGGAGTACAATGAGCCCCCATTAATTTGTTACTATAAGCTATTCCGTTTATCTCGAAAGAAATTGAAAGCCCCGACTCTGTAAGAGTATAATCTCCGTCTGAATTCTTTTCGAAATTCCAAAAGGAACGGAGGAAAGAGTGTTTCCAGTGGAAGCACTGATAGATTTTTTCTCTGATTCCGGAGCGAAAAAAAAAAAAAAAAAAACTAAAGTTGTACTGTGCCACAGAAATGTCTCATAATGGAAAAATTAAAAGTCATTTACGCTAAGAATATTTAGAGTTACACATTATCATTATGAGCAAAAATAATTGTGAAAGCAATTACAACGTTGGCTGTTTTACAAAAATCAGGAATTTTTTGTTCTCGAATTATTTTTTAAATATTTATATTTTTCTGACGTAAGAATTCCAGTAATTAAATCAGTGTTTAATAATTAATAATAAGTAGGCATAATATTTGTTCACGTCGTATCCTTGAATATAAAATATAATTTCTTCTATTAAAACACTATTCAGTTTATGTAGAAATATTTTCTTTTTTCTTTTTTGATATAGTATATGAATATACAGTTAATGTTGGAAATAAAGTTTTATTCTTTGACTAGTAAGATCACTTTACAGTTTCAGGAGTAAAACTTTTTCCTGTTACTGAATTTTTTGAACTGTCCGGAGGTTTCAATGAAAATTTGTTGGTGAAAAATAGTTTTCTGAAACATGATTAAGTGACTAGGTTAGACTCAAGTACTTGACATTGCACAAGTACTATGCGACGTACTTCTGTCACTTCTCCATATAACTGCAGAGGTGTGAAGTAAGAACTTTCATGACTCATTCAATGAATAGGTATTCTGCGTAGTTATGTTTGGCCACTTACTTTCTGGACTCGAAAACCTTTGCCATTTTTTAACTAAAATGACAAAAATAAATATTTGCTTATAAGTTAAATGAGCAGATCTTATAAAGTGTATACTTACAATTTATAAGCAATTCAAATTCTTTCAATTATTACCATTCTAAAAATTTAAATTATTTTTTAAACTGAAAATAACTAATATCATTTAAAAGAATTCTAATTTATGAAATAGTTGACATTCTATTAAATGAAATAGTTGACAGTCTTGATGTTATAAAAGCTTCAAATATTTGTCTTGTTTGGTAACTTTTATTCCCAGTGAAAAGTCTTGATGAGCTACCTCAACAAGCACTTTGAAGAGTTTGCCATTTCTCTAGAGTCAACAGGAAAATCTTTTAACGATGCATTTTAAGGAAAATTATGCTAACTTATTACTTTGACATTGTAAGTTAAAAAAAAGTTCGCTTTGTCTAACTTCCGTTAAGGAGTATGATTCTCAATTATAAATTAATGTACACAAGTTTAAGGAAAATATTCTGTATATACAAAATAATATATGCAACGTATAAAGTGTATATGTATTTAAACTAAAAATTAATACATTTTCATGATTCTTATGTGTTAAGAAAAGAGTTCAGTTGAATTTTTAATCCTATTTTTAAATGAGGATTTCTTTCACTTCTTCAAACAATGGATTTTACTCACAATCAATAAAAGCTGTAGTGATTCTTTTTAGCTCTTGCGCATAATGGATAAGTTTCATATGCAAATTATTACTTAAAAGCTTTAAATGTAGATTAAAAGCTTTTTCTAACTCTCAAAAGCAGTGAAAATGAACTTGTAAAAAGGAATTTTGTGTTAACTGAAAAATTATTAATATTTGTTAATACAGAAACTTGGGAGCACTTTAAAATGAAAAGTAAATATTTAATATATTAAGAAATGCAATACAGCATAGCACTAAAATGAATATATCTTTAACGGAGAAAATTTTTGGAAATTTCCGAGGAAAATATGATAAAGATCATACATGATGTTTTAAATAATTTTCAGTAAGGTTTGGGAATAAGTTTTTATTGATTTAATTCAGAAAATTTAATTAAGAATTCAAACAAGGCATAATTTTAAACTAATTATTTTAATTAGCTATGTAACAGGCAGTTAGTTAAAATGATGATCCTTTTAAGCTAATCTAATTTTAATTTTTTTCTAATAGGATTATAATAGTCAGTTTGTAATTAGTGCAAATTTTCTGGAAAATAAATTCTAGTTAAAACATTATCACATATTTTTGTTGAAGTAAAGTGTGATAAATAAATTTTAAAAGTAATTTTAAAGATGATCGGCGTCAATTACAATCTACATTAGTGAAATAATTTGAGTAAACGAGAGGGAAAATAGAAATCGAGCATTAATATTAAATCAAATTTTGTTGAATAAAAGCTAAGATTTAGTTCATTAATGAATATAGTTATTCATAAAATGTTCTTGCAAAATTTCATATATGATAAAATTGACAAGTATAGTTAAGATTCTTGTATATAATCCTGCATAAAAATAAGATGCTCATAGTTTGTCTGTAACATTCATCATAAAATTCTGCTTCATTAAAAGTTATAAGTAACTGATAAAAAAAATGAAGATTTTCATGGAAAAATATCAATTTCACGCCTTATTATAAAATAATCAAATTGTAATATTAATTCAAAGATTTCTGTATTTTTATCCCATATTGGAGATTTTTCTGACTCTATACAGAATTACCATTTTAATCAGAGTAAAGTTTCAAAAACCAAATATTAGAATTTAATTCAGTTTAGTATATATAGAATCAAATAAAAAAGTAAGAGTTTCTGATATTCTCTTTATTTAGGATAAATTACTATCTAACTACTCCGAAACATTTTTCAAAGATATTGATTAATCTAGTGTTCTAGAATTAATTATCATTTCAATCTATGTAAAATTAAAATTTTCTCCTTTAAGAAGCAATTTTATTCAATCATTAAAAGTAGATTTATATATTTAAGTAACATTTTTACATGTAGAAAAAATTATTTAAACAATAGTAGAATAAAATCGATTGATAATTAGTTACTTCTAAAAGAAAGTTATATTTTTTCATTTAATTTATATAGAAGTAAAATTACCGTCTCCATTTATTGACCTAGAGGACAAAGTGTCTGGAAGCTTTGTTACTTTGTCGTTTGAAAAATACATATCCATCTTGTTTTTTATGAAAAAGTTATATAAGTTTTTAAGTGTATTTTGAAGCTGATATTGTCAATTAAATTTAATATAGAAGCTCTGAATAATATTTTATCATTATTCTTCACATGAGAGATTTATGTGAATATAGATAAAGTATAGGAAGAAGACTTTTATCTAGAATCTTATTCATGTGGTGTGATAAAAAATTACAAAATTTAAAATTTAAAAGATTGATATTTATTCAAATAATATTTGATATTATTGTATGTAGACCCGAGAGACGGTGAAATATTTTTATATTTTTGGTTGCTTTCCTATAATAGATTTTTTATTTAAGTACATGTTATACACTATGTAAATATTTCTTAATTATCTTATTCTAATGAAAAATATTACCAAAATAAATATAGTATAACTTAAAATACTTCACAAATAAAATTCTGTTAATTTTTTTAAAATGCATGTCTTGGCTTATTTATGTTTCTTGTATATAATGCAGTTTAATATTCTTTTACTTTTCCAATTTTTAAAATATTGCAGGCATATTTTTTATTTTTATTCTTTCCTATTTTATTGAAAATATATTTTAATAAATTTAAAGAAATATAAATTTTTAATTATAAGTAGTTTTAATATAATTGTAAAGAGTAAATTATAATATACCCCTATTTCAATATCCTATGATTCACTTTTAAATTCACAAATTACAGAGGGTATTAACACATTTTTAGAACGATTTCGTGGCCGTTTAATTAATGTTTAAAATGTAAAGATTATTTTTTTAAATGTTCGATCTGATAGCCTTTTTTCTGGACTATAAGTCTGCATCGTGATTTCTCCATGATAGAAGAGCTTTTCGCAATATTTCCAGGGGTATTGCTTTCCATTCCTCTTCCACTACTTTCCAGAGTCCATTTATTGTGGTGGGTTTGCGTTTAGAAAGAGCATCTTTTAACAGACCAAAGGCACAATAGTCCATAGGTGAAACGTCAGGAGACTTCGCAGGGATATGTTGAAAACGTATGCATTCAATACCTGTATTAGTGATTATTTTTTCAAGGAATGCAGTGGTAGTTTTCGAAGTATGATTTATAGCTTTGTCTTGATGAAGTTTCTCTGTTTGAAAGTCATTGGGATAAAGAAGCAGAATTTCATTTGTAAATATTGGACATAAAACCTTCTCCTGATAGTACGATGAGTTGGTTTTAACATTTCTTTCCACTTTTATTTTTAATTTCCCATTGTAGGAGAAACCTGAGATAATCACAAACCCTTACTGAAGCTTTCTTTACATTGACGGAAACGGGTTTGTACATTTTTTTCTCTTCATTTTCTACAGTAAAAATATCTTTTTGAGTTACAGTCATTTAGGTAAACCCGTGATTCATCAAGGGTCACAATGTTTTCCCATTTATCTCATGCTAATTGGTTTTCATGCAGGATTCTACAAAATGTTTTGCGTTGAGCCACATGTCTCGGCAAAAGCTGGTGAACATTATGTTTTTTTGGATTTTTAAGTTGTAAATACTGGTTTATTATTTTATTTATTGTTGCTACAGATGTATCTTAAGACTTTGAAATTGATTTCTGTGTTGGCGGAATTTCTCTTGTTAGAAGCGATTTCACTTTATAAACATTTGAAACAGTACGTACTTTTTACAGATATTCGTTTGGAGTCTTCTTTCTATGTAGAAATAATGATTGACAGTTTTTACCTGTCCGATTAATTATATTGCTTATTTTGCACTTAGAAATTTTAATACCTAGCATTTCGCAATGTTTTTCAATTCTGGAATAAGAACGTTTATCTTTGGAAAGCGCGAAAACATATCCTTCAATTCACAGCATGTTTATATATGACATTATAAAAGAAGAATAAATTTAAAAGTAGCAGACGATATTTCTCATTTCAAATAATAAGCTGTTGCCAAAAATTTCTATTCTAAAACATTTACTTTTTTTAATTTGTTATCTAAATCGTTCTAAAATGTGTTTATACCTTCTGTATAGCAAAGTATAAATTTATGGAAGTTACGTATAGTTTATGGACAAGTAAAAATTTCCATCTTTTATTTTAGAAATACATTTTAAATTTGTAACCAAAGCTAAGAAACTGTGTTATATAAGTGTATGTTTGCATTAAACTTGTTTTTTGAAAATTCATTAAAATCTTCCTTTATTTATAAGAAAATCATAAATACTTAAGAACAGAATTTAATGCAACAACTTGAAATTTTAAGGCCATTAATGAAAGAAATATTTAAAAAATCAATAACTAAAAGTAAAATTATTATAAAGTCTAATTTAAATAAAGTTCCATTAAGACAAACATAAAATTTGGTAGTCATACAGTTGAAATGAAGCACAAGTCAACGAGAACAGCGCTCCTGTTGCTGTGATATTGTCCACAGAATGTACTGAATCTCTCTTTAGAAAGCCATTATTTTATGAATAAAATAAGAAAGGTAATGCATACAATAATGTCTATAAGGAAATGGGGGCATTTTTATATGTGATTATTGGGAAGCTAATTTAGACAATAATATTTAGAAAATAATTAAATATTTAGAGAAATCAAAGTGTATTCTTTTTAATCAGTGTTTTCTCTTACAGTAAGAAATTACTAAGCGCTTACAGTAAGAAATTAGGGTTAGAGAATATCACATTGAAATTGATATTTATATGAATTGCTACTTTTTTCATTGCCAGCGATACAACATAGATCAGAGAGATGAGATATCATTAAAAATGTTATTATCTTACATATGAAGTACTTTAAGTCATCTATTAGGACGTAATAGTATATTATATATAAACTGCCTAAATTGAATTATGTCATTTATCTAAACAAAAGCCTGTTATAATAAAAAAAGAGCTTATCTTAAAAAGCGCATATAAATACTTAAATCTAGAATTATTTAAATTTCTTAAAATGTTTAATATTTTCCAGATCTTGAGAAAGAAGGATCTAAAGAAAGAGGAATCATCACAGTGTTATATTTTTGTGCACATTTGACTGATGTTTAGCTAAAATGTTAGAATATTATTATTTAATATAAATTCTGAATGAATGAAGAGCAGAGGTTTTATATATTTATGTGTATTTCATTATAATTTTTCTATGCTTTTCATTGTACATTTTTCTGTTTCTTTTTAATACTAGTATTATTTCTTATCATTGCAATGATAGTGTTAGGTTAATAAATTTGAACTGTCAAAGACATGTATCGGATATGTCAACTGTATATCTCGGATAAGAGTTTTCTGAGATTATTATTGAACTGAAGAAGTATTTTATTTCTTTTCTTCTTTAAATTTAGAGACAGTTTTAATGCACTAAAAATCACATTGAATAAGTTAAACATTTTTCCAAATAAAAAATGGAACAGGAATTTGTACTAGGGAATAAACTGTTTTCTTATTTATATTCATTGTACTGTATAAACATCAAGTTCATATTATTAAAATAAATATGATTAATTTTTTAAAATTCTTTACCTACTGAGATTCTCTATTCCAAATATGAGGGTAAAAGCATAAAAATATACTAAAGTAATCTTATTTAAAATTTTAACACCAGATAACTAGTTTTTATTAAATAAATTTTCCAATGAATATACATTCTATAAAATAAATTACGCTTAACAAACTAATTATATTTATAGCTAATTTAATTATAGTTTTCAAAATAATTAATTGTTTGTAGTTATATCTTGTAGCAACAGTAACTATAGAAAACGTATACAATGTAATTAAAATTTTCAAAATGAACATTAACAAAATAAGCAAAATTCTTGTTCAAATATACTCTATCAGCAAAAAGAATTTTGATCTTTTATTTTTAAAAGTTAATCTTTCTTTTCATATACGTTTATGTGAATATACAGGCATATATGTATATACATTCAAAAATATACATGTACAGTTTTCGTGGATTATTATTCTTTTTAACTTTACAAATGCATAACAATTAATATGTTTGTAATCATGGGATTAATGATTTAAAATTTAAAATTTAAATTTTTTACCTACGTCAAAAATTTTTCTATTATTTTAAAATTTTTATTGTATAAAATTAACATTATTTTTATTTATTAAATAATTTTTATTGTATAATTTTATTGTATAAACTTTTATTTTGAAATATGCAGTTAAAAATTTTTACAAAAAGTCACTTCTTACATGCAATTTGTGAAAAATCCTACAATTGCTTGCTATATCCACAGAAATATTTAATTTTTATTTCTTCTGTAAAATGTTTTCACTTATCAATATTTCTGTTATCGCTATGTTTTTTTACTGACTTTCTATCTAGCAATATTTTCTGTTCTTAAATATTCGAATTAAAGAAAATGAATTTGAACTACTCTGTTTACAAAAACTGGATTCCTTTCATTACTTCTTTTAAATTTGTATTCTCTTTTTTAGATTTGCAAATAATTGCTTAAAAATGCTAGGTATGTTATATTTGCTTTGGAAGAGATATTTTGATTTATATATCAAATACATATTAACAAAAAATATAATTGTTTGCATTATTTAAATATTGTTCACTTTTATACCTATTTATTGTCAAAAAATACTATAAAAATTCTTTTTTACAGGGATAATTTTAAAAATGGTAACTTAAATTGAATTTCTTTTTGTTTTGGAATTTTGATCAGCTGATTTATTAGAAATCTTACAATAGTTAATCATGTTTTCTTATTTTGTACCCCTATTTCTAGTTATTATATGTATACATTTTATTATTATGTAAAATTAAATCACTTAAGTCATAAATTATCTTATAAATTTTAAATTTGTCTTCTTTTTTAATATTAATTTTTTTATTCTATTCTTTATTATTTTCCAAAAATAAAATATTTTTATATAATATATAGAAAGAGAATGTGTCATTTTATTTATAAAAAATCTTATCATATATGAACGGGTATTTTATATAATATTCTTTATAACTAAAAATGTTCATGAACGAAATTTCACTTCAAGGGTTGTGCTTAATTTAACAAATATAATGCTAAATGTAAATAATTTTTCTGTTTGAATTTAGATTTTTATTTAATCTAAAATATACGTATCAACTTTTAGTGCAATGTTAACTCATATTTATAAATTATATTTATTCAAGTTTAATTAAATCCCGATTAATTTTTAATCTCTTTTCAATAATTAATTAAAAACTATAAAACACAAAAAAAACAACAAAACATTTTTCAGGTAAATACAGGGTGTCTCAAAACGACCGCATGAACTCTGCACAGCTCGATTCCTAATTGGGAATACTTAAAAACTGCCCAAAGAAGCTTTAGTGTACGATTTATAGTTTACGAGAAAATACGAATAACAAAATATGACGTCACTTCCGGTACAAGAAAAAACACTTTATTGAACATATCAACAGCAGTATATGCACAATTTAAAGCAGATGCTCAAAGTGTACGCATTGAATGTCGAGGCATGTTTGAGCACGACGTGGAACGGCTGTTTTCACTAGTTGTAGCATCGCGGGGTCTACTGAAGTATAAGCAGCGTGCATACAAGCAACTAAGTCCGTTGGTGTCGTCACTACGTCTCAATACACCAGTTCCTTGACATGGCCTCATAAGAAAAAATCCAACGACGTAAGATCTGGCGGACATAGAACCGGACTCTCACGTCCGATCCAGTGGTCGGGGTATTACATATCTAGCCAACCACGTAAAGGAGCAGAGAAATGCGTCAAGGCCCCATCATACTGGAACCAAAGACATTTTCATTACATCGGCCTTACACCAAGTACATGTCATAGTAGCTACGAATGTAATACCTGGGCACTATATGAAGATTACTGGTAGATGCGAGATGTAGCCTTTTAAATATCAGTTAAGCGATGGCTTAAAGTCATTCCATGGCGCGCGCATGCATGATGTGATATGCACGGCGAACGTTTTAAACGTTATCGTCTGGGAAGATATGCAAATGCTGTTGTTGTTATGTTCAATAGCTTGTTTTTTCTTGCACCGGAAGTGACTTCATATTTTGTTTTTCGTATTTTTCTCATAAACTATTGATCTTACTGGAACTCTTCTTTGGGCAGTTTTTATGTGCTCCCAACGAGGAATTTAGCTGGTCATGGGTTTATGCGGTCATTTTGGGAAATCTTGTATATTTATATTAATATAAGCTATTAATGGATACATTTATTCCGTTCTTCACTTACGGTAATCTTAAAATATAACATATTTACATTAAATCTTTGTTGAAAATATAATTAAACTAAATAAAATTTTAAATGTTTTTATTACTTAAATTATATAAGAGGGGTTATTTTTATAGATGTAAAATGTGTAAAATGATAATTTATTTCTCCCAACTATTAATGAACTAACCAAAAAACCAACATTTTAATGACATATTAATTTTAGTTAAGGCTTTTTTTAACGTAAAGTTCTTTTTAATTTACGTTTATAAGTATTGAACATGAAAAAGCTTGCACTTTTGTTGAATTTCATTTATCCATGTAATTATACACGTGAATAAGCATCAAACTTTTGAAAATGAGTTCTAATTGTATGTTGAAAATAAATCAATATAAACAAGAAAATATCAAGGTGTTTTTGAAGTTGTATGCATAAAAAAACAATCAATAAATTAATACAAATTAAGTATTTCATTGTAAGAGAACAATATTTTATATACAGGAAGATAAAACTTTAAGTACTTCCTTCTTTTTGTATAATAAATTGCTCCAACTTGAGTCTACTTTTTAAATTTAACATCCAGTTTTGTGACCTCAAATGCATTTTACATTCAATCTTGTCAAAAATGAAAAACTTGAAATTTGTTAAAAAAAGGATTAATTAATTGGAAACAATGAAAGTATATTAAGACGAAATGCAATTATTTTACATATTTTTCTTATTTTTGTTTAGATTATATTAATATTTATTTTGAAAATATATTTGCAAAACAGATATTATTGCATTGTTTTCTTTAATTAAAATTGCGCCTATATTAAACATTTGAAATGCAAAATTTAAAAGAGATATGAATAAAAAGGATAAACTCCATATTAATTCTCCATAGTTTTCTTTCTTTCGTTTGATTCGAAACAATGGGGTTGATGGGAAATGTCTGCTGTAATTTTATTTCTTTACCATTCATCCTATCATTCATCCTCACTAACCACAAAAGTGAAGGTAATCAATCTTTTAGAACTCAGCAACAGTAAAGGTAATGGTGTCACTTACTTCTGGCAAACAGATTTTCCTTCCATTCGCCTGAATGATCTTGGCATATCATTTTATTTGTCAAACAATTTTCCCCCTAAAATACTTTCTTTTGTTTAACTAATATTATATATATATATATATATATATATATATCAAGGACTTTAATTCCAGTTCATTGGATTATAATAAATTTATAACTTGTAAATAGAGTAAACGTAGGAGAAAAGAAATTATGCCGTTTTATGCCAAATTAGTTAAAGCAAAAAGTCCAAATTACATTTCAACTAAGAATATTGTCATAGCTAAATAATATTTATTATAAAATCTTGTTATGCATTGAATATTTCTATAGTTTATAACGACGCTTTTTTAAAGATTACGATGAAATGATAAGCAATTAAAAAAAAAAAAAACGTGCCATTTAAAACAAGTTTATAAAACTAAAGATACTGCATTAAAAAAAAGTTTCACCACTGAAACAGGGGAAACATGTTTTGTTCGTTTAAAAATATAAACTTGTTTCTCTGATTACATTTTGCTTTAGAAGCAAATGGAACTTGAGTAAATGAAAAATGAGTAACTTCAAAATCTGATAGAATATATAAAAGCAAATCTTTTAAAAGAGTTCTTGAATATATTTTATGTTTTATTTAAGAAACCCTCCCCCACGAAAGTATATTAAATATTGAACTTCAGAGATCTGAGCAATATTTTATTTAAGAAATGGAATAAATAATAGACTGAAAAAATAAAAGGAATATGTGGGTTTCATGTTTTAGTTCTAAAATACTCAAAAATTTAACGGTAAAAGAATCTATTTCAGATTATGCTTAAAACGTTTTATATATCTTAAGATCACATAAAACTCTGAATTCCATATTTTTTTATTATTATCCATGTTTATAAAATTTAAATAAATCCATATGAAACCTATAAAGATCCAAATGGAATAAAGTAAGCTGAAAATCGGTTGCAAAGTAAGTTATTCATTTTTAAATGAATGTTAGCTTCATAGATATTCAAATTAAAGTCTTCATTAATTGATATTATATATATATATATATATATATATATATATATATATATATATATATATATATATATATATATATATATATATATATATATATATATATATATATATGTGTGTGTGTGTGTGTGTGTGTAAAATGAGAAATAATGAAATATATACACGCATACACATACATACATTTCATTTAATAGAATAACGAACATTTTTTAAATATTTCGGGTTAAAAATATCCTCATTAACGTTTACTAGTGCTCAAAGATAATGAGATGCTCAAAAAATGGAGATTTTAGTGTGAAAGTTTCAGTTTTCAAATAATTGTTAAATGCTGTAAAATTCAGTATTTACTGTATAGCGTGATTGATAAAATAAATTGGGTTCATGAATGACATACAGCAATTTACTATTTTGGCTTATTTTTGAATCTGTGAATTTTACATTTCCATTATCAAGTGTATGTGCAGATATTTTAAATTTCAAATATAAATTATCAATGATTAAAATTTTTACTGTGTTTGGATAGATGATTAAACTAGCTTTTAAAATGAACGAAAACACCATTATCAACTTTGTATTTATTTTTTTAAAGTTTTAACATAAGTTTTGAAATTGAGTAGATCAACAGAGAGTAAATTAATCATACTACCTTCTTTATAACTAGATAAATGTATAACAGCGATTTTTTTCATTTAAATCAATTATCGTCAAAATTTAATTTTATAAACATTTAAACGTGTTTGATTTCTCAATGGATATATATATATATAAATTTATGTAATTATATATAATTATAAAAGTGGTGATATCTTTGCTTTTATGATGTATTTTTCTAGTTATATTTGGAATTTTTTTTTCGGATTGTAGTGATAATTATCAAAATTATAGTATTCACTAAATATCACTTTAAAAACCTGTTTTCATAATGATTCTTTAAATAACAATACAAAAAATTATGAGAATAAATGAAACTATAAGGAAAGAATAACTTAACAATTAAAGGGAAATTATCACATATTTTCTTAGTGTAAATTGCGATCAGACTACGATCTGCTGTTTGGTTTTTTTTTTGTTTTTTCAAGCTGATTACTCTTCTACATGATTTTTCAGAGATTTTAAGCTAATTAATATTTTGCAAAGTAAGCAAGAAATGTTTGAAAATTTTAATTATCTACCAGAATAGCTGCGCATGAAAAAATGGACACTTGGAGCAAGCCGAAAGCAAACAGCAATGGTTCAATACCTATACTGATCCGCTGAGAGAAAATACCATGTATTCTTTATATTAAGCTTATGTTTTGTGTTGAGGATTTTATGCCTCCAAAAAGATGTCCACTATAGTAAGAATATGTAGATTATGATAAAGTCCACACTTTATCATTGTAGTTCTTCAGGACATGCTCTGAAAAGAAGTGGTTGCAAAATTATATGCATGAGTTTTACCAAATCAGAGATGAATATTAGATATTAAAGTTGCACGCACTTAATAAGTAAATATCTATCACCTGTTGATTAATAATGAAAGTATAGAAAATTTAATTTAATTATTCAAATTTTCAATCTACATGTCATGGGTATTTCCATTTGTAGATATTATTGAAAATTCAAAAAATGTATTATAATGCTAATAAAAATTGATTGTTAAAGGTTTCTTCACTTTTTTCATATAGATAGGACACATTTTATGATCATTTTTCTTATCTATCAGGAATTTACTCAAATATAGCAAAAGGTAGATGTTGCCGCCTTGAAAAATTGTTCGTCAGGCGATAAAATGCGCCACTTATGGCTACCTCCTACGCTCTTGTCTGTCTATGAAAAATTTTGATTCAGAATTGAAATTGTAGCGGTAATTGGTTGGTGAATTAGAGTCCTATGGATGGATACACAAAAAATTTGGAACTCATATTGTTGAGTATCGTTACGTATTACTTTTTAATGATACTCACGATAACGATACATTTTGCAACACGCTGGACTTTAAAATGTTAAATCGCAGACGAGGCACTTTGATAGCTAAAATTCAAAGATTAGAAGCTTATGTTAAAAATGATAAAGCCAAGAATGATGATACCGTTACTTTTAAAGTAAAAATTAGAAATGTTCAAGAAGCAAAAAATGATTTATATTTGAATTGCATCTACAATACTACGCTACCTTAGAAGAAAATGATGAAGTGGATAGTGAACAAATCCTTGATCAAATGGAAGAAGGAATATAAGAATTGGAGGTAAGTTTGTTAAAATTAAAATCCTCCTTAAAAAGTGAAACATTGCATGTTGATTAATTTGCTAATGAAAGGAACTGTAGTAGTATAGAAGTAAAATTACAAGACATTTATCCTTCAAAGTTTTCGGGACATTATGAGGACTGGTATAATTTTAAAACAGTTTGAAATATTGATTTCTTCTATTGAGCATTTAGATAAAACTAACAAATTATTTTATTTTCAATCGTCCATAATTGGAAATGCGTGATAAATTCAAACGACAGAAGATAGTTTTTCTTCGGTTTTTTAGGATTTACTGGAGCAGTACGATAATAAAAGGCTTATAGTTAATTCAAATATTTTGGAATTAATAAATTTAGAAAAAATTAACCATGAATTAGGAATTGAATTCAAATGTTTACTAGAAAAAGTAATTAAACACGTTAGAGCTCTTATATCTTTAAATTTAGGATTAGATTATTAAGTGCTAATATTTTTATTAATGTTGTTTTACAAAAAGTAGATAAGGAATTAAGAAAGCTCTACGAAATGTCTCATAAAACATCCGAATTACCCAAGCCAAGGGGGATAAATTTATTGAGTTTTTAAGAGGACGATGTCACACAATTTTTAGAAAACGTCCACGCATCTCAGCTAAAGCCGAAAATGGGCAATAAAAGGAAATGTTTTTTCTTTGACTCTAATATAAACAAATCACAGTGTTTAATTTGTAACTCACCACAATAGCACCCAAGTTTTAAATGCTCAGAATATTTAAAGGCCAGTGTGAAACAAATATTTTTCTTAGCTAAGTAATTCAAGTTATGTTTAAAATGCTCTATAGTTCGAAACATTAATTAAAGTTTTGTGATTTCAAATATAAATATGTAGCAATGAAAGAAACCAGGATAACTTACTAATATTCATTCCTGCTAATGTGTATATGCAGAAAATAGTAATACAATATCTACTTTCGGTTGCTTTATAGAAGATCAGTGTTTTCCATACAGAAGAGTGTGATCTGGGCACTATGCAACAATTAATCTAAAAAATTGTTGAAAGAGTTCATATATGTTCACAGATAATAGCCTGTTTTTTGATGAGTTGTGGAATTTTGAGGGAAAAAGACAGCAGATTTTTTTTGTTCATTTAAATGCGATACAAAACTCGAGATTTAACTGCGCTATAGACCAACAAAAATAAGATTCGGAAATGTGGCATGATACATTTATTTATGGATGTGCCCATTGTAAGAAAATATCAATATTTCTGCAATTTATATATTTCAAAATAATTTGAAAAAATATAATTTTGTCGTATAAAGATTTTACTTTAAAATTCATTTTTCAATTAAATATTTACTAAATTTTAAATCAATTTCTAAAATTAAAATTATCTTATTTATGTTTCAACCACTAATGTTTGTGAAAAAATATATGGAGCAATAAAAATATTAATAACAAGTAAATTCGTAAAATATATGAAAAAATGAGCTGAGTGAGATTTTTAAATTAGAAAATGAATTTAATGTGACCCTAAAATATTATATATTTAAAACGAGAAATGTTTTATTTTGAAAAGAATATTATTTTCAGAAGTAAGTTTATCCATTAAAATATATACATCATCATTTTATTATTTAGTAAATTCGACTTAAAAGTTTTTTATTCGTAGCAATAGTAGATTAACGAAAATAATTTTTTATGGTAGATTTTAAAATTAAAAATATTAATATTTTAGATTCATTTTATCTAAATTTTGATAGTAAATGCTTTTCACAGTACCAGATTGGTAGTGAGTTTTCACTTTTGTCGATTTTATAACATCTATTAAGATCTTTTATTATTATTTTGCGTGGTTGTTTGTAACAATTCGTTTTATGACCAAGTAATTGGCGTTTGCGGTAAAACTTGAAATACGTATTTAGTGTTTCATATTTTATTTCTTTAAATATTTTATTTGCTTTGAAAAAGAATCAAGCAGTTTTATATTAGGTTACATGAATTTTTCAGAATTTGGGAATTCCAAGTAGATTGCTTTAAGTTTATTTTCCTGAATACGTGGATGATGATCTACTCACCATGACACATACATGATGGTATACCCTTTAAGGACTGAATATCGCATACCTAAATCTACATTGATTATTATATTAGATTATGATGATTCTACACCTTTAACCAAATAATTAATATCAGAAGCCAGATTTTCGAATTCTAGAGTCTTCTTATGTCCTAAATCAGGATATGCTTCGATTCCAAAATGGAATTGACAGTTAAGATCTGAACTTTTAAACGCTATTTCCAATAAAAAAGCCATAGATGAATTTCTTCATACCACAACCAGCAAAATGATTTTCTTTTCAACTGATTATAAAATTGCAACCGAAATTTGTTGGACTGCAACAGTATTGTATACATCTGTAACTCCCTAAATACAAATCGAATAATATACTGCGAAATTCATTGTGTAGTTCATATCGGTGGATGAAAGTTTAGAAAGTATAGATTTTGAAATTGAAAATCATGGTCTTATTGTCTCTCAAATCAGACGTTTTAATAAAAAAGGATCATTGGAACTTTCAGAAACAATCTTATTAAAAGGTAGTTTCTGTTCACTTCGGGCACAGTTTCATTTCTGATATAAAATCCCACCTTTAATTAAAGTATCTTATATGTAGTACATTTGAAGATTTTTGTAGACAGAGTTCACACATATGTTTAAATTTACATATAGAACTCTAAAAAAGGCAAGATTCAATCATCTATATGCAAACTTTGTGGCTCCCATCACAATAACGATTCTTGTCCTGTTAATGTTCCATATTATTTCACCATCAGATGATCCTACATGTCCATCCCGTGAAGAAACACAGTTTATAAAATTTAAAGTGATAAATCCTCAACCATTTATTGAAGCAAGACGACGATTTAAAAACTGAAAAACCACTTTTGTCTCAATTGTCAAATCTGAATAACCCATCAGAAATAACTCATATTAAAATGATACAGTCAACTTAATGTTTACACAATCTGAAGAGACATATGATATAAAAATATATATTAACTCTTCAAGCTCAAAAAAAGCAATTCTTAATATAATAGAATTTTTTTGAAATTTGAAAAAAACTGTTAACAAGATTTTTTATATAAGAAGTCATTCGTCCTCCTCAGCTAGAAAAAAGTACTTAAAGCCAAAAACAGTCATCAACCCCAAGTAAAAGTGTTATTCAATTCAATCCAATTTTACCTGTAGACTGTTTAACTTTTTTAGCTCTTCCGAAGTTCAAATGAAAATAATTTAAAATGCTAAACGTAAAAAGCTATCCTGTGTGCATCAGTCTTTAGCTATCAATTTTTAATTCTCACTTTTCCAATTGTCTCACTGATTTCACAGAATCCTCGTAGTGTTTTCAATAAGTCCCCTTATATGAAACTTTAATATTTTAATTCCATAGATGTTACTGAAGTACAAGAAACTTGGTTAAGAAAATTTGACGAGATATTCTTTTTCAGCAAAGTAATCTCGTCAGGATAAAGTAGGTGGCCGAAAACTCAGACATCTTTTAGCAGGTAGTAAATTCATTGCAACTAGTCAGTTTTCCCACATCCGTCTCTTAGATGATGGTAGGGAACTTTTAGTAGTATTAAGATCACTGTGGCAACCAGTACAATGTCCATTATTAATGTTTATATTCCACCAGGTAATTTTATTCAGAATAGTTTCCTAGCATAACTCAAGTAATTCAATCTCCTTGTATCCTCCTAGGAGATTTTAGTGTAAGTCGTATAATATTAGGGAGCTATTTAAACTAAACAAATGTAAAAAAATTTCTTGAATGGATTCGGAAAGAGTATTGATGACTGCTAAATTCTGAAATTCGAACTCAATACGGCCCTCATCATAGGCTTTCACTCTTTGATTTCACTTTTTTATCACAAGAGAATTATCACCTGACTCATAGATCTTCATCCGGATTCTTTTGGTAGTGGTAATTTACCTTTTAAAACCTGTATAACTATTGGAGATATTGATAATCATATAATGAGCAGATCAGAAATCCTGTGATTGGATTTCTTACCTGCCATCAATACTCGTCATATAATTTATAATATAATTTAGACCAACTCTGCATCAATAAGCATCATGAGTTTCGACAATGGCAGAGAATGTGCTATATAAATTTTAACCCATTATGGTCTTTTAGATGCAATTATCTCCTTGGCCAAAGAGGATGTCTTGGACGCTTTACTAAACGTATGTAATATAGATACATTGATGATATATAAAAAAAACTGTAGCGAATTTACATCGACTACTCTTCTCTCTTTCTCAGAAATACTGTGACGATGTAATAATTTCATCTGAAACATCTATAAATATTTTCAAATTATTAAAAGAGCAGCAAAATTGAATTACAATTAATCCAAATTTAAATTTGATATTATTGCACGAGAACTCTCCAGTGATAGATCCTACATTTCAAACTAATTTATTTACTGGATTTTATACTCATCCACCAATTTTGTAGAGTATTCCACTGGACCTAAGCAAAAGCAATGATTACTTATAAAGAACCCTTTACCATATCTAAACTGGATGGAGTTTTAACAAAACATAAGACTAAGTTTGTTGGTTCAGATAAAATTTTTGCAAAAACATTAAAAGCTATTACTGTTTCTAATCTAAATTATCTCCTTTCTCTGATGAATAAATCGAGGCTAACAGTTACTGTGCCAGATATATGGAAATCTTCTATTATGCTCCCAATTTTAAAACTGGAAAAAAATGCCCAATATTTTAGCATCGTACAGTCCTTTATCGTTAACTAGTGTTATGCGTAAATTTTAACTCATCCATTATTTCACATATAAATTATTCTCGACTAGCGTTATGCGCGTGACTTTGAAGAGATTTATTACCCATATTACTCCCATGTATTCTTTTAATTCAAATCATGGGTTTTTGCTGCATTGAGGTTGTGATAACATATTATATATCATTCATCACATCAAATAATCTTAGCCTGGTTTTCAAGAAAGTTCATTGCTATGGTTGCAGCGAGTATTCCCCAAGCCTATGATTCATTTTGGCTATATGGCTTTATCTATAAGTTATTGCAGGCAAACATTAAAGGAAACGATATTTTGAGTTCGTCATACAAGCTGTTATTTTCAACCATTATATATTCTAACAAAAAGGAGAAATAAACTCCTCCTCAGACACCTCTTATATGGGCGTTCTACAGGAGAGTCTGTTATCACCTTTTTTGTTCATGTGTTTATATAGCAGTCCTATAAGATAACCTTTCCCCTGACATCAAATACGTCACGTACTCGGATGATAATTTGTAATGCACGAATTCGATAAATTGAAGAAATTTCATCTCCTATTAACATTTGCAAATGGGATATTACAAAACTGACTTCCAGAGTGGAAATTCTCTATAGACGCACAAAAATGTCTATGATTAACTTTTCTTTCAAACAACAATAATATAATTTCAACTTGTTTATCGAATATCACCCCAATTCCTATGGTAAAAATAATCCAGTTTTGGGATTGCATTCTTCGCACTATTTATCTTTCCTCAACCACTTTTATGAAAAAATATTACCAGTAGCAAGAAAACCGAATGCCTTAAAAGGTATTTCAGAGAATAGATGGGATACATGTACCACCCATCTCCTTCTAATCATGATGTCTTTTATTATCTCCAATCTGAATTACAGCTGCTATAGATTTTCTTCAGAATATGCAACAGATAGCAAGTTTTTTAAACTAGATCACGCTGCCCTATGAATGGCCTAATAGGTCTTCGCACAAGTGGACTTCCACACCAATTCTTTTACAAAAATTTGGAGTAACTTCTCTTTACTCAAGATATGAAATATTATCCTTAAAATCTTACATTTCAATCTTCAGAAAATCACCACTATACCCTTGTGCCTCTATTTGGGAGAAGTTGCCTTATCAAGTTATTCGTAATCATTCTCTGGTCATCTAACCTAAATGATGGCTCAACCACCAAGTTATTAAGACCGGAAAAAGATCGAGAATAGGAGTACAATCCTTCTTTTAGATATTTGAATTGTCTTCATATCCGGCATATAAGACTCTTGCTAGTTGCTAATTTCTGAGACTATCTGAAAGATTTTAATATAAATTACAACATAAAAATTGAAACTGTAGAGCTTTCCCCTTCTTTCCGGGCCCTGGCAGCCGAATGGTTAGCGCTCTTGCCTTCGGTTCAACAGTCCGTGGGTTCGAATCTCACATTGGGCATGGATGTTTGTAGTGGTTCGAGATCCACTTTAAACTATAAGTCCCGGTCTATTTGGCACTCGTATGCAAAAAATGATAATTGAGCAACAAAAAAACCAAGCCTTCCTTCCGGAACTATGCTTTTCTACCACACTTTGATTAGGCTATCTTATCTACTTTACTTTGATACTTTTGTCTTTGAATCTCCACTGTATGATTAAAAGACTTCAATCAATTTTTCTTAAGAGAGAAATTAGAATCGAATTGATTATACGTGATCTTCAGTTATCTTTAATGTGCTTCAAGCATCTTAGCATAGAGTTCCATAAGTGATCGGCATAACTTACCTACCTACCTATCTTATGATTTTTAAATATATTTTTATCCAAGTCCGTATTAAGATGTATGAGTAGTAATCCTCACTCATTTTTCATTTTTCTGTTTAAAATTTTATAATTGAAGCAATATGTTATTATGATGAGCTACATTAAGTGATTAAGATTTTCTAAATTAGTAATTTTTCGAGTTATTTAATATCATATAGTGGTTAACGTATTCTTTCATATTTTTGGGCAAATTTTCACAATTTATTCTATTAAATTTAATATTCTTAAATGTAATGAATTATATGCATGGAAATAATGAATTGTAAATAAATTCAAAGGATAGCTGAGTCGACATTCAACTAGTTTAATTTATTTTTATATGATACAAAGACTTTCATTATAGCATTTATACGACTCAGATTACTTATTTTAGGACACTGATAAGTTTTCTTTTGTCTTAATACTTCATTTTAACCTTGATTTATATTCTTGAATAAATGTTTGCTTTTTTTATAAGCATTTATAATATCTAAAAATATATTTACATTTTAGATAAATGTACTGTTTAATTAATTCTTCTATCAAATATAAAATCCTTATATATGCTTTTCATAATCGTCGCAAATCTAAGCTAGATGGAATTGTAATGAATAAATTGCATCTCTCTAAAAATAAAACACAAAAATATTATCCACCATAATGCTTCAACATTCTGATGAATGAGAAAGTAACGATCAGCCTTGATGATCACAGAAATGAAATCATCAATTAGTGAGATCGGTTTTCTTAACGTCATATCATTTATTTAATACGATATCATTTTCTTAATGTTCTTCATTATCTTTATTAATGAACATTAAGTTCGTGTGTTGCCAAGTGTTAGTCATTAAATGTAACATTACTATCAAGAACAATAATAAAAGTTTAAAATATTAATGAGCAATATAAAATTAACACCAAGAATTCAATTACATTGTAAATTTGAAACTTGCTGAATAATTATTCAAATTGATATATGTGTCTTGATATGGTAAAAACACTTGTCTAATAAGACGATATGGACATATTCACATCAAATTCTTCTCAGTATCTTAATCCTAATATAGTAGTTTTCCTTAGCCTTGCAATGATAATTACAAATATCATATATTCAATGAAAAATTAAAATATTGCATAGATGAATAACTTTCCGATGCCTCCAGTAAATGATATATTAATATTTAAATTCTGAAATCCGAGTACCGAAATCTCAAAACTATTGAAATTCACAATTCAGGTGATTCTAAAAACTAAAATTTGAAGTTTGTGAAGTATGCGTAAGCTTCTTTAAATTTATTTAATATTACGTCTCATTTTATGCAATAAGAATTTTATTTGAGTTTATGCAAAAGTATTCACTTTGGATTTTGTACCTCATTTTAGACTGTTAATTAATTAGAATATTTTATACACTTAGTGTGTCTTCACCTCATATATTTCGAAAATAAAATGAAAATTTTTCATCGTGTTATTGTTAAGAGACTGAGAAAATATGAAGGGAAATTATATATATATATATATAGCTATACAACAATAATATAATTTAAAAAGGGAACTACTTAAAGGTATTGAAGTGGGAAGGACATTCGTAATCGAAAATAATTTATTCTATTCTATTCCACAAGTAATTGGGAATAAAGTTGTGAAAGAGAAAGATTTATTCACTCATATAGTATTGTTTAATTTTTCCTAGTGTATATACGATTTAACGTGACAGAAGGTGAATTTCACTAATCAGTGAGTATACTTTGAAAGCAAAGTATACAATGTATTATTTAGGGCAGTCCACAATACTGTTAAGTTGACAAGAGAGAAATGTACTCCTAATATTTAAAATAAATTTAAAGTGACAGAAAGATTGATTCCCAAAACTTATTGTTTTGGGGCTCACTTGAGTGTTTTAGTGGTAGAGTATCGTTTTTGGAATTTTAACGTCCCGGGTTCAATCTACTGAAGAAGAACGGTAGAAGGATGTAAGCACGTCTGTCTATATGAAGGCACGTCCTTGTGTTCGCATGTTTGACGGGGAGTTTTCCACGATTCCCCCTTTGTGTTACGTGAATACTACTTCTCGTATGGAAATGCATGTTGTACATTAAAATGCCTTACAATGTGAGGGCATTTTAGGGTTAAAATGTACTATATATGTGTCATTTAGGATTATCCATAATACCAATATTTTTGAAGGAGATAATGTAATACATCACATAGAAAGTCATGAAGCGTGTTTTGGTTGCCAAAATGAACCTTCAACGCAGAAGAGTGTTTCTCGAACTGTTGAATAACTCTCTTTACTCCCTATGGCACGATAGCCCATGTGGGCCAAGACCTACTGGGCCCATCTCTGTTTTCTTGACCAAGAGGCCCTAGGATGTAAATATACGTTCCGATTAGGTGGTCAGCCCAGATGAATAACTACTTTCGATATATTTGGTATATTGCTGTCTTGTTGGTGTTATGTCCAAACTTGCAAGAATTCACTTATCTCAATAATGATTTTAGAAATTAAAGAGGAGAGTATATAGCTGTTTCTAGTCATACAGAAAGCCCTAAATCATGCAAATTACATATGGTTTATACCAACACAGGTACTTTACAAACCTGAAATTTTTTCGACTCTTGCTATAACATATTCTGCTTTCATGACGTTTAATATGCAAATTAAATTAGAAAGTCACTAAGCAATACAATTTTTAATACTAAAGAGTTAATTAAATCACCCAGTAAATTTAAATGTTGAAACATTATATATATATATATTATATATATATATATATATATATATATATATATATATATATATATATATATATATATATATATATATATACATATTAATTTTTTTTCTGATTTTCAGCAATTCAAAGAATGTATAGGGGAATCTAGCTGAGGTCTAATGGAGTGTACATAACAGTCCACGAAATCAATTAAATAGTTTTATAGTTTCAAATACTTCCAGGATCAAAAGATAGCTGTCAGGGATGCTACTAATTTCCTTAAATTGAAATATATCTCAATTTGAACAATTGTTAAATGTCTATTTTTAAACATTTTTAATGACGCGTCATCTTTAGTACCTTTATCATTCGTCAAAGATTTATAGAATGATATATTTAAAAATCGATAAGCTTATGTTCAAATGTTGGAGATTTGGAAGGTTCTTCCAGACTGTTTATATTCAAAATATCTCTTTTGACAGTTGCACGTGAAAATCCGAATTTTGCAACTGCTACATAAAAAGGGTGGCTAAATTTTAAACACTGATTATATACATATTAAGCAACGTCATAATTTCTTTAAATCGTAGTGTGCTGTTATTGTAGGTGAAGAAATCAATCTATTTTCTTATGGCTACTTGTTTGCGTACGTAAGTGCTGCATCGACATTGGTTGTTTCATTCAGATAAAAATGCACTTTTTCCTGATTTGAATATGAGCATTTGTACATGTGAGTGTATTTTTCTACTACTTCAGTTTAGTGTTTTTAACTAAAGGGATCTTATGGTTACTAATGAAATGAACTTTAGAGTGAGAATTGAATATTTACATGAACTGCTCGTATCTTATTTAAATTCTTTAGAATAATAAATATATTTATGAACTGAAAATTGACCATGTTTTAACAAAAATGATTATAACAGATATTATGTTAAAATGAAAGTCAGATCAGTTTCTTTTAAGTATCATCAGAATTATGATATTTAAAGAAAAAAAATATTTTATTAAAATGGACTTACAAGAAAGTTTTGTATTTTTAAGTTAAATTTATTTATTTTATGAAGTTAATTACTATGAATATGTTTTTATATTTTATCTATGGAACATTTAATCCAACTTCAAAAATATTTGTAATGGTATTTTAACAATTAAATCAATTTTGAAGTTTTTAACATTTATGTATTTAATCTTTAGAGTGTTTGTGTACAAACATAAAGTTGAATCTTTGGCAACAACTATAAGGCAGTAGAAGATTAGATAAATGTATGTGTCAGTCAGAAAGATAAGTGCAAAATAAGCTACAAAAATTAATGATTTTGGAAGAAAAATGTTATGTTTGAGGGAAAACAATGTTCATTTACATTTGTGTTGTTACGAAGTTGCTTTGTATATCGTATCTAAATTATATTTAATTATTAATAATGTATTATCCCCTTCAAAGAATATTATATATTGCAAGTGTTTTGCATAAGGATATTTTGTTTTAATAAATCTAATTTGTGAGTATATCAGTTGATTACAATACAGTATGTTACAAAATTATAAGTACACTGTCTTGTTTTCATGATTTTAATTATAATTAATATAATTTTCTTAAGTTAATATAGCACAAATAAATATAATAATTAGCAGTATTTTTAAGTGATATTTAAATGTATACTAATTATTTTATCAAAAATTTTAAAATTTTCCTTTAAATATTTGTCACTAATTTGCAAGAGCACAAGCTAAAACTACATATTTTAATAGCATTAAAAGTATTTTTTGATTCATCATTTTTCTGGATAACTTCAAATACTACTTTATTTTTCGTAAAGTCTGATATAATTTTTTGCAAAGATTTAGATATTTTGGCCCATTCATTCATAACTACTTCCAAATCATATTTAGACTCATGTTGATTGCATGCATTCAATGAGCTAAATGACCATACCAATTTTCCACAGAACTCAGACTTATATAGAATACGTTCTTGCAAGCAAGAAAACTTGATTTTTTTCTTTTGGAGATAAATTTTTAGTTGATTTAAACACATAGCAAGAAGCAGTGATTTCATGTCATTTCCAGTTTGATCCTCCTAAATGTGAACTGAAAGGTTTAAAGTATTGATGACACATTTTTTGGTAATAACTAGAATCAATATTTCTCAGAAATAGCTGCAAATCATGTATGCAATCATATGCAAAAGCTCTTCGCACATTCGTAGTCATTACCCATTTATCTACTGAAGAAATTCCCTGGTTGAGTTCCTCAATTATGTTAGTAGTAAGGATTACTGGTTAGACCATTCACATAAGATTTTTCAATCGAATCACTTATATTTTACTTAGTAGCATATCTAGTCATGAATTTCTTTTCCTACTTTAATTCTTTCTTCTTTGTTTTATCAACTTTTTTTATTTCTGAAAAACAACATTAGAAGTTAATCTTGAGGTGGAGTAAGCTGTTGTTTGTGGGGTAGTTTTACTGCTATATTGAGTTTCATTTTTTCTTCGAGTCAACAAGTTTTGTATTGGTGTAATCTTGAAAACTTAGTCTATTATCATGAGCTGATAGATTATTCTTCCCTCCATATCACTAATATTTTCCAGAATAATCTTCTAAGTAAAATATCATGATTAGCAGTCTCAAATGTTATAAGAATCTTACGTGATTCCCATTCTCCAGTTTTCCTGTCCCTTAAGCAATCAAAAATTTTGAGTTTCTCTTTCAGATTATTCTCTTTCATGAGGTATTGTAAATTTCTGCATAAGAGCAAACAAGTCTAATTCTATTTTTTTAAGAAATATTTTCATTTGAATTTTTTAATGGAAAAATATACATTATATATAATTTCAAAAGAAAAAATTATTTTAAATAAAAAAGCATTTTGTATTTTATTTATGTAATATAGGTTTTTTCAAACAATTTTTGCTGTATGAAACTGAATATTATTTAATGATTTATTTGAGAAAATACAAAAATTTGATTGCTTCAGTCTTTTAAAATTTTTCATTACTATTAAATGCAACATCTACATATACGACGAATATAAATACCCCAGTTAATGAATTAAAATGACTGGTTATTTACAAATATATTTAACTGAGATAAAACCTAATAATTAAGTAAGACATTAATGTTTTCTTGTATTTATGCACAAATTGTTAAATCTGCTTAATATCTTCTATAGATGTTAATATTATAAAGTGTGACATAAAATTTCTTAAAACTGAACTAAACTGATATTTTCTACTCTTACTCCATTATGTACTTTATTAAAATTACATCTTTAAAACATAAATTTTATAAAATGAAAAAAATAATATAATAAATATTTCTATTAAGATAAAAAGTTAGAGTATATTATTTTTCTTATAAAGGGATAAAACTTCTATTTTCAAGCTAAATTAAAAAAAAAATGATCTATAGAAATGTTGTGACATAGAAGAACAAAGAAGATTAAATGCCTTTATTGCCTGTAGAAAATTGACTTTTTTTTTAAATAAAAGAGATTCATTATAAATTTCTTAAGGTTTATAAGTTGTTTCATTATTTTTGAAAAAAATGTGTTGTTGAAAATCCCAAAACACTAGTAATGAAAAACCACAGTAAAAATTATGTTATTGTTCCCCTTTATTGTTTTAATGACTTCAATGCATTTTTTTTCCAAAATTCAAAGTTAAATTTTCAACAAAAAATTAAGCAAACGTAAGCAGATTAAATTGTTACGTTTCGTTTATATGCTATTTTGTGCATATAAAAGCTGTTTTGTAATACTAGAAGAATTTTCTCATTTGACAAAATTTATTTTATGAATGCAATATTATTTTTATGAAAATAAATATAAATAAAATGTAATTAATTTTTTAATTATCTGTATTTTTTTTAAGAAATGACACTTTGTATAAAAGTATATTCTTATTGAAGTGTTAATGTTCAAAATACGTCAATATTTTATGAAATGTAGGGAGACATTAAGTCAATAAATTAGCAACAATCTAGCGAAGAATTATTTGAATTGATTATTTATTGATAAAAAAACATATAGCGTTTTTTAAAAATAAATTTTATTACTTTTGTACTTGCTTGTTAAAATACCTTTTAAAAATTAATTGTTTAAAATATTTTTTAGACATTTTTAGGATTTTGTGAAAAATTGTATTGAATTAAAGTGAATAAAATTGTTCTGAAATTATCATTAAAGGAATGATGTTATATTCATGGGATTGCGAAAAAAGTGTAAGTTCACATAATAGTAATATTTTGCTTGCGATTATAGATGAATAAACAAATAATAATCAAGACATACGGTATCATTCACTATATATAAGTCAATCATTAAAAAATAAGGATCAACTTTAAAACAACGAATCATCAAGATAGAATTATCTCCAAAGATAGAAATATTCATGAAAATTTACCGATAAAGCAGTACTTGATCTTGTACAATTGGTTGTATGAACTTAAATCACTTCTTTTGTGTGTGTGTGCCCATTCAAACATAATATGCATCATCAGATGAGTTTCTTTTAACAATATGAGAATTTAAGGAATATCTATGCGCTAACTTTAAGAAACTACAAAATTAGTTAATTTGGAAGGAAACCCAATTCGAGCAATTAATAGCTAAAAAGTAACTATTTAGAATACATTAATTTATTATGTCGTTCTACACTATATTTTTTATTTTCTATTATGAGCTTCCCCAGAATCGTTGTGCGGCAACATTTAATGCAGTCTTTTGTTTTGTAACAAAATATTTTTGTTTCAGTATTGCAGTTATTCACCTTTAATATCATTAAAATTAGATAAATCAGTTTTATTTACTTAAAAAAATAAATTTTTAAAACTATTATAACATTTATATTCCTCGGAATACAAACCCATTTCGAAAACAAGGTATACAGTACTAAATTTGGAGAGATACCATTCAGAACACAGTTTAAAATTCAGTGATAAAATTTATTAATTCCTATCTTGATATTCATAGGAGGAAATCCGTCATTTGTAATATTTGCTAATTTTGGTAATGGTAGGATGAACGATGTGGAAAAAATTTGTTTATTGACATTTATGTAAAAATATTTGCTTACATTTAGTTTCATCAAAGTTGAAGTCAATATATCTTTTATTTAAAAATATTTTATAAATTCGCTTTTGAGATGAGTATATTCAATTGAATCTATCTTTCCTTTAGAATTTTATATTACCATATCCTTATATAGCCATTCTTAAATATAAAACAGTTATTAAAAACTAAAATAATTATTGCTATTAGGTTATCCTATTCAAGCCACTGAAGTAAATTCAAGAGCTTCCAAGGCACAGGAGTCCGATTCGATCTTCAGACAGGGCAAAGTCGACTCAGCATTTCAGATGTTCAGTAGGTCGATAAAATTGAGTACAAGCCTTTTTGAGAAATAAACATTGGACGTTTCACGTTAGGCAGACCACTTAACCGGGACATATACTTCGCACATAAGCTCCCTCGGTCAAGGACACAGATATGAGCACTATAGACCTTAGACCCACGTCGACTGCCATGACACTGAGTTTAGTAGCTTAGAAATTGGCTCAAAATTTATTCATGTATAAAATGAAACAGAAATGCTACGCAGTGATAACTCTAACATGTGTAGACACAATTGACCTTTTCTCAGCTTAAATAGTTCAAGAATATGGTGGTAATGAATTCGGCTTTCTGTGGCGTTTGTCTCATTCAATCTTCAAAATAATTTTATGAGTCGCGTGTGTATTTAGCATCCCAAGTGCCTATAACATGTACTACATTAAAATTAAAATTTTTTATTTTGGTGATATTTACTGATATTCATTACTGATAATGAAATTGTTGCTTGATAAAATAGATAAATATCAACATAATATAGAATGTATATATTCATAATAATAACAACAGGAATAATGAATTCACTATTTTTAGTCAAGAACACAAAAGCATTCATAGAGTCCTGTTTTAATACTTATGACTTATATTTCAATATTTATAACAGATAACCCAGCAGCTGAAAAAATGCATATCACAAAAATAGAGGTCTACTAATGCTGTTAATTAGTAGTAATCACCAATTCTTTGGAAATCATAAGAAGTACTTGTTCAAAATTTACTTTATTTTTGAAATTCGAAATTTATTAGTACATGCTAACGGAAGTACTGAAATATGCTTTGCCTACTTTTCTCAGATCTATAAAAGCTGTTTTTTATAGGATTCAAATCAAGAATAATGTTAAACTGTTTTTATAACTGTTAATTAAAATTGAGTTGATAAAATTTTCGAGAGGTAATTAAAATGCTTCAAATAATGTTTGAATAAGTGTATTCATATTATATATATATAAGAAAGCCATTATTTTGTAACTACAAAAAGTGGTACAAACAGTAAAATATTTAGAAGAAAAACAAAGGTTTTTTAAATCACCAAAAGGAGATAAATTGATTATAAAAGTATAACGTTGGAAATTCTATAATGACTCTTTTGATATTCTTTGAAGATCGATTCTTCCCTAACACAAACGTATGCCTTTGACAGAATGCCTAATATTGTGAACATACCACAGGATGAATTATGCTAATGATGGAATGTATTTCTAATTTCTAATGAGATTTTCATGAGTGAAATTCCTTCTGAAAGACTCCACGCTGATTATATAATATTAAAGTTCATACGATTATCTAAAATAATGAGGAAAATTTGTTGTGGAGAAGCTTCCTACAGTGTCCCACTTCATAAGTTTATATCATGCTTTAACATTACTTTGAATTATTTATGTGTTTATTGATTTTGTTACATATTTGGATATTGTCAAGGAAAAAAGTAAGCTATTATAAATACTGTTAAGGGCATCTTCAAATAATTCATATGAATAGGTCAATCCGTTAATTTGACTTATTTTGCTGACATAATAAAAGAATACTTAATTTATTAATAACCAATTGACACAACACACACAAGAAACATGATGGAAATTAAATGTATTTTTTAATTCAAAAAATCAATCCAATTGGAGTTCTATATGAAAAATAAAAGAATATACTTGTTGTTTTATCTTAGGAGTAACATGAGATATGTAATTGTTGAAAGTTAACCATACATCCTACGTTATTAATAAGAGACTATTATAGACTATTTTTAAAACACACAATTATTGGTTTCTATATAAGCTAACCAAATATATTATTATTATAAATGTATTTGACATCAAATAAAAACATATAAATTTCACTCATTAGCGGTATTTCCATGCTTACATGTATCCATACATCACATAACACAACATATTTTATTTTTATATCAAACCTTTAATGCAATTATTCATTGGTTTGTCTATGGTGCATTAGATCGTAATTTTCTCAAACTGTTTAAAAAATCTTAGTCATGACAAAGAAAGCATTCATTAATAATCCTAACTAGCTGTGAAACTGACAACCAGTCCAACTGTAGCTGAGTTTCAGGGATCGTTATTCTTCGCATTAAAAATGTATGAATTCGTATTCAGGAATGTTGGAGAGTAAGAAATTGGAGAAGAAAATTAAATTTATCTTTGTTATTTTTTATATACAATACAAACTACAAATTTCAGTATCATTAAATGATTGATGTGAACTTTCAAAAGGGAAAAGAGTAATGTTTCAATTTATTCAAAAAAAATCATTTTAATATCTCGTTTTCGTATTCTAATTAGCTATTTTCAAATAAAATGCAAATTATAATACATAGGTATTAGTAATTTTAAACACAAAGAATTGCGCTTTCAAAATTTATTATTTTGTGACTTTCATTAATATTTTAAATGTCTTTTTAATATGCGAGAGAAATATTTATTTAAAAAAATAAGCAAGCGTTTCACAGAAAAGTCACTTTTGGATTTTTAAGTATTAAAAATATTCTTAATCGAATGTATCACTTTGTAAAAAAAGAAAAACTGAATTTATTTCTATTTTGTCTCAATTAAATGAAACTTAAACTGATTTCTTATGCAAATAATGATTTCCCTATAGTAATGAATATTTTTAATGTTATCATAATTTTGGTTAGCCTTTTGTTTCAGTTATTCATGAAATAGACTTATATATACATATAAGAATTTGTTAAAAACATTTTATCCTCTATTATTAAGTATAAACTCCCCGTTTAAAGGTATTTGGACACCCCTTTAAAAATGGAGATCTGATCTGTGACATAATTTTATGCAAAACCAAAAGAAATAAAACTATTTTATGAGGGTGTATTAGGTCATAGTTTTGTGTTTGTGATACAATGACTCAATAAAATGAATTCAATCACTTTATTCGCAATATTTTACTGAGATGCAACCTCTATGAGAAATCAGTGCAAGAAATTTCGGATGTTCTACTGAAGTTAAACTCCAGTGTGAGTCGTGTAAGTAGGAAGCAAAAACGACAAGGTAGAGAAAGTACAGAAAAAAAGTCACGCCGAAAAAATTAAAGAACGCAGCTTTCAGAATTCTGAAAAGGCTTGTGAAACTAAATAACAAGACCTCAGAAGTTGGAATCACACAAGAGTTTTCAACTTTATCGTGGATTAGTTATCGAGTTAGCATCAACAGAGAAAGAGCCATAATTCCGGAATTCGGTATTTCATTATCGCACAGTCGCTTATATAATTTCACCAACAATACATAATTTTTCCAGAATGCAAAAAGTCAATTGTAACGGTGCAAAATGCATCGTCATTAGACATATAGCAAAAAGTTATTTCGAGTAATTTTTCTTGTTTAACAATCTGGTAGTCTGATGATCACATCTGGGTTGGGTATTAAGTGACTATTGTGTCTAATGTAAAGTTTGGTGGTGGCAACATATTTGATGGCTTAATCTGGAACAAACTTTGAAGTCTAATGACTAAGGTCACGAAAAAAAAGGGGAAATTAATATGGTTACTAAAAAATATCAAAAGTCTCATACTGTGGGTTTGTAGAGTTCAAATTCACATTCTTATCCCTGAAAGTTGTCTTTGACAATAAATGATGCTTAGGATAACTTTACAAATTTTTTTTCCAATGGTCGGAGTATGTCGGGATGTATTGTCTCCTTATACCCAAGGAACCGGCCGGAAAGAGTGACCTCTTTGCCGCCGAGGCATTGCCCCGCGTGCACCACAGGGGGTGGGCCACTATCACACCCTAGATGCCGAGATACATATGAAGAATGGTAGACAAACAGGATTACTAGACGAGCACAGCAGATTTTATCAACAAACGATGCATCCCGGCGACACATAACAACCACGTCTTACTCGGGAGTCGAACCCGAACCCACCCGGCAGAAGCCAAGGTCTGTAACCACCATACTGGCTGGGTGACACCTTACAAAAATCCATTTTAAAAATTATTAAAAAAATATCAAATCGATGTTTTATGTTTTTTTCTGGTTAGTAATGCTACACACAGTGTTATTATTCACTCATAATGATTGCTTGAAACTTTGGGACATAAAATAAAATCCTATGGTATCATAAAATTTATTACCAAAATTTTCACTCTTCACTTTTTTATGTGGAACAGTTTTATGGCCAATTCAAAGTGGTATTTTGACTATAGAAAACTTCAGGAGATAGCAAGTGAATTTTAGACACATGAGCTCCTTATTTAACTCATTAAATAGGGAGTTTATTGTCTAAACACACACAAAAATAACACATGAACTTTTAACTATCCTTATTACTATACTAAAAAAAATTTTAAGAGCAAAACGCAGCTTGTTTCTTATCTTTTCAGAAGAAACTTAATTTCAAAATCTCAAGTTTACACCAAAGTGAGAAGTGTATTTAAATTTTCATTCTGCTGCCAAAAACTATCTGGAAATGAAAAGCAGAATCGAAACAATAAAAGTAGGATTCCAAATTGCTTTTTCAACATTTAGAAAAAATAGAAAGACTTTAATTACAAAAATCAAGATAAGTAATAATTTTTTCTTTTGTAATAAATTATCTCTTCTGCTTTCTTTTTACTTATTAGTAACATTTGTAAACAAATAATGCAATTTTGCCTGAAATAAATTCTTAATTTAATGTCGAAATGAATGTAAAATATTTCAATTCTACATTATGTTTAAATGCTCCCTCTTTACTTGAAAATATTAGTGCTCAGTGTTTTATTATTATGTTGCATTTTCTTCCACTGATTAAAGAAATGTTTCATTATTTGCCTAAACGTTATACAAAAACAGCAGTTTTTTAAAAATTGGTTTTAATATTGAAAAACGTTGTATTCTATTATTTAACACTTAGAAAACTAATATTTATAAAGGAAAGAAAAATATAATGAAAAGGATAAACTGATTAAATTAAATTACAAAAAATAGAATACCCTGCATGTTCATCATTATTAGGAAAATGTGCTAAAAATTGGAGTTAATAAGGGAATAAAAGCTATAGAAATCAGAAAAAACTTCGCGTATAGTTCTAATTTTGGAATATTAAAGTATTGTTTCACAATATTATCGATCAGAATCAAAAGAATTTAACAAAACTATTTTTATACTTAGAATATTTTATTTTTAAGTTATTAAATTTAAATATAAAATATTTTATATAAGCAAAACAAGCCAAGTGGTTGAGTATTTAGAGCAACATAACCTGTTTAATGGTTTGATTTTCCACCTATGGTGTGAATTCATATATTGGTGTCGATTTCATTCAGGATTAATAGCAACGCATAAAAAACCAAAAAACCGAAAAATTTTCTTACTGTGGAATCTTTTTACTTAATTTCAAATTTATCCCTTTAAAAAGAGGGAATGGTAATTATTTGTAACATTCTACACATACTGATATTTTAATATGTGTATGCATATATTGAATATCCCTAAGTAACATACGAAAAATTAATATCTATTCCTTTTGGTAAATGTTTAATAATAACAAATAATTGAGAAAACTGAAAGCAATTTTAAATCAATGACGTAATAGTGAAGGAAACCTGACTTACTTTAAAAATTCAGTATGTTGTAAATTGAATCTTACTTTTTCAAGATAGAAATACATAATCAATTTATAATACACTTTGCATCTTTATAGCTTAAAAAGTTGTATACTTTGAAATGATTGATTAAGTAAAAAAATGAATAATGTCAATGAAATTTATACCAAGGAAAATTAAATCGTTTCTTATCTTAAGAATTGAGTACAAAGTGTGGAGTAATTATAAACACTCATAAAGCAAATAATTAAAAATGAAATAGTGCTTCAAAATGTTGGGATTAAGACTCGTTAATAATAAATTAGCATAAAGTACGACAAATTTCTCAGTAACTAAATGCATATGACAGTAATTTTAACTTGAAAATTAACTTGCCATCATTTTGACTGTAGGGTCATCATATAATCAAGTAGTACTTTAATTTACAAAAGAATTGAGATTATAAATGAACTAAATTTATAAAATCAAAGCCATTAAAATCTCCATTTGAATTTTATGATGAATTCGTAATTATAAGTCATTCTTATAATGTTCTACAATTAATTTTATAAACTTGAAATTTAAAGCTTTTTTACAAGTGATGTTCTTCAGCTCTCGATTAATCAGTAGGATTTACAGATTTTATATATATATGCATTCCAGTTTTTGGCCAGCAATATTACAAACGCAAATAATTTACATAAAATTATATAATAAAGTTTATGAAAAGAAATTATGAATTCTATTATTTCATACAAAGAATTGAACTTATATATTCTACACAATATTGATAGGAATTAAATTATTGATTCTGGGCTAGTTTCACTAGGCTACAATTTAAATGGTGTAAGGTGATTAATAAAAATATTAACATAAACTTGAGGGGTAATGTGTAAGAAAACTAAATCTGAGAAAGTAGAACAAAAGATAAAGGTTAGTTTATTCTATTATGAAAAATGTTAATTATATTTATTAACACATAATTTAAAATTTCGCAACATCTGAATAAAAATTATCCGAATGTAATTCCCAATGATATGAAAAATGTTTAACATAAATACACTTCAAATATATATTGTTCAATGTACACCTTAACAGATATACATTTTTAAGTATGAAAATATGAAATGAATAAAATTAATTCATGTTATTTACATCCTTTTCTCTTAAATATATTAAATCAATGTAAAAATCTTATTTTTAAAATAAAGTCAAATAAATCTTACAAATAAATTTAATTTCACATTCATCACATCAGTAAGGCTTAAAGTAAATGCATACACAAACTCTAAACAAAACATTACAATTCTTTTTTCACTTATCAATAGTTTAATATATGATTTCATGATATTTTTTGTTATTCATTATAAAAGGTTATTTTAATTGGGTTAAAGTAAAGCTATATTTATTGATATTAAATTATTATAACATGGTTTCCTTTCAGTTTTTACTAATGAACAATTTGAATATTCTAAAGTTACAAAAAAATTTGTAAATTAAACTTTAAATTTTCTAAGTTATAAAAAAATTTCTTAAATGGAAAGAGGCACTTATTTTATTTTGAATTACTGAAATGTACAGTTAAAAGATTTCATATGTTAATAGTCACTCCTCAATTTAATGATTAACGTAGTTTCAGCAATATTTCAAAACTTCAATAAGCTATTTTACATTTAAATTTTTAAATACATTTAATTGCTTTTTTAACATTGTGGTATATATTACTCATTTATAATGAGAAAGATGTTTGATTTACAGAAACATCATGAAATTGTTTGAGAAGTTATAAAAATTTGCCATGTCTAAAAACAATAGGTAACTCCCTATAGCGATGTTGTACTCTGAAGGTTTCAATGTCCTTTTGAAGACAAGAACAAAATATATCTTGCTAACCCAGGAAGAAAAAAATTTGTATATAAGCCATGATTATATATATATATATTACATCAGCCACAGCAGCATTCATCTATATCTTTATAAATATAACTTATTTTGCTAATTCTGCTGCATTCTGTGCGAGTGGATAGTACAGTTATATGAAGGAAAAAATA
Organism: Latrodectus elegans; assembly: GCA_030067965.1. Taxonomy (NCBI): domain Eukaryota; kingdom Metazoa; phylum Arthropoda; class Arachnida; order Araneae; family Theridiidae; genus Latrodectus; species Latrodectus elegans. Next base: position 73,317,110 of record CM057809.1, on the reverse strand, counting down.
TCTTTTTGTTCCAAACCAAAGTATGTTTGAGACTGGAAGTGTTTTGCATTTATATGTGGACAACAAAAAAATACATGCTCAATTGCTTTATTTTGGGTATAGGGTAAAAGAAAATATTTTAAGCCCTAAAATTGATTAATTACATACAAGAATATAAAGATTATTTTCCATTAGAACGTATTTATATCAAATTGTACTGGCAAAAGAAAAAGTTATCACAAATGCACGTGAATTGCAAGATGCTACAAAAAAGAAGTAAAATATAAGTAAGAAAACATGACCAAACTATATGTTTTTTGTATTTTGGCGATCTTGCCAAACAAATTGGGGAAACATAAATTAGACCCAAATATTTTAAAAGTACAAAACTGAATGCAATAATACTTAATAAGTATTACATATTATAATTTAATTTTTATGAATGTTCATAATTCCATTAATTAACTTTAATGTATTTAAACAATAAAATATTCCGGCAGTTACAAGTAAAATATTGTAAAGAGAACTTATAATAATTTTGAAATTTTGAATTTATAAAAATTGCGACCTCTTCTAAATTCTCTAAACCATCTGAATACAGTAGCACGAGCTGGAGATTCATCACCAAATGCTAGTTGCAACCGTTGAACGCATTCTTCTTGATTTAATCTTGCTTTAAAATCGCAGAAAATCATAACGCGAAAATGTTCTCGCGTCAACTCCATTTTCTCTTCTGTTTAAAATTTTTTCTACGCTAAACAAGTTGAAGTAAGTCAGTAAAAAATCGTCTTCTGTGTCAAAATATTTTGTATTTTAAAATTAAACCGTTATTTTTATTTTGTAAATTCTCATCTGCGCGTATCTCAAAAATTTCAGAGTAACTCTCATATATATATATAACATTAAAGATTAACTATATTATTTACTCACTATTCCGTAGATCATTTTCTATAAAAAATTTGTTGCAAATGATTAAAATTTTGATCGTTTTTTTCCGAGATGTAAAGGGAAAAATACAGTAATTAATTTACACTTTCACTGAAGCAAATTAATGAGAACTTTACTCTTTATACCTATTCTAATTCTTTAATCATAAATTAAACAATTTTATGAGTTAAAATTTAAAAAAAAATAGTAAAATATGAGTTTAATAAAATATGAAAGACAAAAGCAGCAACTAAGCTGCAATAATTGTTGACATATTTTTAGGATGATTAATTTTAGTGCAGGAAACTAAGTACGTAATTTTTATTATTTTCAAATAATTAAAATAAATAACTTGTATTTTTTATTTTACTAAATTTTAAATGTTGAGATAAGTCAGCATCAATAGATTTTTAAACTCTCTATAGACTTTAAATCTAGATACTCTCTCTCTTAAACTGTAGAATAATATATCACAGTAAATTACCCTTCAATTAAGCTCATATTTAAATTCGCTGTGTATTGTTAATATCATGTTTTCAAAAAATTAAAAGTTTGTTTGAGAAACATCATAGTAAATATGATGGTTATTTGTAAAAAATACACGCTTAATTTCATAATATAAATATTTAATATAATTTAAATGTTATAATAGGAATGGTCTCTAAATTTATCACAAAGTTTTGAGCAGTATTTGTTTTTGAGTTGCAGTAATTTAAAAAATATATATGTGCCATAATATCTCAAAATGAAGTAATACATCACTATAAATTAGTGAATTAGAACATATGTTGCTAGATGTATTAACTATTGTTAGATAATTTTAAAAATGTGATGTGGTAAATAAATCAATTATGAATTACCTGGTTTGTGATTTGTTAAATGAAATAAAAAACAAAAGTTTAACTTGAGATGTGGTCATTTTGTATTTAAAATTAGCTTAAAATGAGACCTATATTAATTTTCTCTTTAACTCTTTTTTTAAATACATAATGTTATGTTACTACACTCCTTTTGAATTTAAGCATATACTGTTTTATATGATAATTATTTCAAAAGCTTTATTAGGTTAAAAATTTCAATTATATTATTAAATTACGATTAAATATCATAATTTGTATACAGTGCACCAAGTATAAACAAAATTAATTATATTTTAAAAATATTTTTATAAGTTAAAATATTCCGAAGTCTTCAGTTCCCTTTTATCAGGTGAAATAAATGTCATATTGTGGGAAAATATTAAGTTAAATATTTTTTATATAATTCTAGCATTACTCTTTTATTTTACTTCATTTAATTTTAATTTTACTATAAATATTATTTTAGTTGATAATTTTACTATGTCAAATAACTTATCATGAAATATTATTGGGCAAAAAGATCCGAAATGAAAAAATATCTAGTTCTCTGCGATTCACGTACTGTCAAGTTCGATTCTTTATTATTCTTTTTTCTGGGATAAGCCAGATCAGAAAAGTGGCTTCATCTGATCAACCTGAAAAGACGTCACGCTGCATATCCGAGAGTGTCTTATTACCACGTTCGTTTCTGATTATTCAGTAAAGGAAGAGAATTATAGGAACAACAGTTCGTTCTGAAGAAGAATCCAAGAAACCGGGTAACAATAAAAATATAATATTTTATATGAAGTTATTTGTGCTGGATTAACTTTTCAAGTCAGTCCATTATGCTTTCTTTGCAAAAATATCATGAAATGTATGACAGACATTAAATAATTGAAAATTGTGTGCAATTGAAAAGGAATTTAATTAAATTCTATTTGAAACAATCAATTCTTGTAGATTTGTAAGATTAGTAGTAGATTTTATTAACCATATAATTTGTTAATAGTTTGTGATTTTATCACGAAAGGTTTGTTTGAAATATAATTCCTTGAATAACTTTCTTCCACTAGAATTTTTACTCAATAAATATATGAATGGTAAAGAAAATAAATCGTTAAGATTTTTAGTTTTGATTTATTATTATGGTCCTGTTAAAACATAATAGCTTGAATACAATTTTAAAATAGGCAATGCATTCACTTAGAAAAATAAATCCTTAAAAAAAGCATCAAGCCACCACGTTTAACTAGAGTATAGTTTCCTAATAACTAATAAAATATTCATTAAAATTACTTATGAAATAGTTATCAGTAATAAGAAATCATTTCTCCAATGAATATTCACTGGTAAAAATTAATATAATGAGGAACAAAAAAGCATATTACAATGCTGAAATTATTGATATTTTACTTAAAATCAACTTCATGGCTTATTTGTTATTATTAAACTTACCAAATTTTTAGTAATTAAAAATGTGCAACATTAAGAGATACAGTTAATTTAGTACAAATGTCTATACATTAGAAATATTTGAATGATCACAAAAACATGATTTTGCTTATTAATTGATATGGTCGTGTTGGAATTTGCCTGCAGGTAAATATATAAAGGGATTATTCACTTTTGATTTAAAAATAAGTAATATGAGTGAGAATATGCTATGTAAATATCATTTAAGTGTTACTTAAATTGATAATTAAATATTACCTAACTATTATCGGAATCTCAGAAATAAAAAAAGATAGTAATTTTCTGAAACGTAAAAGATTTAGGAAATTTTCTAAATCTTAGTAAAAGTGGGGTTTAGCAAAATTAAAATGTAACAAAAAATACCAAAATTTTTCTTATAGATATGTCTATAAGTGAAGGAGTCTAAACATTCCTTAAGAGAACAAATGATCAGGTAAGATAAGTAATAACAATGTCACATGTTCATTATCTCTATGGCAACTATTCCATTTATCCAATAGCCTGACAGCTGCCTCAGCGCATATCCAGTAGATAGTTGATGATATCCTGAAGTATGGCATTTTAAGTATCATTCAGTGGGATAGTTAGGAAAGGGCCAATCATGAACAGCTCTTCAACGTTGTGCTCATCTAACGTGATATTAGTTTATTAATCAAATAGAAACAGATAGTTAATAAAATAAGGATACAGTTATAGGAGCTTTCATTTAGGTCCATTTTCGCTTAATTCCTGTAAAATATTTGAACTTTGTTTAGTTAAAATATTTTGTAGGAAATTAGCAATGGTATATTTTAAATAATTTTTAGTCATGTATTTGAATTGATAAATTATTTATAATGTATGTATGTAAGCATATTATTCATTTTATACATACCCTGTTCTGTGTAGTCAGAAATGCATTAAATTTATTGCATGATAATTAATAAAGTTAATAACAGAATGATATATAGATATAAATATTTATTTATATAATAATATTATCTTCAGTCTTTAATCATTTATTTATACATAAAAATTTTTAAAGGAATATATTTTTACATAGATACATTTTAATGATTGTATTATATAGTTTACCGAAGAATGCAGTAACAATTAATCGTAAATGAAGAAGTTTAAAAATTTTTTGTATACTTGTATGTACTTATATATATATATATATATATATATATATATATATATATATATATATATATATATATATATATATATATATATATATATATATATATATATATATATATATATATATAAAGTGAATATTTAAGATATTGCAATTAAATTATATTTTATTTAAATTTCCATTGATGACACTAGATATAACTTATATTTTAATTTTACATGCTTACATAAAATAATTTCTACAATGATATTTCTGAAAATACTACATTATAATAATTTTCCAATTGTTAAAATTACTTTTCGTAAATTAAAAATACTGGAAATTTATTCCTTGATGAACATTATATTATATTTAAATTTTCTAATTTTAATCATTCTGTAAAGAAAAGTGAGGTCAGGTATTTAGAAAAAACTGCGTGATTATAGTTCTTATAAATTTTCAATAATCATTGCGAAGGAGTCAATCTTATAACTTTTTAAGATAACAGGAAAATTAATATTTAAATAGGAAAAATTTATTCTTAAATTTTTTTCATTCATGTAGAATATAAAGGTTTATAACTTTTCATTTTAATAATAATTATGGAAAAATTTCATGTGAAGTTATAAACCTGTATATTCTTTGGTCTCAATATATGGGAAATACCTTTTGCAAAAGGTTGTTTTCACTGTCGATAACTTTTCAATCATTTCGTAATATTTGATGTGGGGATAAAAGTAAATGAGTTTAAGAAATTCATTAATAGATGATTTTTTTGATTTAAAAATGTATTTTTTGATTATATTTTAATAAGTTTATATATTTATTAGGTAACACCTACAAATGTTTAAGCAATATAAATCTGGAGAAAGCTTATATCATTGAGAATTCATTAGTCTTTTCAATTAAATAAAGTACTACGGCTCTTTACAATTGACATTTGAAGTTAAAAATAGGATGACTTTTTTGGAATGAATTGTTTGCAAACAAAATAGCATTTTTATAAGAAACTAAAGAAATTGTCTTACAGAATTTTAAAAGGTTCTATTATTAGATAAAAAATGAGTATTATGGAATTATCTTCAAATCCTAAAATTCAATGTTTAACTATTTTGTCAAGTTTAGAATTTTGACATTTCATTTCATTTCTTATTATTATAAAAAAAAACTACATTATTTAATTGATAAAATTTAATGCTTACAATTAGAGAAAGCATTTTGAAATTTTTGAAGCACCTTTTTATATAAAAAAAGAGCGCATTCAATATTGAAAATAATTTACGCTTCTTAAAATCCAATCCAAGTATTAAAGATTACATGTTTAATGGCAATGTTTATTAAAATGATTTCAATTGTATCGCCAGTATTAATGGTAGCTGCCACAGAAACGAATTAAAGACTTTTAGTAGAAAAAGGATACTTTCTATTCAGCCCCATCACTTTCCTGATTTCTTATCGAACCATGAGATTCCAACAAGAGTTTCCTCTTGGGTGTGCTTAAGTATTGGGTTATTTTGTTTTACATTGGCACTTCTTTTATTGCTCTTTAAGATCTATTCCCTTGCTGTGTCTTGTTTCTTTAAACGTCATGACATACCGAGGGATTCAAGTTAGAATTGTTTATTTAAAAGATTCTATCACTTGTTCTCACAGGATTTAGTATATTTCTAATGACAACCACGTTTTATTTAAACTATTTGCGGTTTACGATATGCTTTTTCAGTCTTGTTTTAGTGAAATAAGTAAAATTGTTATTGAAAAATTGCTTTGTCAGATCTTTCAAATATTGTTTACTGTCAATTTGTTTCCTATTTCCATCTTTACTTTTACAAAAATTGGGTTATCATATAGTAGTTTTATTTTTTATAATACATTGGTGAATTGTTTTGAATATGTGAAATGAGACCATACGTGTTGGATATAGATTTACGACCAATTTTACTGAGAAATTATATTATTTTAACAACATTTATATAGAAACATTCCTCATTGAACATTGTTTTGAATATGTGAAATGAAATCATACGTGTTGGATATAGATATGCGACAAATTATACTGAGAAATCATATTATTTTAACAATATTTATATATATATATATATATATATATATATATATATATATATATATATATATATATATATATATATATATATATATATGGAAAAATTCCTCATTGAACAGATATACACACAGAGATATTTATATGCACATATAACAAATTTTAATTATTGTCAATTTATTTTATTTTAATTAAAATAAATCTATTCAGAAGAGATATATTCAAAAATGTTAATTTAAAAATATTTAATGCTTAGAATACCGTGGAAACCAACTATTTCAACCATTGACTATTTTTAAATATTTGATGATATCCAGTTTTTAGCTAAGGAATAGAACTTAATTGACATTTCTTCTAAATTCTAAGTATTAATCATCGAGATATACACACAAGGGTATCATTTCTTCTGCTAAAACAGACTGTTCTCTCATTTCAAGGAAGCATTATTTTAGTATTTAATGTCATTCGAGAGTTAGAGTTTGTTGAGCTTTATGTTGAGATTTCCACAGAAATAATATTGAAAAATTTATATTTACCAATCACTTTAAGTTGTGAGGAAGCTTGGAGGCTTGATTTCGGTGATTTTAACACTGCTCATTCACAATTTGTTTTAGGTGAGTCTATACTGTCAAATATAAATGTATAACATTCAATATTACTATGTATACTATAAAGTAAAACAGCTATTTTCCTTAAGTTTTCAAAACGGAATGACCCATGAATTATTAAATGAACATTTATTGTTTGAACACAATAAAATGCCCTTTAGGTAATTAAATATTGATATATGTTTTCATATTTTGTACTTCTGGATCGGGGTTTTAGGGTATATATATATATATAATATATTCGCATAAAATTTCTACTACACCGAATGTGTTTTCGATAAGTATCTGCTTTTAACTAATAACAACTTTCTAAATTGCTTGTGTTTAAACTATTATCATTCTAAGCATTAATAGGTATAAAATTTTATACACAGAATTTGTCTGTGTACAACTACTCATTTTAAAAGAACTTAAACAAGAATGTTTAATTATTTAAGCAAGATTTTAGTGTATGAAAGTTGCACTAAGCATTTAAAGTTATTAATAAACTCCTTCAATATTCACTTTGCTATAAAAGTAAGGAGTATTCAGCTTGCTAATTTATAATTATAAAACTTATATATTAGGAAGCTGATGAGATTCATGTTATAAAATTTTAAAGTTAATTTAAGTGAGTAACATTTTAGCTTACTTTAAGTGATATGAAATCAAAAATAAAATATCACATTTCAGTAATAAAAATCAAAATAATTTATATTTTATTATTCCAATTATAATGCAATTTTTATGATAAATTTTATAAAACTTAAATTAGGCCAAGTGTGTGTGCATGTGTGTTTTTACTTTTTATACTTTTTAAATTATTTCAATCCAAATACGGTTTTACGTTTTACTAAGACTTGATTAAGATATTTTAAGCTACATAAATTAATAATCAAGAATAATAATTAAAATCGAATTTTTATCAACAAGAATTCCTAACTAGATGCTATTTATATACATAAAAAGTGCGGCTAATTAAATAACAAAACCATAACAATGAAATTGTTTTTTTCCAATCAAGTTCAGTAAATGACGCAATCACAACGTTTCCAGTAATGGCTACGACGTCAACTAATCTTATGACAAAGACCTTTTAGTTGTCTCTTGAGGCCTGTCTGAAAAAAATACGAAAGGAAATAAAATGGGTGAAATGGCGGATCTTAGTACTTAATCCCAAAACAATTGTGTACAAGTTAAGGTTTTTGAAATAAGAAATATTGCAACTGGTGTAGAACAGCTGATGAATAAAAAGCAATCAAAACATAAGCGGATTTAAATTTAAACCGCCAGGTACTTTAATCAATAAAACGCATTAAACTTTGTTAAAATGATTTTAGAAAAGCAATGAAATTTAACATAGTTAGATTAACAAAGGAAAGCAAAAAAGAAAAAAAACTTAAATAGCATCCTAATTTATCTGTTTCGATATTTCATTGAATTTTAAATTATTGTTTTTATTCATGTTGTATACAAACAAATTAGAAAGGATTATTGGGGTTAAAACACTGAATGTTTCATTGTATGAATCATTCATTATAATGACATAAATGAAGTTTGAAAATAATGCTTACATGTCATTACAAATGTTCTATGTCCTTTCTTCATATCATCCGACGAATACCTACGCTATAGTCAAGTTCAACCTACATGCATTCAAGTGTGTTTTTTTTCCCTTCAAATCGCTAAGGTACAGCAGAAATTGATACCAGATTAAAATCACTGTTGTCGTCAATCTATTACGCAAATAGGAGGATGCAAAATATTAACTTTCATGTATTTCCAAAGAAAAATAGCACAAACAATGAGGTTAAAAGACATCGGTGGGCATTTGAAAATTACTTTCTGTTGATTAATGATCATCTTCCAAAATGCAATAACAGTGGTACCCAGAAAATCAAAGCTAAATCGTCAATAGCCTAAGCGGAACGTTAAAATATGCTCTCTTTATAAGAACTAATAGGTGGGCATTGCGCATTTTAGGTAATAAAGCTTCAAAAATGGATGAATATTTCTAATCATTAATATATTATAAAATATATTTCATTATTTACTATATTTTTAAACTTACCCTTGATACATTTACATCAATGTTGTGCTTTATAAAGGAATAAATAGAAATCAAAAAATATATAAACCATTGAGTGACAGCCCTCAATTTGAAGTTAACAATATATTTTTACGTACATTGTTTTTGAGAACTTTGACAGTGTCTAAAATACTTCACTGACATATACTCTACTGGCCATTTAAATTCTAACAGCACGAAGAAAAATAGAAAATGATGCTTATCGCACTTAAATAGTTAGATATAACACAAAATGATTAAATATGGTGGCGTTTGGGATTTAACACAAATGTAAAATTTGTAGACTCTGTTTTTATCCTTGGCATTTAAAACAACTCTTACGTGGAAAGGCAGGGCGTCGAACAGGGTTTGAATTGGACAGCAGAAACAGGCAACTCATACAGACATTGCTGCTTCAAGCCTCTGATACACTTTTTCTACCTTAGTAGCTGGAGAGGAATGATGAATTTAATTCTTAGTAACTCATAACTAGAAGTTTTCAATTGATGAAAGGTCTGTAAACTATATAGGCCCGGGCAACAATCGAATACCTTCTCTACACCTTTAACAACTATCCACTCCAAATTTAGATGAAACTGGTTGGATTCCTACCTGTGCTACTGGCAATATAACGGATCAATAACCCACACTCTTTATAGGAAACGATCTTTGTGTGACGAATGTGAAATAAAAATACATTTAAATATTGAAAAAATGACTCAAATATTTAGATGAGTTTTTAAATAATTTGGAAGGATCAAAAATCATTTTTCGAAGCATGAAAGTATGCCTTAAGGCATAAGTGGAATTGCTCGTAAGTAAAAAAAATATTTCATTTAAAAATATACACACTATTTTCATTGCGAAGCCTGGCCCTCCAGTTACTTAGAATATGGCAAAAAATTTTCCATATATGCAATCATATTATCTACAAAAAAACAAGAACCCTAATGACATTCAAAATTCTACAGTCTAAGAAATATGCTCTTCCAGTCATCGGGAATAATCAGATTTGTTGGTTCCTCTTAAAGATATCTGTCGAGTGTGTTCTGTGGTATTAGATCGGTTTTAGAAAAGAAGAGTGTTCTGACTTCTTCATACTCTGTGTTCTTTAAACTTGAAGTACTACTTTCACAATTTAGGTTGTATGAGATCTGCCCTTTTCGTACAGAGAGAGAAAAAATGTAATCGCCAATGATTTAAAAATAATGTAAGATAAAATAGATCAGTACTCCTTTGGCTGTCAAACAGCATTTCGAATGATATACAGGTATTGCTTGCTCCTGCCAAGTTCTTAACGCTCTTCTTAATATGGAACATGTGATCTTTTAGTAATGCATGAAATATTATTGCAGGTGCCATTCTCCTCTTTCTATAACATGCCGGATTTCACTGCCCAGGCGGAATCAGGACTCGATCCTTGAATGCTCTCATTTTATAACTTATTCTGGTCTTCAGAGTCCTACGTTTTCAGTAGTTATTTATGTTCTCCTACCTTATGTATATTTGTTTCAATGTAATGCATATTTGATTATTAACCGTGATCGGCTAATGGTATCGTTTCAGGGGCTTTTGCGGTAAAAATTTTATGAGTGACATAGAATCAAAAAAATATTCACTACTTTTCATTATGATTAGTAATAACTATTATGAAATATACTGTTTTTTGAGTATGTTCATTATTCCGAAGCAACATTGATATTGCATTTAAAATGATTTACTATTTCCCAGTAAATTTTCCAAGAATCATAAGAGTGTGATAGGGTCATTTATTGCTGTGATATCTACTTTGTTGACAATATTTCTCTGTTTAGTGTATAAACTTATCTGCATCTTTGAATCAATTTCTTGCATGTGAACTTATACATTAGTGTGTATAAGTTATTCCAGCAGAATTTTTTCAATAAAACCTTCTTAATTTTTAATGAAGTAAAACAAGACGCATTAGTGAAATCTTGCATTTCGCTTTTTTTCTGATTCTCCGGTGTGTTTAAATTAGCACATAAAGTTTTCTTCGATTTTCTATCAAATTTTAATCACAATTGTTCTGTTTTATAATAGTAGCCTAGGTGTGACTCTTACCGTGATTGCAGATATGTTGTTTCTTATACTGAAGGGGGTTTATATAGGGTTGTTAAATGCATAAGAAAGGATGTAAGGACTTAGTAATTCACTGGCACTTGAGTTTTAGGACTTCAATATAAAGGTAAAATAAGGGAAAACTCATAAATTTAGAATTGTATTAAATAGGTAAATAGGTTACATTATCAAAGAACTCTTATTCTATTTTAGTTTTAGTTCATATATATATATATACACACACACACATACACACACATACATATATATATATATATATATATATATATATATATATATATATATAAAGTATGTAATTGTTATAAAAGATAAATTAATATTGTTGAGGTAATAATACAAGTCAAAATATTTATTATATTAGGAAACAAAATATTAATTTGAAAATATTGCCTACAAATTAACGTAATTGAACGAAATAATTCTGAGTTCCACAGTTTATCAGAGGATAACAGATTTCTTCCTATTTGACTGGTATTAGTCTTTATCACAGGAATATAGCAAATGTCACCACGGATATGGTAAATGACAGCTACGGATGTGGTAAATAGTGGATTATATGTGAAGGGTAATGGTATAAGGAAATTATTAACTGTCTCTCTCTAGTGGAGGGCCATTACACATAACAGAGAATAAGGCATTCCAATTTCATGTGTATGCTGTGGTTTCTGATAACCGCTTCTTTTTTGGTATAAAATGGCAAGTATAAAATATAATTCACTAAATACATATCTGTTGAGTTTTAAATTTAAAATTTCTTTCAAACTTACAGATATTATTGACAACAAAAACACAAATAACAGACTAAATACTAGACAAGGAAAGAGGAAAACAATTCTTTTATTTTATTTTAAAACAAATTATTACGGGTTAATTATTTCTGCGTATTTTATAATTAAAATGAAAGATGTAAAAATTATTCTTTAAACATGGTATCACCTTTAAACTAATCGAGTCATGAATACTCTTAAAGTCAATACCATTAGATTTGTTGAGAAAGCATAATCGTTATAAGATTTAAATGGTTCTTAGTTTTTTACTCTTGAAATATTTATTTTTATTTTAAACAAAACAATCAACTTCTCTTTTCATGCTTTTCATATAGATATTATGCGATTTTAAAAGCATAATATGGATTCACGGTATTTCCAGTTAGATCAAAACAACAACATAATGAAAACGAAATTAGATCATGTGTTATCATAATTTATTTATGACTTTAATTATTTTGTATCACTCTCAGTATAAGTAAAACGTTTCTTTCACCCGAATACAAATGAATAAGGGAAGTAGGAAATAAATGACCTGTTGGTGACTTGAAGAAAAATCATTAATGATAAATTGTTTCTTAATCTATGATTAATAAACAGAATCATTATTTGGTAGCATTTAATGGATGCAAGAAGATACGTTTCGAATGGAAACACCATTTTGTTGCTTTGTAAGCCTCATACATCAATTATCTTTTCCTCATTTTGTGGCTCTGTGTATAAATTTTTAAAATATGATACAATTTTCATGGAACGAATGTGATTCTCGAAAAAATACTGAGATGAAGCACGAATTTAAATTTTGTTTGTTAACAAAAATGAAATTAAAATATTTAAGATAAAGAATAAAAGGAATAAATTTTTTCTTACTGTAAGTATTGTATTAAATGAATATAAAGTTTATTTTATCAACAAAATAAATGAATATGGTGTAAACTGATGGTAAATTATTCAAGATGTCAATATTTTGGGCACTGATTAATAAAGTTATTTCTTCTATTGAGACAAATTCATTGCGTGGATAAATTCAAGGGAAAAATAAACTAAAAATTGCATCAATTCAAATCATAATTCATATTTAAAAGGGAAACAGACAATAAATTACACGAATTTCTATCTCAGAATCATATGGTTTATAATTTTATCTAATGCTGTGCCACCAACAATATATAAGGGTTGAGTGCTATTTTCTAGACATATAGATTTAATTCTATACTGGCAGTCACTTTAAAGAAATTGTTATTTTTATCCTTAGTCGTTTTCACTGTAGAAAAAGTAAAAAATTGTCACGCTTTTTTCAAGTGGAATTTCATTCTTTTGAGGTTTTCTGTCTTATGGGGAATTTCAGGAGTGAATTTTCCCTTTTTTAAGTCATTTCTCGCTTGAAAGATTGTCAGAAAAGGTAAGAAAGTGGGACGCTTTAGGCGAAGAAAGACTTGCTGAGTCAACATATCGAATAAGATAAGAAATTCATTGGTTTATTTGATGCGGAAAGTAGAAGAATAAAAATATGTGTCATTTTATAATCCTAACTTTTAACATTTAAAGAAAGACTTAGAATGAATGAATAATTTTTTTATTGAATATTTCTAAAATAACTCCGGAAATAAGTAAAATCTAAAGCAAAATTAGTTTTAACGAAAAAAAAAAATGTTGAATCGTGATCTTCATTTTATTAAAATTAAAAACATACCTTCTAATTAAAGAAAAAATGTACGAAATAAGTGCTTAATAAAATGCAGAAAATTAATTTTGTGGATGCTTTTTTTTACGTTCAAAGAATTCTTTTATTAAAAAAATATTCAAAGTTTTAAAAACAACAAACAGTTTAGTTATTAATTAGTCTTTAGAGGCATTAAAAATATGAAAACAAAATTAAGCATAAATATTTACAGAAATGTATAAAAATTTTTAAACAAGATTTTTGATAAAATAAATTTATTTCACTAATGAAATTATTTCTTCTGATATTAAATATATGAACTTATATAATTAAAATATAAAATGTTTAAAAGAGTGTAACTTTCTTAGCTTGTAAAATTAATCACAGAAAATTTATCAAAACTAATATTTTTCTTTATAGAAAAATTCAGGTGAGACTTGCTTTTTTAATCAATTTACAAATAATATTTTATCCTTGAAGCAAAACATATTGCAATGTAGATTTTTTTAAATAACTAACAAAATATTGCTTATGATTAAAATATAAATTCAAGGGAAAATGTTTTGTTACCCTAATTTTTTAAAATTATTGTGAGTGCTTCAACTGTAAATAGAAAATAGTAAATATTCTTGAAAAATGAAGTAATAAACTAAATAAATGACAAACACATTAATGATGATTATAATCCTTTTATTATACTTTAGTAATTAAATAAAATTAATAAGTGAATTGCTTATAAATTAAATAAGAGTGCTAAATAAATAAAATGTGTGTTTCTTTCTATATTGATATAATAATTACGCTTTTGTTTGTTCATGAAATTTCTTTTGTGTAAGAATGCTGATGCAACATCCTCATTAGGAAATTGATTACAATTATTTGAGAATTTTCCATATTTATAAAAATTTAATATTAAATTGTTTTTGTATGTTTAGCAATATTGAAAATATATTTCACATTTTAGTTACAGTTATCTTTACTTTTTTGTTTTTATTTATTTTCTGTAATTTTGATTTTAACTTATATTTTGTTTTGTAGTTTATATTTTATTTAGTTAAAAAGTATTTTAGACATAAATCAATCAATCATTATAAAAAAACTGTTGACAAAGTAAAATTTCCTGTCAAGAAAAAATTGTTTCCTATATCTATGGAGAATATTTTACGAAGTTTAAAAATATATACATACTTTTTTCAATAAATTAATAGATTTTATTTTTGAATAAGGTACCTGCTACAATTGCAATTGAAAATAGTTACTACATAGAATGCTAATACATTATCTTCATCAAGGTGAATTTACAATCACCAGTAACACCTAATGATATTTTTCCCTAATGTAGAACAAATCCTTCTAACTTTGGGTAAGTCTTTTCCTCTCATCAAATCTGTCAAAATTTTACTCTTTTCGAATCCCTATCAGTGTTGAACTAAATCCTGAAGGAGAAATTCAGGCCACCCTTATCGGTGATTCGAAGTAAGACTGTTTCCAGGGATGAGTTTCAATGGGCAATACACTGCGCCATAGAGAGTAGGGATTTCCCATTCCAGCTTTTAGCAAATTAAGATAGTAATCCTTGAAACACACACGCACACACTGTTATGACTTTTCCTGATAAACGATGTTTCTATATACCTCTAAACTTATTTCAACCATTATCTCTCCTTATTAATGACGTTATAAGATTTACCGAAAATTTTAATCATTCATTTTCTGCCAAGCATACTTAATTACATTTGATTATAGGAAGAAATTAATCTTATAATTCAGATTTTCACTTTTTAGATGTAACCGTTTGTATTATTGCTATAATTTTGATATATTTTATCAATATAATAAGTGTAATTTACTATTTTATTAGTTTCATAAATTTTAAATGTACTCTTGATACATCAATATAAATAGGGGTAAAGGTAGCCACATAAGAAAAGCATAAATATTTATGAAAAAGAAATTTATGTTAAAACATGGATATTTATTAAATAGACATTATAAAATTAAAGGAAAATATACAGCTTTCGATGTCTTAAGTCTTGAATTAAAAGTGCGTTTTCGAAAAAGAAAGGTAACTTTTTGAGTGCAATTATTCAATGGAAGTGCTTACACTTGTTTGCAAATAAATAAATAAGTAGCTAGAACGCTTTCGAGGATATAAAGATATATTTCAATACAATATATTGATTGAAAAGTCAATTTAATTGTGAACTTTTTTCTATATATTGAACTGAAGATCGTAAATTCTCCAAAGTGATTTTCAGTGGTGAAAAAATATTTTGTACACTTTTGACACTTTTGAATTTAGAACCATATATATATATATATATATATATATATATTATGTATATATGTTGTGCATTTCAATTATTTGGGTTGGAACTTTGACGCATGTATTCTCAGATGATTTTCATGAATGCCTTGATATAGAGTTTAAATTCAAAAGAAGAGAACTTGCATAAATTATTAAGGAACTCTACGTATAACTAGTTTTATTTTTCTCAAGCACTGAAGATTATTTAAAGTTGGATCTCTTAGAATGTATCAGAGCACAATGAATTTATTCGTACAAAAACTTTTCCACTATGAAAAAGGGCATTTTATCATAGTAAATATTTATTATCATTAAGAAACCAAGACCTGAGTTGAGTAATTTTATTCATTTATAATATGAATAATATAAAGAATCAGTCAGATAGTTCAGAGTACCAGAAATTTAATGAATGTGAATTGAGAAAATGATCCAGAATAAACTCAATCTTAACTCTAAATTCCAAAAGCACACTATAGGCTAGTAATTGGGCAGCGTTATACAAAATGAAAAGTTCTATCGTCGCCACGGTTGAACATTAGGTGATTAAACTTTTCTTACTTGGAAGAACAAAAATATATCCCTGTGAACCAAGGAATATCACCAAGACCCGTAGGTACAACATAACAGCTTAAAGATAAATTATGAGATGAAAAAAAACAAATAATAGGAAGAAGAGAGGGAAAGTAAGATATAAAAAGAAAAAGGAGGAGTTAAAAATTAAAGAATAGTTAATTTTTTTTCAAAATAGAAAAGTCTCTTTCTTTACTAGATCCGAAAAAATCAGGGGCTATATCTTATTCAAATCTTTACGAAGCCCGTTCCTTTCTTATAAAACAAATGGGTATTCAAGAAGAATGTGAGAAAGGCTGTCAATCGCGGAGTTGCAAATGCACACGTAACTGTTTTTGATATAGAAACGACAGAGGTAGATGTTGAATTTCCCATATCCGATGATGAATAGAGTAATTTTAAAGTCAGTGTAGAACCAGTGGTTCTTAATTTTATAGAAAACTGTAGGAAAAAAGATTTAATGCACTTATAATTTTGAAAGTGGAAAAAAAAACGCGAGTTCCATTCTGTGATAATGTTTTTTTATACGATGGACCTTGGGGATGGATATTGGACTTTTGTCTTCAGACTCTCTAATAACCTACAAATTACCCAGGCCCTGAAACTTTATATTAATCACAAGTCATCAATATAGTGATTTGTTCTAATTTGTCAAAATTCCGCTGAATATGGAGTTAAAAATTTGCCTTTTATTCAACAGTTCAATCACCCCGAAGAAAATGTTGAGAGCCTACAATGATGGGAAATATTTTTTAACAGAATTACATAGCTAAATACAATACGGCCTCAACACGAGAATTGCATATATTGTATCAAAATTATCTACAACCAACTGTAAGTCAAATAGTTCGAAAAGTAAATGAAAAGGAAAAGTAAATCGAGAGAAAAAATATTGCTTCCTGTAAGAGACGCATCAACCATCAAAATTTGTTACTTCTACATCCATTTGAGGAAGAAAGCCATAAGATTGTTAAGTTTAAAGTCTTACGGGCATTTTTTTCTTGTGATACCTAAATATGTTCTATCGTTAAGGAAAATCCTGGTAAATGACAATTTACGCTGTGTAGGCATTCAAATATTTACAACAACTTTAAGCCGTTTGCCCGTCCTCAACGCGGTTTCAAAGCATCATCGTTACAAGACTATGATAATCAGCAGAGCATCTTTTATCTCTTATTTCTTCCCCTTTGAATTGTTAATTTACAGGGCGTATTTCACAGAATTTCTGTTCTTGCTGAAATAACTATCACTACAAAAAACTCAGAAACTATTTTCAATCTTTAAATTTTTTCTTAAATCTATATGCAACGCAATACTATTTATATCAAAACCTTTTTGATATATATATATATATATATATATATATATATATATATATATATATATATATATATATATATATATATATATATATATATATATATATATATATATATATATATATATATATATATATATATGTATATATATATATGTATATATATATATATATACATATATATATATATATATATATATATATATATATATATATATATATATATATATATATATATATATATATATATATATATATATATATATATATATATATATACATAAACTATTATATGATCTTCCACTATTAATGATATGTGAAGAGGAAATAATAAGAGAAGTTTTGATTCCTTTCTGATTAAAGTTATCCTAGTTCGCATAAAGGTCATTTCTTTATTTAAATTGATAAAAATATTATTAAACTGATAATTTTATTAAATTTCTGTATTTAAATTTATTTAAATTGATAAGTTTTATTAATAAATTGTCTTTAACTCAGAAAACAATTTTTTTTGAATCCCTTGATAAATAAGTTAAATTTGCTATAACTTCATTTGCCTAAGAAATTTCTTACGCCTAAGAAATTTAAACAAAATAATTTTAAGGTTATATCATTGAAATATCTGTTAAAAAAATACTTCTTGCGGAAAAAGAACAATGAGTAAAATCTTTTAATTAATAAAACCATCAGGAAACTGATCTTTACTTTCAAACTGTGTAATCTTACCGTTTTATATTATACTTATATTTTTTTTTACCATAAAATAGAATCTTATTTTGAAGATATGAATATACAAAAAATAATGTAGTTAACAGAACACATATGCATTAACACTTGCTCAATATTCTTTCCTCGCGATTTCAACCTTTGAAAATGCCTTTTGAAGGAATTAGGATCTGCTGAATTTTTTTTCCTTCAGCGGTAAATATAAAAGTTAATTTAAATACTTAAAATTATTTACGAAAGTATTATTATGGTTTTAGGAATGTCGTAAGCCTTTAATATATATATATCTTAAAATAAAATTTATACATATTATTTAAATATATTTATTTAAAATATATGATTTTCTAAAAATATCCTCTTTCTGTGATTCAGACAACTGTGTTAGTATGAGTCAAAATTATATTAGATACAAATACTTTTCATCGGTGTTTATACGATTTATCTCAACATTCAATTTTATTACTGATAAATTAGATGGTTAAAATTTAAATTCTAAGAGAGTTAAAAGCAAAATTTTACGAATAAGTTATTTTACTTAAGGCATTTATAATCTATATGTAATTTTTGATCATTTATTGTTTCTCTATATAAGAATTTTTATTTCCATTTTATATTTTATAAAAAATAAGAATAAACAGGAGTTTATTATTTCAGGGAGTGCTAAATTTATCCCGTACACTTATTAGTAAACAAAAGAGAAAAAAATTCACTTACTTTTTATATAAGCGAATAATTAAAGTTATATTAGACTACTTTGGCTGGGAGAAATTAAGAATAAAATTTATTGTAAAAACCGTTAATACTTTACGAAGAAATACTCTCAACCATGACAGTTACTTTTTACGCAAACGTAAATAAGAAGTCGAGGGAAGTTGCTCTAATTATGCCGTAAAAAAAGCTCTCAAAGCCATAACTTAAAGTCATTTGTTGTTCTGAAATATTAATGATCTTACGGAATTTCAGCAAGCTATACCACTTCTCGAGGGAAATGAATGAGAAAAAGAAATTTTAATTGCACTCTTCACAGTTTATTTTTTTATAATTTGAAGGAGCTCTTTTGGAAATAGCTTTTTCCTATCATCGGTTACCCTTCCTTGCATGATAAGGATTTTTTTTTAACGATGAAGATTGTCAATTCATGTTTTTCCATTTAAAAAAAAATCATAAGCTTCTTGTTTCGTTATTGGGAGTAATTCGTTGTCTTTCTCTTCAGTTAATTTTATTTTCTGATAATATTTAGTGTTCAATAATTCTTTTTGTAGAAAACTTTGGAACAGCAAAATGCTTTGGCACTCTAAAGTGGATACAATCTTTCATTTTCAAGCTAAACTAATATAAGGATTTTTTGAACACATTATTAATTTCGAATATAAAATAAAATAATTTACTTTGAATTGATATACAGTTTCTGATTTGTTATGTTGAGAAAATAATCAAATTACTCAAAAATATTACTTATGGCTTTGTAAAATCAAAAAGTAGCATTCTTTTTTCTTACAGGTTTACTATTTTACAATTTTGTTTCAAGAATTAAAAAAATGCAACAAGGACCTCAAGTAAAATGCAAACCATTACGAGTAGTAAAGTAAATTGAAAATGGGATCAGTCATTCGTTTTCTAGAGTCATATCTTTTGTATTCACAGACTTTCTGTGAAAGCAATCCAAATTGCTTTTACGTCAGGAATCAGTTAGCAAGATTAGTTTAATTAAAATGACAGTCTACAGAAATATTTTCTTGTTCCTACTTGGAAAAACATTTTTGATTTACTTTGAGTCCAGCGTAAAAGAAATGCTTACACTTTACGAATTATCAAGGGTATGGAAAAGGTCCTTAATGTCAGCATTTTTTATATTTTGGACCAAACAAAAATATCCATAAAACTTAATTAATTATGCTTGTTTCATTTAAAAGAATTATTATTTGTATATGATGTTAGTTTATTTAGAAGTATATAATAACACATTATAATCTAATCGATAAATAAACAGCAATAATATGTCTTCAGGAATTTTTAAAGTTTAGTGGCTCACATGAATAGATCACCCTTCGTTACCAGT
The DNA here is from genome assembly GCA_030067965.1 of Latrodectus elegans. NCBI lineage: Eukaryota > Metazoa > Arthropoda > Arachnida > Araneae > Theridiidae > Latrodectus > Latrodectus elegans. Next base: position 73,296,562 of record CM057809.1, on the reverse strand, counting down.
TCAGAGTGCATTTCTTAGAATTTCAAATTTAGGGTAATTTTGCCGCAGAAATATGAATTGGTGGTTGTGAATCGGAGAATAACACACCAAAAGAACAAAGATGTGTAAACATCATTTTGTTGAACTTTAATGACAAATATTCCTACGCATATAACACTGTGTTCCAGGTAAAATGTATCGTATGTACTTAAAATTTTCATTTTTTCTTTCATATGTACTTATTAAAACAACACTTCCTACTCAGACATTGCTCACTAGGATGCAGACATTGTTGCTATATTCAGACAGTATTTGTAATATCATGCTATAGTTATTATGATAGCACACTATCTACACTCATAGCGAAATACTACAGACTTAAACAAGTAAGTATTAGAACTATAAGTAACACAGGAAGTTTAGAGAACCGATTTGTGTTGGTTTTTAGAACAGAGAAAATGCACCACGGTGGGCTCTTGGAATATCCTTATAGATGTATTAATCAATAATTAAATTCATAACTAACTGGCTAGATTAGATGTGTGTTATCATTAAAATTCAAATTTATTCCTTTCTAAAAATTATAAAAATGTAAATTCGAGTTGGCAGTTGCACCTTCTCACAATTGAACTGACCGTTCTATCAATTCGACCAACACTCCTCTCAGAAACAAATTTGATGAATTTTAAAAGCATTAGGCTCTTAGCTGTATAAATTCGTAATTAAATATAAATAATCCTACAATAGTGGTTTTTATAAAGTTTTCATATACAATTTGAGTAAAAATATTTTGTTGCTTAATCAAATAAAAATTTGTGATGAAGTCTAACAAGGCTTACAGAATAGTTATAAATGTACAGTGAAATATATAACAGCTTATTTTTAAGAATTTTCGGAATAGCTGTGACAAGATATACAATATGCGCATCTACATTTCAGGAAATGTAAATTCACAATGTATTTTTATCAGAAAAGAAACGATAATCCTAAAGTAACATTTAAATAAGTAAAAACAGAGCATGCAAATAATAATCATAAAATTAAAACCAATAAAAATATTGATGTTAAATTGCATATATAAAATTGTTATTTATATTATATTTTAGTAAATTATAACTAATAAATTGCTTAAGTTCTCCATATAAATAAGGCCCAAAAAAACCAAGAGCAATTGAGAAACGTTCATTAAAATCCTTCTTTCCTGAGTTCCTAGTTAATAAGTTAATTAATAAGTATCTCTAAGTAAAATTATTAAATAATAAGTTGACTAATTTGCAATTAAACTCATTAAAATAAGATACAAAGTCTCTTTTAAATGTATGGAAGAGAATTTAAAAGTTATTTTTTTCACAAGAAAAACCTATTACATTTGATACATTTTAAACAGATATATAAAACGTAAGTTTATTTCATAGCAAACAAATTACAAAAATACTTTTTTATGACTCATTACAATCTGTTTCTCAATAATACAGCTAAATATTCAGTGTTCATAATTTTATCAAATCATGAATGATTAGCAAAAATTGTACGCTGATTCCCATTTTTATGAATATTCAGTGTTCATAAATTCTTCAAATCATAAATTCAAAGCAATAATTGTACATTAATTCACAAATTTATTTCAAAAGTCTCTTACAAAAGAGAGAAAGAAATAAAACTGAAAAGAAAAAAAAAAAAAAACAGTAAATATAATCATACCTTTGAATTCTGAATGGTTTAATTTGAAAGAGCACAATATTGTGATCATTCTATTTAATAAGCATTAAAAGACCTCTCATTTAATATATCCTATAAACATACGTAATTTCTGTGTAATTTATACAAATGTAGTTTTATACTATCATATCTTTGAACATCAATCCGATTCTATTTGTATATATCATTTAGTTTCGCTACCAATTCTCGTTGACAATTAAGACCTGAACTTCAGGGCAAAGTTATGAAATCTGCCACCATACATCTCTGAGTAATGTCAAAAGCTCTCGTTTAATGCTTTATTTACACACCACTGACGACAAGACTTTCACTGAAACATGAATACTTCTTGGCTGCAACAAAGTAATGTTATCACTTATAATATGTGAGTGAGTTGCTCTCATCTATCAAACTGAAATCCTTTTCAGTAAATTATTTAATGATTGTTTAATTCAATTAAATGCTCGAAGCTTACCAAACTATTCAATTTTACTTCTCTAAAGAGGCTATAAATATGATCTCTATTATTTATTTATCATATAAACTGAAGATTTGATGTAATTAATAATAAACAGTGAAAGTGTTTACATTAAGTAGCAGATAATTTAAACGATATTGTCAGAATAAGAATTCAATCAAATTAAAATTGATTAATGAATAGGGAGAAAGGTACATGTGATAAATAAATTTTGTAATTAATTAATTTGGTCTTTTATAAGAGAATAAGTTGTCACACACGAGATGATATTAGCTAATATTATAATATTTTTATTATGAATTGCACTTTTGGGAATTACATAACCTTTTTAATAACAGAATCATTTGCAAATTAAAACAGTCAACTAAGCTAATTGAGTCAGATGCAGTTTTAAGTATTTAATTATCTTAAACATGAAAATCAGTTACCCTCATTAGCAAAATGAATCAGTTTAACTATCATACAAATTCTGCATATAAATTATATTTTTTCTGATGTTTATTTCTGCATAAACCTCGAATTTCGTTTAAAAAATAAATATTTCAGAAACATATCTGAGTAACCAATGGTCAAGAATTTATAATTAATGTTCCTAATTTAAATTTTTAATGATGAAAAAACTGTAAGAGCTATTTGATCTAACCATCTATCCAACAAATGATTACGAAATTTTCTTTGAAACTTATAGGGGTACTCTGCTTTAAGAAATAACGAGAGTACCCTGCTAAAATTGAGTTAAAATTTTCCTTTTCTTTAAGATAAGCTAGTTCATTTTCTTGAAAGATAGGCAAGAACTACTTTTTCGAATATAACTTTTTTTAAACTTATATATAAATGGGTTTAGTGATAAAAGAAAGTAGGGAATTCATGATCTTTAAGAAATCTTTATTTATTTTGCTCATTGATTGTAAAATTTTCCTTAATATTTTGTTTGATTTTTATGAGAAGCACCAATAAGAGGAAGATTTAAATCCTTCACCATTGTATAGTTTGAAAATGAATAAAAAAATAATATAAAATAATTTTGTTAATGAAGTCACATCTATTTTTATACCAATTTAACAATATCTCTTTTAACAAGAATTATTAAATTTAAAATGTGACAATAATCAAAATTGGTGATGAAAAATATACTATTGTTTAGATAAATAGAATTTTTATTTAAATGCTCTCTGTAATAAGTCATTTTAATGGCTTATACATAATTCTTTTATGCTATAAATAATAAAATTCTTAATAAAAGCACATACGCCATTGAATATTTTACGGTAATGTGTATCCTAACTTAAATTATGAGGACCACTTTTGTGTTCCATAATAATTACAAATCATAATCTCAATCAAAATTTCAGAAGTCAATATTTAACACAACCACTTTTCTTCAGACTTTCACTCTAGTGAAGGGTTGTTTGTTTTCATCCGTTTCTAAGATTAGTATCTAGTTTCTTAGTTCTTTAAGTACTAATGTATCTCTCTCTCTGGTCTGATTTCCAGAATTCCCATATTTCATGTGTATGTATATTCACCTATTATTGATGATTTGCATAATAAAAAACGAAAAATATTCAATATATTTTACGTTTATTGATATACGGGGATCTCTTATAATAGATTTAATTACTGTAATTTACAACTATTTTGAAAGATAAAATATCTTCTTGAACTCTGTTTCAGAGCTTACCTATTTTTAATTTTTAATATTTCGTTAACAAGATGTTTAATTCAGAATTCCTTTTTCAAAGTAACTTTCTTTCTTTATATTAAATAATGACAGAATATGGTTGAGAACAATTCTGTGAAAAATAATATCGTGTATACTCACAAAAATTGGTGAACACTTCTAATTGCTACGCAAGATAAAATATTTCAAAATATGTCTCTCTTCATCCTTTTTCTACATAGAGAGTTTATCATCATTTAATATACTTTTTTCTTCTGGAAATATTGAAATGTAACTGGTAATTTGATACAAAAACAAATCTAAGCTTAATTTTTGGAAATTAAATTAAAAATTAATATAAGAAAATAAAATATTTTACCTCTCACAGTATATATGCACTTTTAACTAAATATAATGTTTGACTACACAATGGACTTAAATATTCCATATCTTCGATTTCATTCAGTAAAGAAAATAAGGTAAAATATTGAAACCAAAATTTTAAATAAATTTTCATTTTTAATACATTTCTATTCTAAAAAAAATATTCTTTTTATTTTTCTAGTTTTACTGATTGTTATGCTAAATAATGAGCAGCTTTTAAATATTAAGACTAATTACAAGCAAACCTCTATTTAATGTATATTCTAAATCACTATACACACATATTCAAGCATAAATAGGAATTGAAATTCATGAAATGCTAAAATGAACGCTAGGAAGCTAACCATGGCCAGCTCTGACCCTTTGTTGCAGAAAAATATTGATATGAGTTATATATATATGAAGGTTAACAGATAAAAAATGTCATAGGCAACAAAGTAAAATTTACTTTACATATTACATATAAAATCCACATGAAAATTTCCGCAAATGGATTCCGCTATTTAAATGCAGAATGCGATATTATAATCCACATAACGCTGCAACGACACAAAAAGTGTAAATTCTGCTAACTCTCTTTGTTCCCAAATTCAAGTATTAGAAAAAATAAAATATGAAAGAACAAGATATATAAATTTGTACAAATGAAATAACATTTGGAAGCTTCGATTTGCTGTGGTTTGCTTATCTTTGTCTTATTTAACTGTGTGGGTTACACTATATGTTGAACATTAAAAAGAATAGGTTCTAATCAGAGGTTTAGAAGTTTTATAGAAAAATGTATGTTATGAATGAAAATCTAAAATTAATTCGATATGTCCTATTTCGAAAAAAAATGCACCTGTAGCGACAGAAATGACCAAATTGAATGCTGCAAACATAAAAATGAATATTTCAACAAAAGTTCATATAATGCAGGAAATAAAGTATTAAGATAACACAAAAAAGACTTACAGGGTTTAATGTTGACTGATATGCAAAAGAGAACAATATTAGTGAAAAGAGGGTGTGTCATACCACACATATTTCACTGCGTTGTCATTTTTACACTTTTTATTGCATCATGTAACTGGATACGGGGATATATTTTGCAGTTATACAAACATCTCAAACAGTCTTCTTCTATTAATTAGATTATTGACTGATGACTGCTGTACTTTTTGGAGGGCGAATGGCTAGATCTCTGGTATTTAGTTCAACAGATACCAACTCGGAATTAGATGTTTGCAGTAGTTTGAAATTTTCTATAAGTTTTCGTCATGTCCATCTAATTAGCCCTCTTAAGCAAAAAATGACTGTTCACTGGCAAGTAAACCAAATCAATATATCATTGAGACAGTAACTTCCATTATAAAAGCGTCAATTGTGACGCCGTGAGGTGTTTTGGGACCACGCTGTGTTAATATACAATAATTATTTCTAGAATATCTTATAAGAGGATAATGTTTTCTAGAACATCAATGAAAATAAAATTAGGAAACCAAGTAGTTACGTTATGCGCTGAATAATCTTTTTTCAGATTATCATAAATTGCAGCTGTGTTCAGTGTTTAATTTTCTAATATCAGTATTTTTTATTAAATCAAATTGATTTGCCATATTTACTCAAGAAACTCACATGCAATATTCATGTGAATTTTATCTCTATAGGTTTCTCTTATAGTAAGATATGGAGTTGTGTGTAGTAATGTGGAAAGAGATCCCTTTCCATGCAAGAAACCCAGTATATATCCTGGTAAACTCGGAAGTGATCGATATGTCTGATCTTGATAAGATTAATTTACTTTTTACAATCAACGTTTTAGAATTTACTTTTTCAATCTCTATATGTAGGAAACTTATCAATTATTGGAGTTTACAAGCAAAATATACCATGAAAAATTTTTCATCAACTTCTTAATTGAATCTAAGATTATAAAAATCTTTAAATGATTAAAAGCTTAGTCTTGCTAAAATGTTGTCAAATGTTAGGTACTTAAATATTCATATTGAAATCAGTTTGAGAAATATCTGTTGTGGAGCCAAGAACTTCACAAAATACTTTTCAATTTAACTTGAATGTTAAAATATATCCACATTCCCCAAAATGTAACTAAAATATCACCGTTTCGCTCGAAGCATTTAACTAAAGTTGAAATGTTTCACGATATAAGTTATATTAAACTATGCTTTCTTACTTTATTTTGCTATTGTTGGTAAATATATTTTTAAAATGTAGATATATTTCTACGATTTCTTTATTAGACTTTTTTAGAATATTTATTAATTTTAGTTTAAAACATTTATATGTACAAGAAATTTAGACAATTTTATCATTGCATAAACATCATTTACAATGATATTGAGCATTGATTTTGTAGAAAGGTAATAATATTTTTTAAAGAATACATGAAAAAAATCTGTCAATAAGATTAGTTAGGGATAGAAAATAAAGTTATCAGTAAAAATTGATTATTATTTAAAATTCAGTTCATTGTCATTATGGTTACCGAGATAAGCAATTAATTATACTAGAAAAATCTATTTATTAAATTTTCATTTAATGAATCTCCTATTACTCGTAAGTTATTTTTTACCATGAAATTATGTTTCTAAGTCTTTTTCATAAGTACATTAATTTAATCAACTTAAGTTGAGAAAATTTTGTTTAATTTTATTTTTTAAATTTTTAATATTAAATAATTCATGTAATGTTTCAAATATTATTTATATATATCAAAAGTATTCTAGAAGAAATTTGGAATTTAGCAAGGAGTCTGAATATCAAATTTGTATTGCTAAAAAGCGAATAATTTTGATTTAGAGCCTATGCTTCAATATTAGAAATTATTTTCTATAAATGAAAAAAAAAAAATAATAATTCCAAATTTACGTTGATATCTAAAGTTTACATATTTTTGGAAATAATGAGAAATATTATTATTATATATTATTTGAATCGTCGAAAAGTTGAAATCAATTACAAGTGATGGTGGCAGAAACATGCGTGGTAAAAATAAAGTAGTTATTTTGGTGTCAAAGTCTGTAGAAAATGACAGTGGCTCGAAACTATTGGTCTTATATTGTATCATAGATGAATAGTCCTTATGTCGAAAATGTGTTTGCATATGTCTAAATTTCTAAGATCAGTTATATTATAGCTGTCAATTTCATCAGATTCTATAGGCAGAATTAGTAACAAGATTACAGACATCGAAGGGACCGACTTACCATACCATACTGAATTACGTTGGCTTAGTTGTAGAAATGTTATTCAGTACTATTTTAAACTTCGTACAATGATCGAAATTTCTCTGATCTCTTAACGAATTACAAGTCAATGAATGGCTGTTTAAAGTTAAATTATCATGGGGTATATCATTTTGACAAAACATGAACGAACTACATCTGAGACTACAAATTAAAATTAGTTTCACTCTGATTTATACACGAATTTCAAATCATTCGATAAGAAAATTGTACTGTTAAAATTATAAAATGTTTCACATTTTCATACATATTAAGCATTTGGCTGCGTTACGGGGACTGAATTTCCAGTTTATGCGGCAAATCAAAACTTTGAGTGCTTTGAAAAGAAATTTTGATACTCGTTTCTTAAACTTTGATTTCGTTAAGAATGAAATTAAAATTTTTCTAAATCCTTTCAGTGCAGACATTGAAGTCCTAGAATTTCAAATATAAATCACTAATTTACATTGCAGTTATTAAGAACAATTATCAAAATTCAACTTCGTTGAAATATTATAAATCTATTGTAATTTGGTAATTTGCATAGATTTGCCCGTAAGCTATTTTCTATTTTTGATAGTTATGTAAAAAAACATTCTTCTAAATGAAGTACACAAAGAATATTTACAGATCTAAACAAACCGATGAGCACTTTAAATTTCTTTTAATAATTCGTACAAGTAAAATTGCATAGTTACCAGCTATTGTTAGTGAAAAATCTCAATTACTTAATTCTGTTGATGTTTTTCTACCAGTAGAAGAATGCGATGAAACATTACCTATCAAATAAATAAAACAAATTTTTCTTTCTGTGTTTCGTATCGAAATTATCACTACAACAATATCAAGAATAAACCATTCGAGCAAGGTGTCTGACCCTGGGGAACTAAATATGACCCGCGTATGCCTGGTGACTCCTGGTTTAAAACGATGAACCCATAGCCTACTTTACAGTATTAGGGAAACTAGCTATTCCACCGTCATTCCGCAAATTGTGGTCTAGCAGAAGAATAAGTTTTCTCAAGATGCACAATGCTACCAGTTGACAGTTAAATAAACAGCACCATAGAAATATAACTACTGAGTAGCTGTTTTAGTAACTCACTGATGCATTATGAACTATGATATCAAAACAAAGCATATATAGAAGATAAAGAAACGTGGTGTTTCTCGCCAGCCATTTTAATGGAGAACTAGTTTATTTTGAAGTCGTGATCACTATTCTTGGTCAGATCAGGATGGTTACCGTATCGTCTTCAACAAAGAGTTAAAATTCAGCACACACAGATTGATTCTTGAAAAGTGTTTCCTAAAGAAAATCTGTGGAACTATAACGACTGTATTTAAATACGCAATGTATGGGAAATATGTTGGAACGTGGATAACTTGAAATTCAACTCTCTCTCTCTCTCTCTCTCTCTCACACACACACACACACACATTAAATGCCTTATGTAGTATTGAAGTGTATTAACTTACATTATCGTCCCGTTTATAAAAAATAAAGTGTATACATATTATAATCATATAATTTAAGTTCAAGTATTAAAAATAAAATTTGTGAAGTTTCTGACATTTTTCAGATTTTACTTTAAATTTTTACAAATTCATGTCACACAGATTGATTTCATTGACTTTACCAGAGAAAACCTTCTAAGAATCGTGTTTTTATTTCTAGATTCTTTTTGTTTTTCAGGACATTTAGAAACATTGCTGAATTTTTCTCAAATGAAAAGAAATGTAAAGGGACTAAAACTCGCTTTTGCATACCTTTTTATCCGAGCCATAAAGAAAGAAAAAGTCGCTGATGTCATTTTCTCCGGAATATCAACGTGAGAAGAATAAACCAATAGAGAAAAATAAAGAATAACTCGATCTTCTTTTGAATCACTAAAACTGTTTTCAATGCATTCGGATAAAAAAATTTCTGAATATTTCTCTGTTACATTTATACCAATATATTTTTTAGAGGAAGTTGCAAAGTACGATGGCATAAGGCAATCCATTTTTTATGACAAGTTGTAAATATATTTTTGCAATCTTGAAATGAAAACAGGCCTCTGATATATAATATGATGATTTTACTTCAAGCAACCTTTCAGCAAATGCGCGCTATAGGATTAAATATTTGTCGCTACTATTTGCAGAATTATTCATATTTACTTTAAAAGTTCAGTTACTTAAATGAAATAAAATAGTTTCCATGTGTTTGATTTATTCAATATTTACCAATTAAGAAGATTCTTGTTATTACTGCATAACAAAATCATAGTTCTTATATTTAACTTTTATCTGCATCAGTTAATTCTTTTCAATAACTGTAAAGATATCGCGAAAATCTAGTTTTTTTTTACTCGTGATTTATAATGTATTGGATTCAGTTCCCTATCGTGTTTGGTGAATTAATGAATATTTGCTTAGTAAAGTTATAATTTCCTTTATCCTATTGTTTTCCAATTTGAAACATAATGTGTAACAAAAGCAAAAGAAAAATTTCCAGAAATTAAATATTGAAGTGAAAGTATATTTGTAGCGTGAAACGATTTATTTTAGTGTTTTAATTAAGAGAATCGTTTCATTATGCCATTTATTAAGATATAAATCCGAATTGGAAAACGATTATTTTTAATTTCATATTATAATAAATAAGCGAATGTTTTTTTTTTCCATTTTTAGCTAAATAAAATGTGATGCATAATTTATTTGCTTTATTTATGTATGACATAAAATAATTCATGATTTATATCTTATTACTTTCTGCGGCTGTATCTAAAGTGGTAGTAGTATAATTAGACCTGAAACCATACGCTTATCAGTTTATGAAATCAATTCTTCTATTGGATGAGGATGTTTTTAGTGGTTTCTAATCTACTTTAAATTATGTACATAGATCTTTAATAAAGTAGCACACGTCCGAAAGTGTACATGTTAATATTTTTGAAACATAAAAATGTTGAATATTTATAGTGCTACGCATTATTTCCATCAGTAACTATTTTGAAGATTCTTTTATAATATATGTTGAGAGTATCCATCATATCAGTTGAATAAAATTTTTTCTTTATCTTTGAGAAGAAAAATTGGTTCCTACATGCTGGTTATCTTAGAAACGGTGCTCTATATATAAATGTTGTAATATTTTGATTCAAAGATGATCTTAATCTTAATTTCGTAATACATCTTAATATTAAACTAAGAACAAGGTCACTATTGTGTTGAGCAAATTGAACCAGAATTAGATAGATACAATGTTACATATTATCTTGAGAATGCAAATATAAAGTCTAACCCCAGCGATTTCATTAATGTAATCAATCAGTTGTTCGCAGATCAATATTTCTGTTTTAAATATAATTAACCAGTTTGTGGAATGTTTTTAGAGAAAGGTAATTGAAATTGTGTTTTTGAAATAATAATAATGAATGTTTAAAAAGTATTGCCCTTTAGATTTCTTATTTTGATTGAACTGAGGAAGCTTAAATGTGGCAGAACTTCTGCTCGTAAGTCATAATAAATATGTATATATTAAACTTACATTTTCCTAATGTTCATGTGTAGTGTAGGAATTTAAAGCAAAGAATTGCAGTTTAAATGCTAACCTCATCATCTGAATATGGTTAAAAACATGTTGTTCTGAAACGTCATATGATGTGTCCACAACATCACTAGTATCTTATTAAATCACTATGCCGATCATTTATGCATCCAAAATTGAGTTAACCATAAGGACATTTATGAATACCAAATTATAGTTATCACTTTATAACTTACTCAAGAGGCTTTAGTGTATTATTATTGTTTTATTATATATAAATATAATGCATGATTAGTATTTTTATATATAATAAGCAATTAATTATTATTAATTATTTCTAATTATTAGTTATTACTAATGATTTCACGATGTCAAAAAATTTAAAACTTAATATTGTCTGAAATTTTAAAATATTCGTCTTATCATTGTACTTTTATGCAAATGGTTTTATTGCAGATTTATTTCTCGCTTATATATATATATATATATATATATATATATATATATATATATATATATATATATATATATATATATATATATATATATATATATTACAATTTCAGGGTGACATTTTTATACTATTGACAAAATTGTACTGTTTTTGATTGGTTTAAATCATGTCCACCACTTTTTGTAATAACTTCATTTGCTTAAGAGATCTTAATGTTAGTAAAACAAATATGTAGTTTTTATTTCCTTGTTTGAAATAATATGCCAAACCTACGACGACAAATAATTGATTTATTTGAGGCTGGATTAAAGAAATTCAGATTGCCAGAAAGCTGAATATCTGCAGACAAACGGTATCAAGTACTATAAAACGATTCTTGGAGATTGGCCATGACGGTGATTAACCCCGAAAAAAAATAGAAAAAAGAAATAAAATAAAAAAGAACTGTGAATACAAAGGAGAATTGCAAAATTATCAAAAAACGAATTAACCGAAATCCAAGAAAATCAATGAAAAAAATAGCTAAAAAAATAGGGGTTAATAGAAAATCAATTAGACAAATTGCATAAAAAAATAAAATAAAAAAATAAAAATAAATAAAATAAAATAAAAAAAAAATTGGACCTGAAACATATAAACTTCGAAAAAGTTCGGAAACTAACTGAGCAAAATAAGCGAACTCGATTGCAAAGATGTCAATTTCTCTTTCGAAAGTCCGCGAAAGGCGCATGGAAGCATTTAATTTTCACGGACGAAAAACTTTTTTCACAACTGAACAATCCAATAATTCATAAAATGACCGTTACCGATTATTTCATCGTCTTGGAACTTCCACAAGAACTTAGAACGTCAGCAAAAACCACAGTCAGTTATGGTTTGGGAAGCCATTTGCGTATCTGGAAAAACTCCTTTGGTTTTCATAGATCAAGGTGTCAAAATGAACAAGACCATGAACTACTTCTCAATGAGATTTTACAGTCGGTTTTACTTCCTTGGGCCAAAAACATTTTAAAAACAGCATCTGGACACTTCAACAAGATTCTGCTCCTTCTCATTGAGCAAAAGCAATGAGAGACTTGTGTCAAGCAAATCTTTCAGATTTCATTGCTGTGGGAATGGGCCCTCCTATTCACTTGACTTAAGTCCAATGGACTATAGTGTTTGGTCTATTCTGCAATCAAGAGTATGCTCTAAGTCACATCGAAGTTTGGAATGTCTAAAAGTTACTCTTATGAAGGAATGGGTTAAATTAACGCCTGATTAACTGCTGCCCATTGCAGAAAATTTTACGCAAGGCTCTCTATCGATGTCCAAGTGGGCCATTTTGAAAATACTTAAATATGTTGTATCTAAGTAACACATGCATTAAATAAAGGTAGTTTTTTTAAAATAAATTCAATGTTTTCAGTTAAATAAAATACTTTTTATTAAACTAAAATTATGGAATTTATTTTTAAACAGGATAAAGTTGTCACCCTGTATATGAATCTTACTGTTCACATGATTGAAACGTTGATTTTATTGGAAGACTTTCTGTTCGCATTTAGTATACCTTTACGGGGTTTTTTAAACTACAAAAATGGTTTGAGAAGTAATCTCTGGCACCTGAGTTTTCAGATCAGGAATTGACTTCAAAGTACAAGATTACGGGTAAAAAAAAAGGAATTTCAATAAACTTAATACTTATTATGTAAGATAAAATAGTTCATGCAAACACTTATATATAGTAACACATAGCTGTGTGTACCAAGAGTTAAGAATTCTAGTTAAATCTATATATATAAATTAACTTTAATTATTATTTACCACCTTTAACCATTAAATAAATAAATTTTTCGAACTTTATAAGTATAGATCTAATTAAATGAAAAATTTATGCAAAAACAGTAGAATTATTTGGAAATTCTTTCAATAAATGCTTTTCTTTTCTTTTCTCTTGGTCAAAAAGCAAATAAAATTACACAGTTGAAGGTACAGGGATGAAAGAGGACTGGTGTTAAATGTGCAATTCCAATTAAAATTTAGCCGTAAGCGATTAATTAGCACAAAAACTTTTGAAACAAAATAACATAATTTCCATTTTTAATCATCTTATGAATTCATTTGATGCATATAAAAGGGTTTTGTTAAAAATTTTAAAAAGATGTTCTTTAATTTGTGCGTTTCAAAATCAGCAGAGACAACAAATATTCTAATCTTTTAAAATATACTTCTCATACATATTATTTATTTAATTTATTTAGCATTTAAAATTCATATAATTTATAAGATAATCATAAGACTACATACATTTTTCTATGGATCAAATAGAAAAGTTATGAAGTATCTCTAATAACATTAAATTAATAACTGTCCACAATTTAAGCAGTTAAGTATTAAATAAATTTTTCATGTAGAAACATGTTTATAACGTTATTTTCAATGCTAATAATATTGTAAATGTGATGCATCTTTACGTTATATACTTGATACATATCTAAATATGTTTATAATATCTATAACAAAATATCTTTATAATCTATCTTATTTAGTTAAAAAAGAGCGAAACTTCAATACATTCTACTGGGAATTTCAAATAGTTATTCTTTATTGGCACTGCAGCCCAAGGTAGTCCTTAGCTTGCTGCACAATATTTTTCCAGATAGCTCTGTTCTTGACTTTAATTCTCTAGTTAGATACCTTTAAGCATTCAAAGTCGTTCAAAATATCATCAAATCACCTTTTTTGGTTTACTTCCTGGCCTATGCACATGAGATTCCAATATTATTATTATTAACCACTCGATTATTTCAAACGCTTACTCAATCATAATATAATTGAAAAAAAACATTTTCTCTACATGATTTTTTCTATCGTAAAGAAGCATATGAATTGCATTACATTAAGAAGAAAAACACTTTATTTCTGTGTTTAAAAACACATATTACAATTATTTTTTTAATATTATAACAAAATTTAATGCTTTTTTATCATGAAATTTATTCATAAAATAAAATTAAAACTGGATTAGATGAACATAATTATTTTTAACATAATTGTAAATTCCATGTAGCGAAAAGGCTGAGTATTCTGTCCTGAAATGAAGAAAGAAAGAAAGGATATTTTATTCAATTCAAGCAAAAAGTAAATAAAATGTGAAAAAAATAAAAATTTAACCTAATTATATATATATATATATATATATATATATATATATATATATATATATATATATATATATATATATATTGAAATACAGAAATGTCGAGGTCGAAATGAATCAAACTTAAATTAAAAAATATTATGGTTTTTAATTTCTTACCATTTTGAATTTTTCGGTATAATGCGGGGTTAATTTTGATGCTTATAGCAAAGGATGTAAGAAAGAAAAAGTATTTGATTAAATAACCGGCCACAATACATTAAAATTTTCCTTATACTTCAAACGTTTTGAGAAAGTATTATCTAATTTTAATGCATAATTATTCTATTATATTACAATTAAAATAACGAATTGTTGATAATTTAATAGAACATAGTTAATATTTTAAATATATTACACATTTTAAAACTATATAAGATTATCAAAAAGTTTTAATCTTGATAAAAATAATGTGTGATAGTGTAAACTACAAGGTCTTTTAATTTTTCTATTGTGGTTGAGACTGAAATATAAAACTATAGTGTATGTGTGTGATAAATTAAACAACAATTAATTAGTTTGTTTGCTTTCAAAAAAGGATATCAAAAATTTACTATTCATTTTTTATTGCTTTTATTATTTACTTTTTTCCTTTCTTATATATTTTTGTTATATATAGCCCCCTAAAATTGCAATTTCCTGTATTGTCATTTAATTAACATATTGTGATGTCTTTATTGCAATACTTTACGCGGTCTTTTATTTTAAATAAAATAAATTGAATAAAAGTACAAAAGTTTAATTTTTTCTTTGAATAATAAAGCATTTTGCTTACACACACACATCTATCAGAAAACAACTTTAAAAAAGCATTATATAACACATTTCAATTAATTATGTAGCAAACATACTTTCTGATTTAAATCTTCCTCTTTCAGAAACTTAATACACAGCATCACATAAAAAATACTTTTTTGATAGAAGACCTGACTTGAGTATCTTTAAGTTTCTACTGTAAAAACTGTACTAAAGTCATAAATCATTCATTTGAATAATGATTTTAGCTGCTTTTAGCGATACTTATTTTAAAAAGTTACAATTTTTAATCGCTGGTAATGACGCTTAAAAAGTTTTTCAAAATATAAAGAAAAAATCAAAATTCCTTTTTACATTTCTTTGAAGTTAAGAATGTAAAAATCATTTTTTGAACAAAAATTGTTTGAAAAGTTACTTTTTTTTATTTCAGTATCACTCACATTCATTTAGTACTGCACGCAAAGCTTTTAAAACTCCCTCATTGCTCCAGCTTCGAACTAGGGAAGCTATTTAATTAAACTGTCGCAGAGATCTGCCCGAAACAACCTTTTAACGTAGTAACTAAGGTAATCAGAGAAAGTTTTAAGAAATACTTATACTTAAAGCTTAGTAGAAATTTTGAGTCAAATTGGGAGATATTGATCCGTTCCGAGAGACTTTGAGAAATAATTTGCTTCTGAGATGATATGCTACTTCAAATCCAGCTTGTTACTGATTAGCTCATATATTTAAAATATCTGAATAACTAGTGTAGCAGTTATCTTTTAGGATGTGCTTAAAATGTTTCATAAATTTAATGATCACACTATGAATGAAAGATGAATAGAGGACTAAATCAAGAATGTTAATTAAATAATACAATTAAAAATCTAAGTTATAAAATTTTAACACTTGATATTATAAAGTGATGTTAAAATGTGACTCTTGACATTTAAAATCACAGTATCTATGCTTCGATGAAAACACTTATATTGAATGCGCTTCAAAATATTACCTTGATCTCTAACAGAACTTGTAATAATTATTGATAATTATTTTGGTTTTACTCAATTTCAGTTGTTGAAATCAATGAAGAAAAAATGAAATCAAATTTTAAAATATTAAGAATATTTATAAGAAATATACCATTTTATTTATTATTAATTAAGTTTAATATTCCTTAACAAATAAATATATATTCGCTTGCATGAATATGTGTTTACAAACATGTATGTATTATACATTTAGTTTCAAAAGAAATATATATATATATATATATAATATATATATATATATAGATAGATAGATAGAGAGAAAGAGTGATACACATGGCACATCCGGAAAAGTTTTTTCATCTGGTACTTTCGATTTAACAGAAAATAATTTACAGTAAACCCCTGCTTCATAAATTATTCAAAAATTTCATTTAATGAGAACTCATTTAAGTTTGAAAGAAGTTTATCACAATACAAAAAAATATTGTTACAATACAAAAAACAAATTGTTTTTGACTTCGAAACCTCCAAACATGTCTTCCGAACAAAACCTCCAAATATCTGTAGGCCTTCAGATTCCTGTTCGCAGAGACGGAACTCTTTTGAAAATTGTACTCGTGTATCCAGCTTTGTCATTAGGCGTAACAGAGTCACCGCATGATTTTGTGTTGCATTGCTAAGGAAAGCTAAAGTAATAGTCGTCGTTCTAATCGTCGATAATGCTCTAAACATCGAGTTGTGGGACTGACATTGATTTAGTGGTAGATCATCACTCTTAATCGTTGGGAATTTTAGCATCGCTGGGAATTTTAGGGACTTTTCCAGGTTTCCTATTTGCGACAGGTGAATACGGTCCACTATCTATAAAATATCGTTCCAGAAAGAAATATACATGATATATGTTACCATGCCTTACAATGGGCTTCAGTCGCTATATATATCCACTACATGGTATTAAAATATTGAGTGGGTGCTAAGGAGATTTCCATGTTTAACCCCTTGCGATACACCAATACAGCTCACTATGTATGAAAAGTCCTCCTGGAAGGCAATTTATGTGGTAGATACTAAAACCCTTATACATCGGTCTTCGGCCAGTGGGTTGTTCAGTTCATGGTGTCAAAACATCATATCCCACCGAGGCTAACCATGGTCTATTGATAGGGCACCGAAGAACGAAAGGTTTCGTGTTCGATTCTAGTTACTGTTGAATAATGAGAGATAGATGTTTCACTTCACCCATATGTATGCATGTCTGTCGAGATGATTGTTGGGTATTTTTCGAGTTTCTTTCCTTGTAACATGGGAATACAGCTCTTTATATACAAAAAGTTCTTCCGGAAGACAAATACGCAGGGACATTAAAATTAGTTACAACAACCTTAGTCATTATTAAGACCACAGCACAGTGTCGAAGAACATGGGGAATGTTCTCATGGGGAATTACCATAGCCTAGTGATAGGGTAATGCAATTTGGAATAAAAGATACCGGGCCCAATCCATTTACTGGTGAATAACGAAAGACAGTTGTTGCTTATTTGCCTTCTGCAAGTACTTCTGTTGAAGTAACTGCTTGGGAACTCTCTGGACTTGTCACACATGAATACGATCCACTATCCTAGAAATCCACTCCCAGAAAGTAATATAAAAGGAATACATAATATAACATTTGAAAAAAAATTGTCTCTCGTCTTTAATTTTCCAATGTCAGTGTATTTCAGAAATAACTAATAACACTTTTTTATAGTACATTTTTTAAAGTTATATACAAGCAGTGTTTCTTAAAAAATGAGACTTTTTTAAAATATTTAGAACGCTTTGAAACAAACTTTACACAAATAATATGCAAAATATGTACACAATTTAGATTAGAAAAATAATTTTTTAAGAAGTTTTTGACTCAGAATTTTAACTAATTGTCATTTTTTCTTATTTTGATTTTATTTCATAACTGTAGTGTTTCATGGTGTTAGAGTTTCACATCTTTATGTTAGCTAATTCTACTTTTTAAAATTTATCTCATAATTAAGTTATAATTATGAAGCATTATTTTACTTTTACCAAAAGCAGAATATAAAATAAATTTTAGAAAGAGAAATGAGGAATTCATCAATATAAAACTTTTTTTAATTATAAAGGGTTACTAAAATATGAGTTTTCATTAGGTATAGTATTCTAATGCATTATGACTGAATTGTAAAACCAGCACAAGGGGTACTTAATTAGAAAAAAAAAAGTTGCTTAAATTGTTATATACCAATAAATTTGTCGTTATTAAATTATTGTTTAATATGCTAGAATTTTATCTTCTACTAATTATGAGAAGTTCAGTCTTTCCCTTGATATAGAATCAATATTTTCTGCTTAAGAAATTTACTGAAGTAATTTATTTAATATTGATTTCTTATTTTATTTTTTATTAGACTTTAGTAACACACAAGAAAAGTGAAAAACACTTTTGCCAGTTCTTAGTATCTTCAACAAACTTCCACTAAAGAAATATTGCCCTTCAAGGCCTATAATTAATTAATCTAAATATTTGAAACCTTACATTTTGCTTGTTTTTTTCAAGTAAAGTTCATTTACTCACTAGGAAGTAATTTATAAAGATTTCTGCAAGTTTTCTTTTTTTTCACGAAATATTGAGATAACATTTTCTATTCTGGTAATTATTTATAAGATAATTATAGGTAGCAATTTGTTTTTTGGGAATCTCGTTAGTTATACAAGGAAACACTTTTTTATGCTCTTTTAAAAATAGTATGATAAATAATTTAAACTACTATAAAATCAAAATACTTGTGCTAAATAAGCTTAATGTAATTGTAAAAACATATTAATTGACTTAATTGTAATTATTTTCATATAAATACTTGTAAAGCAGTTTAATGTTTTCCAAAAAAAGATAATATTTTCCCAAATATTATATATATATATATATGTGTGTGTGTGTGTGTGTGCGCGCGCGCGCATTTTTGTTTGTGTAATGCAAAAATTAGAGATAAAGGTTATTTTGTTTTCAACTTAAAATTTCATAGAACACGTAGTTTATTTTGAATTAGATGTCTAAGTATTGAAAATGTAAAAATGTATGTAGCTTCTAAAAATTTCTATTTTAATATTCTAAGATTTTCTAATATGTAGCTGAATAAAATTAAAATAAGATAATCATATCTTAATAGACTTACACAAGACCATACATATTAATTTTTGCGTAATTTCTATATATATATATATTATAAAACGCTATTTTTAATAATATTTATTTGATTAAAACTTTATTTCAAATTATAAAATTTCAAAGAACCATTTGAAAATAAAGGTGATTCTTGTGAATTTATAGTTTGTTTAAATTTAAGTACTTATATAAATTAATCTACTGAACAGTAAATCTCTCAGATGTACGTAGATATCATAAATTTTAATCTACATAAATTTTAGTGATAGTTCTTACAAAATGAGAATTCCTTTATTTAGAGTTTTGTTTTAAAATGTTTTGTGTATATTAAAGATTTAAATTATTTCTGTTTATTGCTACTCTTATTTCCAAAAAATTTAACAAAAATTCTGCAATATTGTATCAGCGACGTCAGTTGAAAAAGTATATAAATTGAGTAAAAAGGTTAAGTTTTAGTATTTTTACGCAAATAAATGTTAAAGTACATATGAAAAATCACTGTGTGTGTATATGCTAATACATTTGCTATAATTGGCGATTTAATCTTTTGCAAAATTAATAATAATTACCTAATTAGTTTCAGCAAATGATAGTTATTTTCCGTAAAGCATATAATTTTTCCAATTATTTTTAACAGAAAATTAAAATGATAAACTTTTCTTTGCCACTTTACAAATTACATTATGAAAAACATATTGACATTCCATAATTATGTTTAGTTTTGTGGAAAATAATTTTCAAGCATCGAACAAAAAATATGTGACTGCATTTTCCAAATAGATTACAGTTTGCAGTGCATGAAAGTCATAACGGTTCAATAAAATTAGGAAGCAATTAAGAAAGCGACAGAAATCATTGTTACACTGTCATACGGGGGACATCAAAAAAAGAACACCCATATAAATATATAATGTAGAAAAAAATTAGGCAAAAAAGCTAGAAAATCTATATTCTATGAAGTTATAAAGAAGATACGAAAAAATGCATTGAAATAAAGATTTGGTTACATGTTAATAATAAAATATTTCTTGAAAATGATGAGAAAGCTTAGAATGTGACATATAGTTTCCTCCTACAGATAAGGCTACGAAATTAAGTAGATATATTGAGATCATCATTAAGAGCTACAGAAATATTCCTTGTTTCAATTCCGAAAAAATGGCCCCTTCAAGCATTGAACAGTAAAAAGAGATATTGGTTCGAAAGTAATGTGTCATCTAAGATTCTCGAATTGGTTTAGAAAAAAAGATAGTGGAGGCCATTGTTTACACTGCCTTCTTTGAACCTCAAACATTTTCTCCTTAAAATGAGACGTATAATATCTAGCAATATTAACCTTTAAAAAAACTGTTATGTAAGGTGCGGCATAATATTTCAGTCAATAGCATAGCTATGTTCAATGAAATTGTTAGCCTAAACAATCTGCTGTACAACTATGCTAATTTCAGCTCATACTTTCAAATGATCTCATATTTTATCTAATCTTTCTCTTGGTTTCGATTGCTTTTCTATGCCAAAATACGCTTAGGGACATATTCCAGGTTGACTTTCAAGTAAACAGATATTTTTAATCCCCTTGTATTCAATCTCGATGGTCATTTACGATCTTAACTCGATGAGATGCACAAAATTGGCTTACTGTATAGAGGTTACACTGATTCAGCTGTTGTTTGCCTTGAATCCATTATAAAGAAGATTAAGCTATTGCGAAAGAAATTCTCTTAGCAAATGAATTCCGTTATCTGTTCTGCCACAATAAAATATTAAAAGAAAATAGTGGTCATCATTTGACATTACAATAGATGGATAAACTTTTCTTTGTTGGCATTTAGTCATCTGCTTAATGGAATCGATACCTTAATATTGAAATGACATTCTTCGCCAATGCAACATCACTCACCTAGTTTCTTTGTGATAGGCCCTAATCAAATCCCCCCATTATTACACAAAGGTATAGAAATAGTAAAATAAACTGTAAAAAAATTGTTTTGATAAAATTTTCATTTTATCATAAACAAATGATTAATTTCACAAAAGTGACGGTGAAAAATGAAGCTTCTAAAGAAAACACAATTGTGACCCTTATATCTCTTTGGTTTTTTAAATTGTGAACTTACATTTGATATGATGCTTAATTCTTCTAGTTTTTGCTAAGTTATAGTTAATTTATTTAACATTAGTGTTGGATAAATTCCCATAATTCTATTAAAACCAAGTTGTAGCATACTTTCTTCTGCAACTAAAGGATTTAATTTGATTTTTTTCTTTTAACATATTAAGTATAAAAATGCTATATACAATAATGCGCCATTTTACGTGGAATTTCGTTTTGTTAATTATATAAAAGGCTTTATTTTTAAATAAGATGCATGTTGAATTATTTGATATGTATTTTTTGGTATCAATAATAAGCACGCGCATAATTTCAGCTTATTTTTATTGTAATATATATGACATTATAAAAAGGGAATGATTAATTAAATAAACTTTCTTAAATTTAAATATTTAAGGAATTTTTATAATTGTTGATCAAACCAAATGTTAAGGAAATCAATTTTATAACTAAATTATTTTCCTGGTCACTTGAATAAAATTCCACTTATTTCCAAATTAAGGAAATTAGAAAATTATTATAAGAATCTACAAGAAAGTTAAAATTAAATGAAGATCATTATTAATGTTATTTACAAAAATTCACGCTGAAATATCATTTTGGACTTCCACTTTTTTCTAATTAAAAAAGTTAAAGTAATATTTGTAATTATTTTTCATTTTGTTCATTAAATGTGTACCAATAAAATCTGTGGCTTGCATTATCGGAAATAATTATCAAAATGTACAAGAAAAATAAAAAACTTATTAAGATCCTCATTAAAATGCTATCTGTGCAGAACTTCACTCTGAATTCATTTGTAGAAGATAGACTTATTTTCTATAATGCGTATCTTGGCCTATAGAACGTAAAATATTATTTCGTTCATAAATATAACAATTGTAAAAGGATGAACAACTTTTACATTCTGTAAGACCTACCTTATATTTAGGACTTTTCCTTTTTGAATTAAATTTAATGGTTACCTAATAAAGACAAAATTATAACTTCTTTTTACTTGGATCCTTCGTAGTTTCTTGCATTCTCGGATGATATTGAAACTTTGGCGCTTACTAAGAAATCGAAACATATTTTCCTACTAAAGGTTCTGCTAGGAGAATGTACAGATTATCACAAAAACATTTACTACTAGGGTACAATCTGCACTATGACACTATTTATTTTTTCATGTTACTGATTAATTGTATGAATTAATTTATTAACTACTTTTAAACTATATACAACACAAAAGTTAAAAAATTCAGTTATAATAATTATATGTTACAATTTCAATATTGTAGATTCAAATTGTATTATAAAACGTTTCGCTGATTTATAGTGAGTAAAAATGAACTTAATCGAAAATTACATCTTAAACTTTTTCAAACTATTTCAAATTCTGAAACATTTATTTATAGAAATATATGTTATTGTTTCTATTTGAAATTTTCAAAACTTTTACCAATATTTTATTTTCTTTTAATATATATATATATATATATATATATATATATATAGTTAATTATCTTTTAAATCATAAGATTAACACAGCAAATAAGAATACCTCAAAAATAATAAACAATAAATAAGTATTTTAAACAAGAAACCAACAAAAAATCTTTTCCTTATTAATATATTATAGAATTAAGCTTACAAAATGTAGAAATTCCCATATGCATAAAAATAGATTGAAATAAAATAGTTAAAAAATTGTAATTAAAGGGATAATATAAGTAATCCAGGAAGAATACGAATAAAAACGGATGAGAAAAAGAACAGATTTGCAGTTTTTTTCAATATTGAGGCATTCTTTTATTATTTAAATTAAATTCATTAATTTATTAACTAATTTATAATATATTGTTTCTAATTTATAAAATACTTTGTAAAGTTTTGAGATAAAAAAACTTTTTTTTTTATGAAAATTTAATTACAAAATTAAAGACAATTAATTTTCTAACCTAATATATGATATAAATTAATACTTAGGCTTGAAATAAAATAGCGAATTGGATTTCTGTATCTAGGAAATATCCTGAATTTCTTAGATTACAAATGGGAACTTCATTCTGATTAATTTTTAAACTGAGTTTTATTTTTGATTGGGTAACATTTTTCAAATGCTTAAAATAAATATTGTTGTATTAATATGCTTTATTTCTTCACAGTTTATATTATATGAGGTTATTAAGAATATGTTTCATAGAAATTATCTCTATTGGGTGCACAGTAATTATATTATTAAAATATAACCCCTATATATACACTCCCTACCTGCTATCGGAATATGTATATTTTAGCATATATTAAAATTGATAAACATACTCATCGCATTTAAATTATAAGTATTTAATTACTTTGTTTCGCTTCTTCTGAAAAATGTTAATTCTAATTGGGATCAAATAAATATTGAAGGAGAAATGCAATAAGTATATACAAATAAGAATTTAAAACTAATTTTATATGTTTTGTAGAAAAATTTCACAATAGCACAGTTAATAGCTATAACAATAAAATTATTATTAACATCAATAACAGTTTTTTTTTAATTTTTTAAGTATTTTAAGCAAATTTACTGCACACATTTAATAAATTTTTTTTTTATCCAATATCTATTAAAAATTAAATAATTGATGTTAATTTTGTGTTGTCCCTTAGAAGGAAGTCTTAGGATTCTTGTATGATTAGCTATGGGTGAAGTTTTATGTGTAAAGCATAAAACTTCACCCATAGCTTCTGTAAGGGAAACAGTAGATTACTTGACAAATAATTGTGTTCACTATTCACAGGACCGTAACCGGGGCACCGCTCTTCTAAATGAAGTGAACATCGTTGCGGAAGCCCATCTAAAACCGTATTGTTGATCTTAACTCAATAAATAACTTAGATGTAATTAAACGAATGGATTCGTATGCCTTATATAATAGATCTCAAACGTAAATGGATATTGTACCATACATACCAATATAAATACATACATTTGCGAATTTAATACGATCTATCTTAAAATGTTCCTAGAACATTAACTAAAATTACATGTTGAGTTTATAACTTGAAAATTGCCTTTCAAACGAATAACATTTCCTGTGTTTGATTAAATATTATTTATCTAAATTTTATAAATAATTAGTAAATATTAAAATTAAAATCTATACAATATGCAGTATTTGTAGTAAACTTTACTAATCGTTACATTAAAATATAGCTCTCTACATATTTGTATAATATAAAACACTTGAACACAGTTTAAAAGCATGAATAAAAACATGAAATGCATTAAGACTTTGAAAACTTGTGTTCTATCTTAAAAATGTAATATCAGAAATATGTTTCCATTTACTTCAGCTTATATGTAAGGACTTAGGGAAAGCCTCTCTCCAATTAATTACAGCATTAGCAAGATCAGTCATTACTAATTTCGATGGGGAATCGGAAGAGGCAGCCAGAGAGAAACAGAGCCTAGTGCATAACAACGCTTACTCAGGAGCAAATACTCGAATATACGATTAGGAGACAAAAGGGCGGTAGCGTTTGGAACGAATATCTAAACAATTAAACCTCGATTATGAAACATCTCTTCCCGAGTTTCGATGTTCTAGGAGTTTGTTTATTAACTTTCTCTAATTACTAGTGTATTACTGATAGTTGATTATAAATTTTAGCAAAGCTTCTTTGTACTGTGAATATTGGTGTTGTAGTGTATGTCTGGGGTGAACAAAAAACGGAAGAAAATATTTTTTTAGAACTTTAAATGATAGATACATTAACTTGTATAAGTGTGTACAGTTATGGAAACTATCTGGTTTTGTATTTAGTGTTCCGCAATGGGTAAATGAACAAATCCCATTAACCAGTGTAAAAAATAATCTTGGAGTAGATGTAGTAAAAAAAACTCATGTAATTTATTTCTGTGAGGTAATGTATTACAATAACTCCTATACATTTTATCAAAATTTTATCTTCAAATTAAAGGACTTTATTTGTAATCAATTGATGAAGTTATTTTTCAATTTTTGTCCTTTGGATTTCTTTTTTTACATTTTTTAGTTTTGTTTACTTTAAATATCTCAGTTGAAAGATTTTTATCAAATTTTTCTGAGTTAGAAATCAATATTTGCTTAAACTAACTAGTTTTTTAATTAAAATTACTTTTAAGCTTTTTAATAATCTACTTAACACAGCGGAAACTATAATATATCTGATAAGATTTATATTTGCTGAAAACAGAAATCTTTTGTTTTGTATCAAGAAAAGTTACTGACAGCTCAAAACTCTTTCTTCAGATGTTTTTGTATGATTGATTGCAGCTGTAGGGAGCCTATTGGTGTTATTTTTGCGAAAAGGTTTTTTTCTTTGTCACCATTGAAGCTTTTGCTTTTTAGATGCCATTTGTAGGTGTAAGAGACATATTTTTACTTCACAAAATAAACAGAAATATCATTTGAAATCTAAAACAACTATCATGGCAATAAAATCTAAATACAGTGTCTAAAAAAATGTAAAAATATCAGCATGAAATACGTCTCTTATAAAGAATACCTAAATATTGTGGTGAAGAAATATGATTTAAATAATGCACGGATAATAATTTGATATCAATGTATTAAAATTAAACTGAGTTCTAAATAAAAAAAGAAAATGTACTCTTATGCTTAGTTTATCTTGTAAATAATGGATAGTATTAAATAGATATGCCAGTTACATCAAAAAAATATTACGCATATTGATTTTTCTTTTGTTTTTCGATGCTCTATATATGCACATCTAAATGTGCCCAGTGATGCTAACAATATTCTTACTGTAACTATATTTTGAACATTAATTGCATTAACATTCTTATTAACAGTGCTGCAAAAACTGCAACCGTAACAATAAAATTAATTCCTAATATGACAAAATTAATTAATTTTTAATGTAAGAGAAGGTAGGAGAAAACAAGGTATTGTAACAAGGTGGTACAAATTATGTTTATTTTAATAAATACTCACAAATATATGGGTAATATTATTTGTCATTAATGATAAATATATGATACAATTAAAAAGCGATCAACTACGTTAATTTTTTTTATTTTTCTTGCTTATTTTCCAGCTTTATTAGCTTATTCTAAATTCTTTTGCAAAGAAATTATAACCATCAAAGTTGTTGGAAAACAAATATATCAATAAAATTACAGCAGAATGGGGGCATAATTAAGTCATAAATCATCATACTCGAATGATATTTAAATATAACATTAATTCTTATTCAAAATAATATTTCTCACATTTAATTCATTTGATTATTTGTTTGAGCAAATAAAATTTATCTTTATTTTTTACTTTGAAGAAAATTTAAATGATAAAATGTATTTTATAAAAGATTTTGGATGACTTCAGTTTTATTAAGATGTAAAATAGAACGATAAAAATCTTTATTTATAATCGTTATTTTGATATTTACTTAAAAATGAGAAATTCATATTTGTTGCAATAAAAACATCTTTTTCAATTCACTAAAATTATAGAGTTTAATATCTTATATTTTTTTATAAACTATTGCCAGTAGCTGTTATTTAAGAATGAAAATATTAAAAAAAGGAAATGTTATTTGTTTTAAATGCTTATATATGTGTGTGTGTGTGTTGTAAAAACTATCATATTTGTTTCTAGAGTAAAAGCATTTAATGCTTTATGTGTATCGAGTTTAACGAATATCTAATACCATTTTTTTGTGAAATTAATTTAAAGAATTCTGTAGTTTTTAATTCCCGAAAAAAATAAAAAAGCCAATTTTTTACAGCAAAATATCATGAGAAATTCAAAAACAGAATAGTATTAATTATATTAACAGCTACGCGCGCGTTTAATGCAATATATATATATATATATATATACACACTACTGGCCATTAAAATTGCTATACCAGGAGGAAATGCAGATAACAAAGTGATATTTATTGGACAAATGTATTATACTAGAAATAACAAGTGATAAAATTTTCAAAAAATTTGGCTGGATAGATCCTGAGAAATCAGTACCCAGAACAACCACCTCTGGCAGTAATAACAGCAGTTATACGCCTGGGCATTGAGTCAAACAGAGATTGGATTGCATGTACAGGTACAGATGCCCATGCAGCTTCAACACGATGCCACAGTTCATCAACCGTAGTGACTAGCGTTTGGTGACGAGCCAGTCGCTCGGCAACCATTGACCAGACGTTTTCTATTGGTGAAAGATCTGGAGAACGTGCTGGCCAGGGCAACAGCCGAATATGTTCCGTATCAAGGAAGGTCCGTACCATACCGACAACATGCGGTCGGGCATTATCCTGCTGAAACGTAGGGTTTCTCAGGGATCGAATAAAGGGTAGAGCCACGGGTCGTAACACACCAGAAATGTAACCTGCACTGTTCAAAGTACCGTCAATGCGAACAAGAGGTGACCAAGACATGTATCCAGTGGCACCCCATAACATCACGCCAGGTGATAGGCCAGTATGACGATGACGAATGCACGCTGCCAGTGTGCGTTCACCACGATACGGCCAAACACGGATGCGACCATCATGATGCTGTACACAGAACCTGGATTCATCTGAAACGATGACGTCTCGCCATTCGTGCGCCCAGGTTCGTCGTTGATCACACCATTCAAGGCACTCTTGTCTATGACGCAGCGTCAAGGGAAGCCGCAGCCATGGTCTCCGAGCTGAGATTCCATGCTGCTGCAAACGTCGTCGAACTGTTCGTGCAGACACTTGTTTTCTTCCAAACGACCCGTTTCTTGACTCACGGCTCGTGACGTGGTTGTATGATTCATTACGGCCATGCGGATAATATGCCTGTCTTCTCGGCTGCTAGTGATAGGTGGCCGTTGAGATCCCGCATGACATTCCGTATTACCGTCCTGAACCCATCGATTCCATATTCTGCTAACAGTCATTGGATCTCGACCGACGCGAGCAGCAATACTGCGATAAGATAAACCGTAATCCCGGTACGCTACAATTCGACCTTTATCAAAGTCAGAAACGTGCTGGTACGCATTTCTCCTTCTTACACGAGGCATCACAACAACTTTTCACCAGACAACAACGTTCAAATGCAATTTGTGTATGAGGAACCGGCTGAACAATTTCCTCATTTAAACACAATGTAGGTGTCGCTACTGGTGCCTGCTTTGTCTGAATGCGCTGAAAAGCTAATCATTTGCATATCACAGCACTTTCTTCCTTTCTTATAAATTTCACATCTGTAGCATGTCGCTTTCTTGGTGTAGCAATTTTAATGGCCAGTAATGTATATATATATATATGACTTAACAATAAGTGAAAAATGTTTAAATTATTTTGAGTAATAATTAAAATTGAATTCATATAAATGTGATCTATTAATAATTTTAGATTTTTTTCCATAGATTTAACTTAAATGTTATTCATATGTAAACAAATCATTATTTTTTGTTTCGAATAATTTTTTGACAGTGTAAATATTGTATTATTTCTTGCTTAAAAACAGGACTTGTAATTTTTACAAGATTTGAATTTTGTAAATATGACAATAAATTATCAAAGATTTTTTATTACCCTGAAAAATATGAGATAATTTCGTTTGAAAAACTCATGCTCAAATCATAAATAAAACTGATACTTATTATTTTCTTATAAGTTAAAAAATATTATGGTGACAAAAATAGATTCTTTTATTGAAAACTCAATAATATAGAAGCCAACGTTCCTATAAATAACGTTTGTGCATTAAAATTCTCTCTACTGTAGGAATTTATATTAAATGGAAAATACCTATATATACAAAACAAAAGCTAAAACATGGAAATTACATCATTATATTACATGAATACATTTTATTCTATGCAATAAAACTTGCTTTAACTTTATTTATACCATAAACAAGGTACAAAAGAACTACAAAAGCAAATATGTATAGCATTTTCTCAATATTCTTTCACATTACTTTTAAAAGTCTCCAAAATAGATTTTCCCTTTCTCTGTGTCCAAAAAAAATTTGCGGTCAATTTCCAGTCATAAAGACAGGTCTACTATTCTTAAGAACAAAATTCTGTACTCAAATTCTATTAAATTATTTCCCTAAATACATTAAGCAAACAGAAAGTTTCATAAAATTATATTATACAAATATCTATAAATTTCATAAGCTATGTATAAAAATAAGTTAATTTATTCGCAATGCTAACAATAATAGATTAAAAGTCCAGCGTGTGTTTCATACTATTATGTACTTTAAAAATATTTCTAACTACATGATAAAAAGAAAAAATGCTATGAAAGTGTTGATTAGTCAACAGCGGAAATTAATTATTGGTATCTTAAACTTACAATTTTCTCACTAAATTTTTGTTCAATTTTAGGAAATTAATTTTAAAATTCATTTAATAAAAATAAATAGTAGATTATGATAAACAAATTATTTTTAATGTATTAGATAAATGTAGCGTAAACTCTTACCACACTTCAGTTTTGTGTTAATTTAATATTTATAGAATAACACACATATGCTATGCAAGTGTATGCCAAAACTATTTTAATGAAACATGCAGACTATATTTATTAAATTATAAAAACTTTATATAAATTTTTAGTTTTGCTTTAAAATGTATAGTTAAATAACAAAGAAATTATAAACATCATTTAATTTTTGTTAGGGCATTTATTTTTGAAATTAAGTAATATTAGTAACACAAAACAAGTTTGATTTCCGTGTTTTCTTTCAATAACTTTTTCCATTTTCCTACTGTATTATTCGCAATTCCTATCCAAAATTCAAGTAATAAAATGATGCTATGTATGCATAATTATCAGAAATAACATAAAGTCAATAGAAACCTATTAAAAATTTAAATATAATCATTAAATAAGATAACTCTTTTCAGCCAATCATATTAGACATAATAATATTTGGTTTTGAAAAGCTACGAGATGTGGAAATATTAACTCATAGTGGGAATTTGATTATTGATTGTTGACATAGTGGGAATATGCAAAATTCATATAAAGTGAAACAAATGTTTTCTAGGTATACATGTTTATTTTATGAGAAAATGAATTTGAGCTTTTCTCTCAATGATGTTAGAAAATAAAAATAATTAGATTTCTTATAAATTTGAGATGAAAAGGAGGCTTGTTATAATTTTCTCCCCAGAAATCAATTTCCAGTTTTACATAATAAAGAAAATAAAAATGATGAGAAGGCATTTCTTCCTTTGGTATACTTACTTTATCTTCAAAACTAAGTCCTTTGTTTTGCATTTATTTATAGTTTTAATATCATTGGAAATCATTCCCAATAGAAGACTCTTTTCTCAACGCAAAAATTTCATGAACATAATGCATAATATGTATAAAATTGTCGCATCATTTCTCAATTTGAAATAGTTTTCGGACAATGTCATCAGCAATTTTTGACATCATGGCATACATTTCAATAAATTTCTTGCCTCAAAAATGGCAATTTATTTTTAATCTCAATTTTTGAACATCTCTCTTTTACTTTTAACCTTCTACAAACAAATAATGTGTGTTTACTATTTCATTCATTAGTTTGTCAAGATGGACTGAGACTTGGCTAGTGAATAGTCTAAATGTTTCCTTAATTTATACCCTTGAAAATATTATAGGACATGCGAATATTGTTCGGTTTATGAGGTATCTGATTTTTCAGCATATTTTTCCAGGTTTGTATTATGTAGACCTTCATAAATACTTTTCACAGACTAAATTATTTTTCCTCCGGTCTTAAGTATTCTGAAAAAAGACTTTTAGCAAAAATTTAATTAATTTTTGATAACAATCTTTTTTGACAGTATTTCAGGCAGCACTTCATTAAAGTAATAACTTTTTTATATTCTTTTCATAGTTTAAAATGAATGAAGTGATTTCTTTTGGAAATCTAAACTGCTTAATTGTACGTGAAAACGTATTTAAAAGTCTTTCTTACAACATCAATAAATTCTTAGACTACTGACTATTAACAGGCTATTGAGGTTGCTATTTTAAAGTTTCTGAAAAAATCTAATTAGTTAGAATATTTTTTTTTAATTGTGAGACAATTTATCCTTATCAAAATACAACTTATTCTTCAAAATATCATTTTCACAAGGACGAAAATCATTTAATCTATAACCGTCTCTAGAGTCAAAAGAGTCCCCTGAATTACTGAAAAACTCACAATTAAGGGAATTACTACCTTAATTGTGAGTTTATCAGTGATTTCTTTTGAAAATCTAAACTGCTTAATTGTACGTGAAAACGTATTTAAAAGTCTTTCTTACAACATCAATAAATTCTTAGACTACTGACTATTAACAGGCTATTGAGGTTGCTATTTTAAAGTTTCTGAAAAAATCTAATTAGTTAGAATATTTTTTTTGAATTGTGAGACAATTTATCCTTATCAAAATGCAACTTATTCTTCAAAATACCATTTTCACAAGGACGAAAATCATTTAATCTATAACCGTCTCTAGAGTCAAAAGAGTCCCCTGAATTACTGATAAACTCACAATTAAGGGAATTACTACCTTAATTGTGAGTTTATCAGTGATTTCTTTTGAAAATCTAAACTGCTTAATTGTACGTGAAAACGTATTTAAAAGTCTTTCTTACAACATCAATAAATTCTTAGACTACTGACTATTAACAGGCTATTGAGGTTGCTATTTTAAAGTTTCTGAAAAAATCTAATTAGTTAGAATATTTTTTTTGAATTGTGAGACAATTTATCCTTATGAAAATACAACTTATTCTTCAAAATACCATTTTCACAAGGACGAAAATCATTTAATCTATAACCGTCTCTAGAGTCAAAAGAGTCCCCTGAATCACTGATAAACTCACAATTAAGGGAATTACTCATGCGACTATTGTTGCAATATACTTTTTTAATTATTAAAAAAACTTACTTTAATCCTGTCATTTAAGTTTAGCGTAAAGATAGGAATGAAAATAAATTCATCAGATAAGAATTGGTAGTTACGGAGCTGGTAGATTTTTTTTTTTTTTTTTTTTTTTTTTTGCACGTGAACTCGAAATTTTTAATTTGCAATTTATCACAATATATGACTTTTAGGTGAACAAAGTTTCAAATTTACAACTTATAATTTTTTAGTCATTATAATTAGTGAAATATTATGAACATTTTGAGTAAAATTAAGATCAAACATTTGATACCTTCAAAATAAATATCTGAAATCTTTTTACGTTATTAACGATATATAATACTTAAAATTCAGGATTCAACGATCAATTATTTCCTAAACTAACGCAAAATTTACTGAAAACGACATACTAAAATTGAACAAGACATCTAAATTGAATAAGAGATTGTAGTTTTCTTCTAAAACAATCTTTTGTTTCGAAGAGTAAGATCATAAAAATTATGTTTGTGACTGTAAAAAATTGCATTTGTATGCTACACTTTGAGTTCAAATAACATTTAGACTTAGTACTCAGTGTAAGACATTGCTTTCGGAAAAAAGGGAAACGGAACATGTTATATGTTTAGTACTTAAACACATTTTAATTCTTTGGTTAATAAAGATATGGCTACGGAAATTTTGGACTCACTGTAAGACATTCCTTTTGGGAAAAATGGAAATGGTACAATTATGCTTGGTAATTAAATACATTTTCATTCCTTGGTTACTGAAAGTATGGTTACGAAAATTTTGGCATATTGTCACTGTCTCTGTTTCGCATCATAAGTACATAGGTATATTGTTGTTTGAGTAGACTTAAATTTCTTAAAACGAAAAATATCATAAAGAAAATAGCATCAATTTAATTCTATCTATTTTCGATTCAATCTATAAAACGCGTAATTTTTGAAGAATATGAATTGAAGAATTTTGATATATCAGTTTATAAGGTCTGCTTCTCTAGCATAAACTCAACTTAGTACATTGGACGACATTTTTCTGTCTTTTGCTTTTATTATTTCTTTTAATAGAAAAGATTTGATGCACATTTTTTGATAGTAAACTTATGAAATTCGATACCAAGTAATAGAAAGGGTGAAGAATGTTGAATTTTTTTACAGTAATTACATTAGTTTGAATTTCCAGGAGGGGTTTTCACAGTTAATGGACTGCATTCACCTACACGATGGTACAAATATCACAAAGTAGAAAACTCGGAAAACTTCCCAAGTACTAATCCCAATAGACGTACATACCGGGAGCAAAAATGTAACATCAGCCATTTGCGGCTGAGTTTGAAAAGAATAATTCTATCATTTGATAGGAGTAAACATTAATTTCGAAATTTGTTGTTTTGTTTCCATATTTATTTATTAATAATGTTCCCTATATAAGAGCTTTGATTGCAAAAAAATCTTAAACAATTATTGAAGGAACTTTTTTTTTTTTACTTAAAAGCTTTGTGATTCGAAACAAATCCACGGATATCACTTAACCTCTTTCATTACTTATTTTTTTTTAAGTTAATTTCTTTGATTTCATTGATTCTATAGTTACCATTAAAGTATGAAATAAATCTCATCTTGTTTTAAATCTCGTCATTGCTTAAAAACATTCTTCTTCTGTTTCATGTTTTCAAATCGTATTTTATGAAACACTCATTATGAACATTTCATTTTCTTCTGGGGTTCGCAGCATTTTAATAGTTGTAAAGTTTTTATTTTTTATTATTTATAAATTGACGCTTTACTTTCTTATATGAAACAGTGAACTTTTTATTAAATTTTTTTTTATGTTTAACCTAATAACTAATTTTCATCGGAAACATGAATGTCTTAGACAGAACCACTTAAAATATGTGAATATAGTTTTCGTGATAAAATTTATTATTCCTAATCTTCGATTAATCTAAATTATGGTACCCAGCCTGTATGGTGGTTATGACCCGGTCAAAGAGTGAGCCTAGGTTCGAATCTCGAGTAAGGTGTTTGGATGTAGAATTGGGAAAAAGTCCAACTATCTATTTGTAATGGATCCACGTTTCCAAAAAAGATAGCGGCGTGCTTTTCTGGGGTCATCATCCTCGTCAATAAATGTTCTCAATTTCTGTGCTTGTTTGTCCTTTCTTATACACTCCAGATGGAGACACTGGACAAAAAATCAAAACTATATTTTTATGTCACATTTAACAGGAATAATTTAAGTTACTTGGGGAATTCTTTTATTTATTACTTTATTACAACATTAATTCATTGAGTTTTCGAATAGAAGCCAGGAAAATGAGCATGATGAAAAAAAAATGATTAATAAATCAACTTTAGGGATAAAGGATTATAATTTCATGCGTCTTAAAATATAATTTTCTTAACTGTTATATTTCATTCTTCCAGTATCAGTTTACTATTAATAAATTTTCATCAGTCAAATTGCATCAAATCCAGAAGATTTCATATTCCAAAAGTTAATTGTAGCTAAGGTGACTTTGACATTTTAATTTTTGAATGAGAAATGAGACTTATATAAAAGGTTGAGAGATAAAATATTTACTGAACATTTGCTCGTTTATAAATTTAGAATTGGTATTCGGAAGTTAAAAAAAAAAGAAAAAAAATATTTCTTGCTTTCTATCCTGAATTTTATTGTAGAATCTAGAATACGTTGCAAATTTATTGCAAAATAAAGATTGAAAAAATTTCAGAATTTACAAGAAAGTGATATTAGGAATGTTAATAATTTATTAAGAAAGCTAATTCAACACAGCCAAGTGTTCCTTAAAATATTATTTTTTGTTGAGAAAACATATACAATTAAAAAGATGTCTTCATTCATTTGCAAGTCTAAAAAAGCTTCCTGTTGACATACTCTTTTAAATGTACTATTATAGGCCATTAAATCAATTTTATTGAACACAAATATTGCTACAAATACAATTTCCTAATCAGTAGTTTGCGTGAGAATTTCAATATATATTTTATTTTTTACGAGCAGCTTTTCTAACAACTATCAGAATATCAACAATGCCCCAAAACAGACAGTATTATACACATTATTCATTGGGGTTCTTTAAGAAGATTTCTCGTGAATATATTTCAGCTCTAGAATACTTTCTTCCATAAAAAATTGCACACAAAAATAATTACCTTACAATCCCAAATGCCTGAAGAAGTGTTTTCAAACACATTGCATTGAAACTGTTTTAAATATTCACTACTATATTTTACACAATAACAATGTTTACATAATTCTGAAAAAATGTTCGAAAAATAACTTTTCTTTAATGGATTTTTCCAAACTATCTATATAATTATGCTTGCTTTATCTTTTCAATATAATTTTATTGCTGTAGTTTTAAGTATCAAGTGCAATTTTAAATCCCTTTCTAAGAAGTTTAATCGTAATCTTGTATTATTACTACATACAGATATATATTGCCCTCTCATTTGCTTGAAGAAATAAGTAGATATTGAGATATGAATAAATTTACAAAAATCTTACTGAAGTATTAAAATCAGATTTATATAAATGCAATTTATATACCAATTTTCATAAGCAAATTATAACTCACTTATTGTGAAAATGGTTAATGCATTATAAAAATTTGACACTTGAGGTTAATTTCGATTAAGCACATGCAATAAAAATGTTACTGAGTGATTTCATTTTTAGTTCGTTTACATTTAGTCAATGTAACACATGATCTAGATTATTATCATTAATTAAGATTTATTACTTGAGATTTATTTCTCATTATTTAAAACATTTTCAAACTGTTTATCTTAGTTTGTATTCAGTTAATTTTATTTACTTTAAAATTTCTGATATTAACTAACCTGCCTCAAATCTGATATTAACATGATATTGATATATAAATTTTGATGTTAATATTTTATAAGGAATATCATGCTTCTGTATCATAATTGATTTTTAGTTTAACAGTTCATATGTTCGATCACCACCTCAGATGTGTTCAATGACTAACAAGAACTGAATCAGCCGGCCAACTTGTCTAGTGATCAGCTTGCCTGACTACGGATAGGAAGGTCCTGGGTTCGATTCCCGGTTCAGGCATGGATGTACTTTCTCTCTCTCTATCCTGCCTTTGTCCTTTCCTTGTGTGTGAATGAAGTATGAATGATGCCTACCCTATAAACGGGTCCCTATGGCATGTGTCAGGGTGCGATGGTGGCCCAACCCCTGTGGTACACCCGGGCCTTGGCGGCTAAGAGGTAGCTGTCTCAGTCCGGTTCCTTGGTATCAGGGAACAATAGATTAATAGACTCTGTTGCAGTTGTAACTGTCTACAATCTGCCATTGGTAAAAAAAAAAAATTGAATCAGATGTTGAAAAAAAAAAAAAACAAGACCGCAATATGACAAATGAACCACGTGAATCACCATAAGCTATTCAGTGAAACACATAGAATTTGTAACTAATTTTGATGTGTATTTTATTTTTCGAATTATATTTAAGATAAAAGAACTTTATTACAAGAAATTTCTATGTACTTAACTCAAGGGCACTTGTCTATGTTTCATTAATCGAAACATTTAATAAAATATTCATCCTTCCACATTTATAAAGGGAAGAAGTCTGCCAACAACTGTACCAGAAAATAAACTTCCACCATTTTATTTTTCCATCATTCAGAATATCAATGTCTATTCAGCAGATTTCATCAAGTAAGTTAATCTTAAATCAAGCTTCACACATTAAGTCTTAATTAAGCTTCATCATACAACCACCCTTTATAGTTTTTTTTTCTCTCCCAAGCAAAACAACCTATTATTAGTGTTGCGTTTTGTTAATATATTTAAGTTTAAAATTAATACAAAATGTCAGGGTTTAAAATTCTGAATTTTTATTTGATTCCTGTTGGTTTAAATATTTTATGTTGTGAAACAAATAGCTATAAAAAATTATGAGCTTCATTTCTTTCCTTATTACTAATTAATTATAAACTTGTATAAAATGAGTGTGATAAAGGTTTTATTTCCTTGAGAAATCATTTTATATTAGTTTATTAATATTATTTCAAAAATAAGAATTCTCAACAAACTTATTTGACTTTAACTCATTTTGAATTATATTTTTAGTGTGAAATTTGATAAAATCTTAAAATCACCATTACTAAAGCATACATCAATGTATTGATTGTATTAACTTCATTTAATTTTATTAATATTAATATGAGTCAAAGCAATTAAATGATTATCAATATTACTTCCATTTAAATCTGTTTTAATTCTCTGAATATTATATTTTTCTTACACTCGATTATTCCAAACTATAACTTTTTAATAATCAGCTCTTAATAGTCTGCTTTGAGTTTGTTATAAGAAAAACGTAACATTACTTGGTGATTTCAACATACGTCTGTATTT
Source organism: Latrodectus elegans (assembly GCA_030067965.1). Classification (NCBI taxonomy): domain Eukaryota; kingdom Metazoa; phylum Arthropoda; class Arachnida; order Araneae; family Theridiidae; genus Latrodectus; species Latrodectus elegans. Next base: position 73,258,647 of record CM057809.1, on the reverse strand, counting down.
CATTTTCAATCTCACATACCTCTATGTAAGCTCTAGGATTTCCTTCTTCGTTTCAATCAATAGACTGATTGATAGAGAAATTTAAATTTTTTGAATTCACTTTCTTCGCTCCAAAATAAGGAAATTGCAGCATTGTCCAAGAGAAATTCTGAGACTTTGAAGATTGACGAACTGTGACAATAGAATGTCGAAGCTCTGATTTTCGGTGTTCCCTTTAGACTGTAAAAGTTCACAATGGTAAACAGTTCGCTGTTCTTCTTTTTTTCCCTTCCAGAACATTTCTTTTTAGAAAGCTTTCGATATTCTTAGAAAGTGCATTGAGACTCTAGTTTTACTATATCGAACAAGAATTGTTTTCCTCAACTATTATAATTGGTGAGCTTCATTTTTTTACTACGAAAAATATATTTGTTTTTTGAATTTGGTGAAGGATATTTTCCTCATATGAAACAGAGCACTGTAAACGTACATTACATATTATGTTTAGCTTTTTTCAAAAAAAATTTCCTACTTTTTTCTTTTGTGATTTTGACTTTTATTTGCTGTTATGAAGTCTTTTTGTTATTTGAGCTTGTTAATTAAATTTTTCTTATCTATGAATTGTAATCTGGGAATCATATATGTAAATGAATCCTGTTCAGTCAAATTGGAAATCTTTCCTATATATATTATATACCAAGGAATATTTTAAATCCTTTTAAATTCTAAATACCTTACATACTGCACGGAAACTATATTCCAAATTTGAAATATAGTTAATTAATAAAAACGATGTATAGTCAATATATTATATTGATGATTTAATATGGTTATATTGATAATTTAAATTATGGAAAAGAGCTCTTATAATTAACGGTACCCCTTTTTATGCTTCACTAAATTATTTTGAGGCAGGAAGGAGGTGTAACACACAGTTACCTTGAAGGTTAATATTGTTGTCATTTACTATCCACCGTGTAGGTAATTATCATCATCCTTTTGGAATCATTATCAATAGACTTGTTGTTAATCTTAAAAGACCGAGGGTCATTCTAGTTTAGAATCATTATTTCTTAAAAACTGGTGAACTGATTTCGTAATGTTTTCTTAACATTTATTTGGCTTGAGGTTGAAATAGGAAGTGCTATTTAGGTGTCGATCTCGTCTTTGAATTCAAATTAGAGCACTGTTTGCAACTTATTTTAACTTGTAATTCGTACCATTATGTAACACTTTGAGTAGTTCAATATTTCGTAAATGTAAAACTTTTCTTAATGTTCAATCTTTTCTTACAACTAGTTTCTACCACCACAAAAATAATTAAATTGAAATAGATTAACAAATATAAACGCTTATAAATATAAATACAAATTTTCTCCAGAAGAAACAAAAACTTGTTAATATATAACTAAAATATTCTACAGGTTCGTAAAAATCGAATTAAAAAATGTAATTAAAAACATATCTTCAACTTTAAGAAGGATAAGTTTTAATTATTATTTCTGTATTCTTAATGATAATCTTTTTTTGTTTCAATTTTTTTATCTAATAAAACTTGTTTCAAAAAATGAGAAGAGCAATCAAATAAAAAAAGTCTTTTGCATGACAGAGAAGTATGGATAAAAGATTGAGAATGCATGCATAACAAAGCACAATAAAAGAAAAATACATGTTAACTTTAAACCTTAGGACTGATGTAAAAAATGAAGAGAGGAATTCGGATAACAGTTTGGTTACATATAAACGATAAAATAATTTAGTTTGAAAAGAATTCAAGATGTTTAATATGCCTCTTCTTATTAAATTGGTAACTGGATGGAGAATAGTAGAAGGCTTTTGATTCAACAGCTAGTGGGCTCGAATTTTATCTCGGGCATAGGAGTTTGTAGTAATTTGGAATACACTTCAAGATGTAGGTCCAGGTCTCATTAGCCCTTATGTGTGTTTGCTTATCACTTTTTGCTGAGGAGGGGTAATTAGACTGGGACTAGAAGTTTAAAAAGTATTCAGAACGATTACAATCATGCATACCCAAGGCATGATTTAATCCCACAAACTGTTGAACCGATGGCCAGTGAGATAATAACTCGCCTGCCAGACTGGATATCCTTAATGGAAAAAATGGAACACTATATAAATCAACCAAATTAATGTCTTTTCTGGTTGAACAACTGAAACTATGGGACACCGGTTTTGCATAGATGCGATAGAGATTATCGAAATACTTCCTTATATACTATTCCACACTTGAAGAATAGCCATCTCTAAGCTCCGGAAGAAACTTTGGTCTCAAAGAAACACTTTATAAATGAATGCTCATAGTATGGCTATCTAAATAGTTATTCAACGGTATTTAACTCCAACCTATTCTTCTGAATCTCGGTGTTCAGCCACCCACATCTTTCAATCTAACATTTGAAACCAGAAGAATACATATCATTAATCCACGTGCATAAAGAAATCTAAATAAAGACTATTTCGAATTATTTGAGTTGAGACTCCATTCACTCGTCAAAAATAAAACAAATAAACAATTTTTACGGTTCAGTAGCGTTGTCTTTACGTTTTGATAAAGTGTTAAAAGTATATTTAGGTGTCATTTTTTAAGATAGCACGTGAAAGTATTGGTCAATATTTAACACTTCCTGATTCTTGGATTCGATTCCAGATTTTGAAATAATCTCTTTTACTACTCTAGAATTAAAAAATTCGTAGTAGAGTCTTGCTATTGAAATGGGAACTCAGCAGTACTTTCTTACATAATTTTCTTAAATTCCGTATCTCAATAAAATGCCACCCCATGAATTTAATCGAAGCATATTGCTTTTTTCCCATTTTCCAGTGACTACTTTTCAAAACAAATTCATAACGATTACTTATTCCAAATAAGGCGATGAAAATAAGAAAAGGAACGACAGAATGAAATTGTAGTAATTCTACAGAAGAACGAAATACTTAAATTTTATTTCTGGTGTTTGAACAATGAATGGTATATAAAATTTTCTTCTTATGTTAATTTTTGCGCCTTAAACAGAGGATATTATATTGATGATATTAAAGTGACTACTTACGTAATTGTTGTTAAAACATATATATCCTTAAATTTTTTTAAAGTTTAACAACATTACTATTTATGATTTATATTACTGTATAATATTAGATATAAATATAAAAATTTTTCATTTATAATAAGTCAAATCATTTTGATCTTTTTTATCTAAAAGTAACTACTGAATAGTCTTCAATAGCATTTAATTTCATAAATGTTTTAGAAGCATATCAATGTAGTTTTATTTTTTATAGGTTTTGATTTTATTTGAAGTATTTTTGGATTTGATATTGAAAAGTTATTTGCTTATTTATTAACATACTTTTGTCTCTGTCTTCCTTTTAGATACGAGGCTTACTCTGAAATTTTTGAGATAGGCTCAGACGAGAATTTACAAAATAAATAAATAAAATAACGGTTTAATTTCAAAATACAAAGTATTTTAACACAGAAGACGATTTTTTACTGACACACTTCAACTTGTTTAGCATAGAATAAATTTTAAACAGAAGAGAAAATGGAGTTGACGCGAGAACATTTTTCGCGCTATGATTCTCTACAATTTTAAAGCCGGATTAAATCAAGAAGAATGCGTTCAACGGTTTCAATTAGCATTTGTTGATGAATCTCCATCTCGTGCTACTGTATTATGATGGTTTAGAGAATTTAGAAGATGTCGCAATTTTCTTCAGGATGAAGAACACACAGGAATGCCGCTGTCGGCAGTAATTCCGGATAATGTGTCTGCCATGCGAAAAATGTTAATGGATGATAATCGCTGTACCTATCAAATGATACCGAAGGAACTTAACATAGGATTCGCAGCCATACATAAAATCATTCGTGAAGAATTACTTATGAAAAAAGTAGTTTGCTGTTTGGTTCCCCATAATCTAACTGAGCACCAAAAAGAATCACTATCAGTAAAGAAACTCTTAAATTGCTAAATGATGGTGGCCAAAGCATCATTTCTAAAATTGTAACAGGTGATGAAACTTACATACCTTTTTTTGACGTTCCAACGCGTCAAGAAAGCAAAATATGGGTCTTTGAAGATGATCCCACGCCGACAATGGTGAAAAAACAACGTGCATTAAAAAAAGTGATGTATGCCGTTTTCTTCAGAAGTACGGGATTGTTTAAAGCCATCAAGTTAGAAGGACAGAAGACAGTTACGGCAAACTGGTATACCACTAAATGTCTTTCAGAAATTCTACAAAAACTGATTGTTAAGGGACTAATGCTTCATAATGACAATGCATCTTCACATACAGCCGGATTAACAGTTGAGTTTCTTAAGCAAAAACAAATTAAAGTGATCAAGCATACGCCGTATTCACCTGATCTAGCTATGTGCGACTTTTGGTTATTTTTTAATCTAAAAAAGAACTTACGTGGAAGTCGCTTTCATTCAGAAGAAGACGTTCCAACGCGTCATCACACAACGCGTCACATGTGGCTATAAATGCATTTTTTTCATCTATTCCAAGAAATGAATGGCTTGAGGTATTTAATCTGTGGGATATTTGTCTATAAAAGTGCATTGATAGTGGAGGAGACTACTTGGACACACCTAAAATTTCGTAAGTATAACTTTAAAAACCTAGTTGTATCTCAAAAATTTCAGAGTGACCCTCTGAAATTTTTATGTAAAATATCCTTTCCTTTTAATATAATATTATCCTTATAATAATATTATATATATAATATTCCTTTTAATCCTTTTAATAATATATATTATATATATATAATATTATTAAAATGAAATAGTTATAGAGATAACATTCCCAACTATCGAAAGTTAGTATTATTTAGTTAAAAATATAATGTAGCGTTATTTGAACAGTCACACAACACCATTATGAAGTAGGCAGAATAGAAGAGATAGAGAATAGTCTTTTTTCTTTTTATAGAAATATAATAACATGGTTACCAACGGTGAAACAGTTATGAAGCATTTAATGGAAATTATGTGTCAAGATATACGTTTGAAAACGAAAAAGCTTCTGTTTACAAGTATCTGAAATTGTTTAAACACCCAACTACCCTCACACACATATCTATACAAATCATAACTTTTCTTGTAATGTTTTAAAATGAAACAGTTATAAAAAATCTAATATATGAATATATAATGTAGTAAATAAATAAACTAAACTACACAGTGAATTCATATAAAACTATTATTTACAAAAGTTATAAAATTCCAAAATAAATTTGTAAAAATTATAGCTGAAAATTTATATATCTATATCTATCTATCTATCTATCTATCTATTTATCTCTCTCTGTATATATATATATATATATATATATATATATATATATATATATATATATATATATATATATATATATATATATATATATATATATATATATATATATATATATATATATATATATAGATAGATAGATAGATAGATAGATAGATAGATAGATATATAAATTTTCAGCTATAATTTTTTACAAATTTATTTTGAATTTTATATATATATATATATATATATATATATATATATATATATATATATATATATATATATATATATATATATATATATATATATATATATATATATATATATATATATATATATATATATATATATAGATAGATAGATAGATAGATAGATAGATAGATATATAAATTTTCAGCTATAATTTTTACAAATTTATTTTGGAATTTTATATATATATATATATATATATATATATATATATATATATATATATATATATATATATATATATATATATATACAATATTTTAAACTTAGTGTTAACAATAACAAATTGCATCGATATCAATTACGATAGGTTTTCAACCTCTTTTGAAAAGACATAATCCCATGGATTTTATTTGATTAGAAGACGAGTTTTTTTTTTTTTCTTTTCTTTGCGCTTTTTATAACCTAATTTCATAATTACATTTAAGTTTGGTTATTATGACTTTCAGAAAATGATATTTATCTGATTCTACAATTATTCTTAAAAGTGAATTATATGGAATTTATCTAAGTGTTTGTTGCAACCAAAAATATACTGTCTTCACACATGTCTTTGATGATATTCACATAGAATTATCAAAATCTTCTTCAGAAAATGTATTCTCATTTATATCAATAAAATGTTTTTCATTTTATTGATTAAATGAGAATCCATTTTTTTATAATCAACTTGTTATATTTTTAGGATTTTAGGGATCATATGTTTCTGAGTTCGTGTGTATAAATTTGTCCGAAATACACAAATAAAATAATTTACATTAGAATTCGTAATGAAAACAATAATATATATACATATATATAAGCATTTACTAATTAAACTTTTTCTTATGTAAGATCACATGTGTTGGGTGTTTTACAATTTGGGTATTTTAAATCAGTCATGCTCATGCATACAATGTATATTCATGTTATATTTTATTTTGCAATTCTGGTTGACTAAAATCTTTTAATAATATAACAGAAACGGCAGTAAAAAATATAATAGAGAGAAATTATTGTCAAATTAAAAACGTTATTTTATTAATGTTTTTATGCATATTGCTTTATATAGAATTTCCGTTACACGAAGAGCTTTCCAATTTTACAAAGAAGTTCTAAAATTATTTCCTCTCACGCTTTTCTCTCGAATGTTATTGTCTTTTTCCAATGATTTTTGACCCTATGAATAAAATGAATCAATATGTTTTGTCTTTAAGCTTCCTCTTTCATAAAATAGAGTCCAAAGTTGTGTGGTCTCTTCATAAATAGGGAAAAATGTAAGCCGGTGGGGAAGGGAGGGAAGGACGCGCATGCGCTGTGGGCAAGGGGTAATCCGCGTGGAGTGTCCGTGAGTGAGCAGACTCACTTGTCTTCTGTCCGCTAACTCGTCAACATGGCTCTCTTCTTCCTCATTCAAGCCCTGTTGATCGTCTTTTTTCAGCAAGTTGCAGCACAAGGTAAGTTCATTTTTCCTTAAATAAATTATAGCAATTTTCTTTAATTTTTTCTTTTCTTACGTTTGGACAATATATGCAAATACAGTGTTCTTAGAATAATTGTTTAACATAAATAAATTATATTTATTTAAAAAATAAAAGGGTTTACAAAAAGTTTATTGAATTTATTTATTGGTATATAATTTGTTTATTAATATTACTATATTATTTTTCATTTTATTTTTTATTTCCTAATATTCTTACAACATTTCAAAAACTACTGCAAAACTTGAAAATTTACAGTAACTGCTTATAAGTCCTGTTTTCTTCTAGCGATAACAAAGTAAAGCTCTAAAATTTATTCTATTCCATTATTTCTTTTTGCAATAAAAATGATTAATTTTAATTTTATCCAAACTACATTTAATAGTAAAATATTATTTTCTGTGAAATTCATTGAAAACATAGTAATTAGAATTTTTTAAATAGAGTAAATTATTTTACAAAAAAGTGCTTTATCATAATAAATTTTATGCAAATAATTGCATGATTGGCATAAAAAAGGTGTATGTTAAGTTGTAATGTTATTGTGAAAGTGAGAAAAAAAATTATTTTCAATTATTTGTTGTTTTTAATCTAATAAAATTTTCTTAAATTTTTCATGTCCTAAAAGTTCTTTTGGAGTCTAATTATTTACTGAGTAAAATATAAGAAATAATTAAGTTTTTAATTCTAAATTGGAGTTCTTAATGGGCCAATGACAATTTTAAGAATAGTTTTTAAGTGAAGCCGATTAATATGCAATACTTTTATCTCACAAAAAACGAAAGGTATCTATTATAATATATATACATGGATGTCAAAGCAAATGACGAAATTTCAAACTTTATATTTATGCAAATAATATTAAGTTGTTCAGAAAATTGTTTCGATTTTCATAAAAATGATAAACGTATAGCGATTGAAAATTTAATTGAATTGTATATTGGCAGTTCTACTGCTATAACTTTTGCCTCTTTTTGGCAGTGCCATGAATCCACACTCTCAAAATGGCTGGTTTTTACTAGCAAAAAACTTATCCAGGTGCGAAAAACGAAATTACTTTCCGAACAACCCAATATTAAAAACACTCAAAAGAATGTTCTTGAAACTTATGTAAAGCTGAATAACAAATTTTACATTATTTTGGAAATGTGAAAAAAATGTATGTAAAAAGGTGTATAAAATATTTAAAAATTTTGCGCTAAAATTTTTGAGTACTTTGTGAAAAAAATTTTGAAAATATATTAAAATGCAAGCATTCGAATAAAGTTATATTTTCATTTTACAAAAAGAAAAAAAAATCATCTGAAGAATAGTGATAACATTTCTTGAAGACAGTAAGCACTTATGAATTAAGTATGTGGAATTTAAACATCTGTGTAAAGTATAAATGTTATGTTTAAAACGTTTTTTTTTTTGAAAAATGTGCATAGAAATACAAGAAAAAACCATTAAGTTTCAAGTTCAAATCACGTAAATAATATGAAATTTCCGTAAAGCTTAATTATAACGTAATTTAACTTTGTATTTAAATGAAACATCATACATAATAATATAAAAATATATATATTTCGTATATATATTTTTATATTATTATGTATGATGTAATTCATTTCGTATAACTACATAATACTTACTGCATTTATCACAGAAATGTAGAAAAAATGATTTTAACTAAAAATTTATATGCAAATACTTAAAAGTACATGTAAAATTTGGAATATATTTCGTAAACGTTGCTAAAATGCACTAAAATGGAGCCATTTGATCGAAATTATTTGTTTCACTTTTAGTTGAAAAAAAAAAAAAAAAGATAAATTGTATTGCGTATTCAAAGTGAAAAACTTGTTTTAAGGAAAACACGCTCTACTCCTAGTGTCCTCGATCTGAAAAGCTTTCAACTCCCGTTGCATCAAGTAAAAGACCGTCAGCACGGCGTTTTTTTCTGTTTTTGCATAAAACGAAATATTTTACTTTCTCTAGGTCATTAGTGGTGACCAACCGCCGTTTCAAGTTGGCAGGGATCCCACTGACTTTCCTCCGATGGATACACTGAGCTGCTTTTTTCTACCTTAAACAAATGAAAAGGATCAAAATTCTTTTTCAATCAGCTGTTTTAAGAGTGGCTTATTAGAGTCTTTTGTAATCAATTTCTGTATTTGATTAAAGAACCGAACTGGGTCAAATTCTTCAGCACCTATGAGTTGATGAGTTTTTATTATATAAAAATGTAATAGATTCCAATCAATAAAATAGAACTTTACAATAAATTTCAGTTTTCTTTTGTTTATTATTACTTTAAGTATTAAAAAATAGGAAGAAAAATTCTTTTCTATTGGAACAAATTTAAATCTTGCTGAATTGTAATGTTATTAGCATTTGTTCGAAAACTTTTTTAATATACAAGTATTTCTGCTAGTCAGCAATTCGAAAGACCCAGAACATGGAATATTCGGTTATCTTTCCAGAGAAAAATGATAAAAAATGAAATAAAAAGATGCACAATTTTTAAAATTGAATGCAAAGAACGGCGGAAACCGTAGAAACGTTTTACACATTTTGCTGAAAATCCGAATGCAATTGAAAAAGATTTTAAAAAAAATGTTATGTACAGATATGGAAGAGAAATTATTTCTAGATTTTTTTATCATGTCAGGTTGGATTTAGGTGGAAACACTTTTCACTTTGCAAATGAAATTGAAGAAAAATACCTACAATTGAAAAGTAATTGCATTTTTATTTAAAACTAGAAAGAAAATGTTTTTCAATTCTTTGGATTCATTCCTAAAATTTAAAATTTCAGTAAAAGAAAACAAATTATTAGGAGCTGCATTTATGTGATGAAACAAATACTGAGAGAAAAATCCCTATGAAAGGGAATAAAAATATTGCACCATTGCTGTTAATTAATTTAATACCATATACTATTAAATTAATTAACAACAAATGAACTAGATTGGGAAGATGTATTGGCATAACGTAAGAAATAGAACTATTTACAAAAATTCCAATAGAATTCCAAATATTGCGTTCTTATATATATGAAAGAGAAAATCATATTTGATATATATATATATATATATATATATATATATATATATATATATATTTGTTTTGTTATATTCATACGTGGTTTAATTTTGAAGTTGATGCGTTTGCGACTGATTCCAAGTAATAAACAGGACTATAATTCAGTCTATGAATACAAGTTACTTTTTTCTGATGAAGAAAAAAAAAGTTTGAGTTCATTTAATGAATCACGCAATCTATTTTTGAGTTTTATATTTAATTCTTCATACTAATGGATATTTTAATACAAAATAAAATTTAGCATTGGTTGAAAAATACTAAAAATATCCTTCGATTAACAAGGTTTTTTAATTTATTACTAAAAAGTTAAAATTACTTTATTAAAAAACTAAATGGCTAAAAATGTGTGGATTTAAATTATTCACACGAGATCAAAGATGCTTAGGAAACTGATATGCTGTTTTTATTTATTGAAGCTAATCTAACTAATGTTAAATAGTAACTGGGGAGAACAAAAATTAGCTTTTTACTCTTGCATCCGGATTTTATGGTATTATAATGCGTATAGAGCATGTATACTGCTCCTATCAAAGAATGTGTAGAATATTAGAAACAAGTCATAAATATTTAAAATAAAATTCTCATTTAGAAAACGTAGGTATTAAATTCAAATCTCATTCATGTCCGAATTCGTAAGTAAGAATTTTGTGTAAAGCAGAATGAAGAATTTAAATTAGTACACAGAATGTGTACTGATTTAAAAGACAATTTTCATGAAATTTGTAACTTTAAAAGTTTTATTTTTTTAACAATGAACTTATTTATGTAGAATAATATTTTATTTTATTAATTCATATATCTTGTATTCATAAGTTATTATCAATAATCTGTAACTTTAAAGAAGAAATCATTTAATGTAATGCTATTTTCCCTATATTGCTAGATTATCTATGTATATTTTTTAAAATATTACATATTTTATTACTATTTGGACTATTTAACTATTAAAGCTATCAAATTGTATTAAAAGTATGATGCATTTTATTAATCTATATTATATGAAATTAATTGAACTTGAACTTTATCAATTTAAACATGCAGTTACCAATTTTACACTTCAATATTATTTCTTTTTGAATCCGATTATTTGAATGTAAATGGAGAAATAGTTTCTCCTTTATTTACTACTAACATTGTGATACTGGGACCCGCGACAGTAATTTATGATGATTTCAACTATTAATGTTTTTAAAATTTGTACTATTTTACCTGATTATAAATTGGGATCAAATACTATTTGATTACTATCACATAAAAAAAGTTTTCATCTGTGTAGAAGCAGCTCGAGCATAGTGAAATGTTTTGATTGTATTAATGGAAACTTAAGATATGGCAGAGGTAGTCATACATTCTGCGGACATGCGTACCTCATGCACCCAATTTGCATTAATCTAATCAGAAACAATGCATTGTACATCTTAGTTAACACAACTTCTTATAACAAATTTAAAATAACAAAAAAATTCAGACGAATTTTGCTTTAAGCTGAAATTAAAGCTAATTCTTTTACAAATAGATCGTGATCGCAGTGCTCTGCATATGAAATGATACCCCTGTTGATACCATGCTAAGTTTGGGTTCATTTGCTTGGTCCCTTCTTCTAAATTATAAAGAATTAGAGTTGTCCTGTTTTATGATTAGCCATCACTTACGCATATTGTGGCGCTGAAAGGTGGAAATTCTAGTAGCTGAAACTTTTGTATGCAGCAATATTTTTTTTTTCTAATGATGGCAATTGGGAGAATAGCTCTTCGCCACAACAAGACCAGAGAATGCGTTTTTCTGAAAAAAAATTTTTCTTTTAACACTGAACTTATATTTTATTAGTCAGTTAGATATTTTAAGAAACATGCATATTTATCGCATCATACTCTTGCATTTTGTTGATAATTGAATATTCATATCCACTTCATCTACAATAAATTATTTAAGTTTATGGTGACAAAACACACTATTCATTTTAAAATACACTATTTTTATCATGATTATTAATCAAGTAATGGCTTTGGCCTAAATTCCTTGCTTCCCACCGTAAATCGCCCACTAATATGAGGTAGGAGTTTGGATGGGTTTTAAACTCTAGGTCAATATATTTTTTTATATTTTTTTCATTATATTACTTACTTTTAAATGAAACGAACAAAAATATGATTATCTATATAATGTGAAGCATTTACGATTATGCATGCCATTTATCAAGGATATACGAAATTAATTACTAACACATCAACCATCGAGAATTCAATATCTTAATTTTTACCGGAAGCTCATTAGGAGAAGATGTGATATTAGGTGCACGTTCCTATAAATTTATTACAATATTCCAAGCATTCAATGAAATTTAAGTTGAAGGTGAAGAATTCAGCACTTCAGTAAAATAACTTGAGTGTTTTTATGCAATATTCATGGCTTACTAGGTAACAACCCTTGAAAATTGAATGAGTGGAATTTTTCTCTTCCAAAACTCGATGATATTTCAGAGTATTAGAAACTATTTTACTGGGAATCTTTTTGATATGGACTGTAGTTAAACTTATGTTGGGAAATTATTTTATAGAAAAATAGTTAGTTATCAAGTTAAAATACATTAAGATTTTTTTGCATAGTCCAACTGATTAATGAAAATAAATATGGACGCCACAAAAAAATATGCTCAGAAGAATGAATTGTTCCATTATTGTATATTTCACAGTTTCATTGCTTGTAAAATAATATTTAACTTCTTTGATATTTTTTCAAGGTATTGTATAATAAAGTAATTATTACAAAATTAAATATTTTAAAAAAAATTTACATGATAAAATATTAAATAATGTGATTTAAACACACTATATTAATAAAAATTAAAACTTAAACTTTTTAATTTTATGTTACTTTATATTTAAATGTTGATTTTTATGTAGCAATTAGTGAATTCCCTTTTTACAGGAAAAATGCAAACCAAAATTCTTGCTTTCAATCTTGACATTCCGCGACATAATTAATCAATATCTAATTCATTACTTAATTTACTTAATTTTTGTGGGGGTTAAGTCTTATGATTATAATTAGAACAAGAAATTGTATACCTGAAGTATAAAAAGTAAAATAAATGAAGTAACTTGGCAGAAATCCTTGGTATTAATATATTTCCTTAACATGTAGGGAAAAGATAAATGTCATGCGGAATGACAGAGGAAATTAGTTATTAGAAAGGTAGAATGCATAAAAAACTACTCTTACTTATAGAAAGTATTTTCTGTATCTTGGACATACTTTCTTGAGTTAATTTGATTGCAATAAAGATTCTATTAGCAGCGTTTATTGCAAGTTAATTTGAGCTATTGAATGGAGTTCCATAAGAGTTAGTTTGAACACATATATTTGAGACATCATGCATTGCAATACATTGCAATCATTCATTGCATTTTATATAAGGTGAGACTTTTCTGGTTAAGATTGTTTATTTTAATACGATGTTTGATTTGAATTTAAGATTGAAACTATATTTCAGAGATAAAATGACACAGTTACTGTGACTAAACCCTTTTTTAATATTCACTAATGGAAAGTAAGTGATTAATAGTATCAAAATTCACATTAGAAAGAGAGTTTTGATTAAAACTTAACAAGATACTTGTTATTTTGAATTTAATATATATGCTTATAAAATTAAAACAATAAAACACATCTGGAATTTTTAAGCTTTTCACTCAAACTTTTACTGGAGGAAATTATATTAAACCGATTTCCATCATATTGACTGAAATATGAAAACTTTGATTAATCTAATTATTATTTTTTTGAAATTCTGTATTATCATATACTGATTACTGTATTTGCTTTAGTAAATGTAATAAATAAAAATCATAACTGTTCAAGATGACATATTGCTACTGTCATAAAATACAGTTTAAATTATGGATAACACGATATAAGAAAAATTACTATTTCCGAGTTCAAAAATGCACTCGAAGTTTATTTACTTCTATGTTTTATATTTTCAAATTGTAGTTCAGTCAATTTGTAATATTCGCATTTCCAGTTGTTTTTTTTCCCCTATTTTTCAAAACAATTTCTAGTTTAACGACTTTGTTTTCTGTTCGCTTCAGGAGAAAGAAATATTTTCCTTTTCTTCTGTATCGAGTAGTTTTTGTGATACGGATTTTACTTTTTAATTCTATTTGGATACGCTGTTCATTTCTCATTTCGTAGGAACCTGTGAAGAGGTCGAGAAATTCGTTTTCGATTTTCGTAAATAAGAAAAGGGAAAAAAATTATCAGGTTACATTCGATTCTCTTGGACAGCGGAGAAATGAAAGTACAAATATATATTTCAAAAACTTCCACCCTTTCCTCGTCCATTACACTTGAGGCATCATTTCTCCCAAGGGCTGGAATCATTTCTCATCCAATCATCATCATTGTCGATGATGTTGGGGAAGAAAAGAGGAGGCGAACGGATGGAAACAAAAAAAAAAAAAAAATGTTTGCTGTCAGCTGCACTATTGACAACTTCATTCCCACATGATACTCAACCATAGCATTCACAACGAACTTTTGGAAATTTTCTGTAAACTAATAAAATGCTTTTTCCAGTATTGATAAAGAATCTAATACATAAATTTCAGTGAGAAATTATGAGTTTTAATTTCTTCTTTTTGAATGAAAAGTGCCCGAGCTAAAACAACTTTACTTCGAAGGCAATGTGTGTTCGAGCACAATTTAATTGATCAATGTAATTGGGAAAACGCTTTTTTTCTTTCTGGCTTTTTGAACAAGGGTATTTTTTATAATATCTTTTCTTGCTATCCTCCATGAAGATTCATGCAGTACTGAGAAAGCTTCTAGGAAATCTAAACATTTCTAATCTTGTTATTCAGCAGTGATAGGCTAACCTTTTTCCTCATATAAATGTAAAATTCAGGATCAAATGATTGTTTATCATTCAACGGTTTTTTTTTTTTTTTGAATATGACAACTAATTAGACCACGAAATACCGTTTAAGGTGAATTCCGCGCTAACCCCTTTTACCATCCACACTCAAAGTTGGATTCGTACCTATGGAATGTTGAATCAAAGGCCAGAGCGTTAATCGTTTGTCTACTCGCTCGGCCACTGCCTCATGAAATAATGATTTTATTCTTTACTCAGTAGTATACATAAGTATACATCCTTCATACTGAATTATTATCTGTGATGGACACTAACGTATTTGTAGCACCTTCTATATATCAGTTCTTCCATTTCAAAGATTTTTTGTGTTTTCCATATTTTTATTTTCATTAATGTGTTAATTAAAAGCAGGTCCAAGCTAACATATCACCAGATAAAAAAAATCTAGAAATAATTTTTAATTGCTTATATAGGCAAATGTAAATACTGATTATTAAAATTTCCTTCCATCTAAAATAATTAATATCAATTAAAAAATCATAAATTGTGCAATATCTTACATATTTCATTAAATCACAGTTTATGCTTCACAGTTTTCCATTTAGTAAGAAAATCTGTTGTATTTTTGTATAAAAAAATCCATGAAAGCAATGCTTGTTTATAAAGACAATACACACATAAGTGTTGATAAGAATTATAAAGTGATTCAGAGTTAACGGAAATTATAAATAACTTATTATTTAGTAGTTAAAAAGTAAACCCCTAATTTATTGGTATAAATTAAGCAGACTGTAGTTCAATAAATAGAAAGAGATTGAATTTCGGTATTTAAAAAGTTAGAGGTTCGATTTGTGTGTGGTCACTGTACAACAACAAATCATGGTCAGTTCAGTGTAGAAACTGAGAGGGCTTACATTTTTGTACCAGTATCAATGAAATACCTTTTTTCGAAAGTATAAGCAATGACTGTGGAAAATTGCTTTACAAAAACTTCACTTGGCCTTAAAATGCTATTGCGTGACTATTTGTGTGCATATGTCAAAATATTTCACAACTTATTTTCGCTTAGCAGCGTCAAATTGACGCGTATTCAATTTCTGCTTAAGGTGATTTCAAATGCTCTTTAGTCTCATTTCAGTAATCTCCGGAAAAAGGACAGAAATAGAGAGTCCCCTTATTATAAGCAATATTCTGTATTCATTAATATTATTTTAATATTCACTCATATTTTTATAGACATTTTACAAAGATTCACATTACAATAATTGAGTGATCAAAAGTACCATAAAACAGCACTTTATCAAAATAAAAATTATAAAAAATAATATTGATAGAGCTTCCCACATTTTAAAAAAATGTCTCATTGAATCATTTTTCCTCATATTTTCTGTGTATATTTCATATATTTTAATATAAAATCTGTAAGGTAAAGAAATCGCAGAAGTCAATTTTTAAGTTTCAATTCAAAATTGAATTTATAGGTTTATTTATATTTTTTTATACGAAAGTGATAACAATTTAGTTATTTTAAGTAAAAACTACAAAAAAATTATAGTATAATATATTTTCAATGGAAATTAATAAGAATGTGTTTGAAATTTAATAAAAATAATTAACAAATTATGAAAAAAATTAAAGTGAAATACAACAAATAAAAACATTTGAATTCATAAATAACTATGAAAAGAGAGAGGAAGCCACCAACAATGACAATTAGGTGAAAAAAGGTTACGTGTAAGTCAATGTTTGGGTATTGCCACCGCGTAGAGGACAACCTAATAGTTGTAATTCTCATTAATATCAAATGCATCTTATTATTTCTGTATGGACTTTCCATATTCATGTTCTGAAGAAGAAAACTTGAAAACCGTCAAGCACCAACTTTGACAGACTTGTATGCTATCACTTTTTTACTCACGGGAAATGTTGCACAGAACGAACTTTTAAATTGAGTGCTGATCCCGTATATAAATATAGAATAAATAAAGTATTACAGACTAAAAGGAAATGAGGCATAATTTTACCTGCTAACATTAATAAAGCTAAATCTGGATATGCATAAGAGATACATCGAAAAAATACCTGCTTCTATATAGAATTTAGCATTTCACGTAAAATAGTGTTTCAGGAAACGTTGGAGTTTGCCACATTCTTTTCGGTCCATTGTGCCCAGTAAAAAATGAAAATGATGGATACTTCTTGCAAGAAAGTTTTCATATCTTAGAAACCTTTTTTACTTTTTCATTTACGCAACATCGTCGTAAAATATTTTCCTGAAAGTGCTGTTTATTACAGAATTGGTTTAATGTCACATTTTTCTTGAATTCCAATCATTTAACAAAATTAATATTTAAAAAATTGTATTTTAAAAATATTATATTTTAAAGAAATATATATATATATTTGAAAAAATATTATATTTTATAAAATGTATACTGTTCTCTCTTTTATTCCAAAAATGTCACTCAAGTATTCCTAGTGATAACAGTATATTTACAAATTTATCTATATGCAAGCTTTTTATGATGAAAGCACGAAGGAGTGCAAAAACTGCATAATTAAAAGCATGGGATTTTCATTCGATACAAATTATTTTTCCGATTAGTTTGTTTTAAATTGACATAAAAATTATCAAAGCTATTTTAAGCAATTTTCCTCATATATTTTTATTAAACTAAATAAAATTTGCGTAGATAATTGATAACATATATTGACTATGTGTAAAGTAAAATTTATTAACTGTTTTCTCGTCTTGTGTACAGTAAAAGAAAAATGAAAAAAATTTTAAAGGAAAGTATTACTCCGAAGATATTATTTCATGCTAAAGATGATTTGCACTTATAAATTTATATATATATATTGAATTAATTACTGCAAAATATTGAGAGCAATTAATTTTCATTCTTCAATTAAAAATTCCTTTAATATTTGATTACAGAATAAATAATCGAATATAGGTTATTCTCTTACTATCTTCTATTATTTATATTAATATGCAATATTAAAGGAATTGATAAAGATAATAACAAGATTCAGTAGTAGCTCTCGTTTTATACTTTTGAGTACATTATTTATATAAAATTAAGAATTAATAACAAGATAAATTTAAGAATAACGCAAAAATTTCCATTTAAAATGAAATATGCTTTAATATTTAAATTCTATGCATATTCAAAACTTATAAATCATATTTTTACTTGTACTAAATAAATATTAGTTTAATGAAAATGAAAATTTAATTTAACATTATAGATATGCTTAATAAAACATGCAAAACTAATTATATTTTACTCATTTGGGAATTATTAAATGATTAAGGCAAATAACATAGTTAGCGAATAGCTTTTATTAAAGAAAATGGCAATACACACACACACACATATATATATATATATATATAACAAAAATTATGTTTTAAAAGCTCTGATTGCGAAACTAATAAATTGATTTTCAAGTTTAAATAAGAAAAGTATATATATATATATATATATATATATATATATATATATATATATATATATATATATATATATATATATATATATATATATACATACATACATACATATATATATATATATATATATATATATATATATATATATATATATATTTATATATATATATTAACATCAATCTATAATCCTCATTTTCTATTCATTTGTATAAGAATTATATGCCTTTAAATATAGAGAGTAAATCTAATATTTCATACACTAACATTCTAATACTCGCAGGATTTAATTGC
Organism: Latrodectus elegans; assembly: GCA_030067965.1. NCBI lineage: Eukaryota > Metazoa > Arthropoda > Arachnida > Araneae > Theridiidae > Latrodectus > Latrodectus elegans. Next base: position 73,239,938 of record CM057809.1, on the reverse strand, counting down.
AAAATCTTAAGTTTAAATGTTTCTAAATTAATTATTAGGCTTAATGTGCCCATTAATCTGAATAAACAATTATCTCTTGTGAGTTTAAATACTTAATTACCAAAGGGTGAGCAATATATTTGTTACCAAACTGTGTAATTAATTAAATGTAGACATACCTGTAAATAAATCAGATACATTTTATGAATAAATGTTTTCTATGTTCTGTTAGATTATTAATAAGATTAATAATATTTAGGACTGATCAGAGAATTTGAACTACAAATTTGCTTCTAATTTTCAAATTTTATTTGTGTTACAAAACTCAGAATCTATGCAAAATTAAATGTTAAAGCTTTGTATTGAACATGATTTAAACATTTCTGATTTCGATCGAAAATTCCGGAAAGTAATAACTGCTGTTAACAAACATATGGTGCTTTTCATAAGAGCATAATCATCAGGTATGTTTTGGTTGGGAAACTTTTTTTTATAGTAATTGGTGCATTAAGAATAAAACATTACTTTTCTGAATATTACAAATAAATATTCAATTACTGAAAAAAGTTAATTAAAATATTTATTTGTAAATGATAAAAACAATAAGGTAAATTCACAACAAATAAGTTTGTTCACCCGTTGACAATACAATACATTAAATAAAATTTTGTTAGTATCTTGAGATTTTTTGCATAACATGCCTCTTCCTCTTTGGAGACTCAATTTTATATATAATTAAGTTGCTTATATATATATATATATATATATATATATATATATATATATATATATATATATACTTGAAGACCTGTACTGATCTTCTGCAATTAAAAATATACGGAAAGTATCTGGAATTTTTTTAAACACAAATTATTGTTTAAAAGTAAAATTTCAAAACATAGCAATACTTTTGACAGATCAGACTAGAAAAACCAATGGTTTGTTTTGATCATCTTAAAGATTGTTACGTAATGAATCGAAATGAACTTTCATACTCGTTTTGCTCAATTGACGGATTTTAAAATAAAATTAAATAAATTATATGAAGAAAGCTAATTGATTCATTACAAATATTGACCTAGTTAATCATTTTGTTCAAGTTTCTTACAAGGGATACTCTGTATACAAAAAAAAAAAATGACAAATGAGTGGCAAACAATCTTAATCAAGTTGTTATAAGGAGCAGGAATTATTTAATCAGTCGAAATAAAACGCAGTCATCATGGTTCAGATGGACAAGACATTTATAGAAACGCTCACTTTATAGGCATGAAGTATATCAACAGTTTTTTAGTATCATTGACGATGTGTCATATTATATTATAGATTTCAGTTTCATATAGAAACCATTTAAAATAATTTTATTCAAAATATTGTAGTTTGTGATACGATAAATCAAAAGCGATGCTAAATTCTTTTTATCATATGACATCGTAACATACTTGTTTCAATTATTTGATAAGAAATAATTTATGAAACTATATTTTTATGAGATCTTTGGATTATATATTATCTCTAATGAAACGTTTTCTGAGACATATTTTCCACGAAGATAAAATTTAACCACGTAAATCTGACGTCAAACACATTCCTCAATCAATTTCATCATTTATTTTTTATTTTCTTTTTATTTCCCTTATTTGCATATTTTTTCCTTATAAACTCATCAACTCAAATAAAGGATGTGATAAGTGGAATATCGAGGCATTTCTGTTTTAAAAATAAAGTAATATAATAGCATAAACACATTCACTCCCAGCCATCATCTTTCAGTCGCACTTAGGACGCTGAACAGTGTAACAAATGATGGCTGTTGTAAGTCCTTTTCATACATTTACTTTCGAAAGGAATTTTCATATGTAATGAACCGTATTCACGTGTATTCTAGTAGGAAACATAAGAATGAAATGTTTATATTAATAATCACGTGCTTAAAAGATTAAAGAATGAACATACATATATTTTAATAATAATAATTTGAAAGCTAAAATACTTATATATTATAGTATTTTTAAACCTAGGTATAAAGTTTTAAATTTCCTATTGTTGTACTTGACAATTATGAACACTGTTGAAATAGATTTCTCAAAACAATTAAAATATATTGTGGTTGAGGGTCAATCCTCCAACTGGAGAATTGTTTAATTGAATAATGCATTATTGAGAGTTTTATTAGTCTATATAATATAGAAATGAAATTTTTTTTCCAGGAAAAAATGCGTTTTATTGAGGATTTGGATACAAAAGGAAAGAAAAACAATGGTGCATATGAGAAAAATATACAAATATGTTTCCTTTGAAAAAGAAATCGCTTTTAGAAAGGGAATGGTTTCCCTGAATGGCCAGAAAAATAGTATATCCTTACCTCTTCAATTCAATAAGGCATTAATCAGGAGCTGGCGTATTCTGTCCCACTCCTCCATAAGAGCTCTTTCCAGTTCTTGGAGCGTTTACGGATGTGGTAAGCGTTCAGCAACTAGTCTTCCTAGTATCTCCCAAACATTCTTTATTGGGTTCATGTGTAAAGAACACGCTGGCTATTTCATTTGTTTCTTTACTCCAAAAGTAAATTATTCAACCAGTTAGATTGTTGTGGTCTGCAGTTGGCATCCATTAACATGAATTCATCTCCATTCGCTGCAGTGTAAAGGACAACATTAGGTATGAAGCTCTCATTCCTAAATCGGCGACAGGTCAGGGATCCATTCGCCCATCAATGGAAATGCCATCATAGACCCCACTGCCAAATCTGACAATTTTGTTCATGAACGCAGAATTGTTTTTTAGTTCCACGTTTCTTCTAGAGGAAAATACGTCTATTATCATGATGAAGAGAAAGACAGAACTCATGAGAGAAAAGAATATTGCACCATTCATTTCTCCCTTTGTTCACATGCTTCGTCGCCCATATCTCTTGGTGCCTTGCTGTTAACGCGACTCACACCATTTCTCAACGAGCATAAAGGCCTATAGCGTGAAGCCGGTTTCGGACAGTTTGTGTCTAAACTGTAGAATTGGTAACCGACGAAGGTGTTGTCGAAAAAGAGCTCCATTCATATTTCTTAGTCTTCAAGCCGTTAGCCTTAACGTTAACGACTACGATCTTCATTGAGCATTGTTGCACGTCTTTGACCTTGCTATGATCTTTACCCTGCATTTTCAATCTTCAAAAGACGGATCCAGATCTTACTTCAGATTTTGCTTAGACCCTCTCTAACCTTCCAACAACTCTACAAGCTTGACTTGGTTAAATGACTTCATTGAGATATCACACTTATCGAAACTACGTGTTTATTAAATGTCGATCATTCTTTTCCGCTTTTTTTACATTAAGTTGAAAGACAAATCTCGTTCGCTGCCACTAAAGCGTCGTCTTCACTGTCAGACATAAAATTTGCATATTATGAAGCTTAAAAACGAGAAAATTTTGATTTGTAATTCTCTTCTTCCATTGCGCAAAAAACATTTGCTGATACCGTTATTTTATAAAAGATTTACAATATCCTTTAATTGTTTTATGAGTGAACAATGGTAAAAATTACTATTAATTGTCTAAAAATATGTTTTTAATTTTCCAATAAATTTAATTATTAAAATGCGAATTACTTGCTTAAAACTCAAAATTAGAATTCAAATAAATATTGTAGGCAATATAACACCGTTGATGTTTCTCCCCTACAACGTATTTTTGAATATCTAATAAGCAAATTATTTTTAGAGAAAGCACTATTTATGTGTCCTTTATTTTTGAGATAATCGAACGTGTTTTAGTGAACAATCATCAATCATTCACACATTAAAATATCAAGCGACGACCGACAGCGTCATAAATTTGTCAGAACTGTCTTCAGATAATTCATCATGTGTACCTAACAAATTTAATCTGCGAAAACATCTGCTACTCTCTCTCTCTTCATATAAAGTTTAAACTGTCGCATATGGTTGCACAGATTCTTAAAACTTCAGTGTTTTCCCAGTACTAAATTCCTTTTATTACTGTACATTTTGGTGCATTACACACACACATGCCTCTTTTGAAATAACTTAAAGAACTTCGCATGAGAAAGAATTTGTAAATTTTTCGTCGAAGGAAAGTAAGAGTCAACAATTATCTTAATGTTTTTCATTAAAATAAGCTGTCTGAATATGATATAAATATTCTACAAATACACACTGACTTAATAAGGAAGAATGTTCGCTGTGATATCGTAATTCAAGGCTAACAGTGCCTGCAACAAATTTTTAAACAGCGAAGTTTTTAGTTTTATTATTTTGTATTCTTTCCTCTTGAGTTATTCTAAAGTTACTAAAACATGCTTGAGAGAGAGAGGAACGATAAAATTAGTATAAAATTAAGAAAAGTTACTAGTTTGGTGATGTACAACTGGTATTCGTTTTATTTAAGTTAGAAAAAATAAGTTTATATATGCTTAATCTGTACTTATTAATTTAAAATTTTAAAGTGTTACTCGCGCAAACCCAATTCTTAACTTTTTAAGGCTTGAAGTTTTTTATTTGACTGATACTAAAAACCTTTTTAAAATTTTACTCGATTTATTTTGAGCTTGGAAATATTTTGTTGCAAAATTTCTAAAATTTAAAAATTTGCATGTTGAAAAACAAAATTTTACTTCGTAGTTTTTAAATCTTGTCTGATGGATTGTTCAAAATTTTAGATAAAATAATTAATAAAAAAAAATAAACATATATCTAACAAAATTATTCATTAAATCCAAATTTTTTGACAATTTAAAAAAATAATGATATGTGATATATAATATTTGATACTTAAAAACTATTTGATTAATTCTCTCTCTCTCCCTTAAATATTATTCTAGTGAAATCGGAAAATTTAATTTATGTAGGCCTGGATCGTGATATAAATCTTTATTTATCGGAAACTTCCCTTCTTAAAAATTTTTAAATTATACTTCTTATTTTGAAGAGTTTTATTTAATAAATTTAAAATCCCTATTCATTAAAATCGATAACTCTCTGTAATTTTATCACATCTTTAAATTATATCTTTTAATAGTATGTATTTACAAAAGTATAAATAGCGTTGTTTCAAAACTACAACATTTCTCTCTTTTTATTTTTCATTTAAATCAAATTTTCAATTTTTAAAGGAATCTTTAATAAATATACATATTTGTAGAAACCTTCAAGAAATTTTTAAGCAATTGTTTGTGTGATTTTGTGTATTTGAGACAATTTAGGATTTAATCCATTTTTAATTTAAGCCAAAAATGATCAAAATAAAATTTCAGGGTCATGGAAATTATATTCATTTACATGAAGTTTTCCCGCTGTTGGGAACAGAATATTTTTACTACTTTTTCTTAATTCTGCATAATATTAAATATCAAGTATGATTACGAAAAAGTAGCTAAACGTAAAAATACTCACTCGAGTTTTAAGAGGAGCAATAAAATTGCTTAGAGTTTAACTTCGCCATGGTAAAATGAACTTAAAAAATTGTTCTAAATCGAGTGAAGAAAATTTTATATATCAGAATAATGAATCTGTTTCATTCTTTTGTTTCTTCGAATATCGGCTCATGTGTGGGTTATGAAAACCGCTTAATGCATTGAACAGCGTGACAATTCAAGCGTGCGGAAGTTATTACTCGCATTGCCTTGACACAATACAACGTCGTCCGAACCGGCTCCAATGTCTAAAGAAGGAAGTGAGGCCATTTCGACGAGGTGTTCAAAGGGTAGGAGAGCCGAACTAACCCATTTTCACTTCGGACACTTCTCTGGAAAACCTGTCTTCTAAGCGTTGGTGTATTTTCCCGTTATTTCGCTACGAGTTCAGCTGGTCAATAGGAAGGACAGGGCTTCCATGTACGCCTCTGCTCTTGCTCCTTTTTTTTAGGCATGCATGCATTTTATTAAGTGACTGACTTTCTAGAGGGCAATAGGCCAAGTGATGCCTGCGACTTAATCGATTTTTTTGGTGCTTTTTTTTTGTTTCTTCCACAATTAATAGCGTTTTTTCCCCCAGTTGTTGCTGTTGAACTCCAAATAGCTATTTTTTTGTTACTGAAATGATGTGAGCTCCATGAAAGAACTAATTACCATCGGAGGCGATGAAAAAGCTTACATTGAAACTGCACCGTGCTGCTTTTCTTAAGATTTTTTCATTGTTTGGAAAGAATAGGCGTCAGCCATTAATGTAATCTAATTGCGCTTCTAAATTTATTGAGTTTTCTTGATCTTTTCTAAAAAATGAACTATAAAGATAATATGCAATGAATTCAAATGCTACATATTTGCTGAAATAATATGCGTGTGCGTTGAATATACTTAAAACTTTAACATATCTGATGTTTTCATGCTTTCCCAACATACAGTTTTACCAATTAGGGCAAATTTGTATATTTGTTTAAAATACTGTTATTTGGTTTAAACAATTTTTTTATTGAAATTTACACACACACGTGCGCTTTTCAAAGTATTCAATTTAAGTAATAGTTTGAATTTTTATAGAAGGACTGGGGTAATCCGCGCGGGTTGTAAATTTCTTAAATTTAAGGTTCTTAAATGGGGAAAAACCTAACGCGTGCGCGATTTTATTCAAAATAATTAGTAGAGACAGAGAGCTGTAAGCAAATTTGTGCTCAAAATGATAAAGAAATCTTTAGAAGAGTATTTTAAGAATGAAATGCAGAAAACCAATTATTTTAATCTAATCACATTATTAACATGCTGCATTTAAATACGTTAAACAACGTAATACAGCAGTGACATAATCTTTTTTTGTAAGGTAATTATTCATTTAGAAATTATTGCATGATACATTTTATTAAATAAAAAAAGTTAAGTTTTTATTTTGTATTATATTGTAATTCCTTAAAAAGTACACAGAAAGTAATATTTGTTAAGCAATTATTGAGTTATATACTAATTATACGTTTAACCTGTTATAAAATTATTAGATTGTCATAGTGCATAAGTAAGGAATAAGACAGTTGACAGGAAAATTTCAAAGAGCAAAGAGAAAATGTTTCGGTTTTGCACATCTTTGTATTATTTAAGTTTAATCTATTATTAATCAAATTAACACAGTAAAGATAACTGTGCTGTTTAAAAATAAAGGTATTATTATCACTTTTTATCGATTGCATGGTTGAAAACATTAGTAGCATTCTTCGGAATCCAAATTCTTTGTTTGAAATCTAGTCGCTGTTGAAAGACGGAAACTGAAACAGTTTCTCGCTTTTAAGCTGTTTATTACTCTGCATCATATGTTGCTTAGCTTTTGACAAGTAAAATGCTAAATGAATGTTTGTGAGTTTTCTTGATATTCTCCTTTGAAATATTGCTGCAAATTATCAGTGGAAAGTCCTTGTTGTGTGAATGTTTAAAAAAGCATAACAAGTTTCATTTGTTAACTATCCCCTCCGTAAAGTCATAATATTTTTGGACCTCTTTCTATAAATGAAATGCCCAGCTGGCAGCCGAATGGTTAGCACTCTTGCCTTCGGTTCAACAGTTCCTGGGTTCGAATCCCACCTTGGGCATGGATGTTTGTAGTGGTTCGGAATCCACTTTAAGCTGTAGGTCCCGGTCTAATTAGCCCTTGTGTGCAAAAAATGACCGTTGAGTGACAAACCAAACCTATAAATGAAATATTTGTTTACCGATGTAATTAATAAAGTACATTAAATTCTAATGGGCCACCCAGCCAGTATGGTAGTTATGGCCCTCGGTTCTCACCGAGTAGACTCGGGTTCGATCCCTGAAGAAGGCTTGGAAGTAAAATTGCGGAAGAGGTTAGACTTTATACCTGTGATGGATCCCTGTTTCAAAAGTGAGCAGCACACCCATCTCTTTCCTGTCTGGAGGTATCGCCCTCAACAATAAATGTTCTTTACTTCTGCTTGTTGTCATTTCTTGGTACACCGGACAGCAATGCACGCGACAAGAAAAAATTTCTTATGGATTTTTATAAAATGGCATCAACACAATTTTAAATCTATACTAAACTTTTTCATTATTTTTATATGCCCACACATAAGCTTTAAAAGGAAATTGTTTAAAAAAAGTTTTAATGCTAATATTTTAGACAATTAGGGTAAATATTTCTGAGAAAAATAAATATCTTATGTTTTAGATTATATAAGATTTAACGAAAATTATTCTGATAAATACTATATTTATATATTAACTCGTTTTACATTAATAACATATATTAGATATCAAAGCAATTTATCGCGATAATGACTTTTATTTACAAAAAAAAATATTTTTACTTAAAGTATATTCCATCTTCAGAGGAAACCATTATACGTAAATTGAGTCTCTATTTAAGAAATCAAATGATATCATTATAGTATTCAAATATTTAGAATTATATATATATAAAGAAATTTGAATATTTTTTAAAGATACTTAAGTATTTGAAAATTTTCTCATTTAGACACTATTTGACGCTTGATTACTCTTTTAGTTGCATTACTTTAAAACAGAATAAAAGTAACGTTCTATGGTAATTGTTGAAAGTAAGAAGAATATATAATAATTTCATTGATAATAACAAAACATGGAAGAATTTTCTCAATAATATTCAGGTAACTGTGATAGTACTTTATCGAAATAGTTTTAGGTTTAAATTCATTTTATGTGTGTTTTAATTTCACTCATTAAATTTTCTTTTTTTTCATAACTAAAATTTTATGTAGTCTCTCAAATTCAGATTTATAATATGTTTATCTATATGAGAGCATTTTCATTAAAATATAAAATTACATTTTAGTAGACTTTCTTAAGAACATTCATAATTTCAAAATAAATGAAAAAGACATGATAAAATATAACACAATGAAATTAATATTACCACTTGAGGAAATAATAACCAACGCATTAAGAAATAAATTACCAGATAATATAGAAATACTAACTGACCAATATTTTATCTAAATTTTGATCAACACAAAAACGCAATGAATAAATCTTATCACTTTCATTTTTATAAGATACTCAGTGGATATAAAAACAGCAAATACTTTGATTTGATCTTGAAGTAAACTCAAGTATTTTAATAACTATTTTCATAAATTATCTAAATAATAATTTATCAAAAATATGTAAAAACTGTTAGTAAAATTGCACTTTTGAATGTTAATACTGTAACGAACAACATCTTAATGTTTTTTCGTTGTTTTTAATACTTAAATAAATAAAATCATTATTTATTTTTCTTCAATTGATTGTTCATTTGAAATAATTGTATGCAATTACTTTTATTTATTATAATTAGCATATGCCTAAATTTTAAGAAGTCAGATATAATAATTAGTAATACGATTTCACAAATAATATTGTATAAATTGAAGGCCTTTTAAATTACTGATTCGAATTCTGGCAAGAGAAATGCATTAGCCACGAACTATCTTTTAAAATGAAATATTTTTAAAAATAAATTATAAGTGGAATTGAAATATATTTACATTTCTCGATAGTAAAGAATTAGTGTAAATTTAAATAATAAAAAGGTAAAGTTGAAAAGACTAGTTAATTAAGTAAAGGGTTAGAAATTCGAATTTGAAAGAATGCAGCATCGTTGGAGTAAGAGTTTGAAAGATGAGCATCTTTTCATTAGCAGACGGGCTGATGAATTGGGAATCTTCATTTTCTAAATAAGAGAAGTACAGGCTGAGGAAAGCCATTTAATACGATTTCGAACCTTAAAACTTTCTGATAACAATGATCGCGTCTGCGGTAATCAATTACAGTATCAAATGCACAGCTAATGATGCTAAGTTTAAGAGCTGCTCGCATTATTTCTCATTCTTGTTAATTACGTGTCAAGGTTGAAGGCGGAGAAATGGCTGACATTTAGACACGAAATAGACAAATGAGAAACTTATGATTGCTTGGATTTTAATGAGACGTTTTCAATCAGTTTGTGAAAATCTGACAGATTCTTTTCTAAATTAATAACGTTTTTGAAGGACTAATAAATGATGATTACGTATGACGGAGCTGCTTATGTATTTACTAAGGTAGCGATTTAAAGTAATGCGTTTGTTGATGTCTATCGTGGCGTTGGCCTAAAATGGGTTGGCGTGCCGTCGACTATTCTTCAGAACTTGTTTTAAATCCTTGTGGTGGGAGTGACGTCTTCTTTTTTTGTTATGACACTATGTGGAGGAAGTTTTTGCTTACATTTATATTTGTACTTTTCCAAAAAAACAGATAGCATTTCTTTGCTTTCTTCTTTACACAGAATTTTTTTGAACACGGAAATGAATTGATTGTAGGTGATTTTAACTTTGATTTTGTTTTTAAATTTGAAGTATCCTTCATTGTTAAATAATAATAGTTTAATCATATGTGCAACAAACGGATATAAAATATTTTTAATAAAAAATGAATATTAGATTATTTAAAATTTAGAACTGCTGGTGGTGGCAATATAAAATGTTTTTTTAATAATAGGATGATAATAGTGATAATAAAGATAAATACTTCATAAGTGAATAAATACTTTGTTAAATATGAAACTTTTATCTTTTTACTGATGTTATTAATTAATCTACCAGTGATTTGTCAAAATCAGGATATAGGTTTGATAAAGAAACTTATAATATAGAAAACACACAATTGTTCACTGAATATTTGATCTTTAGAAGTGTAAAGAAATTTGAGCAGATTATCACCTGATAAATCACCACTATTCAAGATGTTGAACGATTTAACGGTATAGATAATTACACAGATGTTAAAATGTTTGCAATATTTAATATATGGAAAAATGTAGTATAAGCAAGAATTTCTTAAAAACTTCAAGTAGTTAAAAAAAATTCCCCTTAATTACACGTTCATATGTGGAAAACAATTTGTTTATTTTGTTTATCACTTTTCCTATTTTACACAATATTTTTGATGATTTTTTTACTTCTAGCAAAGCTAAAGTCATTTTATAAGTTTGTTTCTCAATAATCACTAATTTAGAAGCAACTTTAACGTTATGTGCTGGAGCATTTAAAAGTTTTGTTTTAAAACAGAAAGTTGCTGTTCACAGTCATTTGGTGACAAAGAAGACCTATGTCTTCCTTGTCACCAAATTATATGTCGACTATGTCTATACGTGGTTGAAAAATAGACTTCAAATAGCGAATTTTATTGCTTTGCTCACAAAAACGCCATTTTTCAAACTCAGTACCGTATAAAATATATGGTTTCTTGATAATTTTCTTAATAAATTCTATATATTAAAGTTGACATACCAGAAACAATAAATAAAATATGCTTCATATTACCCTTAAATAAGAGAAAAGCTGCATTTTTGTGCAAATCTTTGTGAAAGAATTCTCACAAAGTTTTCTCTTTAATGGGATAGGTTAAAACCTACTCAGTAAAATATGCATGATGTTCAGCTTTAAATCATATAGAAATATCTATGATGATGTATGCATATTATTCATAAACACTTTATGAGACAAGTAAAATTATTTACAATATACTGCATGAAACTGTTCAAACAATATAAAAAATTCTTAAGAGTTTCACCAAAACAGATTATAATTGAATTAAATTTATAAATATGTGTGTTCTTTAATATTTTTAATTATAAGTACTTTAATACTTTAAATAAAACTTTTTTTTAATTAAAGGGGAGTTTTATACCCTTAGAAACTTTACAATAGCATAAGCAAATTAATTCATCGCATTTTATAGTGTGCCACAAATTGAATGAAACCTTCAGAATAGTTTATATAACTTAACTGAATTATCAAATGTGTTAAGGATGAAAAGTACATTTAAAGCAAAGATATGGAAAGCTAATTTAAAACAAGAAAATATTTAGAAATTACATTTGTGTTTATTAACGTTTGTACTAAATCTTAGCATCTATTATTGAACATTAAGGATGTTTATTGTTCTATGTGAGTATCCAGTTAAAATATTTTATGCACAATTATCAAGTAATTATCGAGCGCATTTGTGTCATTTTGTTTATTAATCGGAATAAATATTGGCTCAATGACTTGGCAAGTGTTTTCTTTTCATTATATATGAATTTATTATAATTTTTATCGAGAGAATAAAGTAATTACTTCCATAAATTTAAATCTTAAATACATTTTCAAATTATTTGTAAACTAAAATTTATTTTTCATTCGCGCTCACGCGTTGAGACAAATAAACTGTTGACCTAAATAATTTTGCTTTTCTATTGGGAAATGCTACTTAGAATAAATTATTCTTAGTGAGAACAATGTAAAATAAGATTTATTTTGAGATTATTATAATATTTTTTTTATTCAAATACATATGCTGCGGTTTAGCTTTTTGAATAGAATGAAAATCCACTCGTTTGTTTTGAATCATGGGAAGTTATCCCTGGTAACGAAATAATGAAACAAGGTTGATTCTGAGAAAGAAACAAGTTGATGCGTTGCGTCATCACCCTATTGAAATATTGTTATAAGTTTAGAGAAAACTATTTTATTAAGTGACAACGTTCGGGCGACAATGTGAAGGTCACTTTTTATCCAGAACTTGGACAGCGATGGGACATTCCAAGTCCCTTATTTTTAATTCTCCTCTCATTTTATTTCACGATTGTTTATTTGTTGATTACTTTTTTTTTGACAGATGATAAAAATTGCCTCGACCGGTTACCCAGTCACGCTGTTAAAGAACGGGATTGAGGAATTGATTTTAACCTTCCGGCAATGCGGCTTCCTTATCTGAAAAGTCGTGGAATGTAACGGCGGCCATGGGTCAAAGACAGCTTCTGTCTACCCCCTCCCCCCGATCTCAAGATTCAGTGAGGTTCTTTTTCCACTCGTTCGGCTCAACTATTATTTTCTGCTTACGTGTTTCACCAGCCATGTAATATAGTTGCCTTTTATACGCTGTTCTCGTTGCTAACTCAATCGCATGGCTCTTTGTATTATTATCCCTTTGTGTTTTTTAGGTGATGAGTAGACAATGTATGCCTGTCGGCATGCATGAAGAGTATAAAATGTCAGTCTATAAGTACAACGAAGTATATGGAATTTAGTGATACACATTTTGGAGAGACTCTTGTAGGGCTCTTTTGTTCGTTTAATATAAATATATGCGTGAAATTATGTATTTTGTAAATGAATACATATTTTATGATTTAATTACAGATATAATTTGCGTTTTTACATAATTTACAATTTATTAAATTATAAATCACAAAATAAACTATAATTTGCACCATCTGCTGTAAAAATAACTTGTAACAAAATACAATAACATGCAACGAGATACATAATAACATGATACAAGGTGATTTTCACTTTCCCAAAATTCATTTAATTTACAATGGTATTTACTTTATTTGTTAATATATGCATATTTACTTTATTTGTTGATATATGCATTTAATTCTAATTCAGAATAACGTATAAAAATATATACAATTAAATATTTTGTGAAATATATCTGGAAAGAGTATAATATTAAACCACATTCAAAATGAGTTAAATAATAATGTTTCGTATTACAAACATAAAATCAATAATAAGCATATTCACAGCTTTTATTTCCCATACTCCCTTTATTTCTGCATTATGTTTTTGTTTCCTGTTATACACTTGAAAATGAAATGCACTTTATTTATTTATTTATTAGTAATTAATTGTGAGAATACGCTGACATATAAATTTCTTTCGCTTAATTAATCAAGTGTTTTGTAAAAGATTATGGGTGTGGGAATCAAACTTAATTTTCAAAATACTTAGCCTTGAGAAGATGCAAAGTTACAAAAACATTCAAAATTATGAATTCTACTTTAAAATTGAAAAATGGTTTTAAGTATACACAGTCCATGTTTGAAGAATCATTTAATGAAACCGAATTTGCATGGTTTACTACATGTTAATTAAATGACTGGATTTTGAAGTGTATTAAAATCTTTACATTTTTTTTAAATAGTTCTCTTATATTTATATGATGATTTTAATTCCCCGGTACAGCATTTAATATCTTATTCTTTATAATTTATAAGTCGCTTTGTAAAATAAAATAGTCATATTTTTATTTCTTATCACATGATCTTAAAAATTCTAATTATCGGAATTTATTTTCAATAAACTGTGATGTAATATATATATATATATATATATATATATATATATATATATATATATATATATATATATATATATATATATATATATATAAATTGTACACTTTTTCAGTACATACAAAGATTTGAATTCTATCAAAGGATAATTCAGTATCAAAACTGCTCAGATCATTAGAAATACTAATCTTATTTAACTGAAATTAAATTTCAGGTTTCCTTCCAGAAAAAAAAATAATTTAAAATAATTTTATCCATCTGTGAGTTGAAGGCAAAATTTATTTATGTTCAAAATACATTCTATTTCCTTTTTTTACATTTTAATAAAGAAATGCATAACATACCTTAGTGGATATTTTGCTTTATATTTTTTTATTGTTTGAGTAACACACACAATAACAATAAGATTTGTTACGATAAAAGAAACAAAATTTTCGTTCGCAATTGTGTAACCTTTTCTTTCTTAAATACACAATGAGAATTCACTGGTTCTACTACTAAGAATCTAACATTACCTACAGAAATGCCTTAAAGGTCAGGAAATGTTTTTGGTTCTAAGGTTAAACCTTATTTATCAATGGAGTTAAGTTCCTTAAAGCCATTTTCTTGAAAGCCAATGACTAGCATTTCACACGAAAGCGAACAGTTGCGTGATGTGTATCGCTCTAGTAGTCATGAAGATTCAAGAAACACGCCATATTTGATCACTATTCCGTTTGCTAACAGTTACTTCACGAAGTGTTGGCTATTGCTTTCGAAAAACTGGAAATTAGGCAGGAATTATATATAAAATAATTTTAATTTCTTGTTTAAAAATATCTAATATACATATATATCTTATTTATCATTATATTAATACATAATATATTAAGAGAGTAATAAATAGAGTAATAACATGGAGAAAAAATAGGGAATTAGCTGCAATATTTTAATTTACTCATTGCTGAATAAGTAATATGAAATAGAAAAACCATGCACATTATCAGATCATTTTTTTTATTTCCACAACAGATATATTTTACAACAGCTCTTGCAATTTCAAAGATAGACATTTCATACAGCCACTCAAAGTTTATACATTTCATGGCAGTCATGTATGGGTATAAAAAGGGGAGTACACATATAACATTACATTACATAGATAACATGACACAGTATATAAAAGAGATGGTTAAAATATAATAAGAACAGTAAATAATTTGCCCAATAATTTAGGGAGACAATTTGATTAAATATAATTTGATAAAGTTGAATTTCTTGGAAATGATCAAGATATTTAATTTGATATGTAATCATATCAAACATGTAAAAATTACTGAACACTTGTTATATATGTACCTGGTGAACTCAAAGTTAGTTATAATTTTAAAAATTTATAAAGGGTCAAGAAAATATGGTAAAAATGTGTGGTTTGTTGGAAAGGGCTCATAGAAAAATGATTGTTTTAGCAGTAAAAATAATTTTAGTTAAAAGTCTCACCAGTAGATGGCGTGGACATAAAAGAGATTTAACAGAATTATTCAAATTAATCTTGCATAAAAGACGTTCATCACGAGAATTTCTCATTCGCTGCTAGAATGTTATGATTACTCGATCAATTGTTATTGATAAAAATATTCTGCTTGAATGCAGAGACAACAACTGTTGGGTTGCGAAATATTCACGTGGTGAAAGGACTGAAGTCGAAATATTGCCTAGTATCGTGTTCTGGAATACTGAAACTTGTCAAACGATTCGAAGAAACTCACTTTTTGGAGGATCAACCACGAATTGGAAGACCCTCGTTGGAGCTGGCTGAATTACCACGATGGACATCGCTATGAATGATATAGCGGCCAAATCGTCCACGCGGAGTAGCAGAGCAAGCAAAGCTGGAAGCTATCTGATGAATGTGCCTCAATCATCAATTCTACGTACACTTCACGGGAGATTGTATCTTTATCCCTTCAAATTTCAATCATTGCTTGAGTTACAACCAGGAGACACAGCTCAGGTAATCATTTGCCGAGTGGATTGGCAAGAATTGAAAGTGACCCTCAGTGGTTGTACAACGTTCTCTGGATTAATGAGGTGCACTTCACATTGCAAGGAGATGTAAAACTCAGAATACTCGTATATGATTTACTTCGAATCCTTGTCAATGCACAACTAAGCTACTGCATTCATTCAAGTTGAGAATAGGGTCTGGCTTCGTATCCTCTTTGATTGTCTTACCTTTTTTCTTTGAAGAATTGTGCCTCATATATAACTGGAAAACATGCACAGTAACCTCTGAGTATTCTCACTATATTGAATGACAAAGTCGTGCCTGCATGAAATCAAAGAGGTGTGTTATCAGTAATAGCTATATGCAGGATTGCGCACTACCCCAATAAGCCAATCCAGTAAAATGATTCCCATTGAGTACCTTCGGTAAAGGCAGGGTGATCTGTCGAAGGTGTAAGATTGTGTGACCTCCAGGATCACCCATCCCCATTCCGTTTGTGGGGCTGTTTGAAATCACTTGTGTGCCACTTTTCCCCTTTAATATTGGCTGAATTCAAACACTGTTTTATCTGTCATAACATTTCTGCAATCCTATTCGATATCGTTCAGCTGTAACGGACGTTAGGAGTCGCCTTATTTGTGTTGTACAATGAGTACAATGTTCTGGTTGTGATGTTGAAAAAATGTTATTGCAGGAATAAATAAATAAAGTTTGTTGCTCTCCTGTTCATTGTGTTTCGGGTACAGTTCCCATTGTTAGTGATTTTTTTAACTAAACATTTTTTGATGCTAAAATATCCAACTTTCTTGTGGGGTCTTTTTTTCAAACCACAATTTTTTCATCACCATTTATTTTTTCTTTATTTTATTCAATGTTTTAAGAAATTTTCGGTCACATGGTGTATGTTGAGGTTATCAATAAAATTATAGTGAATACTTCTTGTTTCCTTCATTTAACAGATTAATCTCTAAGTTCTGGAATGTAAAATGGTGCTTTGGTCTATCAACAGCAATTTGTTTGACTACATTCCAAACATCATTGATTGGTTTAAAATGATAGAGCATGCTAGCCAGGTTATACATGGTATTAGTACATTTTCAAGAATGTTCTTCCAACGACAAATTATACAATGTTTTACATTGTCTTTTTTTAAAAGAAATGTGTTACTAATGGTTGCTAAGTAACACATGGCATGAGGTTTTAGTATCTCGTATGCATGCTTTTGTACAATCGGTTTGCCAATTCAAATGATGCTTATTATCAGACATAAAATTGAACGTGATGTATGGTTATATATTTATCAGCATTACACAGGGTGAATAGCGGATATACTGAACAGCGTTTCAGGAAATTATGGGTGATTCAGATTATTCCAAGGTTAGAGATTTCCACACTGCAAATCGTTACAATAGAGGCGGTGTAAACCTACAAATTCTACTGGATTGCTGTACGGAACAATTATTCATAGATAGTAGAACGCATTAAGTGCTGCAAAGAAGATAAACCTCAAATTTCTTAAACCCTAATATCGTCAAATTGTGTGCATTCAGATTATTCAATATCTATTATCAAACATTTCCTAAGTTCCAAACCAGGACGTTTCTCTTCAAACAGCTTGATCCTATTTGCTGTCATGGTGAGCCTTTAAAATTTGCTTTTACCACGTTTAATGGACAGTTAAAAAGCTAAAGGTGGAATACTTTTTAACAACCTCATCATATTTATTCATTTTAGAGATTATTTTTCGTAGATGGAGCAATGAAGTTGTCATGAAAAAGAAAACGCCCAATCACACATTCCGACATTTGGGTAAGCATAAATTAGTAACTTTAATATCTATGTGTTGTTCAACAGTGGTTAGTATCGTTGTTAGTATGGTAGGTATATGCAAGACAATACTCTCTAAAGGGAATAGCTCTATCTCTAAGTCATGTGCGTTCACTTATTATGTGTTAGTGCGTTTTAAAAACACCACAAACTAGATTTTTCAATTATGAAATTTATTATAGGAGTTTTGTTACTTGCGCTACGTTTTTGTCCTCTGAGAGGATATATTATTGATAGTGGTCCATATTAATCTGTCACATTAGGAAAGCTTAGGAAAATTCTAAACACATACCCTATAAACATATAAGCAAAAAGAAAAGCGCAAAATTTCTATTATCATTACAAAAATTTTGCATATTATTATTAATAGAACATTTTTATAAATTTATAATCCTTTAGATATTGTAAAAATTTAACCCGGCGTTTCGATATCATATGAATAATAAACTGCACAGATGATTTGAAACCATTTAATGAGGTTCGAAAGTATTTTATTAATAATATTTATTGAATAAATATTTTAATAAAATATTTAATAAGTCGTATACTAATTAACTACATTAGTTGAATTGATACTAATTGGAGAAGTAGTTTCCTGAATTCAAAATATATTTTTTTAAACATCAAAAAAATTATAAAATTTAAGAAATAGCCTATGAAACAAGAGCTTCGAAAAAATCTTTCTTTATCAATAAAATTTTTACTTAAAATAATGTAAATTTCCAAATATATGTATATGTAGATTAATTTATGCAAATTAAATTTCAATTTCAATCGGCCCACAAAGGAGTTTCATTTAAATTCATTATATTCCTTTGCGAAACTATATGAATAATTCATTACTTTGATTGCATTTTTATTTATGGAAAGTTAATTAATTATGATAAAAGTAATTTAATTATATAATTCTTCAACTAATCTTTTTGTATTTATCATCTTATTAAAGGAGTTCAATTAAAGAATTAAAATTTTTTATCTTTACATTGAAGTTTGAAAGATACAAGATATTAACTTTTTACTTTGTAGAAAATGCAAATAAATAAAACATTTTTAATTTGTATTAAAACATTGGTATTTTCATTAATTTTAGTTATTTATTTAAACATTATTTTTTGCACTTTAATATATTTTAACTTAAATTATTGAAAAAAATAAAATTTTACTCACACTACTTTCATGTTTGAATATTTTAAGGAAACTTTAAAACATAATTTTGTAATTTTTTAAAAATAGGTATCGATATATTACCATATACCCGATATCAATATCTGTGTTTTTTTTTTTTTTTTTTTTTTTTTTTTTTTTTTTTTAAGGGAATAATTTTTAATTAATTAAAAAAAAAACAGGTATCCATATCGTGTAGTATAGCAGCTGTATTTCGCATAATTTATAACTAAGGTTATCTTTCTCTTTACCACTTTAATCTTTATTAAACGTGTTTGGATACTGAATTAGGTGTGTTATTCATTCTTTCAACGATTGTTTGATGATTATAAATTTGTTTCTGACTGTAACTGTTGATGAAAAAAGCAGTTTAATATGCTAAAGCTCTTATCTTTATTTACTATCACATTTCATTAAAAAATGTATTTAATTTTTAAAAAAGAAAAGTATTGAATTAAAATAAGAAGTATAATTTTTTTTCTTATAAATTCTAGTGTGGGAAAGTATAAAGATTAATTTTAATCATTTAACAAATTAAGAGTTAAGATCAATTGAAATTTATTTTATTTGTGAAATTGAATAATAATTTAGAAAATTTGGGGTTTTTTACATTTAAGAAAGCAATTATACATTTTTTTACCATACTTCGGCTATAATTATTTTATTTATTTTTTAGTATGTAAATATGCTTAAAGTTGATTGTAAATAAAATAAAATATTCACGTAAAATTTTTCGAAAATTCTCAGGCTAGAAAAACTCAGATATACACCATATGAAGTATAACTTTTAACATTGATTTCATAAATTATGTTTTAAAAAATAAATACTTAATCAATAAACTTTGCAAAAGAAAAACAATTTCTTTGAACGTTAACTAGCAATCAAAATTAGAAAATGCGAATTTTGTCAAAATTAATTTCATCTTTTAGGAGTTGTTGTTTACGCCTAAATCCCAATTCTCAAGAATATAATTTAAAAAAAAATAATGACTGTGGAGATCTTTATTGACTGCATCATATTTGTGCTATGAAATATATTCAAAATCAAAACACAAATCATTCTTTTTTAAGATTTATACATGTGTTATTTATTAAATATTTACTATATTACTTAAATTGCAATGATTGAAATGGTTCTCTTCAATATGCATTCACTTGTTTTATATGTATTAAAATAATAATTTTATCCACATATCTAATAATTTAACAATTGCATTTAATTAAATATTAAAAATAATTAAAAAGTTATCTCTGAAATATTTTTCTCTTTCTCAGAATTTTAGATTGTTTATTAAATTCATCATGTATGAACGGGATATATGAAGTGCTTTTGAAAATATAATAACAACAGAAATTTTATATTAAAATTAATTTGCAGACTAATTGATTAAGTTTAAATTAAATCCATTATTAAAAATCAAACATAAGGACAAATTCATTAAAACTTAATTTATCAGACAAAACAACCATTATACATTTGCATCGAATATTTCATTTATAATTCTTATAACGACACAATTAAACTAGATTGTTTGCGTTTTCAAATAATTAATTATTATTTATTTAAATTGACTGATAATAATAATTCTTTTAACACAATAAAATATCTTAACTGAAATATAAAAATAAGTTTATTTGGAAACTAAAAAATTAGATTAAATATGATAAAAAAGCTGTTTATTATGTATTAACATCTGTAAAAATTATTGATTGTAATTCAAACCTTTTTGAAAAACTCCTTAAAAAAGATTTTACTTGTTTAAAACAAAATAGCGGGATTTTTGTTTTACTTTCTTAATGAAAACGGTCAACGCTAATTGCGCATCAATTTAAAAATCCTGTTGGTTCGCTTTTCATTGACGCTTACTTTGATTCAATGCTGCTTGTTTTTGTCTTGTATCCCAGTATTTTAGAAGGGTGTAAATTGTTAACGTTCTTCTTGGTGAATGATTTCTGTTAATGGAAAAGATATTTCAAGTCATAAGACTTCGAAGGAACATTAAAGATATTTGTATTCGATAAAATAGTTGAGAAATCCTCCTCTAATAGATAGATCTTAAATAAAAGTAGTAGTAGTGTAGTGATAATATAGGAAAAAATCGTGAAATACAAATATAATGGTTGCAATCATAAAATTGTATCTTCATTTTTATTAAAAGTTTAATCACAATATTGTATAACATATTTAACTAAATTATATTTGTTGAAATGAACATTTTTTGCTTAATTTTTTAAGTATACTTTTGATTTTTATGTCACTTGTTACAGTTTAATGATTAAATTATCAAAAAGTAATTAAAATATTAATGATTAATGTTTTGTTTCATTTTCGAGCTGGTTTAAATTGCTCTGTTTAAATTTTAAGTTCTTAAAATAAAGTAACATGAGAATATTCACTGCTTTTCTTTTGCAGTGTTAACTTAAATCATCGATTTCGTTTCCTTAGCCGAATTTTTTGATAGTGTGGTAAAAAAAGCTAAGAAGTAAGGATTATAAACGCTGATGTGATTAATTACAGCAACTTTCAGTAACATTTTAAAACAGTTTTATTTATTTTTGCAAATCTCTGTGGCTACTATTTGCTCACCTCCCTACATTTGTGAGACACTTTCATTTCTATGGTAAATCTGAGCTACTGAACAGGCACAGTTGTATATGGGCTTATTAAACAGGGCAGATTCTGACTGAATTGTAGAAGATTGATTGAGAATCCTTCAAATATCCCAATAGTTATCCCAGATCACCCGCCTCCAATTACTTCTTGCTCGCTGAGTTAATAGATAGTAATTGTGCTTAAGTATTCATTTCAACAGCTCTTGGTTTGTTTTTAATGCCTTCAAATTCATTTCAAACCAATCTCCGGTGTAAATAGCTCCTGCATGTAGAATGGGATTGTAGAACAACTTACAAAATTACAGCAGCGAGTTTAAATAAAAAACGATTCAATAGGACCTTATTTTAGAATAAACATAAAAATTTTTTAAAAAAGTGGCTTGTTCATAAAAATAAGAGATATTCTCTCTCTCAACCAATTTTTATTCAACTACTTAGTGTGACCATGAAATATTTTACAGTTATACTGCATAATTAAATAGACAAACGGCACAAGACTATCATGGAGCTTTTTGTTAATTCGCTTTTTTCTGTTGTTCAACACTCATAGGGTTTAATACTCTTTGCAATATACACGAATAGGGATACATGAAATGGTGCGCAGCACTTTCCTTTGTCTTGATGATAGCTACAGTTTGTCATTTATTCGATTCGAAATTAGATTCATTGAGAAGGGAAATATTTCTTTGAATTTAGCATAATTTTTCTCAATTCAAGAAAGTAAGGTATAAAGTTTACAGGATGTGAAACAGTTAAAAATATTATGTTAAATGTTGAGTCTAAATTATGTTGCTCAGACTGAACTCAAATGATTTAGAAGCACCAAAACAAGTAAGTGCAGCTCTGTGGAATGTTAAAATTAGGTCACCAATAGGCAACCAATAAAGAGTGAAAGCAAGATGTCTTATCTGTTTGAAAATGTTTGTGGATGACTGTTAAAAATGTATATATTAAATACTCGCTCGAGTTGCTCTTGTAATGTGCAGATGTGAGAAGATAACTTTTAATTCACGAAACTAGCCCTTAGAAAGGAAATCACCATCTTGCATCATCATTTTAGTCATATCGAAAGTCATTGGCAGGAGGAATACATCCTGATAAGTCATTCATCTCCTGCATGGACTTTTCTGTTTGTATGCTTCAGCATGAATTTCAATTCTCCTTTCTATTTTCCTATGCCTGTGCAATTCGTTTAGTAAAGTCAAAAATGGATTCCCTTTATTACAATACACTTCTCCAAAAAGATTATTTTGTAAGATATGGCAGTTTACATGCTGTGATACTCCACAGTTATAATTTTCGGTGGATGTGTTGTACATATGCACATCCGTCTGCTATGCAGGTTTGTCACAATAATCTACAATCTACTCTCTGCTGAAGTTCACGCCGCACTTTCCTTCACTGGGTTGCTGGAGCTCCATGGGTTGGAGACGTGTCTACGTCAATATGTGACGTCTAAAGTCCTTCCAATGGTGTGGATGGGAAGAGATGGGTGCCAGCTTAGGTGTAACCTCATCACCTGACTGTGATTTTAAATTATGAGGCACTTTTTGATGGGCGAATATTCTAAACCCATTAACCTAAAGGTACAGTCCAGGGTCCACCTGCCCCACTATGTATGTATGCTGAAGTTGAATTTTGCGCTGATAATTTTACCAGAATCAAGACCTATTCACCACATATCCATGGCATATTGATGTATAAAAACCTAAATAGAAGCAATACTTCTAGGCTAGAGTAATCCACGCATATTGTTCTCAAGACTTAAATGCAATCAAATGCGGACAGAGTTCCATTCTTATCAATTTTACTATTTACCAGAAATATAATAACTTATGTTGTAAAAATATTGAGAATGTGATTAACGTATTGCTTCTTAATATATTCATAAATCTTGTTTTACGTAATGCCAGTTGTCCTTCGGTATGTCTTGGATAATTTACCACTTCTTATCTACTTTTTCAAGATCTAATTATAGTGGATTGGTTTGTTTCACAACTGTAAATTTTGCACATGAAGGCTTACCAGACCACTACCTACAGATTAAAGTGGATTCTGAACCACTGCAAACATCCATATCCAAGATAGGGATCAAATTCATGAACTTTTGAACAGAAAGCAACAGCGTTTACCGTTTGGCTGCCATCTCGGCTTAATTAAACCGGAAATTTCTGTATAAAATACATCTGAAAGTGCTACATATATTCACATCGGAATTGGGATTCGAATCCATGAAATTTTTATTTTAACGCCTGAGTACCAACCATTTAATTTCTCGTTTCATCCCACCTATTTTTTTTCAAAAGTTTTAACATGTTTATTCTACAATTGAAGATCAAAGTTTCAACTACACAGCACTTTAAATGATTATTTTAATATGAAAGGTAAGGTGCTGCAAAATCCAAAGCTTACAGGGTAAATAATATCTTTTGGGTAGTAAAACTTCTAATTAATTACGCAATAAGTAATGAATTATTTTCTATAAAACTTAAATAATTTTTTAAATAGTCTTTTACATGTTTTTCATGCAGAGAAATTTTCATAGCAAATTTTAAACTATTACTCTTCCTTTTTCTAGTAAAATATGTTTTACCTAAATTCGAAAATTAAAATGAAGAATGCATTTACTGTTGTTCAAATATAGTCAACATATTATAATGTTTAGGATTCGAAATGATGTTTGAAGAAAAGTCATTCAGTTTCTTATAAACAAATTTTTAACACGAACATTTATTTTTAAAACAAGCGTGAAAAGTAGCTTCATAATTGGCATATTTTTCATAAGAATCTAAAAATGATGGCGTTTGCATGGTAAACCAAGTTACAATTATATTCATTTAAATAGAGTTTTTAACAATGTTTCATAAATAATTTATCATCTTGGAATGGAATATATAAAGACAAAACAATGTAAATTTTCCCTTTTGAATGTTCGATGCATTTTGATTTGAAGTAAAAAAAGAAGAAACATTGCGTGTCCACAGTATTCCACATTTACGTACAGAATAGCTCTGTGCATGCATCAAGGTGGGTAACAATTGAATTCATTTAAGATTTACTATTGAATTGAAGTTAAAAGAAACATTTTACATATGAAGGAACTTGAGAATTTTGAATTCTATTGCTGAAGCATTCTATGAAAGTAAAAATTGGTTCAAAATGTTTAGAAATCCAATTAGCATTAAATATATTAAATAAGATTTCAAGTCAATAATCAGTTTTAGGAAGGGAAAGAGAATATTACTTATTAATAACATACCATTTTTTAAATTTTGATAAACGTAGAATAAATT
Organism: Latrodectus elegans; assembly: GCA_030067965.1. NCBI lineage: Eukaryota > Metazoa > Arthropoda > Arachnida > Araneae > Theridiidae > Latrodectus > Latrodectus elegans. The sequence goes on along the minus strand of CM057809.1, from coordinate 73,214,999 downwards.
AAAATACATTATTTTAAAAATGAATGAATACTACAATTGATTCTTATCAATATTAAAAAAGGCAGTACAGTACTAATATTACCTTGGTAATCTTTTCTAAATCTGTAAACATAAGAGAAACATCAATTAAAGAACAATAGACTATATATATTGCAAATAATTCAAAAACTAAAGAAGTAAATACAACTGTTTGATACAATATAGTAGTTGAAATTTTTATCTCGAATTTTGATATCCTGTTTTAGTGGATTTATAAATTCTTAAGAACTGTTTTTTATCTGATCGAAAATCGTTGTGTTGAAATGATTTTTTAAATCGAATTAATAAAATATTTTGTGTTTAGAGTTTCTACTAATGTGGATGTAGTTTGAAGAAATAGTAAAAAATGTGGTTCTTCTCACATAATCACAAAAAAAAAATCATCATAAAATAATATTTTCACCATGTGCAAACTTCTAATGTGCAATTCAAGAGTAATTTGCAAAAAATCATATTAATACCTTTGGTTAAGTATTTTTTATTATTCAAAGATAATAAAATATTTCGTTTTATATTTTATAAATGGAGCAGAATCATTTATAGGTAAATGTACTTGAAAAAAGTAGTCTCAATGAAAATAAATAACCCCGATATAAAGGTTTGCATTTGGAGAAACGTATATATCCACATTTACTCATTTGAGAATAATTCAACAAAATACTTTCACATTTTAATGTTTTTTTGAAATAGACATTATAAATACACACTTAAACTTAAATAAAGATATTGTTCAGTTTAAATAATTGTAAGTGTTGATGATAATTTTATATAATTCTTCTATTCCAATAAAACGTCAACTTTTATAATTACTGAATAATTAAACAAAAGTTACGAGTATGATTAAGCTAATTATCATTTAAATGCTTTAATTCTATTTTAATAGCTCCTTATTCAATGGTAAATTTGTGCAATTCTTACCTTTTCAGACAATCCCTTTTTTAAATCAGCTAAATATGCATTTAATGCTTCTATATATACATGTAAAAAATCGATAAATGAAAGTAAGTTTATTTCTTTTACGTTTTACGTAGGTTAGTAGAAAATATAAATCGTTGCCAAGACATAATTATAATTTTTAAAATCTAAAATGAAACTGAATCTTAATTTTTAATGACAAATCAATTAGCTAATGCAAATATTTCCGATTTTATATTCGTCTTTACGAATTTATTAATTCAAACAACCTACTGCAAATATGAAAGCTCTGAATTATTATAGTTTCATATGTAATGACGGAAATGATCGTTTCAACAGTGTTTCACAACTTAAAATATTTTTTTATATCACTTTGCATTTTCTCATTGTTTTTTGAATCTAATTTTATATTTTTTTTATTTGTTACTAATAAGAGATTTCATGCATTTAAAAAGAAATCAATTGCAAGTTTTCGGAATGAGAGTCTCTTCAGTAAAATCTTTGCACTAAAGAAAATTTTTTTCTATCAATTCTATGATATATCCCGTACAATTTAAAAAATTTAATCCTTTTGATGATGAAAGATTAACTGTTTCAGTCAGGATTATCCATCATAAAATTACTGGAAAAGGAATGTAAATTTTTTTTAAAAATTTCATTAAGACATTACTATGGTAGGAAAGAGATTTATCACTTGTCAAATAAAAAAAACTTGATATGTGTGATCTGTTTACTATGCTAAATTATAATGTGCAACATATTTATTTTTCTTCCTGTGAGTAATCCATGCATTAGAAGAGATAAGATGTCGAAATATCGGGGAAAAAATATCCGCAACAACATATGAATATTCATAAATCATCATTTTACAGTACAGTTAGGGATTTTAATACAATTTATTCCCCATCCTATCAGTAGAGTCTTCATGAACTGGCGGATAACACAGTAAGCCAATTCATCTTTGAGGCGAGACCAGTTTTCTGCAGGGAATGATTTGCATTTCTCCGCTCGTCTTGGTAAATATTGGGTCGACTTGAAGAGGGAGAAAAAAAGGGACTTCTGAAATGTGTCGACTTCAAAATTCTCTGAAGTGAAAATTATGAATCTCATTACCTATGCAGAGGTTCGGCGTCGTATAAAGAGGTACATAAGGAATGAAAACATCATTGCAAAAGAAAATGTAAGAAATAATAAATGCGGACATTTTCTATAGCATTCGGATTCGAGGCACTTTTCAAGTGAAAATACCGTTCTTTGGTGCTTTCTACTAGTGAAGTACAGCGATTTGAGAATTGCAAATGAAGGCTGACTCGAATAATCGAAAGCAACAATTTTGAATGCAATTTTTTTTCTCGAATTGTGAGTGTGTGTGACTTCGTTTCTGAAAATATTCCTCTATCTATTCACATTTTTGAATAATGCCTTTTCTGTTTGTCATTTTAAAGAAAAGTGTATTGTGATAATCAGATAAGCTCTGAACCTTTTCTGGTTGCATTGCAATCTATTTTTGCGATGATCTGCATTAATTTTATTAGTTGAAATATGCAAATAACTTTCCTACACTTTGATAAACTGTTGCACTGATTCAGATGATCTATGAATTATTAATAGTTTTTCTTTGCAAAAAGTATTTTTATTAAATGACATAATTTTTTTTTGAGAATTCTTATGTTCTATTCTTGAAAAGATAAGTTCTTAGGATTTTCTGTAGATAATAATATTGGTTATACGAAAATGTTATGATGCGTAAATGTATCAAAAATGTATTTTATTAGAAATTATGAATCACATGACTGATCATATTAAGTCGATATAAATTCGATCCGTTGATATATAAATCGATATAATATCGTTGTTGATTTTATGAAACCGAAGCCTTATATTAAATTTTTTAAAAAATGTGTATTGCTTATTTCATTAATATTTTTATTCTTTTTCTTCCTGATCGATATTTAATAAATCAGGTATAAAAGCTAGTTTTCAACATGAAGTTTCATATTATTCTAATTGGGGTTTAGCTTTTTTATAAAAATAAAATTTCAATAGTTTTAATTACTTTATTTGGTTTTTAACTGATCTGATTTTAATTTTTCAGATATTAGTTTGAAAATAAGCGCCAAGTATATTTGTTAAATTCATCTTTAATTGTGTTTGATTGAAATTGCCAGGATATTTTTAATTTCTTTCGAATAAACATAATACAGACTTTGCATTTTATTAAAATGGCGTTCTACAATTGAAGTCAATAAAATTTTTCTTTCAGATTTCAATAAGATTTTAACAGAGTCTAATATTTTTATCATATTTCGCAAGGTCTTTATAGTTTCAAAATATTTCTTTTTAAACGTAATAAAATGTACCTTTATTTTAAAAAATATACTCAATATTATATTAAACTTCCTATTTAAATCAACTTTATTAAGAGTAATATACAATACATTTCAGTTAAAAAGCAGCAAATGTCAGTCATATGAACCTCTTAACATTAAACTTTAGACTTATAATACGTGTGTGTGCTATTTTGGAAAATTATATCGCATTCAAAGATCTTATTGCACTAAGTCATGAGTGATAAAGTTGAACTGGCTGAAATCCAAGAAATTTTATTGCTAGTTTTGGAGGTTAAATCTGTCCCTTATCTGTTTGTACCATTATTTTAATATTTCGTCTTTACAAACCATATAAAATAACCCAACTGAAGAGTTGTTTCAGATAAATAATTTTAAAACCACATTATTTGAATCTGTTCCTTATATTGATCATTGTTGCTCTTTTATTAGCCTTATAATGTCACATGAAGATGGTAAAATGTTAACAAAAATGCCATATTTCTAGCCAACTTTCAATTTTATGAACCAAAGCTGCCATCATATTTATGAAATAATTTTATTTCTATTGGAGCAAAAATATTTCATGTATGTAAATGTATATAAATTGAGGCGCTAAAATACTATAACAATGACGTTATAAAATATTTGATTGCTCTTCTAAATTTTCTTTTATAGGCCTTGCAATTTTTTTTAATTTTATGTGTTCTAGAGCCTTACAGATCCAGAAAATTATATTTATAGATCGCAAATTTAAGTTTTAATTAATTTTTTTATAACCTCAAATCTTTCAAATCTTCAATGAAAATCGAAAAACATTTTCAGTAGTATCTTAAAATAAGTCAGTAAATTTATATTTATTAATTTTATAAAAAATCAACAAAACTATTGATTGTTAACATTTTTTATTTTTTTATTTTTGCTTAAGTCTATAATTTTAAAAATTATTACATAGATATTGCCTTAATTTTTATTTATATTATTCTCGCTTACGGATTTGAACGATTAGCAAGATTTAAGAACTTGTGTCTGTGTGGTTCTAATTGGGGTTTTATTGTAATTGGTATTCTAATTGGGGTTGAATCTAATTTGTGTTTGATTTTAGTTTGATTAAAATTATAACTTGTGTCGAGAATACTCTTGAAATATCAATATTTGCAATTGCATCTTGTGGTTTATAAAATCATTTTAATTTATCATCTCTAAATTGGATTTCAAATTGAAAAACTTTTATTCATAAAAAGTATTTTAGTGATTGCTTAACTATGTGTAATTTTCTAAAATCTAAGCTCATTTGAGGCTTGATCCAGCGCTGCAGTCTGCTGTATATATATATATATATATATATATATATATATATATATATATATATATATATATATATATATATATATATATATATATATATATATATATAAACCTTACAAATAAGTTAGTTACTGTGATACAGTCTACTATTTCTGACTACTGAAGTCTAAAAGCAAAAACAATTGAATCATAATTTTGAATCAAGATCAACTGACGTATACCGGCGGAGCTTATGGAACATTTAATGAGCGTAGGTCGTCTCAATTCGACGGTTATGGGAACTGATGGTTTATTTTTACAAGTTATACTTTCATGTGTCATTACGCTACTCCAATACAAAGCAAAAGCTTTGATTATTTTTCAGTTTTATGTAAAAATAATTAATAAACTAATAATTAATGTCAAATTTACAAAAATTATTAGATTAAGGTTGTTAATGGTCATTGAAGGCAAATAGTGAGTTGTAAAGATCTTTTGGCAAATTTAATGTACAGATAAAAAACCACTCTTACAGTTCTTCAAAAATTTCTTGCTGTTATTATATTAATCCTAAAATTAATTTGTTTTGAAAAATTGATAATTAACTGTCTTCCAAATTTTAGATATTACTCCAGTATAGAATCAAGTGAATTCAGTATAGAATCAAGTGAATTGAGTTATCATATATATATATATGTATATATATATATATATATATATATATATATATATATATTAGGAAATTTATAATAACAAAAATCTCAATTTATCTCATTTACCTCAAGTTTCTGAGATATACAAGTGCTTGTTATTAAGAAAACTAATTTTACTGATGCATATATATCTTATATATATAAATAGTATGTTTCTAAATTAGATATTAATATCAATACTATCTATTTTCAATTTTATTTAAACTTTGTAAATAAATCGAGGCTTATTATTTAATGATTTATCGATACTCATTATAAAATTGTAGTTTTCTTTATATATCAAATTTCAGGACTCTAACACTTTTAACACTCTAGAGTAGTTATCTAATGTTTTCCTTTAAAAAATATATTTATAATTTGCAGAAAAACATAATTTTATTTCTAATATATATTTTTTTAAATATGAAAAAAAATTCCAGAATTAAAAGTGCACTGTTCCTACGCAACAATGTTTTATTAAATCAATATAAAACATATAGGTTTAAGTTTACGTTTACACAAAAAAAAAGTTTTACAATGTAATTTTTAATGTATTAAAATTTTATGTAGAAATTGAATTACTTGTATTCCAATGTTAAGGGAATTTGCTGTACGTAAATAAACAAAAGAGAACTGCTTCGTTAATTCATTTAAAATATTATTATATTATCAAATTCATCCTTCTTATTGATAGCACTATGAATGTCTTGGTATATAACTGTTCCTGAATTCAATAAAAAGTTGTTTCATTGTTAAAATTATTATTTTGAAATGCACAATTATGCACATTCTATCTCTTCAAGGTGATGATGTTTCTACGGATTGCTTTCGTTTCCTAAATTACTTTTCAAGACTTTTTTAATAATTTTTAAAAAATTAGAGAGTATAACTGTATATATTTCTTCAAGCTATTCCAGAAAACGAATAATGATGTTTTGAATGTTCTAAGAATTATGTAAATTTAAAACTATTATATGCTCCCAGAGTTTTTAAGAGAATTCCTGTATTCAAATTTTCATGCTGTACATATTTAACCTCCCCTCTCCTCACACACACATATGCAATTGATTTCGCTGTAAATTTTTTATGTTAAAATTTATTCCGAATGTTTAAGAATTATAATTTATTTTCCCTTTTCAAATGAAGAATCAAACTTTTCAGAGGGCTTTATAAATAATATAGACTCATGGTAAATAAGTAAACTAATAAAAGAGATATTTTCAACATATTAGTATTTCACATAAAGTATTTCTTTCTCGTGAAGGCACTTTTCTTCGTCCGGAAGTTCCGGTCATTTGTATGTCTATTTTTCATCTCGAGTAACGCCTCCTCATTTCATTTCTCCCATCGATCTCTTCGGAAAAGATAAAAATAATAATACAAAAAGGATTTACTTCTCTCCTCTATGAACAAGAAGGATCAAGAGCTAAACATTTTGACATTTTGTTTTCCTTCCTCTGAATGTGGTCCACTAAGAATGCTCGAATGTAATATAAATATCGGCTTATTTGAAGAGCTGGTCATTTCCAGAGAGTCCTTTTTGTCAGGTTTCTGACAGCTAGTTAATCAGGCGACTATCTAATTGGTTTCCATAAGGAAACACAGTTACTTTCTATGCCTTATTAATTAGTAATGGAATACAGAATAAGATGCATGTGTAAATCTAGGCCTAATTGAATACATAATGAGATGAAGTTCCGCATTAATCCCTTACTTTAATATTAAAAAAGGGAAGCATACAATATTAAGATTTATATTTCGAGATTTAAAATAATTTCTACATTTATAAGGAAATATAAGCACTTAATTAAGTATAATGCATTTTTTAACTAAAATTATTTCATTTCGTATTTTAATTTGGAATCTAGATTATGAATACTTAGTGACATTATTATTTATTTAATTTCCAAGAACCTGATTTATATAATCTATTTGCTTCAGAACTCAATGCAATAAATACTGTAGTTAATTTAAACACTATGTAAGGAGAGAATTATTTTATTTCACACACACACGCACACACACACATTGAATTGTTTTTTCTGTCTGATATTTCTAATGTTAAAAAATATTTTTAAATGGCAAAAATAAATCATTAAATTATAATGAGGACTTAATGTTATGTTTAAACTAATTAACTTACTTTAAAAATCTATATTATTACATTATAAACTGCTACCTCAAAAGCTGAAATATAGTCAAAACCTAGCTTAAATTTCGAATTTCTTCTATGATAATATAGTAATTTAATTTTATATGATGAAACGTTGTGCTTCCTAAAAATTTAATTCATTTTGCCCAAGTGTTAAAGTATCTATTTATAAATTAATCAACCAATGTGGTTGGTCCATATCTATGTATATATATATATATATATATATATATATATATATATATATATATATATATATATATATATATATATATATATATATATATATATATATATATATATATATATATATATATATATATATATATATAATACTAGTGATATTGTTTTTCATAAATTGATATTAATAGTGTTCTTCTATTTAGAAATTTATGCGTGTATTTTTATTTTAATCATAATGTTTAATAAAATGATAGAAATTTCATTTATTAAAAATTCACAAGCAGCATGTGATAGTAGTTAATGAATGAGCATATCTGGTTGAGGAAAGCATATAAAATAGAATGACTAATAGATTATGGACTGAGAGCGTTCCTTGGTTAGTACTTAACTATTATTTTTTCTATATTATAGAAATGAATACAATTGTGTGTAAATGTGAATTCTGCTCGAAAATGTTGCTCATTTAAACTTTTAACAATAAATGTCCACTATTACTTGAACAATTTTAATTTTTCTGCAAAATAATATCATTCTATATGTCACGATACTATAAAAGATTATGTTTTACACATTATGTTGAGTCCAAATTGGCGACCCTTTAGTATTTTAAAACTAATTTATTTGCATTTATTATTCTAGTGTATTGCTAAAGAAAAGATGTCACTTGTTCTTACATTTACTGATAGATTAATGACTGTAAGACCAAATCTAAGCATTTGATATACAGAATATTTTTAGAAGAAACAAACAAGCGCAGTATAAGATAGATGTTAAGGATTGAGAGATCCTAATTTAAATAAATTGCTGAATATGCATATAACTGACGATTCAGTCGATGTGACCGCAGCAGTAAAGTCACGTGAGCATTTTAAGAAAAACAATAGAAACTGTCTTTCTACTAAGCAGATACTTTGACTGATTTGAAATCTAGTTGTGGTAAAATAATCATCTGGGTTAATGTAAATTGCAATAGCTGTAGGCCTATATTGGGTTAATATAATTTGGTAACATTTTTTGTATTAGTAATGAAGTTTAATTTTAGGTTAAACAAACAAAGGCAACTTGCTGAAATACTTCCTTTTTTCTATGAAACGTATTCTTAATAATTTGCCGTGTATGCGTGCCTATTAATCATACATATTATGTATTTGATAAATGGTTAAAGTTTGATTCAAAATTGACTTACAAATTGCTTGGTTAACTTATCAAGAAATGACATTTCTAACAGTATAATATTGCCTTATTGTAGATGTAAATATTTTATTAATATGTAAATATATTTTAATAACTTTGTTAATTATTAAGATTAAAGTATGTGCCTTTCTCATTGCTCGTTATTCTATAGACACTTATTGTGTATAAGAAAGTTTTTACTTTGATTATATAAATTAAATACAATTAAAATTTTGTAAGCATTTTAAAAAATTAAGTTTATTCATTTTTAAAATAAACTCACAATGTATTTTATGTGAATAACTGATGAAATTATTAAATATTTTAGTGCTCAATTATTATTTGTATTTTAAAAATAAGACACATTTCACATTTTCATTGAAGAATTAAATACGAGTTTCTGCTCATTATGTCAAAATAGTACACAAAAGTTGAATGTGATATATTTATCATAAAGGCATTGTAGTTATAAAAATCTTGAGTCTTATTAATATAAAATTTAAGTTATAATTTGCTCTACTTGAGAAAGTTTTCACTTGGGGACAAAAGTATAAAAAAACATTATTTTTCTACCAAAAATTGTGCCAAAAAACATTTTATAAAATCGTAGAAAATACAAATTTAAGCCATGCGATTGTCCATGCATGACATTTTAATGACCTTCATTTCGACGTTAAAAATGTTCAACAATAGTTTTTGATTGTCGAGGTCATGCCTATACAACTTTTCTCGGACAACTTTTATTTTTGCAATACAAAGAGTTGTTTTCATTATTTATTTGAAAGATAATTTTGAAATTCATACTGAAATAATGAATATAAATCATAAGTTGGAGTATTTCATTGTATTTTATTTACATAAAAAATTTCTTTCAAATAGTGAATAATTTTAATTTTATGATATTTAATGAGTAATATAGTAACTCAACAACCCATTGTTAAAATATCACTTTACTAATATATTTTTGATACAGTGCAATTTTTTATAAATCAATTTTACAATGTATGTAAAATTAAAACAGAAATATGATAAAATTATGATTTAACGTTAATAATTAAAAATGCTTGATATACCGGTACAAAATATTAATTAACTTTACATGTTTAGATATGTAATAGTGACTCATATTTTTCAATTAAAAATTCAATTGTCCCTTATATATATGAGTTTGTGTATGTGTGCGTGTAAAATAAACATATATATTACAAATAAAGGTCTATTACAAGTGATTTGCACTTTTAACAAACAACAGCTAAATACTGTATTCTGTATTTTTATCGAAAGTTAAATTTAAAATTTCAAAAAAGTATTATTATGTAGAGCATCAGATACTTTTTTTGAAATAATTTAAAAATTTTTGCTGAACATAAATGTGAACTTTGGATACAATTTCTAAATTAGTATAAAAATTGAGTTCAATGTAAAACAAATCTAATATAGAGAATAATGTTCCATAGTACACTTTAGCTATGGGAATTTTGTAAGCTCATTTTCTGAATGATTAATTTTATTTTTCAAGATATTTCTGTTCAAAATATTCCTCTTAGTTCCTTTCAGTTCTATACACACAATTATATTCTATGCTTGTTTAAATTTTCTGTACCAGGCTAATTTTTTTAAACAAGAAATGCCAATCAAGATTACCTAAAGCTATTTTATGGTTGATATTTAGATTTTTTTCTTTCATTCATCTAAAACTTAATGTTGTAACGCAGTCATAAATTTTTACTTTTTAGCATTTTATACATGCTACGCATCTTTATATTAACTGAATAAGTTAGTAAACAATTATTTTTATCTCTTGGATATATTTCCCTTATATATCAATGCATTAAATAGTAGGAACGGTCTGCGAAAGAAAAATATACACCAGAGGACAAATAATTTTACAGCATGAGACAAACCCGTACTTAGTTGGTCTTAAAATTTTAATTGAAGAGGTTGTATTAATTTACTTTTAGATTTTAATTTAATGGCAAAATTAAAAATTTGTAATTAAACTTCATTGCTTGATTTCCTTGCTTTGAAAAATCAATGTTAAAAAGCTGCATTATTTAGAATTATTAGAATAAAATTCAACTTGCTAAATATTTTCTTTAGAGCTCATATTGCTTATTTTAAATAATTGACGTATTTAATGCTTAAGCTTAGTAGATCTAAGAATTCAAATAAATATACTTAAAGAATCCCATGATGAAAAAAGTCACTAATTATTTCATAGTTCTATGTAGATATGAGTCTATAATAATTCACATAATTACTCATGATTCCTTTACCAATGTATTCAAAGTAGTATATGTACATATCAAATAATTAAAACAAGATTGAAAACCTTTTCTTATACGATATAGATAAGTATTCTAAAAATAACTTGTCATTTTCAAAATTTATGATATCCTTTTGAGTGAAACTTATTCACCAGAAAAGTTCGATCAATCAACCCCTTTTCATGTACATTTACCGAAATCAATCAGTCATTTATTGCTTACAAATGTTTTTATTCTGAAGTCCGATATATACAATTAATTTTTAAACTATTATAAAATTCATTTGTTAACCTCATTATTATCCCATTAAAAGGAAAGTTATGTACTTTTCTAATTGATTTTGAATTAAAAAAATTACTAGCTTTTTTGACATGCAAAAGGTAATTTCAGTAAAACTAGTCCAGAAAGAATATTTTGAATAAGTTTTTCTATTAGTTCAGTGTGCGTGTTTTGGTAATTCATGAAGAATAAAAGATTTTAGAAATCAAAAGTAATAAACATAGAAAGTGCCAATCATTATTAAATATATAACAAACGTAAACAATGTTTGCTTTTTTTTAAAATAAAAACATATTTTTTAGTTCTAATGTGATTAATTTCAATACTTAATGAATAAGTATACTAAATAATCATTAATGTGTTGCTTAAAAAATAAAAAAATAATTATAATATAAGTAAAACATAAATTCAAGTTGTATTCTTCAATATTAAGGTTTATTTTATTGATAAACTTTAAAAATTCTTTGAATAAGCTATAAATATACCCCAGATTTTAATTTATATTTAAATATTTGTGTGTGTGTAAAATGTGTTTCTTCTTTTATATTCGTAGAATATGAAACACAATTAAGTTTAAAGTCAGGAAATTAGTAATTGTAGGTACGAAATATTTTTAATTATTTTAATTCTGAAATCGATATACCAATTTAAGAAATTACAGAAATTGTTAAAATTCTGCTTACTGGAAGTAAAATAATAGTCTTGATGTTTGCCACAATAATGAAAACTTTTTTTCAAATATTTTTAGTGGGTAAAGACCACAAGACCAGTATGTACCACTAATATTTTACTGAGATTAATTACAACAACTGTTTACAAGCAGTAATTACAGTAATTGCTGTTGTTGGCGATACCTGCGCTACGTAGCCTGATTCTTAGCCCCACCGAACTCTCAGAGAGCTGGCGCTAGGTATTCTTACCAGCGAAGGAAATCTTCTTCGATGAACTCTTCGGAATTTGCATGTGAGAAACCATGATGGATATGCAACCATTTTGGTTGAAGAGTGACGCTACAGAAGCATCCTACCATTGAGGGAAGAATTATTTGACTTCTCGGTAGCTGGAAACGGACTTTTTTAGGCATCTGGTTCCATTTGGGCTAAGGATTTTGTTGCTGCTTGGTGAGGTCTGGAAGATAGAAGAATTAGTAATGAATGCTGGTTTTAGAAGCTCTATCGTTACTGTTGTGGGATTTCCATTTAGATCAATCTTGAAAGTTCTACGTAAAACTGTATGCCATCCTGTGTAATTTGGGGCTAACAGTGGCTTCACTTTCACCACGTGAAGAAATATGTGTGAGAATGCCTTTAGCTCTGGAGAAATAAATATTTCTTACAAGTTGTGAGAACAGGTTGGTGCTGGATTAAGGGACTGCATGATTCCTTGTAATTGTACGATGTAGGCAGGCATATCATAATTTACTTTTCTTATAGTGACAATTATATCAGCTGGTAAATGAAGTGCTGTTCCGTATACTAACTCTACACAACAAGTTCCGATAGCCTCTTTAAATACTAAGTGTAGTCTAAGTAGGACAAAAAGCAGTAATTGAGTCTGCTGTGTGTGACCTTGGGAGACATGGGCAATAAGTGCTCCTTTAAATTTGGCGGCGTAGTCGCTTTACCTATCGTTTGTCGCTGAATGATAAAAGGTAGTACGTACAGTTCATAATAGTTCCGTCAACTGATTAAATAAGGATGACTGGAACTGCTTGCCTTGGTCTGTCGTAATGACTGATGGCACGCCGAATCTTCAATCTACTACGAGATTAGGGTTCGATAAACAAAGTCAGGGGTCATATCTGGCATAGAAATTGCCTCGAGCCATCGAGTAAGCCAATCTATGATGCTAAGGAGATAAGTCGTACCTTTTGTCGTTGGGAAATGCTCTACGATGTCTAAATGTATTTGATGGAATCATCGTGTAGCATCGTAATGTAAAGTGTGCCAATTGGATATATACCATGTAATTTTGGCCTGCTGGAACATTATGCATTGTTGGACACATGGGATATAATACGCTTCATGTTTGGTTATACGTATGATTTATAATGACTGACTGCTGTTGGTGGCGGTATCTCTGCTGCTTACTATAAACCACCATGTTTTCCGAGGGCTTGCACTGGGTATTTATAACAGAAAGAGAAGTCTTCGCTGAGTATTAATTTGCATGTGGGAATTTGCATATGGATTAATTTACATATGGGTATTTTTAACAGCGAATGAAGTCTTCTTCGCTGAACTCTTTGGAATTTGCATTAATTTGCATATGGGAAACCACGGTGGATGTTCAACCACTAGGTTGGAAATTGGCGCCACATCTTTAAGAACTTTATCGTTCATTATAAAAACAAAATTTACTAAGTATAATATTCTTTTATTTATCAATGTAAGAATGAAGTAAAAAATAATTTATTATATTCCTTATAAGGAAATTAAAATGTTGCTAAAATGAATTTCGTTTTTTGCTTACACGAATATATTATGAATAAAATAAAAGATATCTCCTGGAATAAAAATATTTTTAATATTATAATAGATTTTTAATATTAATAAAAAGATTTTTAATATTTATTCCAAATAAAGAGTTTAAATAATTTTTACTTGTAAAAATTACAGCAATCACTTATTTTACCTTATGTACTTCAAATATTTTTCTATTAATATTTTTAGGATTTCTGGAGGAAGACCATTTTCGAAAAATATTTAGAATATATATCTAATTTTATTTTAATTAATTTATTTTGCATCTTTTAAAATGTAATATAACAAAATTAATATTAGAATTGGCATTTTCTCTTTAATTTCAGTTAATATTTAATATAATATAATGCGTTGTGTGTATTCTGAAATCTTATTTTTTAAATCTGAAAATTTCATTTCAAAATTAGCACTATTAAATTTATTCTCTTTATAATTTCCATGTTTATTTAACGACTTAGCATAAATAATTGCAATTTTATGCTGTCCTAACCTGCAACTATAAAAATAATTTCATTAATAACTCATAAACCATGTCAAATCTAGGTTTTTACATAATATTTTTCAAAAATTGCATTAGATAAATTTCATGAAACTATTTTTAAAAGAATAACTTCTTCCTCTACTGTATGCATCTTGTTCTTATTTATTTTAGTAAAATAAAATGTTTTGCTGATAAGATATATGGAAAATTAACATAATTATTTAATCGGTATATGTAAAAAGGGTGAAAATAACTTTCAAAAACAATATTTAAATATTTATTTTAATTTCATTATTAATTAACATAGCATGCTATACAGATTTTACATTTATTTATATTGAAAAATGAAAAAATGACTTTTATGTCTTGTTTGAAATCTTAAATATTTTTACTGGCCTTAATTAATGATAAAGTTTTTGTTATAACTGAACTTTTATCATTTGAAATCAATAATTTTTCACATTATATTTTCAATCGTATATTTTAGTTGACAAAATGTTTCATTCTGAAAATATTATATTGAATATTTTAGTAGATTTCATAAATATTAAAGGAAACTATAAAATTATATTATTAAAACACACTTGGAAAATACCGAGCTGGCAGCCGAATGGTTTGCGCTCCTGCCTTCGGTTCAACAATTCGTGGGTTCGAATCCCATCTTGGGCATGGTTGTTTGTAGTAGTTCGGAATCCACTTTAAACCATAGGTCCCGGTCTAATTAGCCGTCGTGTGCAACGATTGACCGTTGAGCGTCAAACAAGCAAAAACACTTGGAAAATCTCTTTGAAAAAAAGTAAACTTAACGCTTGAAAATGCCCCTTTTTAGAATTTTACACTGAAATTTAAATTTATTTATGAAAAATATAAGAAATTGAAAGTATCAGAATTTATAATTTTCTTTCATTTAAAGACAACAAACCCATTTATCGAAATTCGACTTAAAGTAAAAAGATAAAAATTTGCCATAGTAACGTGTAATAAATTTTAAATTTATGTCAAATGTTTTATGAAGCATGTATTAATATGTCTTAGCTTTTGATTTTATCAATTAATTCTTGAAATTTTTATTAAAACTTCTAAAAGTTAGGGGGACAGCAAAATAAATAATACAAGCATTGAGAAAGATAAATTTTTTACTACATTTTCTAACATTTTATTTTTTAATGGTGTAGTAAAATTTGAAATCAGTATTATACTGCAAATTCAATAGTTTCATGTAGATATTATAATAATTATTTATGTCAAGAAAATTTACAAATTTAACCTTCGATACTTGAGAAACTTATACGATGGAGAAAAGAGAATGTCAAATATCTATTTTAATCTATTCACATTCCTGAAGTAATATTTATAAAATTATTCTGATACATATTTGATGGTGTTGAAGTTAAATGTAAATGACAAAAATAGTTTTCGCCCGAATTTTTTATTTTATCTACTTTTTTTTAACTGTTTAAAATTTTCTATTTTTTTTATCATCAATGCAGACATAAATTTAAAAGTTGAAATATTTCTTGTGCAAAGTATTTATAAAATAATGTAAATTTTCTAAATATAGTATGTTCTTATGTATAAAATAATGTAAATTCTCGGTATAATATGGAAATATGTTCTGAGGGAGATTACACACACATTATTCAAGCTTCAGAAAACATAATTCATTTCAACATACTTTATTTAATTTAAATTCTAAAAGATTTTTTTATCAAACTCTATGTATATCGAGTTAAAATGTTAATTTAAATTCTTACAAAATGTCAAGCCATGTATTTCATGAATTTATATGGATGTATTGAATAAGCATTTTATAATTATATTTTGAGCGCTAAATGGATCATGTAATAATATATGATATTTCATCAGCATAAATAAAAAGGACATTATAAAGAGATAAATCTAATGCATTAAATTCGTTATAATAAGCTAATATTTATTAACAAGTGTAATTTATTTCAAGATTTTATCTTTGTAAATTTAATTAAAATTTCAGTTTTGAACAATTACGGCAGTTTAAATAATTATAAAACTTATTATGGAACTATGTATAATATTAGTTATTTATTTTAGTGAAGCTTGCCTATATAAATTATTAAATGTAAGAGTTTCGACAAAATTGTATTTTAGTAACTTAACAAACGAGGAAAATGGGTGCTTTCTTGTGTTATAATTCTATTATAGTACTGCAATTGCTTAGGTTTAACCTCGTTGGTTTTAAAATTATATTACGCCATAGAGACACATCTTTTAGCTAAATTTGCTTGTTAAAATTTTGAGCAAATTAGTGTTATTCTTCATCATGCATCATTAAGGTAAATGGTATTCTTTTGGAAGAACGAATTATAAGAATGGAATTACCAGCGTGTTTTTTGAATATTAACCTTAACGAACATGTTTGGGATATTCTAGGCAAATGAGTTACCTATCACAGGATCACTATCCTCCCACAAACTTTTTTAGACCTAGTAAGAGCTTTTCTAATGGAGTTTGACAGTATAACCCAGCCCTTCATTATCCACCTCATAGATTTGATGAATCAAAGGTGTTCAAGTTGCTGTCCATCTGTGGTAGCCATATACCCTAATGAAAACGTAAGGAAACACCTTTTTTATGTTTTTTCACATACTCACAAATTGTGTTTCTTTCCTTTTTATGCCGACATGCTCAATCAAATGCATTTTCCTGCTAAATAAATGTCATTGCTATCTTATATAGACTACTATGTCTTTCAATAAATTATCAATCAACCAAACTGCTCTCCAGGAGAAAGATCAACCCTCATCCTCAATATCTTTTAATTGTCTAGAGTAGTTTAGTTAATAATTATTTTTTAAATTAATGGCTGAGATGTTTTTCAAATTATAATCTTCTAACTCGATTTATTAAGAAAATTTGAACTCAGTTAAATGCATTTAGTTTTTATTTCCAACACCTGAATGCATTTAGATATTTCGACATTCAGCACTGCAAGGGATGAAAATAATGGCAACGTATATAATGGGGCACTCAGTGGATTTTCCATCGTAGCCCGAAAATGGTTAGGTCTTTGAAATTTAGAAGTCGGTACCAAACAAAAGAACCCCAGATTTGGCCTGCCTACCCCAGGGGTGTAATTTCACATAGAGGACATTGCAACCACGAGTAACTTAAAAGTGTCCCAGCTACCATTAGCACACATGACGAATCTTCTATCTTGTTGGAAATCGATCTCATCAGCTCTCGATAACGAACACTTTAACCAATCGGAACACTGGGGTCTCATTTTAACTTTGATTTGTTGATAACTTCTTCTAATAATTATATCGTAGTTATAATTTCAGTTTTAGAAGTCAACACTTTCTCAAATCATGGAATATTATTGTTGCACATAGGAATGTAATTTTTTTTAAAAATTAAAATATATTTAGTGCGTGCATTTAGAAAAAGTATTTGAACAATAATCTAAAATGTAATTTAGAAAATATGAATAAAACATTTAATTATATATCTATATCTATATATATATATATATATATATATATATATATATATATATATATATATATATATATATATATATATATATACTCTCTCTCTTAATATACATATGTATAAAAATATATACATATATATTTACGTACGTACATGTATATAATTTGTCCTTTTATAAAATATTATTCTTTGTACAAATTATGAAATTAATAACAAAAATGTATATTGTTCTGCGTACAGTGATACATATTTTTAGAATAAGTGTTTGATAATTTTAATAAAAATTTATATATTTGTTTTAGAAAATTTGAATTATAAAATACTACTTTTTCTTACTATGAATATGATCATATCTATTGAAGTATATTATGTCTTTTGTGATTATTTTAATTTTTAAGTTTTTCAGTGTTTACATAAATCTTTTTTCTAAGAATAAATTAAAATAATTTCAGACATAACTGAGAATATAAGTTATTACTTTTTGTTATTTTAATAGCTTAATCTAAATGTAAATTAGACTATGCATATTTCTTGAAGTAAAGTATAATGAATCTTAGCTTTTATTGATCTCATTATTAATGTATAGTTTAGAAAGTAGCACCCAAAGCAAAAAACCTATAAACATTATCAAAATGAGCTCATTCATAGAAGGTATTGCATATTAGAATGAAAAACAACTTGTCAAAATATCGAAAAAGAAAACAATTAAAAGTAAAATACAATATATAAACATCAAATATGTATTTTAAATATCACGAGGATTTTATAATAATTGCAAATTTTCTTGGATTAAGAAAAGTAACTGAAATATTTCTTCAGTTGAATATTTTTGTTTGTTTCAAATAGAGATTCAACTTTAATACGTTTTTGATATTTCAATATTCATTTGAAATCCAATTTTTGTAACATTTTCATCCCTCTCTTCTATAATATTAAAAATATTTTATGCATTCATTTTCTCAGTTTTACATTAATAATCTAAAAATTTGCTTAATTTTTTGAAGAAAAATTAAGATACTGAATAACTACATCATCAGAAATAGAAGTATTTGTTTTTACTTTCTTAAGCGCAATTATATTTTGCATTGAATGGTTGCAAAATTATTGAAGTCATTTTCGATATTTTTAAATTTATATCAAACATGAATGACAAATTTGCCGAATTACTCATTTAAAATTCACTATCATTAGTTCAGCGTAGTTGCAGAATTCAAGCTTAAATCAAATTTAATTACAGTGATCTATACTTTAGCAGACGGTTCCAAACATTCTACATCTGATGTGACTTTCGAACTGTAACACAAATCATATTAATCAACGACGAGCTTTCTTTCTTCTCAAAAACAAAGAAAAAACACCCTAATTGTTTTTCCACCGAATTGTGATAACAATTCACTCAAAATTTACTTCCTGAAGTGATATCCATAAGAAAATGAAGTGAAGGAAAAAGCGATCGAAACCTAGCTGATGGCTGTAATCAATCTTTCCGTGCTAGGGGGTTGGACAGGGGGGAAAGGGACATGTAAGTATTGGTTATCGAACCATTTCTTTAAGCCGAGAGAATTAAAGGGACTAGACGAAAGGAGTAGCTTCAAATATTTGTGTTTGTTTTAGCCACCTCTCGGTAGGATTAGAAGAAAAGTGTGTATCAAAAGGAAGAAGGATCTGGATTTAAAATGAAATACCAGGACTCTAACTAGACGCTACCGAAAACAAATATTGGTTTGCGGTATGCCCAAGGTATTTAATGCAGTTTGAGATAAAAATGAAAGATTGCCTTCGTTGCTCAAGTGTTGATGGCGATACCCTTCTTTCCTTCATCAAAAAAGAGATAATGCAAACCGAATAATAAGTTTGCTCTTATTAATATTCCCCATTGCATTATTAAGAAAATTATTCCTTTTATAAAAGAATATATACATTCTTCTATTCTGTGAAAGGCTCTTCTCATACATTAGATGCCCATGAGATTCTTTTGTTGAGTAGAGATTATAACAGCTAATAAGGCATTTAATAATTGAAACTAACGGTTTAGTTTGCCTAGTTGGTACTTGACATATTTCCTATGCTTCCACATTTTTGATAAGTTATACGATCACTTTTGATTTTTATTCTGATCATCTATGAATTCATCCATTTTGTGTTAGTGTTACAACTTTTGATATATAATTATAGTATTTTTATTCTTGGTATAACGTCAAACTATAATAATAATAAAACTCTGTAATATTAAAATAAGTTAAAAATTAGAAAAAATCATTTTTATACGTATGTATATTAATGGGCTCTTTTTATCATTTTTTTCCCAAACATATATAGTTCCCTGGCTTAAATTCATTGTGAATAAAAATGAAAACTGGAAATTTTAAGATCAATATTTAGATATTATATGATGCTATAATACATCATCAATAATTTTGATTATTATGCTTAGATATAATAGTTTATGAATATGTTTAAGTTTTTGTGCGACTTTATGAAAATTGATTTCTATTCAATTTTTGAAAATCTTATGTAGATTTTAAAGAAATTGTTGAATATAAATTTAATGCTGTTCAACAAAGCTTAAGATATATTCTTCAGCTTTAGTGCAACATAAAATATACTTAGCATATTTATGCTCATTCAGTGTATTTATTTTAATTGTTATTTTATGCATTTTAATTTATGCAATTCAAATTTGTAATGAGAACAGTAAGTAATCATACATAATTTACATTGAATATTTATCTTCTCAAAAATTTGTTTTGGTTCCTTTTAAATGGGTAAATGATTTAATATTTTTGAATCTGTCTCAATTTTTACTAGTATTAAAAATTCCATATTTATAGCTAAAAAAGTTTTCATTTAATTTAGTTTGAGGAATCTATGTTTAAGAAAATAAACATTGGAAAAGTTTTCAGAATAAATATTTTCTCTTTAAAAAACGCGTTCATCAATCCAAAGAACATTATGTTAAAATAAGCTCGCAAACTTTGTCATAAGAACATAGATTAACCAAATGGTATATAGAAATTTCTGAATGTCAAATGATGTAAAAATGATGATCAGAGGCATTTTTAAAATCGAGTACTCTCTCTCTCTATCTATCATTCTGTAGTTAACTTCAAAAAGGGTACTGTGATAGCAAAATACTTTAATGCATACCCAATATTAAAGAAAAATAAAGTATCAACATTTCATGAAAACTGCCATTTTCGAAGATTATTTCTTGCATGAACTGATCAAATTTAGATTCATCTTCTTGTTCTTCAAAAACTTGAAAATAGTATTGTATTTTTAAATTAATCTGTTTGACTTACAGAGAAGATTATTAAAATTTTATTCGTGGGAAAAATATATTTATTAATATATAAAATGTATATTTTTGTTTTCATTTGATTTTTAATTTTTTTAAAAAAATATCATCAATTTTCAAAGTCTTTATAAGGTTACAATTATTTTTCCATAAGTATACGTTTGTGTTACATTCACGTTTTTAAAAAATTGAATTTATTATAAATGTGATGAATGTTATGTTGAATTCAATAAAAGCACAAAATTATTTTATCTAACTTAGCTTTCAAAGCTTCCAGAGAGTTTATGGGGTAAAAAATTAACATATATTTAAATAATATAATTTAAAATGACAGCAAAATACTGAATACGTAAATTTTTTGAAATCAGTTGAATTGTTTGTTTATAGAAAAAGAGATTTAATTCTTAAATTTTATCATCATTTTACATGAAAATTTAAAAAAATAATTTGTAAATTTCGATAAATATTATCAAATTATCAAATAATTAAAGTTAATATTTATTTAACATGGGATAGTAATTGCAGCAATGCATTTCCTTGAATTTTCATCAAAAATATAAAATTTCTTCTAATTTAATAAGAATGGTTATTTTCTGGACAGAAATGTTTCCAAGGGCATTTAGAAAACAAAAATGCAACCGAAATTATTCTGGATTTAGAAAACTCATGTAAAATAGTAGATTTCAATTCAAGGTTATTATTTATCACGTGTGACAATTGATTTCTGTAAATTTAAAACAGACAAATATTAAAATTAACTTATAAAATAATATAAATCTGCATATTATAAGTAAACAATACTATTGATGAATAAATAGAGTCACAATTATATAGACACTACTTAATGGTTAAAAGAATTTATTCATTTTAAACTGCAACGGTTACATTTGTTGTATGCTCTACTATAAAACATATGTTAAGTGAGAAATTTCTTTCATTATGATAGTTCCTATTTTTACTTAAATTTATTAAATATATTTTATGTAAACTATAAATTGAAGCTTAAATAAAATGAAAATAAATTAAATCAATTTTTATAAAATGTAAAATTAATTTCTAGT
This sequence comes from Latrodectus elegans, assembly GCA_030067965.1. Taxonomy (NCBI): domain Eukaryota; kingdom Metazoa; phylum Arthropoda; class Arachnida; order Araneae; family Theridiidae; genus Latrodectus; species Latrodectus elegans. The sequence goes on along the minus strand of CM057809.1, from coordinate 73,192,891 downwards.
AGTGTCTTAATATTACTTGAAATGAACTTTAAGTTCAATGGAAAAGTACTTCCTTGACTAGAGTACATTAATTGTAAAATCATGGGAATTGAAGTTGTCGAATGCGATCGTGCCACTAACCAAGTATATAAGGATATTAATGCAATTGCGATGCACAGACACACATTTGGAACTTTTATCTGCAACTCTCGAAGATCGAAAATGCTCATCGAAGGTAGTTTCAATGATAAATTATTGCTCCAGGGAGTCCCTTTACAAACCGCACTATCAGCGGTAGACACAAATCGATTATTTTGTGTACTCCTGAGCCACACGAAGATTTTGAGAGAATAGTGTTTGGCAGTACATCGATTTATAGTTGGAAAGTTTATGTGACAAGAACGGAAATAAGTTGCTCAGAATAGCTTGCTGTGTATTTCTTTTTCTTTTTTATGCGTCCTCTCATCGGAAAGCTTCGTAACATTCTTCGTATTTTCGATACAATAAATAAATGCGAGGTCAGAGGCAGGGGAAGAAATGCCGCAGAACATTGATTGAACCTTTGAATGACGAATAAAACCAATAGTGTGAACCAAATTTTCTCCTGATTTCCTTTACTATTGCACATTTTATGTATGTTTTCAATATGACTTTTAATGCGAAGCCCCGTAAGAAATAAGTTTGTTGGGGAAAACATATGAATGAAAATAAGAAACAGCAGTTCGAAATACTGCTTTATTCCATCCTCAGGCTATTTTTTGTTATATCTGCGATATCAAACACCGATGCCAGTAAATGCATTCACGAATGAAACATAGCGGAACTATTTTAAGTTTCAGAATATTTTCTAATGAAGTTCACAAGCCGCTCTTCTTTTTCGCTTTTCTTTTTTACTGATGTAATGATTACAAATAAAATTAATTTAACACTGAATATATATTTATATATATTAGAAATTATTCTTATGAATTTATACATTTTAATATTTAGTTACAATCGGGCACTTCTTGATTTTTTGACGCCATTTTAAGCGCCAAAATGTTATAAGCAAGATGGTCACTAGTACTATTCATAAGCCAAATTAAGTTCCAGAGTTACCATAAATTAAATTTTATGGCAAAATCTTTCGCCAAACCAAGATGTAACCAATTCTATATAGAACCCTATATAGAAGAATTTTCTATATAGAAGAATTTTGCATAGTACTAATAAAAGAAATGGAATATTCGAATTTACGAACTTTCTTATCATTCTATGATTTAGAAACTGAATACACGAATTTATTTTCCTATACGGAAATATTAATGAGCCTTACATAAAACTATAACTCAAAATATTTCTACAGTATTTGAAGTAAAGATTTGTAAGTAAATCTATAGCGTATCATTCTTAGCCTTCGTAATATTTAAAAAAATATAATACTAATTTTGTATTTCCTTTTGTATTGTTGAAAATGTTTCAGTACTCTCACACAAAAGCCTTAAGCGATACAGTTCTTCAATTAAATTGTCAAAACTTATGGGTAATTGGTTATTATTTTTTTTAAATAGAAAAATGTAAAATATTTTCATAATTGGTTTTTTGATATCAATAACTAAATTGTTCAGCCAATAACTTCAATGATTTTAGGAACATTTTTAACAAAATTCAAAATATCAAATATATATTTTTGTAAAGTAAATGACTTACAACAAAATATAACTTTTAGAATATATTACAATTAATTATTTTATAAATTTATGCATTGATTAATTTATGAGAATCTATCTGTTTTGCACTTAACATTATTTTATAACTTTGCTTCAATCAGGAAAAATTTAAATATTTAATTGAAAAAAAGATTTGAAAATTCCAATGTTTGTAGTTTATATTTTGTTCTCATCAAAAGTCAATTATAAATATCAAATTCGTTTACTATTTTCTATTTTATGTGTGATATATTTTCAAGTGTAATTAACCAAATATTCTAATTTCCTAATTTGTGTTACATAAGGAATTTATTCATGTTTTTGCTCCTTAAATAAACATTTAGTTTGTTTCTTTTATTATTTCTCCTCAAATGAATGTCATTCGTAAGGATAATAATTATCTATCCTCCGTCACTTTATTTAAAAAAATGTAATTACACGTGTGCCCGTTAATTTTACGCTTGAATACGTGGACAATTCTGCACTTACATGAACAATTTTATAATAAATTATTTAATATATTCCTATAATAACATTTCTAATTAAGGACATGTTGTGTTCTGTTGCTGTATTTATAGAATTGGGGTTCTTTCATCTGTTAATTCTATTTTTTTCTTATATTAGTAATCAATGGACAAATCTTAGTTTGTATTTTCTAAATTTTTTAACGATTTATAATCTTAAAGCATATGATTATAAATCATTTAAAATAAATGTAGTTTCATCTCACTGTTTCCATCGATATATGAGCTGTATTGCAGAAGTTTATTCTAGATTGATTGACAAGAATGTTACGAAATTTTAAATGATCGTTTTTACCAACATAGAAATCATATTTTAGATTTGCTTGCGAGTCACTTCTGTAACTAAATAAACTAATATTTACAGTAATTATTTCTGAGATCTTTCAAATAAATGATGGTAAATTTTGGTAGAATTTATTTTTATCAAAATTTTCATTCTTTAATATGAATTGATACTTGTAAGCAGAGTTATACTCTTCATAGATAGTGTTGGATATTTATACCAAGAATATGGAAGGTATTCCTTACATTTATATGAGTCAGTTGATATTCTCTCTCTCTCTTCTGATATGGTTGCCAGCCACGAGAGACAATTCATTTTAAAAGAGAACCGAGACGTCAGGTATCCTTGATGGATGAAACTTCGCTTATTACAGTTGCATAAACATTCAGGGTACTGCTTCTACTGTCCTCGCTTGTCAGCGGACGATTCGAAAGCCGAGCAGTCTCATGATGAAATGATTCTCTGTATTATAAATACTGAACCACACTGAGAAAAGATTTATCGGTTTTAAAAGTTAAAGTTTATCTGTTTACGTTGAAAGGCTTTGGTAAAAGCTGCTTATCCAAATGAACACTTGGATCTTCATTTTAAACTAAAGAAACCGTTGTATGCTTTACCACAGCTTTGCTAGAGTATTAATTCTAATATTTAGTTCTAAATTAATATTCAAATTTTGAAGCGTAGTGTAGATCAAAAATAAAATTATGTTTCAGTTGCGAAGCAATCCAACCAAATTTTACATTTAAATACAAAATAATTACATGGATAAGGAATTCTTAATAATAAAATTTCAACATTAATATATTTAAAAAAAAGAGTTGATGTTTTGTTAATCACATAAAATAAATGACATATACCTCTATGTTTTAAAACCAAATTGTGAACGCATGAATCTGAATTCAATAATGTGTCACAATTCGAAAATAGTTTTTATAGTTCTTGACATTTTATAGCTTATATAATATGTGTATTTTTATTCAGAGTAAAAACGGATGAGAGAAATGAGCTTTTAAATACGGTTTATTTTGATGGAAAATAATCTGTATTCAAAGTTGTTAGAAGGACAGAAAATATATATTATTTATTCAGCAAAAAATTGACACACAATTTAAACTTACTTAATTACGAAAATATTTCTTTTCATGGGATAACATATAAATTGAAAAATCATATAGTTAAATAATATTTTGCAATTAAAAAAATCAAGTTGTTAAAAAAATTATAAATTTGCAACACATTTTTGACTTTTTAACTATGTGATTATCACAAAATTTTAAACATGAGAGGTTTTCCTTTTGCTAGAAACTATCGTACAAATAAAACAAACTACAGCAAAACTATTAAAATTCCACTTAAAAATAAGGCTATAAAATCATTTAAAATAATATTTTCATTTAAACAATAGCTTAAAAATGATTGAAAAAATGACTACCATTTCAAGAACTTAAAAAGATCTAAGCGATAAAATATGATAAAATGAGAAAAAAAAAATTCTCCGATAAAAAATGAAATTTTGATGACCCGGAGGATTTGGGGTATTGCGGACATGATGACAGATTTAGTCATTGATTAAAAGGAAAAAAAAAACTACCCCAAATAAAGTAAATAAACATAAAATATTAGTACTTCTAAAATTAAAATCTTTGTTTTAATGATATTTTTTTTAACAAGTGCATAGCAAAAATGTTTCCCGCGCGTAATTTTTATCAACTTTAATTTAATTGTAATATCTACACGTTGCTTCTTTTAAAGAGAATAGAAACAATTATTTCTTTTAAGTATGTCTTTGCAACAACAAAACTATTTTACGCAACATTGTATGGAAATTATAACTGCGTGAAACAATTTAAAGTCATGTTATTATAATTTATTAAAGACTAATAAATTTTGTTAAAACGAGATTTAAATATAATAAATCTAGCTTAATGGAATAATTTTTTCAATTACATCTACACACTCATGCCAAATCGAGAACAGTTTTAGTTTAGTAATATTACGATGCATAAAAAGACGAAGAAAACAGTTAATTACTATTCCACTCTATGATAAAATGTAAAAATATGCTTATCATTTATGAATTCGCATGTAAAATTAAAAATGTATGTCAAATGAGTATCATTATAAAACATCTTTATAAATAATTGTAATAACGAGTAAGTATATATGTAATTAATCCATTCACAAATTATTTTAAAAGGACAAATTTAAAGTAATTTTGTTTACTGATTGTAATTTTAAGGATTTGAAGTAAATAATGAGGAAAAAATGAAGCAAAATTACTAATAAGTGTATAAATAAGTTGAAATACAAGAAGTTTTTAAACTCTTCATATTTTAATTATACTGATTTACTAGGTTTATCAAATGAGTTATAGATTTCTAAATGTGCTTAATGTTAAAATATAAAATTTTGATGATATAGTTAATAGTTTAAGTAATACGTAAAAATATAAATTAAAAGTATAAAGTACAAATAATAACAAAAATTAGCTGTCAATTCACTGGTTAATAATATTATTTTAAACTGAACAGAAAAAAATTTTAAATTAAAAATTTAAAAGTGAAGCTAATAAAATATAGTAGGATTGAATAAATTTTTCCTAATCTATTTATAGAAATTGGAATGGGATAAGTAAAAATAATCAAAACTAAGAAATATAGTTTCAAATCAAATTAAATGAAAAATGAAGCTTAATAAACATTTTTCATTCGCATCAGAAAACATGGAATTTCGAATATATCTTTGTTGTAATCAAAGTATAAAGTATTAATAACCGCCCCCGACGTCTTATTAGAACCTGAAAGTGAAAAATACTGTAAAAAAGAAAAAAAAAGAATGTAAGAAGAATTAAACAATGAAGTTAATAAAACTACCGTTTTAAATTATTAAAAATAAAGTCAGTTTTATGTAACATTTATGTAAAAATTAAATCACACTGAAATTTATTACAAATAATTTTATTATAATCAATATTTACTAACAGGTATAAGATAATAAAATTTTAATTATAAAAGCTGTTTAAGCATAGCAATGCTTTTGAATACTATTAAATTTGCATATAACAAAAAATCATGTTTAGAAATTCTGATAATAATTACTGTATTATATCAGCAGAAATTTTCTAAGTTTAAAAATCAAAACCGTTCAAAAATAATCTGGGACATAAAATAATTTCGTTATAAGCTTCACTGTAATTACAAAGTAACGATAATTATAATAGCAATTATATATATATATATATATATATATATATATATATATATATATATATATATATATATATATATATATATATATATATATAATTAAAATATTATAACAACAATTATAATATCATAATGATAAAGATACGATAGTTATAATATCAAATAAGTAGATAAAATCAAATTTTACTAAAAACTTAAATATAATATATATTTAAGAAATAATTGCTTCATAAAATGTGAAAATTAGTGTTATAACTAACATAATATTTTTCTCTTTGACTTTGGTTATTAAAGCATTATTGTTATCCATTGTGAGAAATTATGTTTCTAATCATTATGATAGAAGTAAATGAATGGATTAAAACTTGTATCACAGCGGAGTGTTCTAATGTTTTAATATATTTTGTAGCATAAAATGATCAGAGGTCAACAATGCAGTCCAACTGCATCTGACAATCGTTACCTGATTGTTATAACCTACAAAATATATGTATCCCAATTTGCTTTGAATGATATTTTGTAAGAGGAACAAGTACGCATATAATAAAGGAGTATGCGCGTTTTACCGATGAAGGACCATGCGGAAGGACAAAATGCAGCTTTCTCTTATTCAGCTACATTTAAACGATAAATAACTTTGAACAATCAAATATTTCTCAAAGATATCATTTGAAACTTAATATCTACATAAATTATAAGAAAATAAATAATTTTGGACCTCGCATTGTATTTCTGAGCTTCATCATTTGAGGTCTCTTATCTTTACACATTATTTCAGATTTATATTAGTGAATGTCTGATAAATTATTTTGATCAAAAAAATTCAGGACTAATAAATGTACATTGAATTGATTACAGTTTAGTTTCTTATAAATGAATGGGGTTTTATTTACGAATAGAATCAAGATATTACTTTTAAACATACCTAAATGGTATTGACATTGTGAAGTCTATATCAAGGATTCAATAAAAAAGCTATAATTACCATAAAAAGAATTAGTAAAATATATGGTTTTTCTTAGACATATTTTGATGATTTGAAAAAAAGGAATTCTAATAAGATGTTTTCATTTTAAATATACAATTTTCTTTCGAACACTTGAAACTTAATCAATATCATCGTATAATAATAACTAACTTACATTACAGCTAGAAAGGGACATATTTACAATTTCCTTTTTTACTTTTTCTCTAAAAATTATTAAATTTTTTCACCTGGAAAGGAAAAAAATAAATAATAAATAGTCCTTTTTTTAAAAAATAAATAGTCCTTAAACTCCTTTAAATGAAGAATAGTACTACTACGTATTTAAAAATCAGTTACCCGTCATTTTTTTCTATTCATTCTGAGCATAAATGTAATTTATGAAAAAGCACTACAAATTTTTGGTTAAAAGTGTGTTTATATGTTAACTACTTTAAAAAAAAAAAAAAAAAAAAAAAATGTAACTTAAGAATCTTATTTTTTACTATGGATAAAAATATAGATTTATCAAAAATTTCGGTATTATATATATATATATATATATATATATATGTTGTAATAAATATACCTTCACAATGTGTTTTCTAAGCTTAAGCATTCTTAAATGATTACAACATTCCGGAAATCCCTAAAGATATTAATTTAAAGCAGGATATGATTCTGATATGATTGATTCATTAAAAAGGATTCTAGCGATAAATTCTATTTAAATCGAAGATTCTTCGGAAATTATATCTTAAGTTAGCTTTTGATCCTACAGTGCTATTCACAACTCTCTCTCTCTATCTGGTTGCATAATTTTATAGATTCCACTTTAAAAAATAATAAAATGAAACACCGAGAAAAAATTTGAAAATATGTGTTTGGAGTATTTCAAAAATAATTGTTCTTTTCTCTCTTGTGGAAAGAATTTGTCTCGGTTGGTTTCATGGATAATGAAACGACAGAGAAACTTTTTGCTGAAAATTGAATTTTCGTAAGAATCAGTTTATTAGTATTTTACTTTTTTTTTACTGTTATGTGAAGTAAATTATTTTCAGATATGTATTGTAGTTTTTTTTTTTCTTGAAATTGAAACTCATTTTATGCAGCATGAAAATTGATAGTTCAATATTTCCAGTCTAAATTTATTTTTACGGAAAGAGTTATGCTGTTTCAAATTTTATTATTTATTCAATGAAAAGAAAGACTACTGTATTGATATTTATTGAGGGAAATAAATAATTTTACTGATATTTAATCAAATAAATTTTTTTTTATCTAGGATTGGTTTTTTAATATAATATTATACTGATATTTTATTAAATCAAGCTAGATAAAAACACATTAGCAACTTTTGCATTGAATTGAATTATACTTCCCGATGCTTGTGTGATTAAATCATATTTAATATAAGCTCCAAATCAATTGTCACATATTAAATAAAAAATTTAAAATTGTGATATTTTCCAACATGAAATAGATATAAAACGTATATAATAAAACTTATTTAGGAGTTTTTGAGTTTTATGTTTTGTCCTAATGATTGATCTTTGAAAAAGTCAATATAATAATCTTTTTTCTCATTTATAATTTACACGAATACAATTTCTCAAATACAACTTAAATTTATCTACAGTTTACAAAAGAAAGCAGAATCAAAATACAACAAGAATGGTTAATGTAAACAAATGTCAAATGAAAATTAAACACACCTACAAAGATTATGTTTTATTCAAAAGTAATTTCCACTTGCGTTATATATTCATATCACTGGCAGAAGACAGCACGACATTCAGTCTTATACAAAGAAGTAGTAGAGCCAATAAATTCAGCCTCTCACTATCTCTTACATTTCATCTTCCGAATGAAATCGATGTCCATGAATTTCTTTCCTCAAGTCACCGAAAAGGTGAAATTCCCTTGGACAGCATCTGGGATACATGGATAATGTTGAAGTCTTCCACGACGAAGCTTAAGAGCGTATGCTTCGCACAATTGGCAGTATAAAGTAGGATTTTTATAAAAAATAAAAATTGCCTGCAACAGCTCTACGACAAAATGTTGCATAGCAATGCTGCAAAGTATTCGCCACACATTGCGGATATGAATCGGTGTATTTCGTTTTTCAGCACTCTCAGTCATTAAGAAATGAAATACCTCTCCATGTTCCTCTTAGCTTTCCTCTATTTTCAAAGCTGAATGAACACAATTTTCATTGGGGTAGTTTCCAGAGAAATGAGGAAACATATGTAAAGACGTGCATTTTCATTATTCATTTTTCAAACCAACGGATGTTAGTATAAATAAACCATGTAACATTTATATTGACAACTTTTGCTTGAAATATGCTTTACAGTGTTTCTTTGATCTTATTTAATTGAACCTAGTACTTCTTGACTTAGTTTTATTAATTGTTCAAATATAATTTGAAATATGATTAAGTGTATGAGTCATTGAGTTTTTAATAGTGAATTGAATTGATACATCTTATATGCTCAGAAGCAAATATAAAAGTATTTGCAATCAATATGGTAGAACCACGAGAGCGTATTTAAATATTCTTAAGATTACAGTAGTTTGAATAGTATAAAATTTTTTATTATACACTTTATTGCTTCTATTGAATACAATTCTGAGAAATTAATTGTAAATCAGATTCTATAACCTAAATTTAATTTTGCACAATCTCATTTTTACTATCATTAATTAATAAGTATGATAGAGGTATTTAATAAGAAATATAAAGTTTTTTTGTTCAATTTAACTTTAATATTGCTTAAGACTCCCCTTAACATATAGTTTAAGCTTATTTATCACCTATTATTTTAAGGCATAATTTGGATAAAAATTAATATTGTCCTTATTGGTGAAATTCGTAGAAATCCATTTCTTTGATTAAGTGTATACATTGTAACTATTTAATAGACTAAAATAAAATAAAATGAAAAATATAAATGTTATTCAGGGTTTATATGAGAATTTTTATTCCATAAAAAGTGGCTATAAAAATGATCAAATGTCTATTCTCTTGCGATACTCTACTTCAAGTATTTAGTGAAGTAGCTCTGGTCTCCAAAAGAAGGGCCAAAGGAAATGAAAATGTATCCGTTGATACCGAATGTCTCGTGCGGTGAAAACAAACAAAAAGGGCTCTAGATGCTGGAAGATTAAACAGGCATACGCCGTGGTCTCCATCCTAAACTCTTATTCTCTTTGAGAGATGGTCTCTTTTTCAAACACTTGATATTATGCAGTTAAGGAAATACGAAAATGGAATAACAAAAGGATCGAGATCTATCTTTTCTCAATACTATTTTTTACCAATGTGACCGAATTTCAAGATATATATTTTACGATAAAAATGATTTCTTCCATCGAATTTCGTAGCTGTAAGCCTTTAAAATAAATCGCTGGATTTTAAAAGTAATCGAGTGAAAGAACAAGTGTTTCCTACTGAGAGCAATAACTTCTTGCACAAGTATATGATGTGATGAGAATCATATAGATATAAGTAAAAGATTGGGGAAAAGAGTTCTTTCCTGACTCATTCGTTTTTCTTATTATAATGTCTCGGAAATAAAAGGGTTGATCATTCTATTATTTCTTAAAATAGTTACTTGAATCTTTACTGTCAATAAATTTGCATTTTATTTTGATAATTTTTATTTAGGCAAATGTATTTTAATACTCAATTTAGTTTTTGCATACACAGAGTTAAATGAAATAAAACATACATTTTCTGTATATTGTGTAATTTATAATCTAGTAATCTTTTTATTTTACTGCATCATTTCCATATTCGGTTATTGATTACATTCAATTTTAGAAACTTATCTAAATTTAAACAGAATGTTGGTGAAAACTTTAACATAAATACTTGCTTTTTTTAGTTAACTTTCTATCTTCAAATATACCGCATGCATCGAAAAACAACTTAGTGCTACCAAAATAGATATTTCCTGAAACAGGGGATTCTGTAAATATTTAAAGAGCAGAAACTCTAGGATTTCAGCTTAACGAAAGAAGAAGCTAAGTTTTCGTGTTTTAGATCTTCATTTTAAAATGAAATGCTAAGTCTTGATCTACTTTATCCCGGCAAAAGTTCGTTTGTATCAATAAACTTAAAGAAATGTCAGTTATCAAAATAAATGAAACACAAGAATGTATGTTTAGATGCTTTCCATTGATTCTCTATATTTTGAGGACGCAAAATTCTTTTAACTAATCTCGCTTTTTCTATATTCTATCTGCTTCGAATTCTTTTTACTCTTCTAAATTAAAATTTCTATCAATAGTGTAGTTTGTTTTACGATTACATAAGCCTGGAGAAAAATATCAAACACAAACGCTTTGGAAATATAAAGCAGGGCTTAATGTATTTATTTGATGGGAAGAAATCATAATACTCTATGGATAAAAACGTATAAAATACAATTTTATTGATTGACCAATTACTATAGGAAAAGCATACACAAAGCAAAACATTTCTCAAACACCATAAATATGAGATAGAAAGAAATGAGAATATATATAAATAAAATTAGTCTTAATTCCTTAAATATTGATACACGTATTAAACAGTTAATTTATTGTGTGTTAGATGAATTTTAAAAATATTACTTTTTCAAAGGAAAAGTAAGAGAAAAATCTTTATCTTGTAAGTTTAAAAATAAAAAGTGTATTTTCTTTGCATTATTTTCATAAGAAATTTTATTATGATGTCCTAATTTTGATGAGAAATTATTTTGACACATATGAAGGAAATATTATCATTAGTATTAGTCCATACTTTTCCCCACAAAAATCTATTTTTAGATTATAAAGTGCTAGTAAATTTTATACATATATTGTTTCTGTTGTCGTATGCCAGCTAGGCTGGCGAAATGGGGTACGCTGCTCCACTTTTCCAACTGAACCCTATTTAGATGTGGAGTCCGAATTCTTCAGTACATACACGCCATAGAGAACCGTTTATAGGGTAGGCAAGCATTCACATCTCATTCTTACAAAGAAAGGACAAATATAGGATAGATAGAGAGAGAAAGTACAACCATGCCCGAACCCAGGACCTCCCTATCCGCAGTCAGATACGCTGACCACTAGACAAGTTGGGCGGCTCACATATATAAAATGGTAGTAAATTTTAAACATATATATAAAATTTTAAACAAACATTTACTTGCAGAGTAATGTTAAGTATATATAAGTTTTAGATGTAAACATTAATATTCTGTTTTCTGTCGTCACATTTAAAAAATTAATGTAACATTTTAAAGTTTACAGACAACTTATATAGATATTAACTCACACATATATGAATGTATTTGATATTTTTCGGATACATTCTGTAAATTTACAGAACTTATAATATTGTATTGAAGTAAAATTTTTAACAGGTTATGGATTTTCTGACTGATTTCTAGAATACCTCAATGATAAATACGAACATTGTTGTATTTTAATTTCATTTATTCATCCAAATGCCGTTAATTACCTAAATATTACTAAAGTGTGAACCAAGTAACTGCTTTGTTTGAACATAAATTGATACATTCTATAGTATCTTTGATTAAACCATAAAACGTGTTTTATTAATCTATAGAGAAAATATTACTAAGTCACTTTAGGATCAAAATATTTACTTATAACTGACTGTAAAACAAACAATTATAGGCAAATAAAGTTCAAAATTTTCAGAAAAAGCAAAAGCTAAATTTTCCTCAGAAGTGAGAATACTAATGTTAAGTTTTTATACACACAATTTCATTTTGGTCTATTAATGCCACATTCTTTTAAAGTATAAACATTAGATATAAACTATGCAATTATTTTAAATAATTTGCTTAGTGAGAGAAAAATATTTTAGTTTAATAAGGAAAAATAACAAAAATGTTTTATTAGAAAAAGTTATTTTATCAATTTTGATCGTAACATTTCAGGCGTAATATGACGAGACAATAAAAAATGACGAAATTGATAACACATAATTAAACCCAATATTTTCGGAAGTGATAAAAAGTCTCCTTGGCTTCTAAAAGTAGTAATTGATTGATGTTATTGAGGATTACAATAAAACTAATTTCTGAAAAAAGGCAAATCTTTGATCTCATATTTGTAAAAAGTATTAATCGGGTCTTAATGAGAATGCGAAAGGCGCTTGTTTTAAATCAGACAATTGTAATCCAAGTTTTTTTTCTTTTTTTTTTAGCTTGACAAGAATTCTCTGAGCATCATTTATTTCGATCAAGCAGTTTCTGTCATTTGTTTTCTAATGTTTTCATTTGTAAAAGAAGTATTTTAGGAAACAGTAATGAATAGTACAAATAAGTAAACTAAAAATCTTGAACAAATCTTATAAAACGTATGCATTTCCTTCTGTTTTGTTTGTATAAATAAATTTTCTGTCTTTAAAACAGTACTAATACTGAGCTATTTCCAACACTTCTGAATAAGATAGGGATTGTTAAATAACTTGATGTGTGCTTCTTGTCCTACATTTTATGTTATCAGCATGTTTTAATAACGTTCAAGTGTTTCCTCTGAGACAGGAAATTGTGCAAGCAATTAATTCATTTGATTACTTAAAAAATTTCATCTGTGATTACTGAAAAACTGATAGGTAATACTTATTTCTGAAATTTTCAAGAAAATCTTTTGTTCTAATCTTAAATTAAAATATATATATATATATATACTAATACATTTCGGGGAGGTAGTAAATCATTTAAATACCACCATGAAACATTTTCTTTGTTTAATGATCTTTGGATTTATAAATATTTTAATAAAACAAATTGAATACTGTATTTAAAATACAAAAAATTCTGTACTATTTAAAAGTCCTTCTCGAATTGAGTAATTATAATAGTTGATTGTGCTTCCTTGGATTATTCAAACTACGTATATATAAAATATTATTTTTATTTTTCTTTATTTATTATTAAATAACAAAAAGTTAAAAGTTATTTTATACAAAAAAATTTATATCCTTAAATAATTATTATTTCTCTAACATCTATTTTCAATAAGTAAAATTAATGGTAACTAATAGTAATATGCATAAAATATTAATTTTGAAATTCTAACTAAATTATAAATGAAAATGGAAAAAAAATTGACAGTTAATTCAAGTTTTCTTAAGGTATGGCATTTGTATTTTAAATGTATCTTGTTTTTATCTTGTTTAAATGCCGAATTATATATATATATATATATATATATATATATATATATATATTAAGCACTTAAATTAAAACTAAAACTGATATTTAATACAAGAAAGTTTCATGAGCTAATGATTGAAATTTAGTAGTGCAATTAAACATTTATTTAACAAACGTTTATTTAATTAAACATTCAAGACAAATAATAAGCGAAATAGTTCAATTCTCAAGCATCAAATATTATTTACTTTGAACCACTAAAAATAAACTATTGACATACAATTAAAATAAACAAGTTTTCCAAAAAAGTACTTCAAAAAAGCGTCAAAACTGTAAAAGTCATTTCTGACAAAAAAATCTAAAGGAAAAACTTTAAATGATTCTAAAAATGTAAAATGAAATACTGGAATAATATTTTAATGAATGATTAACATTTAAATCAAAATAAAAATCAAATATATATTAGACAAAATTATATATTTTGCAAGTTTTTACATTATCCAATTTTAAGTATAAAAGCAACATAAGTTTTGGCTCAATGTATTTAATCCTTATCAACTTATTTTTATATTTGTTCTTATACAATTTTTTTCTAATGTATAAGTCAAACTACGTATTACTACATAATGCACTCATAGACCAAATTTGAATTTAAAATGTATCAGAAGAAATGAATTCGCTTAAATCTCAATTTAACACGTTATTGACTTTCGAAAACTTGAAATTTATAAATTCGTTGTCACTATACACTGGCAAGAATAATTTATAGAAATACAATCAGTTATTGCTTGTGATTAATCCATTTTGGAATTAAATTAAATAATTCACTTCCTAAAATCCCTCCAGCGTTCTTCCTGGCACCAGATCTAATTTACGGAGTACCTTCTAGAAAGGATATACCTTTAAGCGTTAATTTCACAGAATGTGAAAATTCAAAGCAGTAACTACCCCATTGTACTTTGCGTTTATATGGAATTATTATTGAAATACATTGAAGTGTGTATATATATATATATATATATATATATATATATATATATATATATATATATATATATATATATATAGATATTTAATTTTTAATCTGAACACATTTGTGTTTGTCATGGGTTGATAAATATTAACCAAATTAGGTTAATTAATGTCTTTTAAAGTAGATTTTGTGTTATAAGTTGAAACTACGAAATAATTTTCAAAGTCCTTTCTAATGAAAACGTATTCAGTTTTAACACAACTCAATTTATGCGTTCTGGAGTTAAAACATATATAAATATTGTTACAATATTAAATACACACGTGAACCAAAATTAAAGAACAAGTGGTTTAACAGAGCTGTCTTTCGAAACAATAAACTGAATTGAAGAAATTGAGAAATCTTGCAATTTGTATGCAATTATTTTATCTATATTACATTAGTGAGTCCAATTCATAATTTATAAATTAATTATCAATTTTATAAGAAGACCAATTTTTTGTTTGCTATAAATGTTGGAATAATTTCAACATTTTTACAAAAATTAGAATTTTATACGAGATATACTTCTTCCTGTAATTCATGTTCGACTTCTTTTTTCTATGGATAATGTTAAATTACAGGGCGCAACAACATTATCATTTATGGTACAGTATTTGTGGTTGTTCATATATCGTTCTAATGAGGGAGAATTTAGCACTGTATCTGCACCACCCAGTTAACTACACTGAGATACATGTGTTATCCAATTAAAATTAAGTGAATGATATTTCCTGTCTGTTCATTTGAACAAGAAGTTAGAGAGTAATATGTAGAGATCGATATTGCTGTTTATCACCAGACTCAAATTATGACCTTACACTGGAGTGTATTGTCTTAATTGGGCTGATCAACTATCTCGTTTCGAAATCTAAGCAGTAACATTGCCTATGTTGAATGCAGTATAGTCTGTGAAGTCACCTAGATTCTGACTAATGAAATGGTTCTTCACTGCTGTGTATATGTTAAAACATTGAATAAGATTTGGATGAAATATAATTTTAATTTTTGTCTAGTTAATGGCAATAGTGCTTGCACTAGATTTGTATAGTAATCAACGACTTTCAAATGTTTGTCAGAATTTTTTACATTGCATGAGTAATTAATTTTTAAACTTGTATATGGAATTTTTATAGATACAAGACTTCTATACTTTATTCTAACTTCTTGAGTTATGATATTTCTCATAGAATATGTAATGTTGGATTTTACAATAGAGACTTAGTTCCAAAATTTATTTTTGTTGTGTTCTGATATGTTAAAAAATTGTGAAATTGCGATCTAGATTGAATCTTAAACTCTTTCATAAAAAGGGTAGACATATTTCATAAAAAATACATTTAACAGTGATGTATGTTAATTACATACACACAATAGTTATATATTATTTGCTAGCTTTCGTTATGAAAACATCTTTTTATTTGTGGTAATTGAAATTCTTCTATATGCTGCAAATGCAAACTTTACTTAAACTTTTGAGGTTTAGAACTCTCTTCTGTTCCTTCGCACTCAAATACCAATTTTTATAACATGCTATTGTTCAATAAATTTCAGTAAAATGGATTTTTAGATATGAATTGATTCCAAATACATTGAAGTATAATGAAAGAGACATCAAATTATGTGTCTCTCTCAGATAATCATAAGTTCTTTTTAATTTATCTAGCTCTTATATTAATATCAAGTAAGTTTGTTCTATACTTATGATTCTGAAACATTTATGAGTTAAAAATATGTGTGTGTGTAGAGATAATGAAACAATTTATAAAATATTCTAAAATCTTGAGACATTATTTGTTAGAAAATTCTATACTTTTCCTTTGAAATTATTTTTTTCTAAAGAAAGTGAATTACATACTTTTTATGTTCTCTAAATAATATAATATCACTCTTAAACTTTAGAAAAGAAATAAAATAAGCTTTGAGAGGTTTTTATACTTGTTATCATTGAAATATTGAAAACTTGACGCTGCAAGTTAATTAAATGAACAAATTATTAGTTAATAATTCTTTTAATACTATTCTATCTTCGTACACTTGTATTAAAATTTAAGAGTTCAAATTTTCTTTCACTGCATAGCAAATGCTATCAGATTATATCTGACAGTTCTTATTTAAGACTAGTTAAATCAAACATTTCATTTTATTTTCTTTGTAAGAAATATCAATCAAAATTTATAAGCAGTTAAATGAAATTGTCCATTAAATTTAGTGGCAAAAGCGCGAGGCTGAATGTGAGTTGTAATATTAAATGTAGTGCTAAAATAATAAGTTGATCAAATGTGCGTGTGTGATTTTATCGAAAAATATATGCTATTATTTGAAATGAATTTCGTAGTCGCAGTAAGTAGGAAAAGAAAACTGTTGGACCAATTATATTATTTTTTTAATTATGAAGAAAGAAAAATCATTCTTTTAACTTTTATCATGTTATAATACTTATGAAGCTGCTTCATGAAGTATGTGAAGTTGAAATAAAAAGAAAAATTATTTTTCCCAGGGAATTTGAGAAACTGAGTTCTTAAAAACTATGTGTATAAGCGAAATAGTAAAATCTGAGTTTGCTTCACAAAAATTGTAAAACATTCATCAAAATCTTTAGAATTAGTAGAACAAATGTTTCTGGAAACACCAAATTGATTTAATTTATAAATATTAACCTATTGTTAGAAATATATGTAAAACGTACAATAATATTAAATCATGGACATGATAAAATTCAAATATTATCTCTATATATTTATGAACACTTGATTTTCAGTAATATAACCCTTCTTTATAAACCTTGAAAATTTGAGACCAAAATTGTTCAAGAATGTGTCTCAAAAAATGAAGTTTTAAATTGTGAACATGTTAGATAAAAAAAATATAATGAATGAAAATTTTGAAGTACAGAAAAGATGAGAAAATAATAAAATTAAAAAAAGATAATCACCAAATAGGGATAAAGTTAAAATAAAATAAAGAAAACTTATTTTCAAATTGAAAAATAAATGAAATGAAATCACGTATTTCCGACCCCAATCCCGAGAGCAGAATTAATTCGATAAAAATCGAAAACAGCGCTTAAGGGGAAAATTTAAAACGAAATATTGAACTGAGAGATTTGAACTTGACTTCACGATTCGAACTTCTAATTTACATCTGGCAAAAAAGGTTTTAAAATTCCATAAATTAATATCATTTTCATAAAATTTCAAACACATTAAGAATTTTAAATTTAGCGTAATAATTGTTTTTAGAAAACAGATTTCTCGAATTTATGAAACTTTAAACTATTGTTGTAAAATGTATATAAAAATGTACAACAATATAAAAGCATGGGCACGATAAAATTAAATTTTTAATAAAATGTATTATAACTCTTCGTACATAAACCTTGGAAATTTGAAACCAATTTCACATGAGACAAAATTTAAGAAGACAATTCTGAAGGAAGATGTGTGATTTTAAAAAATCCTTACATTAGAAGATACTAAATATATTTCACTTCTGTTAACTGACATTTTAATAATAACAATTTAATGATTAGAAAATATAAATATTTTTTTTTAAAAAAAAAAAAAAAAAAAAAACAATTCTACTAAACTTGAAAAACTAATATATATATATATATATATATATATATATATATATATATATATATATATATATTATATATACTTATTTCTAAATGCTTGGAGTAATCCTTATTTTTTTATTTATTTATAACAATGGCTACATAAATCTGGATCAATACTTGCAAAAATATTTTGATGGGGAAAATAGGTCCGTCAACTGTTTGTGTGTGTGTGTGTGTGTGTGTTGTGTTGTGTGTGTGTGTGTGTGTGTGTGATTAAAATATGTACAAAAATTCTTTTCTTCATACTATATCATTCTATAAATCGTCTCATTATATAATTCACTAATAAACTATTTTTATTTCGAACCTTTGGAATATATTTTGGTTTTCATTGAAAATATTTCTAGATAAAAAAGAGTGACTATTCGTATTATTTCAGTACTTCTATTTCAGTTATTTTAAACATATATTTCCCTAAAATGATGATTTGCATTTTTAAGAAAAGTGGCCAAAAGTCATAGCTTTTATATGAGGGTATTATTAAATCCATTCTCAGTGATTTAATTATATGCCAAACAGATATTAAGTTTTGAAACTGAATATCAATCTGTGATTTCTTAGTTGATAAATAAAAGTATGCATACTCACAATGATCTGAATGCATAATGAATATGTATGTTGATACATAAATACATTTTATTGTCTCTGTTCACAAAATCACTTTTGTTATGAAATTTAAAATGCTATTTTATATCAATAATACCTAAGTATTTTTAAACAAACCTAAATATGAATGACATCTTTGAAACTCCGAAATTTGTCGGTGTTATTTCTATATAGATCTTTTTTTTTTATCAGTTTAGTATTTTAATTTGTGTCACAATAATTCAAAATTATTTCTCATGCTCTACCATTTTTACCATTTAAAATATAAAGGAAATTTTTTAAATTATATATGCATATATATGAATGTTTGTTGTTGCTTATTCTCAAGAGATCTGACATGAGTCAGATCAACTCCAGAAGGTTGTTGACCGCCAGAAAATCGATGACAGTTAGGGGGTCTAATGTTATGTCCGTTCTGGTTCGTCCGAGGCAATTCAGTATGTTATCTGGTAAGGCTGAATGGTCGCAGAGCTTACTACAAGTGGGGTACATCTTTGTGTCTCGTTCGAATGATAGACAATTTAGGTGGGCACTTGAGAGTCTGCCATATATATATATATATATATATATATATATATATATATATATATATATATATATATATATATATATATATATATATATATATATATATATATATATATATATATTACCAATTTGTCATTCTGACAAATGTTTTTTTTAAAAAAATCTTATTTTGAAGATTTGTTCCGTTTTTTTTTATAGAAAGCTACCTAGCACGTAGCCGAATGGCAATTCAACACTTCTTGAGCTTGATTCACTCCTTGAACTTAGATGTTATTTCTTTAAACTGAAGTTCTGGTATAATTAACAGCCATGTGCAAAAAAGGATCACTGTTAACTTATTTTTTTATTATTAATTATATATATTTTTTATTATTAATATTAACAATTATTATTTAGTTTTAATTTTATTTATGCGAAGATTTTTTCTGAACATTTTTACAGGACATATTTGTAAAATATATTTGAGAAGCTGTAATAATGAAGTTTTTAGATATTCAGCAGTTTTTTTTTTTTACTAAACTGATGCATATGAAATATTTGTTATCATTATTCTCTCTTTGAAAATTTTACGTTCGTAACTTATACTTAACTGAATTGTTGTACAGTAATATTAGATGATGCATTTGATTTAATTTTCAACATTGAAAATCCATGAAATTGTTAATAAAAAACAACTGTATTTACCAAATTTATTATTAAAAATGTATTAACTAGTTTTTCCTTAAATATTTTGCTTGTATTTAATTTATTTAATATTTTAATTTCACAGTATTTGACAATTTCACATCTAAAATATAATTGTATATTGAACACTATAATCAAAATATTTATATTTAAACCTTTACACTTTAAAACATTACCTTTTTACATTACTTAATTCTCTTTCACAAGTATTTCATTTTTAATTTAATTAAAGTTGTTACAGGAAAGTTACAAATATTTGTTAAAAGAGTCGAAACAATAGAATACTTAACAATAAGACAGTGATAACCTTTGTAACTTTACAATTTGCATGAAAATTTACCTCTTCAGACTAAAAAATACTTTTAACTTTTGAAATTTTTACCATGAAGTGTAAAAAATGTAAATAAAAAATAAAATAGTTGAGATTTTTAAATACTGTCTGAATAATACTGCTTAACGCAAAACCAAACATCTTCTATTCAGAAATATACTTTGGTAGAGAATTTTCTAATGCATTTAACAATGAATAATGTTAATAATGTTTCGAAGTTACTATTAACAGAAATTTTAAAATGAGAATAAATATGTAATATTAAATTAAAACAAGGTTAAGTTGTACTCATAAAATATAAAAACAATATTTACCTGATGAATTGAACTAGTTAACATAACTTTATTTCTAAAAAGAAGAATATTTGGCATTTCAAAACGCAAATTATTTTGTGATAGGTGTGTTATTTTCGTTTGAAAGACTTAAAAGTAAAAATGCTGATTTATGTAAAGTTATTATTATAATCATTTCAAAGCAACTATTATATCTATATCAAAATAAATAGTTAAATATAAAATAGTTATATTATTGTCATTGTGTGCAAACAGTTATTTTATAATTTATCAAATTGGATATTTTTAAGAAAATCAGGGTTTATTTCACACACAAATATTCTTTTTAAAATTAATTTAAAATTCTGATATCCTATCATTATTTATTTTCTAATATTTTGCAATGGTTCATTTCTTTATAATACTTTAAACAGTATTAAAGATATTTCACTTGTTTAATTCACATGTTATTTTGAGTTAAAATGTAATATATTTGTTTACATTTATATTTGTGTCGTAATATATTTTTTAGAGTTAAAATGTATGTTTGAGTTAAAGTAAATATTAAATGTTGTTGGAAAAATACATTTGGAGTTCAAGTAGCTACATAGCTACATAAAAATATTTAGTTTGTTATACAATAGCGTAATGGTAAGGAAAAATTTGTTATTTATGAAGATATTCCAAGAGAGAGAGAGAGCGTGCAAAATTATGAGTTGATATCGAAATTATAAATTAGAGTTAATCTATAAATTAAAGAAAGATTTGTTATTTATTTTGTTAAAATCTATTCTAATAATGTCTTAAAATGCAATTTAAAGTGCTCTCCAAACCATGTCGCATATATGCCTTGGATTAGCAAATCATTCAGCCTGATCTAAGATCGTTCTGAAAAAAGTCAATTAATTATATGCATTTCAAATCCTTTTCTGATGAGAAAAATTTATATTTATATATATATATATATATATATATATATATATATATATATATATTATAATCCTTTTTCAAAATTATAATAAATATAATGAAAAGAATTATTTACACAGCATATTATTTTGAAGATAAAAGTTGAAAATATTGATTATTTTTCAAAATGAAGCAAAACTTTTAAAATTTAAACATGCATTAACATACGATTGATTATAAATGTATTAATTATATTTAAGATTAATATAATCTTATTATTTATACTTAATTTAAATCCGTATTTCGTAATAAGTGGTAATGTTTTCCCTCAATATAATTTTTAGCTTATTGAATACTGCAATTCCAACAAAATAACAGCTTAACCAGACTTCGATAAAATAATTTGAGCTTATAAGAGTTGATAAGAACTGAAATCATATAGTAAATTATTTTTCCATTTCAGAACTGAATTATGTGTTATAAAATTGTATTTTGTGTAACTGTTAAATGACGAATTCTTATTAAAGTTATTTAAATGCTTGTTTCATATTTTTATTTAAACTTTCACAATGAAGTAAGTCAAATTTTTGGATATAGTATATAAAGTTTTTACTATTAAGAAATAGTTAACTCTCTCTTATAATTAGTATCATAGTAGAAACAAAGAGGAGAAAAAATGAAAAACGTTGCTAATATTAAAATAATAAATTAAGTTGTTTGTCTATATACTTTTTTGTATCATTAAACTTAATAAAGCTCTAAATTGCAAATCAATTTTTATAATACTAGCGTGGGAACGAAGGAAGTTAAACTAGCAGTAAAATTAAAAATGAGTTCAATGTGAAGAACAACGTTAGAAGTGAAATGTATATTTAAGCGTCTTTTATTATAGTAAGCGTGTATATTTAAGCGTCCTTAGTTAAAGATAATATGATACTCATATTATGTATGTGCAGAGGCATAAGAGTGACTTTTATATTTTAAAGCAAGAGCCAAACCGAAGATCCGCTCAATAATTTACCTAGTGTAAAGAGATACCATTTCCATTGTAATGCAATTCGACTGCTTCTTTCTTTACGTGGCATAGCTGTTTTTAGTGAACACGACTGATTTTCGGTGAAGCCTGGATTTGAAATCACTACCTTCCACTAATGAAAACGATTCCTAAAATAAACAGGACACCAAAGCTATCAATCTTAATGTTATCTTAAATTATAAAAAATGGATTTTGTAATTCACTTTCATATTCGTAAATAAATAATTACCACTGGAGGCTTTATTTAAACAAGCATGTAATTATTTATATTAGTTCCAAAGCGAATAAATAACAATTTATGGTTTGTAGGACATAAGAAATATATTTTCATTTCAAAAACATCAGATCACTACTGAAATCAAAAGAACACTCCTTAATTACTTTAAGAGTGTGCTAATCATACCTCATATGTTGCGCTTCATATAATTGTTCAACTGACTAGAGAGTTTAAAAAAAATCAAGTTCGTTTCATGAAAAATGAAACTTCTGTTGCTTTCTCTAGTTTTGTTTGAAAGAAATAATATTTTTTATTGTTTTGATGTCCTCTGTCTTTCATTCGGTGGCTCTTTCTCAGTGTTCATATCAATGTGCAGCTGGGACTCGCAGAAACTACGGAAAAGTGCGTTTTTATTTTTATTCAAAACTTACTCATGCATTCCTCTTCAGTGTATTTATCACTGGAAGAATTTTTTTACGAAGTTTTCAGAATGTGACGGAATAAAAAAAAGGCAATCTCCTATAGGCAAACAGTTACCTTTGATGGAATTTTTTTTTTACTGTACATAGAAAAAGATACTCTCTTTTCTTCTTTCAATGTTTGCGTGGTTTGCATTTCTTTTTTGAAAATAAGAAATTGAATCTAATTTCTTTGAAGACTCACAGAAAAAAGTGAGTCGCATGTATTCATGTAAAGTTTTCCGTTCGAACGGACTCTTACTGCTAAAAGGTAAAAAAAATACTGGCATGAGAGCCGACGGTACTTATTCCTGCTTTTCTCTCGTAATATTTGAAGCAATAAAATGGATACATTGGAGGAACTTTTTCAACAAAATGTATCATTAATATTACAAAATTTAAAAAAACACTTTTAGTTTCTATTAAATCCCATTTTCATCTATGTGTTAAAAGCTTCTGAAATACTTTTGCCTTTTTTTTTTTAAATGCACTGTTCTTTTGCGTGGTTATTTTTAACTCGTATCTTGGTTATCATTTAATATATTTTACTTATACATTAACCTTTTTAAACAACTAGTTTTGCTTCAAAGATGTTTTTAGTTGAATTGTTTCTTTTTTCAGCTGAAAAGTAAGCCAATATATCCAAATGTAACTAAAGAAATAAAGCCGTTCTTTTTAAAAAGTTAATAACCAAGAATATTGTTAGCGACATAGTATTTCTTTTTCCAATTCAGTGATATTTCATTCATTAAACTTTATTAGGGTAATTATGTAACTTATGTTTATTAATAACGTGAAAGAAAAGAAGTTTATTATTTTTTAATGTAATCACATTAAATTGTGTTATATCTGCTTAAAATATATATATATAAATATATATTTCATATATAACTTCAAATTAATTCAATTTATATTTTAAATTATCCAAGTTAAATTAAATATTTCTTATATATTCTATACATTAGATGAAAATGTTCATTTCAGAGCAATAAATACACATAATGAGGAAAATAACTTATCATTAATTATTAATCAATTTTAGCTACAGTTCAATCAATAAAAATATTTACGATACTTTATCAATTCATTTAAATAAGTACAGATCACTAATAAAATATAAATTAAAAATAGTTTCTCCTGCTTTTTTAAAGTGATATTTTAATTGAATGAAGAAAATTTCATATAAAATTTATCAAGTTACTTTACTGAAGATTATACGATATAAATAATTTCGATTTTTATCATAAGAATTGAATATCGAAGTGCATTAAGTTATATTATATAAGAAATTATTAATAATTTCTTTCATTTTCATGACTTTTTGTATATTTCTTCTAAGTTTACAAATATGGAAATCTTACCTCATAAATATTTTAAACAAAATTTAATGTCAACAAACAATTGGCAGTAGTAGGCAGTTGGCAATTATTGCAAAACTGAACATTCCCCAGACGCAATGCGTTGACTTACTAAGAAAGGAGAACTGTGTGAAATGCCAATTAGTATGATAAATCTTTATACTATAAGCAATTATTTGTGATATGCGTAATTTTTATACATTTGACTAACTAATGCAATCATTTCATTCATGGAATACTTTTAGGTCAATGGATAATAAAATTAAAGAAATATAAAGTGTTTCTATGTATATTTCACTAAAAATTTAGCAAAGAAGGTGATAGAGAGTTAAAAAAACTCATAAATTTTTAATTACAACTCAGTTATTACATTTAATAAATTTAATACCATTTCATCAAAATTATACTAATAAATATTTTTATACTTTTTCTTGGAATGGATCTTTCAACATTCAATGCCTTAATAATAGGAATGATAATTTAAATTCACCAAAATATTTTTGCTCTTACAATAATATTCCAACAGTGATTTGTAAAATAATTATATACAACGTGGCTACATATTTCATTTAAAATACAGTTCTCATTAGTTTATTTATTTTATACTGTACTGTATACTATTCTTTTGTAAGTATTTCAGTAATAAATGTTTTCTTGGACCGATGCCAAAAATGTAAGAAAATTATGGCTTTCTACAAAATAGGAATTAAATCAATCAACCTCAACTATTTTGAGGGAAAAATGGTCTTATTTACTTAAACCTTACTTTAGGATATTTTTGATAAGGAAGAAATTTTTAGTTTTCTTAAAAAACATTTTCCAGAAATTTCCTCAGGACATCTGATCTAGTCTCTAAAGATGTGGGAGGAGCGATCTTGGAATGCTCTTTATATTCACTTTCGAGGAAGTTTTAATCATTTGCATTCCACGAAGGGAGGTTATTGCGTTCTGAATTTATCGATGAGTTTTGATTGTACTAAAGATTCACATTTAGGCATTAAAATTCTTTAAAAATTCCTAAAAATTTCTGATATTGGATAAAAGTATTCAACAACAAATGAAATCCTCACCAAGTAATTCACTTGTAACATTTATGCAATCAAAACAAATGTTGAGAAATTTTTTCTTATAATATATATATATAAACAAATATACTTGAATTAAAATATTTAATATCTATAAAAATTTATACTTAATTATGTAACCTTAATTTTTATATAATTAAAGATAATAAAGTTAACGCAGATTCCTTATTACTTAACTATACCCTTCATCATACTATAACGAATAAATAATAATTTAAATTATAATGTTTATTAAAATAATTCAAAAACTTTTAATTTAATCCTATGAGTTTTTGTTAATTGAATAATCTCAATTTAATGAGAAAATAACGGTAGCTAATGCCTTGCAAACACATGCATCTGCGAGTGCTCCAATTTGATGAAATGAAATGTCAGTCATCAAATAAAAGCCATTTCAATATTTCGAATACATTATTTGTTATTTACTGAACTTATACTTACTATTGAAATACTAATTTGAGAAGTTATCAAAATATCTATGTTTATTGATAGCAAAATAAGTTTCCAAAGCTTTATATATACTTAAAAAACAAATTATTTTCATTATGTATAAAAAATAAAGGTAAACTTAAAAAGGAGTGTTAACATAACTTTAATGTTTCTGTAGAATGTATTTAAGATGTTATGTGTTTGTCAAAACAACGCAGAAACAAATTTTGATGTTGTGGTAATAAGATGTTTCATACTGTGTTTATCTATTGTTTCTTTTGTGTCAAAAAACACTCTTTAAATTACTTGTGTCTAATTTAAATTAAAAAGCTGATTACATTTTTAATGAAAATGAAAATTGTCACAAATAAAAAAGTCTTCTTTATTTCTCCAATTTACTGAAGAATTTCTTATCATAATAGAAATATATTTACTCAGGAGTTTTATTTCGATAGAAATTCTTCATCAAAAAATTGAAAATAATATGTGCTGTGTAGCAAAATAAATTTATTTATTCTCTAGACACCCAATTATAGTTATGAGAACTCTCTTATAAAATCCCACTGTTATTGATACTGCCTTTATATTACTAATAATGCTGTGTGGATAAATTTTTATTACGTGTAGTTTATCAAAACTTTTACATATTGGATTTTACCAAATATTAAAAATTCAAAATGATTTTGAGTTCAGTAAAGGGTTTACGATTTTTATGGTCTGATTTTTATTATAAATTATTTTATTTTATCTGAATATGTGAAATATATTTATACTATATTTGTAATTATTTTCTGGTTTGAATATTTTAAATTTTGTTTATATATTAAACACACATTTTGCGATATTTAAAAACATGTGTTTTAAAAAATGCGTAATTTATTCATTTGTTTTTATTTTTAATTATGAACGGTAAATCAAGTCAAAGTTATTTTTAAAATTAATGTTAAAAAAGTCATTTTAGAAAATTTTATGCATTTTTTCATGTTTCTAGCTGTTTCTTATTTAAAGATTTCTTTTAATGTGTTACCAATAAGGTTTGGGTACATTACACTTTTGTCTGATAAGAAAATGCTGTTCGAAAAGTATCACAATGCCCAGTGTTAAAGAATAAAGTGTTTTTGAAAAGAAATGAACATTTTAGAAAGGAAATCTAACACATGCAATTTTAATAAATAAAATTACAGAAAATTTTGACTAGACATTAGCAATTTGTAAAAAATATAGCTAAGATTATTCAAATATTTGATAAAATAATCCCCATTTTGATAGTTTTAAGACTGTAATTTTTATCTGTCTAAATAATTTAGAGGAATATTAGAAAATTTTGTTTTCAATCTATTCTGCTTTTTTTGTAATATATATATATATATATATATATATATATATATGCATGTATAATTGTTATAAAATAGTAAAATTGATTGACTGTGCACGCATACGTGAAATGTATACTAATAAAGGTCATCACATAATAAATTAATAAATTGATCATAAAATAAAAAGGAAAAAGAAAAGCACTTTTAGCATTAACTGTAAAATGTTTCACGAAAAAGAAACATCAATCCGTGTGACTGCTATTTACAGTAACTTACATTTAAAAAATTAAATTTCTTAAGTACTATAAGTCACTTTTGAATGTACGAAAAAAATTCTAGTCAAAACTTTGTTGAAGTTTTTTACTTTGTTCTTACATATTGATATAGTAAACGATGAAGTGAAAACACGTTAAAGAAAAGAAGAATTAAAATTATGAGGTCGTTCCAGAAGCGACATAATGTAATTTATTCTGCAGACAAAGTAGTTATAATTTGACAAGTTAAAGCTTGTGCAGAAGAAAAATAGACAAATATCTAGGGGTCATAAATAAAGTGATATCCTGAAATTGAGGCACGTCCACTCAAATATTGAAGCTACTTTCTTACTATAAAACTTTATATAAAATTTTATGATTTGATAGAGAGTAAGCGGCGAGGGAGGAATTTTAACTTTTAGAAAGTATGTGCGGTTCTTATCATCATATTTCATGTTATTCTACCATAGAAAGAAGCAATTTTGGGGTATAAGGTTATGAGAATGTTTTAAAAACCTCTAAGAAAGTGTATAAATTTAATAGTTACATATAAGTATATTGTGAACTCAAAGTTGTAAAAAAAAAAAAAAAAAAAAAAAATAATTTTCAGTGAATAATTTTATTCTAAAAATACTCGTTTACAAAATATACCTTAGTTTTTGTTACATTATACACTTGTCAAAATTGTCAGATTTGAAAAAATGCTTCGGATAAATCTATTATCTGTTTACATGAAGACTATGTTTTCACTTTTGCATTTATATTCCTCACAATATTACTTAATTAGAACATTAATTATTTTAAAATATTTCGAATGTAAGGATAAACATTTAGTTCATTATTTAGAAGCATCCAGACAAGCAATAAATAACAATAATGAAGAGTTGTTATAATTAAATATGTTTACAAAACTTTATGAGAACTATTTTATACTGCCTGCATATTACAAATAAATATGTACATCATTTTTTTTAACAGTCTAATACACATATAATAAATTACTGGATATATATAAATTATTTAATTAGGAAAATCACAGTTGGTGTAATTAAATATTAAACGAACCAAACATATGAAAAGTAAAAGTATATTCAATTAATATTTGCTACATTTAAAACGGAAAGTTTTTAAACGTATTCAATGCAATTAAATTATATATTTTCTCTCAACTGAAAGTATAAATCCATAAAATTTTTAATTACATATAAATATTGCGTAGATTGAATTAAGCTATATGAATGACATTTCTTATATATAAATCTTTCACAAATTTATAGCTTAAAGTTAAGTACTATGTATGTTTATATAGTATTTTGGTGTTATTTGCATGATACTGTAAATAAAAAAAAGGAATTATAATTATAAAATTCGGTAAACTTAAATCTGTGATTATTGATATATTATCCCAAAGAAAAAACTTCCGCGTTTATCAGAGAGTCATTATTTATCTATCTTTATATGAATGTCTGTTGAAATAGACAGAATTACTAAAAATATTTATTAACGTTCTATTTAATTATTTACCTATAATTATTTTGAATATTAGATGTTTGAATATCTTGAAATGTAGTGTCTTTTATTGATTTTTCAACTAAATTCAACTATTTTATTTTACTGTTGTTAAACTGGAAACCTTTAGAAAAATAACCAACCTTTCACTTTAAACCTTTTTGATTTAGAAAGTGTCTGGACGGGAATATTTACCCTCTCTCTCTCTCTCTCTTATTTTTATTTAATTTTTAAACGAGCATTAAAAGTAATGAAAAATATAATTTGCTAAGTCAGCAAAGATTGTCCTTGTTTAACTATCCCAGCATGCATCGCTGGTCTTTGCTGGTGTCTAGCTCGAAAAGCCTCGCTTACTTGTAAAACAACTAAAAATAATTTCGTAGAATGTTTAAAAGAGGAAGAATTTTTTGAACACAGATTATAAATTCAACGACTTTACTTAGAAAAAACATCTTAAATATTTCTTCACGACTTTTAATATTTTTCAAAAGAGTAATAAAAAAATAAACTTAGTATTTCTATATCTTATGTGAATTTTTGCTACCCCAGTTTTTTTTTTATTACTACAGAGTAAAAACTTTCAAGCACTTTGTTTGAAAGTACAAATGTATCATTAAATTTACATAAGAAAGATGTCTAGCGTTCTTTATTTTTTACATATGATATCACATTTTGTGCAAAGTTGTTTTAATACAATATATGAACTTACATTAATTGATATTTTTATTTTTATGTCATTTTTACGAAATGTAGCTTTAATTTAATTGTAATATTCATATTTATGTTAGAGATAGTACATACGTTTTACTGTATTTTAAACTGACTAAATGTTCCTGAAACTTTTAATGAAAAAGTAGCTTTGAGAATTGAAGTGAATTTATGCTTTGAATTATGTTTATTGGATGATTATAATTAAATTCCTTCTAAAGATAAAACCGGCTAGTAGATTACCACTAAAATCACTACAAAGAAACATTATGAGCTGCACTCAAAACATTACAAAACCATATTAGTTTACAAGTATTCACTATTTGGCTATTTTTTACTCGCCAAATATAAGAAAAGAAGGATCACAATGATTCATTGGTAAGACCATGTTCCTCTGAGTTGTAGGTCCATGGTCAATTTATCGGCCCTATTGAGCAACGGAAAATAAATGCTGTATTTCTATTTTCTACATGGGCTGGACGACTAATGATTATTCTTCCAGAAAATGTTGAATCTAAATTTATTTTATCTCTTGTGAAGGATTAAGAAGCTACAAAATCTGGCATTAAAATTATTCATTAAATGCACTTTCTGTCGCTGTTACAGCTGCTTCTCAACTAGCGTCTGCAGTATGCTATGATATAGACAGAGCATTACATGTTTCAGAAGAACACTTTCAATATATATATATATATATATATCTATATATATATATATATATATATATATATATATATATAGAATTTGAATATTTTTTGGCCACACAAACAGATTTTGTTTTGAATCGATGCAACAGTTTCTATACCCTACTTCGATACAAAAATCAGTGTAGTTTCTTATGATATTTCTCTATGATCTAATAAATTGCAAATGCCATTCTGTAAAAACTGCGTTTTTAGACAGATTAGACAGATATCTCTCGACTGAGTGAGAAAATAGTTGCTTAGACATCCTTTACAACTATTGAAGGGGCGAATTTATTCTCTCTAACACAAGCTTAACTTCCTTCCTAGTTTATTCATATTCCAATCAAATAATAATATACAGGATAACTTAAGCTGGCATTGCTCCATGATAAGATGGCTAAGGGGCAAAACTCTACGAACCAAAGTAGAAACATCTCTCATATATTAATTATACAACTTGACTCGTGTGGCAAAAACTCGTCTAACGATATTGTAATCATGATAGATTGAAATCATGGAATGAAACATAAGAACTGCAATGATTTCAGGCATAGATTTATTTCATGTTGCAAATTATTTTTTACATCCATCCAATTTTTGTGATTTTTTTCTGGTATTGATGGATGTTACATTTTGTCAATTTACTATTTATGGATGTTGTTTAAAACAATTCATATACGTTATCTATTTAATGCTGAACCTTTACCTTATTACAAATTTCATTCAAAAAAATATTTAAGATAATTTTAAAATGAATTTTTTTAAATTTTCTTACAGTTTCTCATATATTTCATGTACCATCCTCGATTTTCATAGAAATTTTATAAAATTATTATGATAACTTTTTTTTCATAAAACTTCACAAAAATTTTAAATTAAAATTAAAAATAGGAAGAACTGTAATTTTTCCATGAATCTTTGACAAATACTTAATTAAATCTTTTCACACTCAATTATGGAAACTCTTTATTGTTTTGCTATATACATTGTTAGTGGTTAGCATATTTTTGCTAAAATGTACTTTGCTTTATCTGTGTTTAAAATGCTCTATTACTCTAAAAATAAAGGATATAATATGCAAGCTATTTTTATGTAAAATAATTGACCGTTTTTAATAAAAAGTGTAAAACTGATGTGGTTGAATCACAATCTGATTTAGTTCTTTTATCGGTTATGATGAACGAGAAAAAAATTAATCCTTTTTAATTTTTTTTTGATATACATTTTCTAGGAAAATGTCATTCATTCAATTAGGTATGGTAGTAATGCTAAAATTGTTTTAAATATTATTCTTATAGTATAAATTTAATATATTGATGTTGATCATTTAATTTTCTTAGTTTTAATTTTGTAAGAAAAAAAAATAAAATCATATACTAACTTACAATAACAAGAATATTAGAGGCATGAAGACGTATTTTTTATTTTTTATAAAAATGGTCATTAACTCTAATTTGGTATGATTCAGAAAAGTATTATATGTTTGGAATACATTTAGAAATATGTTAAAGAATTGTTGCATAATCAGTTGATTATAGTTGAATAATAAAAAAGTCTTATTTATTTTGCAAAAGTTTTAAAAGATGATGGTAACTTAGAAAGATAAATGCAATAGATTTTATAATTTTCTTTTTAAAATATTTCAATGCTACTTTTGCCTAATGCAAATAAAAAGAATACTCATGAGAAAACACGTGCGGCAGTGATGAAAAACTAATATAAAATTTTAAATCATTTCAATTTAAAGAAAAAGGAAGCATACCATAAAATAGCTGACAATATTATGGTGGCTATTGCTTTCCTCTATTTATTTTCTAAATTGTTTCCCTTATCACAAAGTTATTGAAAAAATGCATTCATTTCATTGATTTATATAATTGGCTTGTCAAAAAACATAATGAAAAAAGATCTAATGTAATGTTTTTCACTTCCTAGCTTGATTAAGATAATTACTCTATAATTAAAACAACGTGTTAAGATAAAAATGCAAACACATAGAAAACAAATTTATTAGCTTTAATTAACTTCTGAACTTAGGGAGAAAATTAATTCAATTGGATCAACTAGTTAGTAGAATGTTCATTAAAGCATTGCACCGTCAATAATTTGCTTGATTAAAATATTCTTCTGACAAATACATTTAGTTTTGGAATAAAAATAAATATAGTTGCAGTTCAAATGTTAAAAATAAAATTGCAAAAAATTATCTACTGTTTTAAATAATCAAAATGGCGGGAAAAATTTCTATTCAGAAAGTTCAAATTATCTGATTCATGGGAAAAATTTTAAATATAATAAATTTTTATTTTGGGAAGTGTTTGAGAATTGTATTAAATTTGCAAAGCATAATATCCAAGTATTCAAAGTAATAAAATCTAAACTTGTTTATATTATTTTGCAATATTTATTTATTTGTTTTGTTTTACTTATAAAACTCGATAAAAACTATTTTCTTTCTAAAAATGAAAAATAATAGCTGAAATCGTAGTCGCATCTACTTTACTTCTTATAGGAAGATAAGAAAAGTATTTTAAGAAATTTTACCGCTTGAGGTGCCTCGGGAACTTGATCATTTTGACATCCAGCTTGAAAAAGAAATTCGATTTTTTTCATTGTATATATATTTTTTTTCTGTACATTTTTTTAAACATACTTTGTTCCTTTTTTTTTTTGGTATTATTCTAATCATGCCTGATTTTAAATCGTTTAACTTTATTCATTAAATGTATATGTGAATAAATTAATGATAATGTGAAATATTGCATTCATGGCTGATGTTTCCTGTCACAATATGTTAAGAGAAACTATTTTACCGATATTTAGTAAATTCTTTTTATTCAACTTTTCATTACTATCATTTAAATAAATAATATCAAGTATTTTTCCTTTAACTAAAGTAGACTTGAATTAAAATATCTTTACTATAAAGACAATGATTTTTAAAGCAAGATTTATAAGCATATAGATAGGTTCTTAAAAAGTCATGAACTTCAATTGGAGATTCTGGAAATTGTTAGCATTGCTCCATTTATTTTTACTTCAAACATAAAATACACTCACATGTACATGACCTTTGATAAAAAAAAATAAAAAAAAAAAGCTTATGCTTTGAACGAAACATTTTCTTTATCGTAACCCTGGTCTGATTGTTATTGTATTTCATACTATTATTCATAGATTTTCCACTTCATTGCTTATTAAATTAATTTTTATCTGAATATTTGAATGCAATGTAGGATCCATAAAGACAAACTCAAATTATATCAAAAATCTAAATTCGACGAAAACGAGAGAGTCACTCTTCAGACAAATTATACTGACTAAAGTTGGCAAGTATTGCTTCAAATGTAACTATAAATATTTAAGTCAATTAACTTCTTAATAAGTGAAATGCATTTAATAAAACTAGAGAAAACAAAAAGTGCTACAACCGATGCTATACGAAATTTAAAGGTGTTGAAAGACTGAAAATTTTAATTTACTCCAGGGAAATTTGTCCTATTTAAAATAATAAAAGCTAAAAAATTTTAAGATCAAAACTGACATCGTGCACAAACAGAACTGATGTAATTTTTTCCTTCTTGTTTGTAACATGATTATGAATATATTTTCCGATAATAAACTTCCTTATTTTTCTTTTTCCCTCATTTGAAACAGTCTTAACCCAGCAAATGCAATTACATTTATTTAAGAGACTTCTACATTTTTTCACTTATGAAATAATTTTAAATGAAATGGAGCAATGTTTCAAATATATTTTAATAGTTTTCCTTTAAATATATTTTACTATACATTTATTATTTTTCACTTGCAAATAAATTTAAGTTAACAAAATTGGGAAGAACATATGTCTTCATATTTTACTGTTATAACTAAAAGTAGATTAAGATTTATAAAAAAAAATGTTCTTATAAATTGCGTTTACAGAATAAGTCTTAAAGTGTTATAATCTCAAATTAAAAATCCAATTCATTTCAAGTTGAAAAATTTTAACAAATTCTGTAATATATTAAAATTGTTCTCGGATATTTATTAATTTCTAATTCTGATAATCATCAAATTAAGACATTGGTTACCAAAATTTCTTAATCTTTACTTTTGGATAGAAATATTAAATGAAAGTAACAATTCAAATCGAGTAAATACTTTTGTGCAAATAATTTTTATTGGCGATTACAGATTTTTTAATTGCCATAGATTTTAATAATTTATGCCATTAAGTTCTTTAAATTGACGTTATAAATATTTTTATTATAAAAAAAAATAATTTTTATATAACCCTTAAATGAATAAAAAATTAACTTATTAAAATTTGCATGAGAATTTTTTTTACGAACATCATCTTGAGGACTTAAAATTATATATTTAAAAAAATCAGAGTTCAAATTAGCTCTCAAATTATTATCTATTAAGCTGTTTTGAACTTCCTGTAAAAAGTTAGGGGATATAAGATAATTATTTACAGTCATAAAATAACACGTGATTTAATTTAAAAATATGTGTTTATGTACTTATTGTATATTTAAATGCTTGGTTTTATATATATCTTACAATATACTAAACTTGATTGTATTAAACTTAATTTTGTAATAACATTGCTGAAAATACTTTAACTTTATAAATAAAATCCCTTCCAAATATATTAGTAAATAACTATGATACACTTTCTGAAAAATGATACTTCAAAACTATTAAACGTCTTGTAATTTACAACGTGTAATTTTATAATGGTAACAAAATCTCGTGATTAATTGATATATGGGGAACATGTTACTTAAGCTTTCATAGCCAATCTAACAGATTTTGAGTTCTAATAACGATACATTAGTTTAATATATTTCTAGCTAATTTTATAGTGTGCATGTAGATTTAGCATTCATTAAGTTCACCTAAATAAAAAAGAATATTTTTATCTCTTGAAATAACAAAATCAAAACTCCATAATGTATGCGACCTAAAATTCATAAATAAATGTTATTTTAATTTGTCTATGGTAAACATTGGAGCAGAATACCCTTGTGTATACGCTGTGTAATGAATAAGTATAAATGTAAATGGAAGACCCGAGAAGCTTGTTTAATATGCTTAGCTGGTTCTGCGAGTACAAGGCTAATTTAAATGTTAATCGTGTCTTAGCATGTAGAAAATGACACTCTAAGTAAGTTTACTTTCCAGTAACTGAAATGTGTATAGAAAACAGTAAAATGATTTTGGCTAACTATAAAGATTTTGTTTGTTAATTTTTTGTTAAGTAAGTTTTTGTAAAGTATTTATGTATACAAACAAAAATTATGCAAGATTGTTTTGTTTAAATGAATAATATGTAAAATTTCAAAGCATATTTAAATATATCTTACATTATTTGAAAATATAATTCTAAATATACTTACAATAGATTATATTTATTTTCTTTGTCACAATTAAAATTTTCTGAAGTTTCACATATGTTAAAAAATCAAATTTCTTTGAAGCAGATTTTTGATTTATATAATATGATGACAAGATTAGAGAGGGCATTTCCCCACTCGCTTTAGATTTATCAAAAAATGATACATACATAATATATGTGTATGTAAATTAATAATAATAAAATAATATACAACTCTTACAATAATTTCAAGTTAGATAGAATTTATTATTGGTTAGATTAAGTTAGAAATGATATTTTAAAAAATGTTGGAAAATATCTATTCTTAAATTTTAACAGAGAATGTTGATAAGGAAAACAACAAATATTTTCAACAGCTCTAAAGAAATTTTAAAATTAACTTTTAAAAATTAAAATTAGAAATTTTAATTTTCAAAATGTATTTGACTTAGTATTTTCTATTAGGAGTATTATAAGTTAAAATTTTATTCGTGAAAGAGATTACTACATCTTAACCTTCTTTATAATAATATAAAAAATCTAATTTCACGGTAAAATGGTGATTTAAATAGTTAATTTTGACAACTCATTATTGAAAACTAATCTATCATCTCATTATATCCATGGTTATAGTTAATGCACTGATTTGAAAAAAGTGCTATACAAAAAGTTTTATCAATTACAATGTAATCAAATTTTATCTACGGTTTAAATGAAAATTCTTTATGAAATCTCTTATCATACCACATTAGTTTATTATTATGCAGATAAATAATAATTTCCTTATTAAAATAAATTTATAGAATCATTATAAAAAATTGCGAATGAGTTAAGGGACATTTCAAGGGAATTATATTACTAAAATGAAATCTTATGTTATAGACGGTTACACATTTAACGTTGACCAATAAAACTCGTTAAATTTCTTTGTTCCCATTTAACTTTCTCTACATTATTTATGTAATTTATAGATACTTACTTAATATTTTAAAATTTAGTAATAATAATATTTCTCATAATTTGTGCATACCTTACACACTTACTATAATTAAATCTTCCTGCTATTAATTTTCATATTTTCACGTAATTCTGCGAATTATTTAGCTGTGAAAAAATTTTCTAGTATAATTTAAAGTTAGTTGATACTCTTTATTTTTTTAGGTTTTTCAATGAGTCATCGTCATGAAGTTCTCCGTGTCATTCATTATCTTAAAAATATTTTTTAAAATGTGTTAATTCATAAAATACCTATAGTTAAATGAGTTTCATTTTTTGATTAATATATAAAACTTTCTCAGGTTTTGAATATATATATATATATATATATATATATATATATATATATACAAAAACTTATATATATATATATATATATATATATATACATATTATATATATATATATATATATATCCATGTATGAATGTTTGTATACATATTCATCTATACTTGTACATATGTACCATTTTAATCGCATTTATTTTGTCGACATTTTTATTAATAAATTAACTATTCGTGTAAGGAATTATTTAAGAAATGTGGAGGCACTGTGAGCTAATGATGTTACTCTGACTTCCCCACCACAAAGAAACAAGAACTCTATATTTCACGCTTCTCTTTATCTTGGCATTTCGTTGACTATTATTTCCGCTCCACTAATTTCGGGGAAGCACATACCATCAGTACTTAGTGGAATGTTCTCCTCCCATTCACGAACATTTTCTTTATTATCCCCCCCTGAAGCGGGTGTGCCAAGAATTATCAAATCTCGCCACCTCTTTTATTTGACATATTTATGCTGGAGCATCCGCATTTATCTCATTTTAATGCTGTTCGGTCATTTGTGAATTATACAAAAGTTGGCATCAAAAAAGCAAATTCAATGAAGAACATAGGAAATTTAATGTCTCAACATTTTCCTCAAATTAATGATATAGGTTTTGCTTAGTTTATAAGCAATTTGATTTATGGGAAATTTGAGTATACTCTCTACTTTTCTTGCACTTTCTTGGAAACTTATGATTTAGGAAGGGTTTCCTTTTCACAACGTTGTTGCAGCACTGTTGTAGATTTTTTAGTTCACTTTAAATCCACAAATTTTATGTTAAATTTGTTAAAATATAATGCAAGCATTATTCTTAATGTATATCAACACCACAAAGATACTTTTATTGATAATTTCTTTTCGTTTCTGATTAATAATGGTCAAATATTCATTGCCGAAGTATCTGTAAATGTTTTTAGCTCGTTTACATTAGAAGGTTATTTTATATCACTTTAACAAAGTATGACGCTCCAGTCATCACTATCTTAATCACAATTTATTACGAGAATCATTATTTTAACATTTTATATAAAACATCCTAAATTTATTTAGAAATGAAAATATAATGACCGAATTTATAATTAGATAAATGCCTCCTACTAATGGGCATACTACAATAAATAAATCACGAATGTGATAACAGACATTTCAATAATCACAATTATGTGATTTTCGCTTATTGATAGGATTTAATCAGTTGTTATTAGTGATATGCAGCGAATCACCCCAGTTTCCATCGTCATACGTATTACAGTAAAATTATCGTTATAAATATTTTGTAATTCAACTTTCAAATATTCCTAGCTAATTTTATTGTTATATTAATATTTTTCATTTTTAATGTATATCTACATCACAAAAAACTTGATTACGACTATTAAAAAAACTTGGTTATCATTTAAAAAATTAAATTTCTTAATTTTTATCAAAATCTCCTTTATTTTTACCATTTGAGGCTGCTTTTGAAAGAAAGTCTATTAATTTCCAGGAATAAATTTACGTGTACAATCAACTTTTAAAAAAGTACAAGAAACTTTGCATATTAGCAACTAAAGTAGTTCGATAAATTCGTTCAGTAATTTAAAGTAAATGTTCTGAATTTTGCTATATATATATATATGCATTGTTTAATCAGTAAACAACATACTTTATTAAAATGAAAGCATTAATAACAGCTTCTTAAGAAGCTTGTTTTATATTACTTATTATGTTGCTTTATGAAAATTTCCTCTTTTCAAATTGCAGTGCTTTATATTAAACTTTTTCATAGAACAGTACTTTTTTTATTATTTCAATAAATTTAAGAATCTAAAATAATACAAAGATTATAAGCTTATTTCACAATATTCCAGAAAATGTGTTATAATACAAATATTTGAAAACATTTGACTTCTTGATTAAGTATGCACAGTAATACTTAATCAAGAAAGCATAAATTTAAAAAATATTTGTATCACAATTATTTGCTGCTCATGACTTAATTAGAGGATGTAAGAGAGAATGTAACTCAAAATAATTTTTTGTTTCTTTTTAATGATTTATTAGGATATGAGAAAAATCATTGTGTAATTTATTAGAATTTAAGGAATGCATTTTAAATGACCGAAAATGTAAAATCATTTGCTTTATTTTGGTATGATTGCGATTTTATATATCTCATTTAAGGACATATTTCCTAAACAGTATTAATATGTAAAAGCTATTTTATTAAGGGTATTATTTCCTTGTAATTAATATAGAAATCTATAATAGTTTTTACATCCATATTTGCAGAAGCAAGTGGAGAAAATCTGATACAGCCTTTGAAATTTTACATTAAATAGCTTTAACTGCTCGAAAAAAACTAAACAGTTATTTAATTTTAGAGCAACATCTGTTTAACAAAAATTAAATGTAGTTAGTTTAAAAAATTT
Source organism: Latrodectus elegans (assembly GCA_030067965.1). Lineage (NCBI taxonomy): Eukaryota > Metazoa > Arthropoda > Arachnida > Araneae > Theridiidae > Latrodectus > Latrodectus elegans. Next base: position 73,152,956 of record CM057809.1, on the reverse strand, counting down.
AACTACAATTTTAATCACTTTGGTATTAAAAATGCCGATTTCATATGCCTTAAATATAGTCTTTCATTAAACATTCTTTCTCTTGAATTAAAATGAAACATAGTCTGTTATACGGAGATTGCTTTTCTGATGTATGTATATATGCATATGTTTCCCAATTAAGATTATTTGAGAATATTTTAAGCAAATATAAAAACAATTTTTGCTTTAAGTGCAACCCAATGGGAGAATTTCGTTTAAAAAAATACATTATTATTCTAAGCTATTTGATTATCTATGGAAAATAAAAATTACAAGTTATGGTAAATAGCTGAGAGAGAAAGCAGATAATGCTAGAAATAGATGGAATTATTTGTTAATTTTAATTTATGTACCCTTGGAAAAATTTTAAAAGTAAAACAGAAATGTAATTTTCCTTTCAATTATGTTATTGACGCCAAAATCAAATAAATTTGAATCGTAAAACATGAATGGTTAAGAAAATGTGTTTTATAGATTTTTCTAATCATGAATTTTGGAAAATGCAACTTTTTAAAATTACATTAACGTATTTGTGGATAGAAAATTGAATCATCTTTTCAAAATAAGTCCTGAAAACATGTTAATATGTTTCTTTCTAAATTATTCACGTTCAATATTAGCAGGGATGTTTTTGCGTGAATCATTCAAAAGCGTTTGGAATTCTATAATTAAATACGCAGTTTTTAAACAAGATCACAGAAATAATTACTAAGTTATTTCTTAAGAATGGATTAGTATTTATGTTTTAATTTTACACTTATATTAAATATTCTAATATTTGAAAATTTAAATTATATTTACTCTCATTGAATAACAATACTTTTAAAAGATTGTGATCTATAAAGTGAAAACAATAATTTACAACATTTACAACTTTCATTTTATTCTTCAAATATATATATATATATATATATATATATATATTAGTTTAGTTTTTATATGCATAAATTATTAAATTATTATAATATGAGACTACTACCTATATTTGAACCTATCTTTAGAGCTTTTAATGCCATAGTGACAAAGCTATGCTCTTCAATACAATTCGATCAAGCCACTGACTGCTTAATTGAAGTGAAGCGAGCCTAAAACGTAATTTTACGTTTTTACATTTCAAAGGTACTGGGTTTGATACCCGATATAGTGGAAGATCATCATGTTGTTAAGAATAAACACTAAGCACGACCCTTATCCGTTCATTTTGTGTCATGTGATCACAGGTCAGGAGCGGACCTCGTCTAATGTATGTAAAAATAATTAAATTATGGAACAAACGGTGGTCTGCGTTTTCTTAGGATTTCTGGTTTCCTCACTTACCTTATTTTATCACTGTTTTTTCGTTAAAACTTGAATTAATTTTGCTGTACAGAGCTGGAATCAAGTGGCATGTGCTCTGGTCATCAATTTAGCTGTTCGTATCCTCAATTCTCAACTAGAGACTCGATAATTATATTGCTTCAAAACACAATTTAAACTACAGACACTGATCTAATTTGCCCTTCTATGCAAAAGATGACGGTTCTGCGACTAGTAAACTAAATTGTATTTGCTGTATATCATTAAAAAAACATTCTCTGTTATTATGAATCTTAACATCTGCCATTAAAAATAAGTCCAATATTTTTATGTTTTGTAAAATGGTGTGTGCCTAATACTAGTTTTCTTCTTTTTCATTGAAATACTTTGTATTGTTTATTAGTAAAATTAATACAATAGTGATGAGAATTCTTAAATTATACTTATTTCAGAAATCCCTTACGATTTTATCATACAATTTTAAATATCTAATTACATTGATCTAGATATTGCAAATGTTTCTTGAGAAAAATCTATTTCATTATTTCTACTTATATAAAAACTAAATTGTTTTCAAGAAACCTTTAATATACATCCTTCTCTTAAAATATATCATAATCTTCTTGCAATCTCAAAGTGGACGTACTCCAAAGTCATTCTACCATCTTGATACTCAGAAGGAAAAGTATGTCGAGTTTTTCTTTTTAAAGTTGATATCTTGTTTTAAACTTGACTTTCGCTGCTGGAGGTTCGATAAGTTTAAGAATAAGGTAACCTTATAGAAAGTATTCCCACTGCACTGAATAAAAATGAGAAACATGTTGAAAATGTACGGAAGAAAAGTGAGAGGATATTTCATTCTAAGGTGTGGAAAAGCTAGTTTAGGTGCCTTCGTGTTTGGTGTTGAAACTGCTTTAGGAGCATATAGTTTAAACTCTTTCGTCTAGTATTCATAGTTTTTGCTATGGTATAAGAAGCATTTTAAAGGACGAATATATTCCAATAGATACAGGAGTAGATGAACTCACTTTCTTCCAAGAATAGTTGTGATTTTTGGATTATCATTGGATTTTCTGATACTGTCCTTTACTTATTTTGAATTTATCTGAATAAAGTTTTGAAAAGAATATTTTCGCAAGGTACAAAGGTACAAGGTACTCTTTTTAAATAAATTTTATTTCTGTATTATGCATGTGCAGCAAATTATATATATATATATATATATATATATATATATATATATATATATATATATATATATATATATATATATATATATATATATATATATATATATAAAAATTTTATACCTCTGAAATATTTTAATTTTTACATTTTTATAAATTTCTGCCTATAGTTGAGGAATTAACCATATGAAATTTTTAATCTGTAAAAGTCATGCTTTTTCCCAGTTTAAACTAAGACTTTCTAATTCTTCTAAATACTCATGATATAAACCCAGAAAAGAGTAAAATTTTAATTTAATTTTATTCAGGAATTATTTCATTTTTCTTCCTAAGCATCAGATTTTAGTAATGTGTTTAATATTTAATCATGTTTTGCATTCTCTAATGCAGTTAGAAGAATAATTATTAGAAAAACTAAATTATGTAAGAGTAATACTAAAATACTAAGATGTAAAATAATGCACTTAGGGAAATAGAACCTCTTAGATTTAATCAAGTAGATGTTTATTAACATTTTTTTTACAGAAACTGTATATTTAATCCATAATTTTCATGAATAGTTTTCTCTAGTCAAAATACAGTTGTTGTGACTTATCCTTCATCTGTCTGACGAAGGCAGATCATATCCATCGAACCGCTGATACTAAGGAAGTCGAAGACAAGAAGGGGGGATGAAAATGTGTCCTCTTTGGAAACCATTGCCAAACAGTCTACAATGTGCTCAGTGGAAGCTTGCTGAGCTTGGCATTAGTTAAAATATTTTTACTGTATTATCACCTGCAGACTCTGGTATTATATATCTTTAAATAGATAGTTTAATTTTTCGTAATTGTTTTTGGTTTAGGGAATTCAGATTACTTCAAATAGACTTCTTCATGACTTGTCAATGCATTAACCTAAGTTATGAAATACTTAGATTTATATGTTTATAAATGATTTCTTATCGGCTAGGAATATGATTGATTGAAATCACTATACAGGTGATTACTTTATTTGCACTTAATTTATGGCTTTGTAATAATAGTATCCTCGACTGAACTACTTTGACAAAAATGTGGTTAAAAGCGTACGTGTATATTTTCTTATGTAGGGCTATTATTTTCTAATTATTTGTAAAAATTAAAGTTGGTGAAAGTTATTTATTAGAACAAGAATTCAAGTTTTCAGAATCTATTATTTAAGGTATATGTTCTTATTCTGCCTGAGACAATCTTAAAACGAAAGCAAAAATTAAGTTACAATTTTATTTTTGATATGCTTACTATTTCCACTCTTTTAAAATTATCATTACTTGATATACATCGTATAGAGTTTAAAAAAAGGATTTCATTAAGAAGTCCTTATTATTCTAGCATGGGAAATAATGATGAGAGATACTTCTTAAAACAATTTCTTGTTTTTAATAGCATCTAAAGGCAGAGAATGACATCAGAAATAATAAAATAACAAATTTATTTTTACAATTCCTGTTAACATACAACTTAAAAGACTGTGATTTAGCTTTGTTTCACTGGGTTAACATAAAACGTCACTAAGTCAACTAGAAGATCTCTAGAGTAAATTTTTTTTCGATGTGCTTGCTAATGGAACGTCCTATGATCATTTTGAGTCGAAAGACCATCGATCTTGAAAATAAAGTTGTAGATTTGAACTCTGATGTTGTTAGACTAGAATATAAATCCATTGGATCAATTTTAATAAAATGCGCTTATCACTAAGAAATTAAAAAAAAATAATTGCATAAAAATTGATTTGGGATTAATATATAGCTCAAACAATGTTCATAATTCATAACAAACTTTGTATACTCTGAGATTCTGATTTGTTGGTGGCAAATATGGTTCATAGTTATGTGACTGTATTTTCTCTTTGACTATTCAAATGTAATATATTCATTATATGGTTTTGATTAACTGTATATTTAAACCCTTCATTAAAGTCTGAAAAAGAATAAAATTTTATTTCTAAAAGTTTACATCAAAGCATAATAAGTTAGTTAAACTAACCATTTAATGAATATTGCTGAAAACTTCCTTTTTATACACACAGAATAATCTATTTATTTCAAATATATCAGATTTCTCAACAGTAATTTTGTTATTTTCTCGTTTAGTTATTTTCATTAAATCTTTTTAGCAATGATGTAACTGTGACTTCACACATTGAAATAAATTATTTACAATTTAAACCGGCAAGTTAGTTTAAATTTCATAAGCAATTTAAAAGTTTTTTTCAGATACGATTATATGAACATTTCGATTTTATGCATTACTTATATTGCAGATGTTTTGTACTTTATTATCTTCTAGTATTTATAAGAAAAACTATTTTGTCTCTTTCGAATTTTTAGTATTGATTTTAAGTGTATGTTTTTTTATTTTTAAGGAATATTATGGATAATTTTCTTATCTTTCTAAACCTTATGTATTAAATTGTGTATGTTGTGATATTTTCACCTTCGATAAACATGGTTGATGTGCATAATGATTTCATAAATTTTGACAAAGTTGTTTATCACAACAAAATCTCTTTTGACTGGATATTATTATTTAAAATATTTTGCTCTAGAGCATATTTTGATGTCTATTTCTACCTAGTATATAGTTTTAAAAGATCATCCGGATGGATTTGTGACGATGTAGTTATTACGAAAGAGAATTACAATATTAATTCTATCTTATACCTGGGTCTATATTTATGTATCTATATGCAAGTTTAGTAGCAGAAAACAAAATAATAACGAGTATTCATTTTTAATAAAATAATTATCACATTAAATTTAAAAATTAGGAAGTTTAATCCCTTCAATAATTCGCTTTAATGCACAAAAAAGTTTTCTAATCACAAATTATTATTGAGAACTAACTATTATATTATAAACTCTATCAACTATAATACTTGTTGAGAGAGTTTATAATTGTACTCAACATCTAATATACACACTAGGATCATCACAAATTTTATTTAATAATTTGCAGATTTAAATCAAAAATTTGTTTCTGCTCAGATAATCAGTAAAAATATCTTTACAAAAGAATAGTTAAAATTATAATTTAGGAAAATACTCATAATTATATGTCAATATATAAATTGAATAATCATGTTGACCTTAAATAGAGTACTTGTTAAAACTGTATAACAACATTCATAATATTAAATAAATCGGCTATTTTGGCAGTATGAAATCTTAATGGGAGAATGCAATAACAATGGTCGGAAAAGTGTGATATATCTCACTGTGTTTAATCTTTTAATCAAGAAAATCTAATTGTGATATCCTTTTCCATATGAAATTGCTAAGATAAATTTTATAACAAGAAAAACTCTTGAAAATTAGAAAATTTTTTAAACATTTTAATATGCATTGGTTAATAAAATTAAATGGGATTGCTTCTGCTCCCATTAAGTTAAAATACATAAATTCTTTATGATAAATTTATTATATATACACACATTAAAAGTGTGTGAAATAATATCTCTTACTTTAATTTTCTTTAAATGTAAGTGTACTCATTTTCCTGCATTACAAACCTCATTTGGGAACATTTTACTTAACCTTCCTTAATTTATTTAGTAGTTTTACAATGTTTTACACTTTAACGTCAAAGTTTAGTACACTGAATCATTACATTAATCTAATTTCTGTCTAATATTTTGTCTTACTAATTGTTTAATAGGAAATTCTCCCATTTTTCTTATATCACATCACCTATTGCTTGATTCATCAGTTTTGAATTCTAATTAGTTTTTGGTTGAGACATCAATTCTCGAATGCATTCATCATTTTACATATCGTTTACCTCCAAATAATTTAATTTCTAGCACAAGAAGAGATTGGAGAAATAATTACTAATAGCTTGTTTAGCGTCATTTTCTAAGGCAGGGAAATATTATTTTCCCTAATTAATTTCAAAAGCAGTTATTAGCGCTCAGTAAATATTGTTTATGAATTTAACCCTTTAACTTTTAGTGATCGAAAAGTATATTTGGAGATGTTTTCTTAATGCATATACATTCTTGTAGAAACTTGGTTCCATTGGTTAATTATAAGCCAAAGTCTAAAGTTTCTTTCTAGAGATATGTTGCATGAATATTAATTTTAAAAATTTGCATTGTCTTATCAATGTATATATAAGCAAGTTTATTTTTAATTTAGGAGAGCAGTCATCTATTTTGATAAAAATCAATTCAAAACAAAAATTATTTAGTTTGGATTTAATTCAGTAGGTGCAATGTGTTATCATCGTACGCTCTTTTAATCTGTGCATAATATTATAAATTTATGAGTAATTCAAAATCCATAAAAAAAACTACTCAAATAAAAACCTTAAAATTAGAAAAAAATATTTTCAATGATTCTATGCCTGATTTTTTCTAGGTATTATTTATTACTAAATAACCCTAGTTTAATAGACAGTTAAAAAATGCAAATATTTTTTATGATATTTTAAAATAATGCGTATTTTTTTTCTTTTCTTTATTCTGGAAATACCAAACAATGTTTAACTGATTATTTGATTAAATATTCAATTTCTGATATTGAATACTTTTATAGATAAAAAGTAATCTATTTAAAATATTCAGTTTAAATGAATAAAAACTTCGTAACTGAATTTGTTACTGAAATAAATAACCACAGATTTTAAGAATTATAATTAACAAAATGTCTAATCGTTGCTTCATCGTTTAATGCTGATAAAATTAACAAATGCTCTTGAATGACGTTGAGTCCAAAACAAACGGCTTAATTTTACGATTGATTTAAATATAATTCATTTTTAATACACATAAAAGTAAGAATATTTAGTTATTTTTTTTCTTTTCATTCATTTCTATTTTTTTAATAATTTGTCACGTTTCAAATATTATGCTTATGTTACATGATTTACTGGAAATATTTTAATAAATCTTTCCTCTTAAAAAAATATACCTAGTTATGGATAAAAATAACTCAAGTTCGTAACAATAATTTTTATTTGAATATTTTGCTAACGTTACATGAATGAAAGAAAAGTGGCTTAATAAACAAATGTATAACAATAAATATAATAATATACATGCTCTATTCATGTTAATATGTTAATTATGCTCTAGATTAACTCAAAGTTAAAATTAAAAAATAAGAATTTCCTTACAATGAAAAACGTTATAATGAGATTTACTAAAAACCATTTATAACCTGAGAAAACTATAAACATTTTTAGAATGAGAAAGTACAAAATGATCATATATTAGTGTTTTCTGTTTTTTTTCACCTTCTTATGCATAAGAAACTACTAAAAAATTTTCGTTTGATTTTAAAGATGAAATTTAAACTATAAAAGAAACAAATAATTTATAAGAATAAATTTTAGGCTTCATTTTTTAGTGTTTTTTACAAATGACAGACATAGAACTATATATTTTCACATGCAATATTAATGTAACACAATATATGATGTTATTAAATTTAGAAGTAGAGAGTATTCATAAAATAATGTGAAGAATATGTTAAGACAATTTTTTTACAAACGTGAATGCATTTTTTAGGTGGAATATAAATATAAAAGAGGAATAATACTTCTATTGACCAAATTCTTATAATGGTTTAACATTACAAAAACATTTTTTCTTGAATATTCTGTAGTATTAATAAATAATCTTATTATGGTAATTATTTTACTTAAGGTTACACGCTTTTTTAATTAACTTTATTAATGACTTTTAAGAGAATAGGTAAGTTATTTTGTCTTTAAGTAGTATTTATTTTCATACCAAAATGATTTTAGCATTCATTTTTATTAGCTTGAATACAGAATTCTTATTAGATAAATAATTATCATGTATTTAATATAGCTATTAAATTATTCGCAACTTTCATTTCATTCCCATTATTGCACACGCATTTCTTTTATTTTTATGGCATCAGATTTTAATATTTATAAAAGATCTCAGGAAGATTATACAGAAATTATGGAATGGTTTTTGATGATATAATTAATTACTTCCAATCTTCATAACTTTAGATGAATTCCTGAGATATGTAAATTTGTAAAGAGCTCCAGTAATTCTTTATTAATGAAATATTCATATTCATTTATTAATGTAAGGAATAAATTTTGTATGAGTTTTCTTTTATAAAATAAAAATGCAGTTGTTTCTTCTTAATTATCACAACATTTTTTTTATTTCTAGGTAAGTCTATTCACATCATTAAGTTGGATTTTAGTTATTGGAATTTTCTGCAGTAGGGTAAGTATGTATGAAATTTTAAGATATATATTTTAACAGAGATCACTATAAGAAGTTATAATTCTAATCAATGCTTACTAAAATGCTTATTAAACTTTTTAATTTATTAGTTATTTTATTTCGTTAATTGCGAATAAGTTTATCCAAAAGTATACAGCTTTCTTTTTAAAAATTCTTTTTTTAAAAATTAATTTATTGAATTATTTCAGGGAAACTAATGACAAATTTCATATTCAATGAAAATACGAAAATAATAATTAATTTTAGCTAAAATTGTATCATTACTAAAATTTTTTACGTTACGAAAAGTTTTCTTAAACCATATTTTTAACGTAGAAATTAATACTCAAAATTATAACGTACATTTTAATTCGTGATAAAAAACAATTTAGACAAAAACTTTTATATTTTACATAATAATGACAATAAATTATATTTTATATAACTTCCTTATTGGCAGCACATATAGTAAGATGAATAATTTATTTATGTTTTGCATATATATAAATCATATAGCTATTGCTATTTTAAATTTATTTATGAGGTCATATATAAAACTGAATTAGAAGTTTCCAAACTAAACCACTTAAGTTTGAATAAATTACATAAACACACTTTAAAAATAAAAAAAAATGTAAAACTATTTTCAAAGTAAAAAAAAAATGTGTTATTAAATCAAAATCCCACTTATACAAACATTTTAAGAAATTTATTACAAATTTCATATAATATCAATAATAAGATTAAGTCAATTAATCAACATAATTACTTCTTTTAAAAAAATTCTCATATGTTTTATGTTTTTTGCAATCAAACATGGTATAAGTATTTAGTCATTTTAAATATAAAATATCAACTTTTGAAGAGTTAAAATTATTGCACTGGAAAAGTATCACTTTTATAATATAATTAATGTTATTAAATGTAATTGGTTTTCTTTTGTTTTAATTGTACGCTTGAAAAATATAACCAGTATATAAAATATTAAATTTGTGTGTGTTTGGAGTATAAATGCTTAACTTCAAGAAAATATCTTAGTAATTTAATCAAATTTAATTTTGTTATTAGTTTGAGTCTCATACTTAAGATTTAAACTATTACATTTTGAATATTTATGAATTCACCAATATTTGTTTTCATGAATCTTTTCAAAAATACCGATAGTATATTGAATTTTAATGTCATAAATTTAATTTATATCATATATTATTTTTTCAGTGAAAAGTTAATTATAAATTTTATCTTTTTTCCTTCAAACTATCTCTGTCTAATTAACTAACTAACTAACTATATATATAAATATATATATATATATACATATACATATATATATATATATATATATATATATATATATATATATATATATATATATATATATATATATATATATATATATATATATATAAGAAGCCTGTAGGTGTAGTATTAGTGAATTGCACTTCCAAGGTACTAGTCTAAATTTCCATCCTCGAGTTGGACATGTCTTTCAATCTTTCAGTGAATAAATAAAACTATGAACCAAACATGCTTGGGAATTGAACTCATGAGTTTTTGCGTTAAACTGATCACCTAACCGGGTCATATGCTTCGAACTAACCCGGTTAGGTGATCAGTCTGAATCATTGGTCTAGAAAACAGATATGGGCACTGTAATCGTTCGTCCCATGTAGGTTATCGTGCATTTCAGAGTAGTAGAATATGAATGATACTTGTAACATTTGAATGAAACATAAAATTATTTAATATCAGGTCGTATCACACACATAAATATTTTTTCTCAATTTTAATTAAAAAAATTTGATTGCTTATTAATAATGCAATTTTGCCTTTTATTTCAATTCCGTAGGAAAAATAATAGAAACAGATTTTTTTTTTATGTTTCATAAAAGTGCTTACAAATATTGAGGCTCAAAATCTATGCTATTTTTGAGGATATAAATTAGATTATATAAGGCTTCTAAATAAAAAAGTATCTACAAAATTTATATAATTGTAGGATCGACACACGCACTTATAAATTTTAGAAAATATTTCTGAGAAATCACAATGAAATTTTATTTGTATAGTACCAATCAAAGAGTATTCAATCATACTTTTGATCATTTTTAACTATCTTTTAAATTCCTTCTAGATTTGTTTATATTTAAAGCACATTTTTTTTTTAACTTTTTTAAATATTGGGCTGAATAATAATTAATTTTTGTAATATTTATTTTTTATTTTAATACTGTATAATTATTAGTATTTTATATAATTTCCTATATTTATTCTTTATGGTTCTTTAACTAAATTATCACTAAATATCACTTTAAAAAATTACTTCAGTAATGTCAAAAATTACTCCAATAAACATAAGGTGGTTCCAAACATATTTCATTCTTAAAAAGAAACCTCACGTGTCAAAAGCCAACTTTACAGTATGTGTGGGTACTTAAAAAATTAGGAGTTTATTTTTTTTAATTTCCTTTATATTATTACAATTTTTATTAAATTTTTGCTCCTTTCAAGCTGCTTCTCGAGTAATTGTCAACTGGATATATAATCTCAAATTAGAAATATTTAACTCATTAATTCAAGGAAAAATGAATTCACAAAAATTTTTTTTCTGAATAATATGAATTAAATGATATTTATAATAACAATATCAACAAATTTAGTTTCGCGGATAACTGTTTTAGTGAATATTTCAGAGCTTAGTAAAAGAGAACTTTATGACAAGTGAAAGAATTAAGCAGAATGCTTAAGCAAAAGATTTTACTCTGGGAGGGTTATTATTCCCATGTGTTAGATGAACTTCCCTGACTCTAAAGAGAAGTTATGAAGCTAAAATTAGCAATTTATGTTTCAAACTCTTTTCTAGACTTCAAGAGAATAATATTGCTGTGGATTATTAAAAACTATAGTTTCAAAGTACTTCTCTTCTTCAAATACTAACAAAACTTACCGTCAACAAATTTCTAAGATTAATATATATATATATATATATATATATATATATATATATATATATATATATATATATATATATATATATACATCTTTCAAATAATCATACTGCGGTAGACAGCTATAAATGTTCCTGTTCTGCAGATATAAAGCTTCCTATAACATTCGACTAGGGACAAAGATGTTAATGGCCCAATGGCGTGATAAACCTTCAGAAAAGAACGCATTCTTTGGATCATTCTACTTTTCCAGAAGTTCTCAAAGGGCTTTAAAGGAAGCGTTTGACTTTCTAAGAGCATTATAGTTTTCAATACTCATTTTTTAATATTTCATAACACCACAATTTAAGGAAAGAGACTGTGCTTGCATTTCTCTTGCCAGTGAAATGGAATAGGTTTTACTTTTTAATTCAAGTTAGGAAAACAAATTTCGAGAAGCAAATGAGGAAATATTTAATTTTGGATTGTTATTCAAATTTTATGCGCAGATTTTATCTGAGCAAACAAAGTTTGTCAACATTTATATTTCCATTAAAGTACTTAAAAAAACATTATAAATTTACTATTTTATATCTCAGGTTAATATTTTCAGAGGTAACGACTAATGTAATCCATGCTAATGTATTTGATATTACGATATATAAATAATGTAAATATTAATTTTCGCGATCGTTTTTTATTTAATTTTATGTTTAATTTTTACAAGGCTTGATTTATTAAACACTTAATTCTAATTCCGCTACCAATTTAGCCATTAATTTGAAAAGGTAATGATAAGATTAATGCGAGAAGAGTAAGGGACATGGTATGCAATGTTTATTAACATACAGAGTTTATAAAAATTATATTTCTTTATTTTTGATCATAAGTAAAATAGACTTTAACAAGTCTTATATTGAACATTTTTGAAACTCATATTTGTACTTAAAACTATTTTACATATTTAATTTTATAAATAGAATTTTTAAAGTACATCCATTACATTTTATAGTTTTTTTCATGTTTTTAATGATATTTATATATTTTTATTTAAACTGTTCAGTTTTTAAATTATTTATTGAGTTATCTCACAAAATTATTTCTTTGATTTGACATTAGTGTTGCTAAAAATTGAGGATTATTGCATGAGTTTTCACTTTAATTGTATGAGTGATTTATTAACATAATATATTTATCAGCAAATATAGTTATATATGATATGAGAAATAAAGTCTCTCGTACTTTTGTAAAATGTATTTAATTGTGGAAGAGTTCTATTGGAAGTTATTATATGGTAAAAAATGTTCGCTATAAATTGCTGTCACGAATCTAGAAGCATATGAAAATTTAATAGTTAATTTATTTTAAAAATCAAAATCTTATTTAAAAATTAATCTTATACGAAAATATTCACCGAATAAAAAATACTTGACAATAAAAAATATAATTAAAATAATCATCTATAAAATTACATGAGATTTAGTACTCTCCCATACACACACATATTTTCTGAATCTTGTGATACACATACAAAATGATAACACTAACGTGAAAATATTCTATATAAATGTATATTTCTCTTTCCTTTTCAGTTAAAAGTCAGTAATGTAATTTTGTGTTAATATCATTCGGTGTACATCATTTATTTTTTGCTTGCCTACGAAGTACTTAAGAGAAATAAGTTTAAACAGTTAAAGCGCATTTATAAAATTTTTTAAAATTTAAAATAATACAAAATAATTTTTTTAAATATTTTAAGTAAATAAAAATACATTGTTTATTATAAGAGTATTTATTTTTACCGTTTAATTTAGCGTATGCTGCTAATCCAAAGTTTCTTATGCCACGAGACAAGTTCACTGATTAATTTTTGCCCTAACTTAACTTCCCAAAAAAATTTAATTTAAAAGTCCCGTGAAGAATTAGCTATAAAGGAAGTTGCCACTGCTCCTCAGAAACTAGAAATCTTTGAAGTGTTAACTGCGAGAATCTTCTAAAATAATACAGTGAAGTGAAAACCTTCCCTACCCCTCTCTCGCACTCTGAAGCATGGAAGCGGTATTCTCCCCCCCCCCCGTTTCCAACATCCGTGTCATTTTCTTGAACCCATTAAGACTATCTGGGCTATTGATTACCAGAGGGAGGTATAGACAGGGTGATGTTCGTCCGGGGGATATCCTGAATGCCTTTCGAACTTGTGTCTCGGAAAGAGGGTGGGATATAAATTGTAGAGATTTAACAAATATTTATAGTTCCACAGATATAGCTGAGGTGGTTTTCAAATATTCACAAGATGTCATGACTAAAGGAAACTTTGGATTTTGAGAGTGTCGCATACTTGGTGGCATGCATACCCGCTTGACAGCTTCTGGAGTATATACTCTGCCATCGTTTGTAACGTTTATTGAAGAATTTTACTATGCAATTGAGGTCGCACAGGAAAGTCATTAATGTTTGCTGGGAAATCTCTTCATAGATTTACATTTTCTAATTTTGCTTGTATGTATGTGAGACAAAATTCTAAAGAACCTCTGCATATTTAACATGTATTGCCCACTAATTAGATGATATGTAATAATAAAAATGACGTAATATTTATCAGTGCTTGAATTTTAGGAATTATCATTTTATTTCTTATCACTCTTTCAAACACTGAAATTTCAAACACTTTTAATTAATATTACTTCACTCAAACTTTAAAAAGACTAAAATAGCATTATATAAATTAAAATGGATCTTTAAAAAAGAATTTATGTCACGTTTGATGTAACTATTTTCTATTTATAAAATATATTTTAAAACTTTTATTGCATTTATAATAATTTTTTTTTTTTTTTTTTTTTTTTTTTTGCAATTAACGATTTTTGTGTAAAAATACTCAGAAATATTGAAAATGGAAAAAGAATTGGCATGGAAAAAAAAAAAAGAAACTAAAAATCATATTTTATGAATAGTAAACCATTTATAACGTTCGGAACGTGCATTTTTTATTTGAATGATCAATTTATTTAAATAAATTGTAGCCTATGAAGTGTGTAAAATAAGCCTACATTTACTACTTGGAATATTAATCATTAATGGATAATTAGTTTGGAAAATTAGAATAGCCTTAATGAAAGAAAAGATTGTTCAATTTGTGGTTTAGTGTGGTTGATATAAAAACTAAATGATTGTTATACTTTCTAAGTCCATATCCTCTGTTGCCCATACCAAAGTAGATAAATACCGAATTTCTAATTTGTACGTTTGCTTCACTGAGTAGAATGTTTGCGCTCAAGATGCTAGAAATTCCATCCAAGAAATAGAAATCCGCATTGGTTATCACTGAAACTTACACTACATTTAGTGATGTTAAATTTTCAATAAGCTGCAAATGAGTTAAAAATTTATTGGAAAATGTTTTGAACTAGATTTTCTTTACTTCTTCTTTTGGAGATATTGGTAGTAATTTAATTTGTTGCCTTCAGTTGATATGCATATATACGGAATTAATTTTATAAAATGTGTCAGCATATTTATTTTAATTAAAATGAATTTGACAAGATTCCCTATATCAAGTAAGGGGGATTTCAAAATAATATTAATTAAATAATTTGAAAAAGTATTGTTTATTTTCTGATGTGTGCACAACTATCGTTTCAACGTAAGTTACCTGACGCTTAAATGGTAAGATGTCGTAAGAGTTTGTTCATATATTTGACAAATTAGTTTGCAGTTGCTTATAAAAGTACAATTTATACCTCACAGTGTTTTTATTGACTAAAATGCTTCTAAAATGTGCTTTAAACAATTTTTTTCTTTCCTTAAGGAGAGAAAAAAATTGTTTAAAGCACATTTTCTTTTCTTAAGTATCTATTATTAACTGCTATGCAGAGAATCAGTTAATCTAATGAAATGTATGCTTTGTTCTGAAAATAACTATGCCAGAAAGGGACATGTATGTGGCAAAAAGTATGCTTGCACGAAAAAATTAAGTCAGTTTCATTTATCACTTCCATATTAAAAATAAGAAATGAATATGACTGCGTGTTGACTTGAACTTTTTCATGGAAGGAGTTCCCTCACTATTTTAGCCCAAAGTGAGATGATAATTTGTTTCAACAATACAAATTTCGAATTTCTGTTAGTTTACTCGCCCTCAGTCGCTCATAAGAACCCACAATTTGTACTCAGAATGCAATACACATGGGAAATCATCGATTGCTATACATAGCTGTTATAATAATAGCAAATTTTATTATCTGGAGAGATCGATGCAATTATTAGTACTTTTAACGGTATCACAAAGGAAGACCATCATATGTTTGCAATGATATTGCTGGAATCAGGGCTTAAATTCAAAAACAAATGTCATGAACTCCTGAAGCACGCTGTAGTCAAAATTACTTGTGACTGATAAAATTTTAATCCGAATTACGAAACAACAAGTTTTATTTTCACAGACGAAGTATTCTATTTCTCTTAGGTTTTTAATATAATATTTTGCATAAAAGTTACCTTTCAATTTAATTTTATCTTGCCATAAATTAATTTAATAGGTAATTAAATGTTTAAATTTAGAAATTTAAATTTAAAATGGATGACCAGGTTAACACAATTATTTACTATACAGAATATGTTATATCAGTCATGTCAAAGATACGCCCCCGGGCCGTATCAATAAGGCCCTCGATCGCAATGTGTCACAGTAAGAAGAATCATGTTTTTAGAGTATTTAGACTTCACTCGATTCCTCTACGTAAGAGTTTTAAAATGAGCACACAACCATTGTGTAAGTAATTTCAAGGGCAGCGTGTGGCTAGACAAGCGCGAGAGATAGACAGTAGCGCCATCTCTTAGCAACAAACAGTTGATTGTGCTTTTTTGGTAGATATGGATATAAACACTTGACTGATTTGAATGTAAAGTTACAATGTAAAAATCTGATTGTCACTTAAATATATTCATGTATTCAAACCTTTGAAACAAAGTTGAGGCTTTGGGAAAATCAGGTAAAAAATCAAACTTTGGATCATTTCCCTCATTTAAAATCATTTGGCACAGTGAACCAAAATAAAATTTGATCAATATTCTCAACTTCTGCGAAATTTGATCACGGAATTCAACAATCGTTTTGAAGACTTCCACAAAATGAATGAAATGGAATTCCCAATTTTCAACAATCCATTCAATTTTGAAACTTCACAGGCAGCAGCTCATTTGCAAATGGAGTCGATAGATCTTCAATCGGACAGTATTTTTAAAGAAAAGTTTAAAGAGATAAACGCTCTGACATTTTATGCACAACATTTCAAGAGTTTGGATAAATACCTGGAATTAAAAAAGGATGCAGCACGCCTTCTGTGCATGTTTGGTAGCACCTATTTATTTGAGCAGATGTTTTCCGTCCTGAAAATAAATAAGAACAAACATTGTACAAGACTTACGAATGAACATCTTTTATCAACTCTGAAAATAACTATAACAAATATGATACCTGACATCAATGAGCTGGTCAAAAACAAGAGAAATCAGGTATCTGGATCCTCAAGTTCAAAATAATCACCCTCTTTATAACTTTGATATGATTTTTAACAATCGTATATTATATACTACATAATTAAATAAATAAATTGTTATTATAATTCAGTACATTTTTTATTTGAATCTGACCCGCCTACACATTCTAAATTTAATATATGGCCCTCTGCAAAATTAAGTTTGACAACTCTGTGTGATATTATTCCATGTTGTATATTAAATTCCTAAATATTTCATGCTTATGAAACCAGTCATAACAAATTGATTTCTTGATGAATAATTCAACTAGTTATTATTTTAAGGATTCTTACAATTATAAATGTATTGCTATCAATTATTTTAACATTCATGTAATATGTTTTAAGTACCAGTTTTTAAATTTATTTCGCAACTTTTTACTTATTTTATGTGCACATTCTGTTTATAAGCAAGATTTCTAAAATCCTTAAAATTTTTTGAACTCTGAAATAAATTTCTTCGTTCTATTAATTAATTTATTTACATATTACAGAATTATTTCAATTAAAAAGATTAATATTTTACATTCCAAACTTTTTAAAAAATATTTGTTAAACTGGCATGTGCTTAAATTTAGTTTCGAATTTGTGATATAAAAATATTTCAGTATTTTATTAAAACACTTTGTCAAGAGCCAGTGACAAGGCAGTTTACAAATCTCTTAATATTTTAATAGATACACAGATAAATCGGTTAAAACTTCTTGTTGAAATTTGCTTGTAAAGTTTTCAAAGGAGCTTAGTTTAAAACCATAAAGCTTCTCTTCGTTTACATAGGCAAATTATTGTTAAACTCTGATTTTGAAAGCTCCTATTTTTTGTACTTTTTCAGGCTTTAAACTTACGGTCTTAACAAGTTTTTAAATTTTTCGACATTATTACTTCTGCCTTTTTTCATAATGAACATCAGAAAGTGACAAGTTGTTTACTTAAAGGAGTCTAAGAATTTGCTTGCATTAGAAAATTATACTTATTTTTGTGAAAAAGTATTTCAACTCTCAAAATGGAGTTAAAATATAATGTTTTTTGGAGTGTTTTCAACTAGTTTATCTGGAAAGTTTAAATCTGGCATTATTTTCAAACTATAATCTCACATTGCTTTTGAGATTTTAAAATTAATCTTATTATTTGAGGGTTTTTTAAAACTTAGATTCAAAATAGAGAACAGAAATAAAAATTGATTGCTTATATGCTTGATTGATTGCTTATATATTGATTGCTTATAATTATATTATATTTTGTTTAATTCAAATAATAAATTAAAAACATGCTTTCTTATAAATTTAAACAATACTCTAATTTTAGTAAGGTACTTCAAAATCATCAAATTGATGGAGTGGTTTTGTTTTCTTTTTGTTAAATTTTTGTTACATATATGTAAATTTTCTAATTCTTTTGGTTAAATTTTGTACAAAAATAAAAGCTCATTGATATTGTAGCTCTTCAAATTTTATCCTGATATATTCTATATGTTTCAATTTCAGATAATCACAGATATTCCATTGTATGATTTTAATTGGAATTCAATCAACAAATTATAAATGATAGATAATCATATACTTTGCAAAGTTCACGTAATTTAACTGGATAGGCATTATAATGTATATAGTATAAGTATTATGTAGAATATTATATTAGTTAATCATTTTCAATTACTACAATGTCCTTGAATATATATGACGATTTATTATATATTTCGTGTTCCCCAAAATATATATATATATATATATATATATATATATACATGGCTCTTTAGGAAATTAATAATCTGTTTTTATTCTGAATACAGAATTCTGAATAAAATCTGGGCAGTAAATAATAGTTTTAGAATGAAAATATTTTAAATAAAATTTGTACCTAAAACTTCAAACATTAATGAAATAATTTTCATTAATGTTATTCAGTAAAACATTACTCTTATCATTACAGATATGGAGTCTGTTTAGTTTGAGGTAAATTTATTTAAAGACAATTTCACTTTTATCGAGACAAGTACGAGTGCCTTAGCACGTTAAACATTCAAACAATTTATATCTTCAAAGGTATAGTTCAATATTTGAAATTTTAGTGAGTAAAAAATTTATTTCTTCACAATAATAACTATTTCGCTTAAAATTATCGACTCAAATTTTTTTCTACGATCATTGTTTGCATATGAGGGCCAGTTAGATCATCCTTTAGACATTAAAATGCATTCTGAACTCCAACAAGCATCCATGTCCAATGTGAGAGTTGAGCTCATAAACTATCAAATTGAAGGCTGAATGCTAATTCCATTCAGTTTCTTTATATGTAGTTTTATTGAACTTTCAAATTTCTATTTGAGAATGTAAATTGCTAAAAAATAACAAATTGTGCATGCCCATTAATTCCTTAATAGAAAATTAATTGAAATAAAATTAATTAATTAATAGAAATAATAGAAATAAAATTAATAAATTATACATTTATAGAAATATTAATTGTTGTATATAGTCATTTTTTTCCATACCTTGACCAATTTTTGTGACAGCATTCTAATGTTATTGGAATTAAACATATCACCATGTATTTTTTATGCATAATTAGAATATATTTCCTTTTGTATTAACAACTGAGAAAACTTATCTATTCTGACCATTGTTTCTATTTTTACTGTTGTACAAATTCTTTCAATGCCTAAGCATAAAAATGAATTAAAAAACAATAAATATGCAATTGAACTAAGTTTGTCTACTTTATTATTTTTCTAAATGCTTTCACAGTAATTTAATTTATTTCTGAATTTTTATTTTAATAAAAAATTTTATAAGGAAATACAAATGAAGACGTGAGAGATATTAAATTCTATTTTATATGACCACTTCAAACCTCGCCTATCTGAAAAATATATGTTGGCATTATTGTATTGTTGATAGTGTAGCTCAAATATGTATGCTATTTTATTCATTTCAATTTGCAATCGCCTATTTCTGTAATAAAAAGAAGTGTTATTATTTAAAATAGAAATCTGCAAAGTATATGTTTAGGATGCAAACTTTTCTACTTCATATTCAAAGAAAGCAGTTCTTCATGCGTTCTTCTATGAAAAACACAAATCTTCTTGAGCTGACTTTAGACAACTTCCTAAAAACAGTAAAATAGTAAAAATAGCTTCTACCTCCAAATGGAGTTTTCTCGTGCTTTTCGAAGAGTTAGGCATCACTTGAAATTCTATTTTGTGAATGCTTCCATTTTCGTGCCTACAGATCTGTGCACGAAACGAAACTTTCTGTGAAGTAAGCCTTCTATATAAGCACCAATGTAGGCGGTGAAACGAAGGACGATCGTGTCAGAAATTGGATGAGCAAAACATTTCCCCATTCAGATCTCCCAGTGCACATATTTATAAATTCCATTCCACATCGAACCATGTGCACGCATTTCTGTGTAAACTAAGAAAGAGAAAATGGAAAATAAAAAAAAAAACCTCCGTTGTCAAAATCTCTATGAATATTTTGATTCTTGGCCTTTTTTCTCTTACTTTTCCCTTTTCTACGATAAAAATTCTCTATTTTTGATATGAAAAGTGATTTCATCGGTATTCTGTTTTCGGAGTGGTTTATGTTTAATAAAAAGGTAAGTTAGGGAGGTACCTACGAGAACGAAAGGCGTGCCTAATGTTTCAAGACACAGTTTTCTCCTACCAATTAGGCTGGACGCATTTATTTTCTTAACGATCGTTAGATTTGATTTTAGTGTTCCTCAGGACTTCAGTGGAAGACGTAAAAGCATTCAACTGTTGATAAGGCATACGTTTTTTCTGAAGGGATGTATGCTCTACTCTTTTGATGCAATTCATTGATTTCTAGAATCTTATTCAGCGACGAAGAGTTTTAAGTAAAATCTCTTTTTTTACAAAATGTAGGCCGTTGATTCCCTGGACTACTATTGACAGATGCAAATCGCCGCTTTTCACACTTTCCTTAACATTTTTTCTTTCTTTCGGTTTTGCCAATCATCGCTTCTGATTATCCGTAGTTATTTGTATGCCAGACAGAAAAATTGAATAGAATGCATTTTTCAGCGAACAAGCTTTATAGTGTGTCACTCTTTTCGAAGGAATTGGATTTTTTGTATATCAGGTTCATTCTTAAAGGAAAACTTCCTGCGCTGCCGTTATTTTCATTCTTATTTGAATTCTGTCTGTTCCTTTTCAAGAGGATTTCCTTTAAGCGCTTGACAGATGCGTAATTCAATAATTGTATTAAAAATTCATTAACGTTAACTTAAGCAAAAAATATTCCATATTCAGTTTTAGTCAGATGAAATAGCTTATTATTATAGGCAGTTTGTAAATTATCCTCATATTAAATTTTTCTTTCAGCTTTTTAATTATTTATCAAAGAAAAGAAGTTCAATGTTTAATGCATTTCAAATTCAGGAAATACATGATTGCTTGATATTGATAATATATGTACTCATATTTATAAAATTTTTCTAAAAGCGAAATTTAAACCACTAAAATATAACTTCCTCATTTGCTTCATTTCATAAAATGTTGGGAATATATTACTATTTTTATAAATTGATTTTATAAATTTTATTTTCTGTTTCCATCGAATCCATTTATCTAATATTTTTATTAATATATAACTGAAGTATAATTTTATTTAATTTTTGTGATTCATTTTAACTATCCAACAATTGCTACAAAATTTTACATTTATTCAACTCTGCTCTGCAATAAATCTAATTTGTTGTACATTATCGTGTATTTGTACACCTATGCTTATTTGTAATCATAAATGGAGATATTTAAATAAACAATTAATAAACATAATAATGATGTCTACCAAAAACCCATTAAACGTAATACTCAATTTATTACCCATGATTAGCGTAGCTTTTCTTAGCAAACAACATTATTTCTTTCAATCTTTCCTTATGTGTTTAATAATTACGCGCTTTAATATCCATAAAGATCAATAGGATTAGTTGAGAAAGGATGTTCAAATATATATAAAAACTTTTTAATGTTCTTAGTAATTCAAAGAAGTTATTAAACTGCATGCTGAAAACCATGATTTATAATAATTTTCTTAACAACTTCCCATTTTACTTAAAATATAAAGCTATTAAAGGTACTTCTCTAGATCTTCATCGATAACAAAGTAATTGATATTAATACAAAACCACGTTTACAAACAATAATTCATGTTCTCTGTCTCGGAAACTATTAATTAATAAAATACGCAACTGTTCAGAGTTCAAGTGAAAAATGACATCCTTCACTTCGTAATCGCTTTCGAACACAGACAGCCCTGATTAATTTGCCACTTTTCTCCTTGTAAAATTCCTGATGAATAATCAAAAACCATGAGCGCTTCACTTAAATGAGCGATTATAGTGGATACATATTGCCTTACACAGCGTGTCGATATCCGCCTCGGGTGTAAAAGAAGGGGAAATAAATGGGGCGCGCCAAATTGTCTTGAGAGGGGAAGTAGATGGCTGCAGTTTATTAGAAGTCTGTTATGAAATATCATAAAGCCTGTGGGAGCTCTCTGTTTTACTACACAACCTTTAGTTGACAGGTCGAAGTCAGTCAGGCCTCTCTTTATGGCCCTCAGTCCCTACGCACCAATTTTCTTCACCTTTTTCATTGATCGCATGCCTTGCTTATTATTAGAAATCTCTCTCTGTCTACAGGGACAGATTTGAGTGCATAGATTTTCTTCATCTCACAACCTATTTGTTTGTCGTCATAAGAAAAAAAGTTCTTAAGTGCCGCTCTAGTAAATTGAGAAATCTTTGGTACTCGGGTCTTTATTAATAAGGAGCACCTGGATAGTTTTCCCTATATTCTCTTAAATTGAAAAGGGGGAATACTGATGAGAACAATCGAGAACTTGCCCAAAAGCAAAACAAAGTTAATATTTCTACTATTTTGTGAGATAGGATATGTCGAGATAAAAATTAGATCTCCAGTCCAAAGAATGGAAGATTGAATTAAATACCCAAAATATGGAGGAAGAAAGTAATCGAGAATATTTTTAACCTAAGACAGTTAGAGGATTTTTTTATTCTAAAAGAAGATATTGGAAAATTACTTTAAATGTTTACTTAATCTATCTTTTCCTTTTTCTGAGAGAAAAATTGAAATCTTTCCTAACATCTAATTAAAAATATTTTCGATAAAATGTTTTATCGGAAGAAATGATTTGATATTATTTTAATAGAAATTTCAATTGTATCTATTTAGTAAAAGAAATTCTTTTTTCAAATTGCGTTTGGAAACCATTGTGGGTATTGTTTTTTGTACATAGAATTATTTGAACCCACTTAATTTATGTTTGGAAAGTTTTAGGACAAAGTAATTTAAGTTCAACTAAAATTTTTTAATGATCTATTGTCTAATTTTGATAAAAACATTTAAACCAGTTCTTTTTGTGCAAAGTTTACAAAATCGTAAGGACCAATACACTTGTTTTATATTTTAAATGTTTATTACACACACACATTTCCATTATATATATAAATACTTGCAAAACATTTGAATTGATTTCTTTTAATTACATATAATGACTCTTTTTGTTATTTGTAACTAATTTAGAGTTTAAATTCATCGTTATATACTTTTACAATTGACCCTTATATACATCGTCTAGTGAAAATAACTTTATTGTCTATTTTATTGTACATAAAATCGTCAGCAAGTTTAGGAGTAAATGACACATTATGAATTCTCCACTGTTTTGTCTATTTTATATCGTTATCTCACGTTATTTGTGTCATTATTTTTGGCATTTACATTTCTGCACTTTAAAGTAGATTATTATATAGATTAATATGTTTTATTTATGATATGATATGAAATTATAATTAATATATATTATTCCATATGATAATCTACTTTAAAGTGCAATTCATGATACGCATTATTTATGATAATTCTTTTACATATTGATGTATGGTATAAAATAGAAGATAATTATTTTTTATTTAAAAATTTTATATTTATTTAAAAAAATTATTTACAAACTTTGTGAGTCAATTTCAATAATTTTGGGGTTATATGATCCTAATTTACTTTCTCCAAAAATCTTCCAAAAATTTTTCACAAGTGAAAAATGTCAATTTTAATCTTTAAGTATGGAAATTTTTTTTAGTATTAATTATAAAAATATTATTTCTGATCAAAAACGTTATATGTAATAATTATATAATATATAAGTATAATTTAATATACTTTGTAGATTAAATATAAGTATAATTTAATATATTTAATATTGTAATAATTATAATATATAAGTATTAAATGTTAAATAAAAAAAATTATGCAAGGGGACACTTGTTGAGACTAAACAATTATTATCCAATTATATCAAAACAAGCATAATACAATAAAATAATTATTTGTTATTTTTCTTTTATATATTGGGAACCATTATTTCTCTAATTATTATTGTTATTTATTTATCGAAGCAGGTACAAGATAACTTGGTCTTAATCTAAAGAAATCATGGTATGTTTTGATAGTTTCATGGCATTAAGAAAATGATGTACTTATTCCACTTATATATTTTATGAATAATTTTTCAGAGATATTTACATATGAGATTTTAATAAAATTGTTAAATTTCAATTGCTTGTAAAATTAGTTTATATTAGATATTTTTAGTTATTTAGTTCAATAAGTAATTTAGAAAAAAATTTATACTTTAAATAAGAGACCACTATTGTTATTTTTCAATAATTGATACAAACAATGAAAAAAATTTAACAGTAACTAATAAAACATAATCCCAGATTACTAGTCGAAAGATATTCATTATAGTTATTATAATTTTCATGTATACATCATGGAGAATTAAAGAGTATAGCATTTATTTTTCTTTATCTTATTTTTCTACTTTTTATAAAATTTCTCTTATTTTGAAAATTTACATTATTACATTCTTAAATTTCACGTAAATTTCAATATCTTAGCCTTAGTTTTTTTTGCAGTAATAAATAAAGAACATGCAAATAATGCTTAGATTAAATTGATTAAAATGCAAATAATTAACAAACACACACTTAATTTTTTATCTATAAATGAATTTATTACAAAATTTATAATTAATGTATATATGTATATAAGATTAATGAATTTGCCTTATTCAAACAATATTGCATTCTTCTTTTATAGAAAATCATTTTATAATATAATTGAATTTTAGTCTCTAATAATTCGCGCGCGCGAATAAATATAAAATGGTTTTATTATTCAAGCTACCTTTTCACTGCTGCATTCATATCTATAAGATATTATTTATTTTGAAGTACAATTATATATATATATATATATACATATAAATATATATATATATATATAAGTTTTATTTAAATATTTAAAAATTTTTTAATCATATATATCCATAATTTGAATTGTAAATATTTTTAAACTCATAAGTATTAGATACTGAGCATTTATTTTCTATTTTATCTAACTACTTCACTGGGAAATAAATATTACGGAATAACTTAAAATTCAACTTAAATTTTTTATATTAAAAAAAAGGCTGCAAAATTTGATTTGACACGTGCATAATATTATGATTGCTTTCTTCTAAACAAAATTCTATTTCTTTATTTTGAATAGAAATATACAGTATAAAGAATGAAAAGAAACTGCATGTGAGTGGTAGGAATTGAATATTATCATTTCTGCAGCAAACTCAAAGAGAAATTCAACACTAACGGAATATTTTCGCCTTGTTCATGACATAAAATAAATTGTGCTGTAGGATTTTTTTAATATTTTCTAAGAGGAGAAAGGCCTAAGTTGATATTACAAGGATTGCGAAGAACTGCTGACGATGTAGGGAAAAAAACCCTCATAAAATTAATGCTGTTTTGAATATTGGTGAAGCGTAAAAGCGTGCAATTCCTACAGATGAATCGTTTCGTGTCAAAACATCGAAAGCAACTTTATTTTTAAGTCAATTCATGTATATTTGCATTTCTTTTGAAGACTAGACTTGCAAACAGCTGCCATGACCAAGAAAGCTAGTACGGAATTTCAATTTTTTTCAGGAATTATTCTATAAAACGTATTTGTGAAATTCTGTTATGGAAAATTCCAAGATTCTTGTAGTATCTAAAGTTTCTTATGTTAAAAGAGTTTTATGATTAGTAATCTACGAGTGCATTCTTTTAAAATTTCAGTTTTCGTTTAAATTAAATAATTTTTTTTTCAAATTTAAATTTATAAAAACATTTTTCTGTATGTTTTACTGGTACATTTTTTTATCACATGGTAAAATAGTTTAAAGATAAATAAAGTATTACAATCATTATTGTTTAAGAAATTTTCTAAAGTGGGATGTCATTGCAGTTCCAGTATAGGACAAAAATCATGACTGCATACGGCTATTAAATAATAGGTTATGATAGCCAGTCATAACAAGAAAATATTCTTCATGCAATTTTTTTATCAATAATACTAAATAAACGGTAAAAACAATCTGTCTTAAAATTGCATGCTAAAGTCTATTTAATTTCGCTTTTCTCTTATAAACCTATATGTTCATTATGAAAATAACTGTTTTTTAAATTTGTAAGTGATATTTTTAAAGAAAGTATGTAAACATTTGATTTTAATGTGTTACTTTTTTTTATAAACTACCAATAACTTGTTATTGTATTTGTGCAACAAATGAATTATGATGAAGTCTATGAATGCGCCCTTAAAGTATAGAGCAAAAGTTCTAACTATGCGATCAATAACGTATTCTTAGTTATTTCCTGGAAAATGGATAAATTTAGTTTATTCCTTTAACAGGGCCATGAGATGATTAGTTATCAACAAATCTTAATCGGAGATAAGAACCATTAACTTCCGTTCGATGACGGTTGTTCTGCGACCTCTCAAGAAGTCAGCATGTGTTGTCTAATTTTACCAATGAGAGACAAGCACATTTAGCTAATGAACTATCATTAACTATTTGCTAGATTAATTTTAAAATGTATTTTACCTTAAATTTAACCTTCTATACAAGAACCACTTGGCAGAAGTTTACAATACCAAAGTCAGTTAAGTGAATAGCTATTAAAATTAAAAACATTTAATAGTGTATGAAGTATATTATTTTTTCTTATATTCAAATTAATTTTCAACTATTCTTTGCAAATCAGCATGTCAACATAGAAAGAAATTCACATTGCGTCTTACATTAAAACATCTTATTATTCTCGAAACAATAAACTCGTGACATTTCATTTGAATATTTTTTTCTCCATCGGAAAATTATGTAAAAAATGTCCGAACTACATATAAATGAATGTCCTTTTCTTTTCCCAAGGCAAAGAAAAGACATTATTATGATAAGAGTAATTTCTTATGAGAAATTTATTTCTTGGCGTAAATTCTTCGGTATTATCTTATTTCCCTTTAATCTATGCTTTTGTCTCTGTCCATTGCAAACCACATCAAGCGAGGAGTATGTCTGCTTGTCAATTTAGGTTTCTAATATTCACTCTTTTCTTTTCGAACGGTGGCCCAAATAAAAAGGGATTATGTCTCGAAAATTCTATTACATTTTTCGCCTTTTTCAAGATGAAAGTCATTTTTATCATCAAAACTTTCCTTTTTTTTTTAATTTTTTGTTACCCATCTTCTTTACCTGAAAGAAATCGTTGCAAATAAGGTTTACCTCCCCCTATTATTCAAAAAGCTCATTCCGAAAGAGAATCATTTCAGTACAGATTTCTATTCATCGTCTTTACTTATTATTAGAAACACTTTGGTCGCTTTTGCGTAAAGACATTTTCTACATTAATGACGAGAAAAAAGAAATTATACTAGCTTAATAAACATTGAATTGAAAATAGACTCCCGCGTAATTTCTTTTTTTGGGTAGGTGAAGAATAGAAAACAAACTGATGCAATATTCATTGTTTCAACTAGATTCCTGTCTCTAATTTTACCGCATTTTGTTGAGAAACTAGAATTTTGCATTCCCTTTGTAAGAAATTTTGAGGAACAAATAAAATTATTGTTGAAAAATCGATGCTTATAATTTAGATATTTGAGTTATAGATTCACTTAGAACAATGAATTGAATGCATTTATACAGATGTTTTCTAATAAATTTGTATAAATGCCTGTCACACACACAAAAATAAATAGGATATTATATAAAAAGGGTAAAAAATAAATAGGATATAAAAAGAAGCAGCACCGGCCATCTTGTCTAGTGGTCAGCGTGCCTAACTACGGATAGGGAGGTCCTGGGCTCAAATCCCGGCTCAGACATGGATGTACT
The DNA here is from genome assembly GCA_030067965.1 of Latrodectus elegans. NCBI lineage: Eukaryota > Metazoa > Arthropoda > Arachnida > Araneae > Theridiidae > Latrodectus > Latrodectus elegans. The sequence continues at coordinate 73,124,487 of CM057809.1, read as the reverse complement.
TTCTCTCTCTCTATCCTGTCTTTGTCCTTTCGGATAGGGAGGTCTTGGGCTCAAATCCCAGTTCAGACATGGATGTTCTTTCTCTCTCTCTCTATCCTGTCTTTGTCCTTTCTTTGTGTGTGTGAATGAAGTATGAATGATTCCTACCCTATAAACGGGTCACTATGGCATGTGTGAGGAGGCGGTGGTGGCCCACCCCGTGTGGTGTACCCGGGCCAACGCCTCGGTGGAAAAGAGGTCACTGTATTGGTCTTTTCATTGGTATCAGGAAACAATAGATTAATAGACTCTGTTGCAGTTGTAGCTGTCTACAATCTGCCATTGGAAAAAATAAATAAATAAACAGGAGCAGCATTCTGCAAATAAACTATAAAAATAAACTTCATGCATTTCTTTACTTACATATACAACACTTATGTTGTAATTGATTGCTATATAAAGTAAGAAAAAAAATACTTATTCACAGGAAATCTATTATTTTCTAATAATAGCAGTTTTTTCCTTTTGTATTTCTTTGTTATTATTTTTTAATATTCTCAGAATCAAATCCGCTATTTTATTTTAAGTCCTTTTTGCTTTATTTTAATAAACATATTCAGAGGGTTAAATGAATTTGAAAAGAATTAATTGAAATCTTTGTGAATATTCAAATGTTTTTAAAAATATTAATTCCCTCTTATTGTGTATTGTGCTTCGCAAAAAATTGAGGGAAATATATTTCGTTCTTTTATATCCCCCCATAATAGATCAGAGTAAAATTGTTTTGTTCTGATACAAAAAATATAGAAACATTCCATATAAATGAAAATATGAACATATCATTCATATGAACATATCATTTATATGTTAAAAATATGACTACAATATTTTGATAATTTTTAAAAATTTTAAGAATTAAATAATAGGTTCATAAAAAATATACAACGCGAAATTATTTAAACATATTTATCCATAGTGAAGTAACATGTTTGCCATTTACATAATCAATAATATAAGCTTTGTTATACAGTAATAACCAAAATTGTGGACACTTTTGGAAATTTTTATGTTTTTGATCTTTGTATGCTTATAGAATGTGTTACGTTTCACAAAATGCAAACTTGTATATATCATTTTAAAGAGAATTTATTACTGAATTCAATACAAAACACAAAATTCAATTATTTATAATACAAAAAAAGTTAAACGATAATAGTTATCGATATACATTTGATAGTGATGATTGCAGTGAGTTATCAGTACTTAGTATAGAGTACCCTTTATTTTTGATTACAGCTTCAATTCGACGCTTCATTGATCTGACAAGAGTTATAAGCTCTTGTTTCGTTATTACATGATGCCTGGAAACAATTATAGCCTCAATTAGCTCCCTTTTATTTGATGGGCTCATCATTCGTTTGGATAAGAGTTTTCAAACGGTGCCAAAAATTTTCGATAAGATTGAGGTCAGAACTGTTTCCTGGCCATGACAACAATTTAATGCTCATTGTACGAAATCCCTCCTTCGATATTTTGGCAGTGTGGCAAGAAGCAGAATCCTGCTGAAAAATAAACGAAGCATTGTTGGGAAAGAGATCTCTGATGGAAGGTAGAAGTTTTGGTTTTAGAATAGTGTCAATGTATTTTCTGGCATTCAGTGTCCCATCGATGACATGAAGGTGACCAATACCATCTGCAGACATGCATGACCAAATCATAACACTAACTGGGTTTTTCTCAGTTGCTTTCATCACTCCATATAACCTGTGACCACTGATCATCTGTCCAATTAATGTGTTCCTTTGCCTACTGTAGTCTTTTTTTTTTCGTTGCTGAAAATTAAGATAAGGCTTTTATCGTGGAATTCTACCTCTTAGTCCACCATCTGTTAATATTCTGATGATTGTTCTTGAACTGACAGAAACACCAGCATCATTCAGATCACTTCTGATAGCCGCTGATGACATTTTTCTATCTTGGAGAAATAGTCTTTTTATTCTTCTGTCATCAATAGATGTGGTGCACCTTTTTCCTACTTTTCCTTCTTTGTTTATTATTGAATTTGTCTTTTGATATCGTAAACAAAACTTTCCTCCTTGTAAACAAAACTTTCGGGTTCCAGATGTAGTCACTGAAATACCCTCCTGCCTTGCAATTTCAGCATAGGAAAGACCACTTTCCCTTTGCACAATAATATTACACCTCTTTCTAGGTGTCCAATCTACTCTTTTATTTGATGTCATTTCTTTTTGACTAAATAGTAAAAATATTTATAAAAATTCCTACTTGTAATTGCAATGTATAAGAAACAGGTCCTCCTTCTACAGAACAAAGCAAAATAATGAATTGTTTCAAGTGTAAACATGATGTCAGCTTCTATTGGCAGTTTCTAACATTTGATTGATTCTCAGAACAAGAACAGTGAATGGCTAGGAAAGCTAGACATTACAAATCACTTAATAACTGTGTTTTTATTTATATTAATATACATATAACTTTTTTTGTATTGCAAATAATTGTATTTTGTGTTTTGTATTGAATTCAGTAATAAATTCTCTTTAAAATGATACACACAAGTTTGCATTTTTTCGAAACGTAACATTTTCTATAAGCATACAAAGTTCAAAAACATAAAAATTTACAAAAGTGTCCACAATTTTGGTCATTACTGTAAATTAATAAGAAATAAGTTTTACACTCTCATTCGTATTCCTGAATAATTATGCGCTATTTTGAAATTAATCAGCAGTAATAATTTTTAAATGGAAGATTTTTCCATAGATTACTTTGTCATGTTCTTATCATCACAGTTTTGTTTCTATGAATTTTAATGTTAAATTTGTTAAGATAGTAGATATTTCAACAACTTAGCTTTGTCTATGCATGCAAATTATTAAACAAAAGTGCATAAAATGCGTTTCTGACATAGAGATGGAAAACAAACGACCTGCTGAGGACTTTTCTCAGCTGCTTGTTTCTAAATATTCATGTCGCTGAACACTTCCAACTGATTCATACTTTTGTACAATAGTAAAAGAAACAGACGACATCTGAATTGGCAGCCTCCTCCTCCTACTGTGGAGGGAAATCTGATTCTAAGAAACTTGTAGCATTCATAGACCCTCTCAAGACGGCGGCTTTCAGCTCGATCAGGAAAAGAAGTTACTACTTTCCAGTTTCAAAAACTTTCCTTGCGCACCCAGCAGCCTTCAAAATTCACTTTATAATAAAGAATTTAAGTATAAACTACCTTTTCATGGCAGACATGTGGATGAAGTCATCATCTTGGATCAGAATTATTTTTTATTTGTTAGTTGCATCGTGTTTATCAGGAACTATGTATGTACTGTATAAAACGAAACTATTTTAAAGGAAACAATTCTAAGTTCATAATGGCCTAATGGATGGAGATGTATGGTTTCTGCATGTACATCTGTCGAAGAACTTCCCCTTGCAACCTCTCTATACGACACACAATTTACGAAAAATTCTCTCGGAAGGAAATAAGATGCAGATGTAAGCTACTCTGTCCCAAAAAGTAAGTTTGATCAAAATAAGTCCTCATTTTTATGAAGTTTAAATTCCTTATTACTAAGCAAGTAAATTGATGTTGAGAAAGTATAAAAAATACATTTAAGGCAATAATTGAAAAGTTTGCCTTCGACATTATTCGTGTATCATTTAGGTTATACATCTATATCTGTCTATTGACACACACACCCCTACCCCTTCACACACACACACGCATATATGTGTGTGTGTGCGTGCGTGTGTGTGTGTGAGCTAACAATTCTTTTTAATTATTTTGATAAATTAGGTTGGTTTTACAAACTGTGTTGACTAATTTTGTTTCATAGTAAGGAAAAACTAATTCGTGATGCAGTACTCGTTTGCTTCGCATTATCCTATATAAAATAGAAAAAGAGATTAAATGTTACATTTTCAGTAAGTAACTCTGTGTATCTTGAACAAATTTAACCCATAATTTTTAATAATTTCTATAATTTTTCGATTTTATTAGAAATTAGATCCTTTCATTTTTAATCTGATTACAATGTTAAATTATATTCTTACGCAACCAAGGAATACACGTCAGATTAATATCTATGAATGTTTAGTACTTGGGAACTGCAGAAAATGAAATTACAGAGCCAACTGCAATAGTAATCGTATTTCTTGTGAGTGACACAAAATGATTAGGCTTTTTAATCAGATGCAATCATCATTTTTTATCAGTGAACTGAAGTAACTAATTTTGCAGCTCTAACGCACTTTAAATATACAAATATAAATTATTCTTTTATGATTATCAATTGAAATTAGACCCGTCCAATTTGTCTAGTGGTCAGCGTGCCTGACTACGGTTAGGGAGGTCCTGCGTTCGAATCCCGATTCAGGTATGGATATAATTTCTCTCTATCAATCCTGTGTTTATCCTTTCCTTGTGTGTGAATGAGGTGTGAATGGTTGCCTACCCTATAAACGGGTCCCTATATCATGTGTGTGTACTGAAGAAATCTTACTCCACACCAAATACGGTTCAGATGGAAAAAGTGGAGCAGCACGCCCCAATTTGCCAGCCTAGCTGGCACAAAAGAACAACAACAATTGAAATTAGAAAATTAGTTTAATTTTTAAATTAAAATCATCTCGATATAGATTTATTTCAAAACAATGGACCAAGTCCGGGCATCTCAGAGTATGAAAAGTTTTTACATGAAATTAAAATTCATGTAAGTGCAGTTTTATTCATTTTGTACATATATATAAATAGTTTTTCATGCCACTCTTCATACTAGGTAAAATGTAAATCTCTGCAAAACATTTGCGTATATTATTTGATAAATGTTTTAAAAGTCATTTTAATTAAAATCATCTCGATATAAGATTAATTGTAAACTGATAAATGTTTTGTAAACCATTTATCAGTTTACACATGTAGCTTCCATCTATGAATTTCTCTGTCATTAGTACAGAGTGACCGAACTAGAAAAATAATTGATTGTGACATTAATAACCTAGTTTTTCCCTAGCAACTATTTTACTTACCTCATATATAAACATCATTTTAGCATAAAGTTGTAGCATTTAGAGAAAGCTCGTTTTTCCCTACTTCGAGATTTATATGTTCTTAAACTTATTTACAATTACTTAAGATTCAATTCGAGCTATTACATTTAATTGTTACTTAACATTCTTGTTGATAAATGATAAAAACTTTAAATGTGTTTAATTACTTAAAAAAATATTCTCAGGTATAAAACTGAAGGTCTTCAATCAGTTTTAAATTTCAGAATTCGTAATAAGATTTTACTGAATCATTGTATGTTTTCAAAAATATAGGCTGCTTGAAATAATTTATGTTGGGCGCTTATCCTAGGTGATGCTTTTTCTTCTCCACTTGAAAGAAACCTGATATCTTTATGAGTAGCGTTATCGAGAAAATAAAATGAATGCCTTTTTCTAAGGGCGAAAAGAATGTTAGTCCTGCGACTTGCAACCAAAATCGACATCAGCCACAGCTCATATATCAAATGAAAGTTCAAAACTTTCCCTTGTATTCCGGACAGAATCAATTCATCACTTTTTGACAAGAGCGGTCTTTCATCTGTGATTACTTGTTTTAATAAGAAGATATTATACTTTGCTATTCTCAAAATTTATGATACTTACACCTTTGAAACTATGAAACGGCTTCAGAATGTATGAAAATGTCTTCTCTAATTATTTCCAAAGAGATATCATACCATAAAATATTTCCTAATTTTATTCTTTTAAGTATATTCTTTGTAATACATCGTCTCAACTTTTTGTACAGCTGAAAGTAAATCGTAAGGACAATAAAATAAAGACATTCAACATTTTTCCAAGCGTACCTTTGAAATGGTAAAGCAAAATTACTTTATCTTTAAAATTAGCAAGAATATTTCCTACCTAAATTATTAAGTATCGATTAATCATTTATTTATCTTAATTGTTATTATCAATTTTAAACAGTTATTATACACTTATATATATTAATCGCTGTTATAGTTTTTTTTTACAAATTTATATACTAAAATGCTGATACTGAAGATACTAAAAAGCTGAAGAAATAAACATATAATCATTAATTTGCATGGTTATACTTTTTTACTAATTTATTACTTTAATTTTTGATAACGTCAAATTCAAAGAATAAACATAAGAAAAGTTTCCGTAATACAAACAATTGCAGTTTGCTAAAGGTAAATGATTTTGTGTTAAGAAAAAATATATGCTTCTAATATTTTTCACATATTAAAAGTATAATAAAATCAACTACCAAATATTTTTTCTTCTTTTCCTTCCTTTTTACCAGAAATACAAATTAAACAAGTTAATAGAGGTATGTTATTTGTGTGTGCAAAATAGATTAATGGAAACTAAAACTAATAGGGGATTTAGGTCTTCCGAATTAATGAAAGTACAAGTTAAGCAAAATAACCTATAAATTAAACCAAGATACATAAACAAAGTACTCTACATAATAAAAATTATATTTTGATTTCAAGAGAAGGCAATATAAAACTCTCTAAGAAAGAAAATTAAGTATAGTATGTACATACATTATATTATTTGCACTCCATCTTCAAAAATACATTATTTTGCTAACTCACCTTTTATTAACTCTTCTTTTATGTATGCAGTAGGTACATACTCTATAAATAATAGGAGTATGTATGTATGCATGTATGTGCATCTAAATGGCTGCCTGGATTAAGTAAAGTCTGGTTTAATAGGTTCCGAATTAACTGTGTAACGTTATTTTTATTTATTTTCTATGTTAAACACCTATAATTTTCTCTGAGTTAATAAACTTTTTCACTTTTAAATACTTAAAAGTATGTTGGCAAAACCTCAATGCTAATATATTTTAATTTATGTTATCTTCTCTACCGTTTAATTATTAAAAAATTGAAAACGAAATAATTTTGGAGACAAATTACATATTTTATTCTTGTAGACATATTTTTTATTGGATATTACTAATTCTCACATCTGCTTAAAGCCAGCATAAGTTTTCTTCGTCCCTAACGATCTAATCATTTATTTTCTCTTTATTGGAGAGCGATTTCCTCATCGGCTGACTTGCTAATAAATCAAATGCCAACCCATTCTAGCCGTTCAGACCCCGCAATTTCTTATCAGCGACTGTCAATCTTTTTTATTACTTTCGTTTCAGAATTACTTCATGACTATTATGTCAACAATTTGCTCTAGTCTTTTTTGGGATTATCAAAAAAGCATATTTCATTTCCCAGAACATTAAATAGGCACAATTGTAACAACCTTATTTAATATATATATATATATATATATATATATATATATATATATATATATATATATATATATATATATATATATATATATATATATATATATATATATATATATATATATATATATATATATATATATATATATATATATATATATATGTGTGTGTGTGTGTGTGTGTGTGTGTATATATATATAAGCTATACCTTGTAAAACTCTTCAGAGATCACATAAGCTGTTATGATTAGTTACAGAATAACTTTATCGTAAATTATAAATCATAGAATTGTACTTTTTTTACTGAAACATGCAATATTTACTTATGAGAAAAATATTAGACCTAATCAGTTTATTTACCCAGGGTGATTACATATTTTACTATTTGATTTCATTTAAGACAATATGATTATCAATAACTCGCTGTATATTGTTTTTGGTAATTTCTATGTTGGAACTTGAGCAGGTAGAATATTAGACATAAATTATTTTTTCATATAAATTGTCCTAGTTTTTATGGTAGTGATTATCTTAGTCTTGTTTATTGCTCTGCTTTTTCATATGATAGGAAAATTTAACCTGATCTATTGTTTAAAATGAATTCTGTATTTCTATAAATATTAATGGGCGAGGTAAGATTCCGACGTACTAAATGTTGAACTGAAGGAAATGTTCATTCAGCTGCCATCTCGGTTTGATGTTGCTCATAAGAATGTATTAAAATATGTACACCTGAAGAAATAGTAATTGCATGTAATTCGCACTTTCTCCATATTGAAATATGAACTATGATATTTAAAGGATTTCAACAACTGAGCTCTAAAATGCATTGAGGGAATTATTTTTCAAAAATCCCATACCGATAATATTTTTTTGCATTGCTGTATTTATAAGAATCATGAAATTCATTTTTTGACATTTATTATATAGTTCATTTTTACAATTTGTGTGAATTCCTGAGATAATTGTTTCACATCATTAATGAATATTCAATCAGAAATTTGCTAATAATTGTAATTGTTCTCATTTATTTTAAAACTGCTTTCGATCTTACGAATAATTATTTAACTATTCCATACTTGTATTTAAATTAATGAGACAAATAATATTTGAACAATTAATTTACTCCAGTTTTACTTTACAATAAATTTTAATGAAAAACGAAAGATATCTTTGAAAAATGAAAAGTTTGAATTATATTTTTAAAATCTCCTTTTAATCAGCTTATATCTGAGAAAATCTAATCTTTTAAAAATATTCGAGGCTCGGATGCAGAGAGTTCTCTTTTTGTAAAGCCGAGCAATCTTTCTAAAACCCTTAAAATTTGTTTAATTGCAGAAAACGTTTTTTTAAGAATCAAACCGTTCGGTCTCGCACAAAAGCTGCTCACATAAAAAAATACTTGTGGCTTCAATCTGGAAACATCAAAATAACAGAAAGTAATTTTCTAAGCAATTAATTCAGAAAATATTTTCAGTACAGTCGAAAATTTCTTCTAAGCTTCAAGAGTATTATCACACGATTATAAGCTTGCAATCCTTAAGACCAGCGAGTCAGATATGTGTAGGATAATAAGATTAAAAGTAAAATTTATTTTTATTGAAGAAAGATTTCAATATATCTCCTTAAAAAAGGTTCATGTTGCAAATATCAAGACAGGAAATGTAAAAGGAAATTCTGCTCTTAATACTTTTTAGATGTCTTTTGATATTGCAATTTAAGAAAAACTGATATTTACCTTAAATAATGTTTTTTTATGAAAGACTCACAGAAAGCTGATAAACGTAAAAATGAAAAATATATACTCGAACCAGCCAGAAAACTTTCATCATTACAAAAAAAATTATAAAAAGCACTAATGAGTTTCTTTTTTAAAGACAATGTTCTTCAATAGCATAAAAAATACTTACGAAATGAATGTTGATGATCAAGAAAAATGAAAGGCTGAAAGTGTTAATTAAAAAATGTTAAAAACTCTTTAGTGTTAAAATGTTACTTTTCCGATCAATATCTCAGAGTTTAATTGTTGATGAGTTGGGAGGAATTAAGAAGAGAAAGAAAAAAAAGCTATTTTATAGGCATATCTTTTTCTTCAATACATTTGAGATTAAAAACTTGTTTCAGAATTTAATGTGCATGTATGTATTTAACTCAAAGTAAAATAATTTTCCAGTATTAAATTTCAGAATAACAAATGCTAAAGTTACTATTACATAAACCCATGTATGATTTAGTGGTTATTTTCTAATAGTTGTGTGTTATATATAGTATATATATATATATATATATATATATATATATATATATATATATATATATATATATATATATATATATATATATATATATATATATATATATATATATATATATATATATAAAATATAATTTTTTAAAATAATTTATACTTTTTAGATTGCGTTTCACACATAGTAATAACTAGAATGCATGACATTCACTTGCACTTTTATATGCAAACAGATATAAAAGTGATCAGATTTACGAAGTAATTAGGATATCGTAATGATTGTGTTCAGGAAATAGGACACAATGTCCTGGTTGGTCAGAGCGTCGCTCTCTTTATTGGAAGGTAATGAGTTTGAATCTCAACCTAAACGAAGATACGTCGTATACTTTAGTTAATTCTTAGGGGTCTGTAGACCAAGCCTGGGAGTTTTCTGCTCATTCCCTACTTCCAAATTATGAAAACCTTGTTACAGCAAGTCCACTGTATATATATATATATATATATATATATATATATATATATATATATATATATATATATATATATATATATATATATATATATATATATATATATATATATATATATATATATATATATATATATATATATATATATATATATACATATATATATATATATATATATACATATATATATATATATATATATGTGATATATATGTGTGTGTGTCGCTAAAAAGGCAAAATCCTAGTAACTGGGCACTGGAAGTAACAAATATATCGAAAAATAATTTTTGTGATATTTGAATCTTCTTGTTTACGTACTGTAAAATTTTCCATTGCTCCATATTATAAAATTTTTAAACAATTGATAGCGAAATATTTAAGAAATAATTCAATGATGTACTTGAAAGCTTAGTATATCAAAATATCGATTAATGTTTATAAACACAGACATATATTTATATATATAAAACAAATATTGGCTTTGTTTATGAATATTGGCTTTGATTCTGCAATTTATGTAAACACCAATGCTGTTGTTAATAAAAAATTAATAAAATACCAAAATAAATAAATAAATAAAAATAAAAACTGTTAAATATCTGCCTTCATTTCTTTCTGTCTTGCTTCTTCAACATTTACTAATACGTTTATAGTTTTGAATCATGACTAAAAATTAAAAATTAATTTGGATTACAGAAATAACATTATATAAAGTAAAATATTAAATTTGAGAGGATATCTTTTACCCCAAATAAATTTAGTAACATAAAAATAAACAATTAAATATTATTAAACGGGTTTATATTTTAAACTCTTGCGATGACATAGTTAATCAAATTAAAAATAAAATGCAGTTAAAATTCTAGTGCCTTTTAATTGAATAGCTGTTGTACTTGCTTCTAAAAGAATATTTGGTTAACGTTTTATGCTCAGGCTCTAATAAAAAGAAGCATCAAATGGAAGCGTACTGAAACTAATTGAAAAATGAATGCACGTCGCGCCAAATTCATCAAATAGTGTGACGATGTGCTTAAGAACTGTTTAAGCTAATAGACGTATTTTATTTCGCATCTTATACATCATATTAAAAGATGAAACAAATATGCGAAAAAATGAAAATATTGTTTATTTTATACACTGCTGGACAATTGGTAAGGATGGATAACACTGTCGTCCATAGCAACCACAAAATGAAAGGAAGCAAAATGTGAACAATTAGAATGAGTGCGGGATATACTAAGAAGTATGCGTATGCAAATTTTTTCCACGTCTGTTCATCACGTGATAGCGTTCATAAGAGCTTTAAAGGTTTTGACATGTGTGGAAAATTGTTGTTTCTAGTCAAAGCTTTACAGTAAAGATTTAATAGTCAAACTTGAAATTTTTGGCATGTCTTCCCGACATCACTTATCCGTGGCCGAATTATTGGAAAGATCGAAGAAGGTGAAAAATAACAAATGTTGCCAGGGAGTTCGGCATCGTTCACATCTTTGTTTCATGGCGGCGGAAATCATTTAAAACTAATGGAATGTGTAGTAGGCGGCACGGGGGAGGTCGTGATAGAAGTACGACGACTACAGAAAACACATATATCGTCCTATCAGCAAAAAAGGAACAGGCGCAACATAGCTCAGCAGGTGGCAAATCAGTTTCTTGCTGCCTCAGGAAAGCAGATTTCCCGACAAACTGTTGCCAGACGTTTGAGGGGGGGGGAGGACTATACGCCCGCAGATCTTTTGTGTGTGCCCCATTGACCAGACAGCACCGTACTGCCCGTTTGCAATGGTGTCTTGAGCATCGCAATTGGACTGAACAGGACTGGCCATGCGTACTCATCTCAGATGAGAGTAGGTTCAGTCTGTCATCGGATTGTAGACACCAACTGATCTGGTGCGACAGTGGTACTGCTTATCGTCCAGAAAAGGGACCGATATTCGACAGGACTGGTCAGTCCAATTGCGATTCTCACGACAACACAACAGGTCTGCGGGCGTATAGTCCTCTTCCCTTCAAACGTCTGGCAACAGTTTTTCGGGAGACCTGCTTTCCTGAGGCAGCAAGAAACTGATTTACCACCTGCTGAGCTGTGGTGCGCCTGTTCCTTTTTGCTGATAGGACGATATATCTGTCTTCTGCAGGTGTCGTACTTCTAACACGACCTCCCCCGTGTCACCTACTACACATTCCAGTAGTTTTAAATGACTCCCACAGCCGTGAAACAACGCTGTGAGTGATGTAGAACTCCCTAGCAACATCTGTTCTTTTTCGCCCTTCTTCTATCATTCCAATAATTGGGCTACGCATAAAATCATCTAAGTGATGTCAGGGAGACATACCAAAAATTTCAAGTACGTCTATTGAATCTTTCCTGTAAAACTTTGACTTGAATCAACAACTGTCCTCACGCGTCAAAACCTTTCAAGCTCTTATGAACGCTGTCACGTGATGAACAGACGTGGAAAACAAAATTTGCATACGCATATACTTCTTACTATATCCCGCACTTATTCTAAATTTCCACATTTTGCTTCCTTTCATTTTGTGGTTGCTATGGATGATAGTGTTATTCGTCCTTAGCAATTGTCTTGCAGTGTATAAGACACACCCGGCTAAAGTAGGATTTCCATTTTTTTCAGCGCAACAACGGACAGATATGACGCCACTTTATACGTTGCCTTCACTCCCACCCCTTGTGGTGCACACAGTGATTGTGCCATCACAGCCCGAAAATGTGTGAATCTTCGTAATTTAAAAACAAAGATCAAGAATTAAACCTTTAGACATGGAAGAGACCAAAAAAAAAAAAAAAACCTGTGTGTCTGTGTGTGTGTGTCCTTCCCAGAAATACATTTACATTACTTCAGCAACTTAATGTTTTTCAAAATGAATATAGTAATACCAAAAGGAAAATAAATAGATGAGGTACTGAAACAGAAAATTTTACTACATATTTCATATTAATGTAATACACATACAGAAAATACACACACTTTTAATTATAAAGATGAAGTAAAATTGTTATTCAAAATGATTTATTGAAAAAAAACTGAATGATAAATTAATTCAGATATAAAAAATGCAATGAAATACTTTTGTGCACATTCATTTGAAAAAATGATCATTTAACTAAATTTTATAAATGAGAGTTTAACCTTTTTAAATAAAAATCTTCATATCAATGCCATTAATAAAAAGTAAATACATTATGTTCTGCGTTTTTAAAAAGTAAATTTTAAAATAAAATCTATTCAAAATAAAAATGATTCAAGTTAAAGTATTCTGTAATTTAATTTCTTATATTTAATACATCACTAATTTCATCTCTTGACAATAAAAGGGAACCTTATTCAGTGATAAAATTTTAAAAGTTTAAATCTGTTGAATAGTTCTTCTCATGACGGCAAAATGATTTTAATTTATGTCGTCATAGGTTGACAAATTACAGTTATGATTATGCGATTTAAAGTAAAATATAGAGGACATCGTGTTTCAGAATCTTGACAGTATCGGCTTACGTAAAGATTATGAACAAAAGATGAAGTTTCTAGCTCAAATCATACCACTCATACACACAAAATTCAAAGGTTTCTATAAAATTATTAACTGGGCAGGAAGCTTAAACTTTAGTATAATCTCTTCTTCAGCCTCTTGATTGATATTGACTATATTATCAGTCAAGTGAATGAAGCAAAATTTCAATTTTTTCACCCTGTTGTTTTTAAAAAGAATAATTTTTGTATTGAACTAATTAAATTTCACTCCTGTTTAAAATAAAACCTTGAAATAACTGTTGCTTTTTAAGGATGCATTTTCTAGTTTTCTGATTAAATGTATTTAATATAACTTTTCTCTGTTGTAGTAAATTTTTTTAATATCATTTCTTCCAAAATTTGAAACCGTGGAAAAAAATAAAAAAGCATCAGTAACTGTTATTATGTGTACAACCGAATAATATGCAGTTCATGCATTGTCAAATTCTGCTGAAATTCTAATAAGAAACTACATATATGAAACTATAAATTAAAGGAAGATAGCTTCGTATGAATAAATTCAATGCTTCTAAATGTGCTTTTAAACATACCCTTTCAATGCCTCCATTCTGCTGAATCTGTCGAGTATTTCATCTTTCGTAGAATTCGTGCTCCCTTGTGAAGCTCACGTTCAAAAGATTGTTTTGAGCCTCTTAGAGTTGGTTAAATAAATAATTTTTGTGTGCTTACTACTCTTTAAGACAGTAATGACGTAATGTACATTTGTAAACTTTTAGACTGCTAATAAGCTGCTGATGTGAACGTCATTTAAATCTCTATGAAGCTTAATTTTAAAATTAAAAATAATAAAAAAAATTTGATTATTAAGTAACGCTTATACTAAACACCCAAAAAATTGTTATTGAAAATAGATACATATGAAAATTTATCTTATGAAAAATCTACTCTTTCTAAAATTTATTTTCTACAAACATTTTTGAAGATGATCTGAAAGAAAGCCTATGCAAATAAATTTCTTCGTTCGCTAAGTTTAAACATAACATTGAAAAAAAAAATTAAATCTGATGTATAATGTCCCTGGATTTGTCAATGTACTTATAAAATTTGGGGTATTTGTTTTTATATTTTACTATTAACTTTAACTAAAAGGTTTAGATAAAATGCATGTTATAAATCCATTCATTTTGAAAATGCATCGATTTTTTTTTCTCTGTAATGCAATGGGTGTTTCTCTTTCAATGATCTTAAAGAGCTGTGTCGAATCTATCCAAAGACATCGATTTATTTCCCCTCTTTAAAAGAGTTGAATTCTTCTTATAGAGAGGCCGTTTTAAATTTTGGTAGTGAAGAAAAACTTTTTTTTTTTTTTTATAGAGAATGATTTTCATTCAATCCTTTCACTAACGCGTCACGGAAGGAAAACTGAGAAGAAGCTTTATTTTCGGATGCGTTCCTTGAGATGTATTTTGTACAAAAGGATATTTTTATTGATTTGTAATGCTAAAAATGTAATGTCAATATACCATTCTGTACTGCTTAATAGTCCATAGAAAATTTATATTCTTCTCCACTAAGCATAAACTGCTGAAAACCATTAACATTAATATATTTCTCCTGTATCAAATACAATTTTCTTAAAAATATATATTAAAAATGAGTTCGTTCTTTTATTCAAATAAAGAACATTTAGCAGAATAAGTCATAGAAATATAAACTTACAATTATAGAAAGAAATCTACACATTATAAAAAGTTATTTTTTATCAAACTAATAAACAGTTCATGAGATGAACGATTTCTAATGAGAATCCCATGAAACTGAAGTTTATCATAAGTCATTTTCATGAATGTGTGACAAAAATTTCTTGTATAAGATTAATTTGTAGATTCCTCTCTATATATATACTGTGTGATCAATGAAATAAAAATTATTTTAACATCTTTTGCTATTAAATTTTTTGTTCTTTTAAAATGTTTCATTTATATAAACCATACTGATGAACTGAATTATTTTAAATATTTCATTGTACAGTAACCCCCTTATAATACGGTATATTATAGTTTAGTGTTATAGAAAAATGCATAGTACGAGCATTCTCATAAAACGCACCCGTATGACTTCATATAACGCACTATGTTCAAATGTGTAATTCACGTTTAATTTTTCTCTATAAAGGGATTTTAAATTGAATATTAAGAAAGAACTATGTTATGAGCAAAATATGTACGTTTTATTAAAATCAAACAAAGAGCATTTTAAAGAGAAAACTTATGTAACTATAGAACAATTAATTTGAAATTAATCAAAAACAGTTTTATTACATGTTTATTGACTGTCGGAGATATCTGAAATAACATTCTACCGAGAACTTCTTGAAGTAGAATGTTCATTGGTTTAACCTTTCGAATTTTTGTTGTTCTCTTTATATAAAAGCATATCTTCTTTTTCGTCTGTATTAATTAAAATTTCTCTATCTAATGATTCTTAGTTTTCTATTTTGTGTTTTTTCGGCATTTTTATATATGGTGCAAGACAGTATTGAAGATTTATTTAAAATTCAGTAGATGGTTCCACTGAAGAATCACAATTCGTTTCTAATTTTTTGCCCAGTTTTACTATTTTATTCAGATTTTTGGTACATGAATTTTCGTCCACTTCGTCATTTATCTGCATTGAGTTTTCTTATACACTATTTATAATATTTGCGTCAGATGTGTCAGCTAATTATATAAGCTCTTCTTCATCTAAATCCCCAGCATCATTTTTTAATTCATAAATATCTCGTTCATTCATGTCGTTAAATCTTTCTCCACCCACTGATTTAGTAATATTTAATATAAATTCAAGATTTATATTTGTCGAATCTAAAAAAAAAACATTGTAAAACGATTTCAGGCCAAATGATTTTAATACAGGTTTTTAATGTCGAAGACTTTAATTCTTGAATAGATATAAATACTAACTCCACAGATTTTAAAATTGAAAAACGCTTCCACGTCTCAATTTCATATCTGCATTGTATTAAAGATTTTCCAATATAAGTTCAAGTGTTCTACGTATATAATACATAATACTACATACATAATATAATATAATATGCTGGTCAAATGTGCCGTATTGATGTATTGGGTGGTAAAAAAAAGCCCTTTTACGTTTGAATGAACTATGTCTACTGGATACCCTAGACGATAGTCTATCAGAAGTAAAGTCTTGAAACTAATATAAAAGTTTTCGATTAATTTTCAACCTCTGATACAAAGAATTTGTAAAACTAGTCGTGAAATATAGCAGCTGTGACCCACTTATTTTTGTTTGCTTTCCAGTAATAACGGGAAGTGTAGTCTCGTCAATACTTTTCATTGCCTGTGGGATTAAGAAACGATTGATCAATATTGGCTTTGTTATATGGTCACCAGATGCATTATTACAAACAAGCAGGGTTATTTATTCCTTAGATGTCTGAAAACCATCAACAGATTTCTCGTTTTTCAATAAATATGTTTTCTTATGCATTTTATTCCAATATAAGCTAGTTTCATTGGTATTATAAACTTGATCAGCTGTATATCCACCGTCATCAATTATCTTCGGAAGTTCTTTAAATTTCTGACCACTTTCATAATCAGCTGAAGCATGCTCTCTTTGAATTTGAATATTATGCCAGAAACATTTTTTCAATATCAATATATATTTTGAATATTATACTAGGAAAACCATTTTCATACCAGCCATTACTACTAACACATTTTGGTTTTGGCTAGTCGGGAGGATCAATTTGCGATTCTCTTAAATGAGTAAAATCGTTTGAGTTTTGGCTTTTATTAAGCAACTATTTATAGAAATATTATTTCGATTGCAATATATATATATATATACATTCAATCCAAATCATTAAACATTTTTCTGTTTTTGGTATTAGCGAATCTTTTACACGTGAAAATTTACATAAGGTCTGAAATTATCTATACTTTACTGCACTCCTAATTTTACTTTCATTTTGTTGAATTAAAAGTGAAATTAGGAGTATTATTGACTCGTTTAGATCCAGATCCTTTCTTATCTTGGTTGCATTCTTACCATTATTTAACTAATCAAAAATATCAATTTTTGTTGTTGAGAAATAAATTTTCCTTACAACAGAAGTTTTGTTTCCGTTTCATTTGTCATGGCTGAGAAATATATGAAATGGATATTATAAAAGTGAAATTTTTACACCTTTTCTTAGGTATTGCCTGTTGTTGACTATAAACGTCGAATAACTTTTAATAATTACATACAACACAAACACACACTAAAATGTTGTGTAGAACACTAGTGTTTTCATTTTTCATTATGTTACCGAAGGGCTTTTTAAGAAAAGAAATTATAGTTGTCACATTTCGACGTCATACAGTTTGTAGTGCTTTTTCTTGCCAAAAATGTTTCATGAAAAAAAATTATAACCTATGAAAGACTATATTTTTACAACTCAAAAACCAAGAACATACATTTAATAAAATAATTAAATTCAATTTTATAAGAATGCAATTGTAACAATGTGCAAACTTGAGCAAAATTGGTTGCTAACTGTACAAATCATAAATTTAGCAGTACAAAAATATAACATTGGGAAATCCCGCGTTATGTATCTGAAAACGCGTGTTATATGAGGGACATAAAAACGCTTTCGAAGAGTACCATATAGTGTTGTTCATTTTACAGTGATCCCTAAGCATTGCATCATAAATTATTTTAAATATAACAGTCAATTATAAACGTAATAAATTATAAACATGAAATTAGTAAATTTATAATTTTTAACTAGTAAATATATTCAAAAACTTTTAGAAGCATTTAATTTTAAGAGATAAATATGTTGAAATGTGTTTGAAATATCAGTTTTATCAATTCTGAACACTATATATATATATATATATATATATATATATATATATATATATATATATATATATATATATATATATATATATATATATATATATATATATATACACTTATATTATTTAAAAATTCTTTTTATTGCCTAGTATAAATATTGCATTATGTATACATAATATAATGATATCCACATAATGTGAAAATATACTAAGCTATTAAGAAAATAATTTAAATTCTTTATTTACCTAATACATATATTATTGCATATTTTAATATATTCTGAGACACTGTTTGCCCTATTTTTAAATTAATTTTTATCATTTCTTCTAATTAGATTAAAACTAGCAGACCATAGTTTTAAGCTTTGTTAGTTACGAATATCCACATAAGTATAATCATAAAAAATAATTTATCCGTAAGTAATTACAAAATATATAAATCATAAAGTATAATATACAAGCAATTGAATTGTTTGTGTAAAAAATGTTTATATTATGTTAGAGTATTTTTTTATTTTTTAATGTTATGTATTTGTGTTTGCCGGCCAACTTTTCTAGTGGTCAGCATGCCTGACTACGGATAGGGAGGTCCTGGATCCGAATCCTGGTTCAGGCATGGATGTACTCTCTCTCTCTCTATTCTGTCTTTGTCCTTTCCTTGTGTGTGAATGAGGTATGAATGGTTGCCTACCCTATAAACGGGTCCCTTTGGCATGTGTGTGTACTGAAGAAGTCGGACTCCACTCCAAATAAGGTTCAGTTGGAAAAGTGGAGCAGTGAACCCCAATTTGCCAGTCTAGCTGGCACACGAGAACAACAACATGAATTTTATTCTGTATTTCATATTGTTAGTTTGACAAAGTACGTGTGAAGTTTTTACCTTTAAATTCTTCACTTCAAAATATTAGAAAAATATTAATGTACTTTTGCTGATAGGCAAAATGTCGAACAAATATTATCTATCCACAATGCGGGTACTTCTTTAAAGGTAGTAATGAAAAATCACTTTTCACAATAAAGTATTTAAAAATACAGAATATTCCAAAAATTTTAAAAAGTTAAAAAATTTCATTTGGAAGAATTTTTGCAAAAATAGTTTGAAGAGAAAAAGCTTCGTAATTTGTATTCTGCCATTATCTCCTGATACCAGCGGCGCAACTTGTCCTTATGTGGACCTTGCGCCACAAAATCCGACCAAACTTATACCAGCAATGGATTATCTATTTTGATGGTTCAAGGATAATTAGTGGTATGATTCTCTATTATAATTTCCCACAAGTTATCAGCGTAATACCAGTGTCTTTTATGCAATGATAGTGTATACCAGAGCCATGTTATAAGACTGAGCTCTTATGAGTCTCAAAACTAAAAACAGAAATTATTTAACAGCGAGAAATGGAAGTTTATATTTCTGCATACTCAAGTGTTAGTCAGTGTTTGGTTAGAGCCAGTTTTTTAAAGCTACTTCCTTTGAAATACATGGGTACTTTATGACTTGTCTTCCAAGAATGCAATATGCACTTCAGCATACTCAAATTACTTTTCAAAGTTTTATTTCTGCATTCCGGCCGGTCAACTTGTCTAGTGGTCAAGTTGGCCGGCCGGAATGCCTTCTTATCTGTGCCTGACTACGGATAAGAAGGTCCTGGCTTCGAATCCCAGTTCTGGCATGGATGTACTTTCTCTCTCTCTATCCTGTCTTTGTCCTTTCCTTGCGTGTGTGAATGAAGTATGAATGATGCCTACCCTATAAACGGGTCCCTATGGCATGTGTGAGTGTGCGATGGTGGCCCACCCCCTGTGGTGCAGCCGGGGCAACACCTTGGCGGCTAAGAGGTCGCTGTTTCTGGCCGGTTCCTTGGGTATCAGGGAACAACAGATTAATAGACTATGTTGCAGTTGTAACTGTCTACAATCTGCCATTGGAAAAATTCTGCATTCCCACATTTTAGAAACTGAGTTTGGGAACTTTTTATGTTACTTCCCTCGAAAACTGTGTGTACTCTTATGAAATGAAATGCTCTTCAGGAAACGTTATTTTCATTTCTGTATACTCTTCTTAATACTCAATTTTATTTCTGTATACGCTTTTATTTCTGCATAATTATCATTTAGAGACAGTGTTTGGGAATTTTTTTAAGTTACTTCTCTTGAGACAAAAAGATACTCTTATGCAATATTCTCCACATTTTAAGATTACTATGTGCTTTAAATATCCTTCTCCAAGTAATTTAAACGCACGTAGAATTAATATTGATTGACTTAAAATTTTCATCGAAGAAAGTTTTTAAATTAAATCTTATGTTACTGCTTACATATTTTATTGATTTATACTATTCTTTATAGTGGTAGGGTAATTCATTGAAACTTTTTTCTTTCATAAAATCCTATTGATATTTTTCAGCTACAAATTGTTTTTCATTCATCATAAACTATCTCCTAAACTGTTTGAAAGTAATATCTTCAATCATGTATAATATTCCCCCAAAAGTATTGTGAATAAATTCAAGGTTTTGAATATTCTCAAAATCCTGCATGTAAATCCTTTCGGATTTCACTCACATTCATCCAATTGTCTCTTCAAAATATTTCTTCCCGCTAGGCACTTTTGTGTCGTCTCTCATAATTTCGTGTCAAATAAAATTTTATTTTTCTCCAAATCTGAAAGTTTTAAAGAATTTATAAAAAGTTAAACTCACGCTGGGTTTTCTTGCATTATAATTCATAAATACACAGAAGGGGTATATTTGGAAAAGAATTTTTTATTATACTTGAGGGTTTTGTCGGCAATGAAGATTCTGGTGAGTAAACCAGGTTTAGTGGCTAGGGTCTTCGGGGCTTATTCGTTGATTCTATTGCTCAATCGGGTCTGGCAAATACTCTAAGTTTGACGGTTCCCACTGGCAAAGTAAGACGTGTGCCAATGGAAATCCATTCTTGCTCCGATCGATGGGGGAGTGCCTCTGAGAGTTGAAAATTGAATATTTTATTCCTCCAATAAAAGAGTGAACTGTTTTGAAAATTTGAGAATGCGGAAATCAAGAAAAGAGAATTTGCTAATATCTAAATTGGAGAATGTTACAAAACCACATTTTTCTACCATCCCTCTATCTTGTTGATGGGCTCAGCTTTAGTAAAATCCTAAATTAAGAATTCTTCCTCTTATTTTGTAGTAGAAGTGAACTTTAACGGGTATTGGGAAATTTCTTTATCATTAGTATTATATTTTATTCGCAAAGTAATATATTTATGATTTGCGGTAAGAAAACTAAAATTTATTCAAAAGCGATTTTGACTAATATTTTTCTCTGATACTAGTTTAAATTAGTGAAACTAACTATAAATAAGGGAAACTATAAATTCAATATACACTTCTCAGAGAGCAGACAGCACAAAAGCAAAATATTAGTATTAAAATTTCAATTTATTATATCTTGGGTTAGATTAATGATTTTTATACTTTAAGTTCATATAATGCTAATAAAATCAGAGTTATAGTTAAGAAGTCTCTTATCTAGTTAAAGATATCAGCAAAACTCTACTTAAAATATATATATATATATATATATATATATATATATATATATATATATATATATATATATATATATATATATATATATATATATATATATATATATATATATATATAATATGCAGATGCAGGCGTAGGAAAAACTATCAAAATTTAAACTCCCATTGTTAATTATTAACATTGGATAAATTGCTGTAGAGGACTACTTTCTAACTTTATTCATTATATGTATTAATTCAAATTTTGTTTTCATCTCACTTAATAAACATAAATTGTACTTAAAACAAAATGGTGAAGGAAATTTTAAAGCAAATTAGACTGTTGAAATATAATTTATGGTAAAAATCCTAAGTTTAATTTTAGTGCCAATTAATAAATATTTTATAATTTCAATAGCTCTATGGAAAATTAATACTATTTGCAGTGATTGTAACATAAAAAGTAAATTGAAAAGTTATAGATTATTCTATTGAACAATACTTTCTCATATTCCATCAATCGCTATTTAGAAAATAATACAATGTTCATAAAAATGAATTACATTTTCGTTTTTAAACTTTAGAAGGGTCATCTGTACTTTAAAAGTTTCCAAAAAAGCTTGAAAAAACAATATACCTTTTAGAAACTTTACAATATTCGAAATATCTTTATAATGTTTAATTTGTTTAATGTATTACTTAAGTTTTCCTGTTTATTGAACAATTTTTGCACATTAAATTATAATTTAGAAAATTTATGAACACATATCATATGGATAACAGTTACTCATACAAATTTGAAATACCATTTTCATTAAAAAATTGAAACAATATTTAAAATTATTTTTTTCAGATATGTGATTTTAGTATAGTAATAAATTCAGTAAGAAAATTTGATATATTTAGTCATTTTTTAAAGATGGCACTAATAATATTTCCATTGAGATTCAAGAAAATATTTTAAAAATGGGCCGGCCAACTTTTCTAGTGGTCAGCGTGCCTGACTATGGATAGGGAGGTCCTGGGTTTGAATCCCGGTTTAGGCATGGATGTACTTTCTCTCGCTCTATCCTGTCTTTGTCCTTTCCTTGTGTGTGAATGAGGTATGAATGGTGCCTACCCTATAAATGGGTCCCTATGGCATGTGTGAAGGTGCAATTGTGCCCCATCCCCTGTGGTGCATCTGGGTCAACCTCTCGGCGGCAAAGAGATCGCTAGTTCTGGTCGGATTCTTGGTAATAAGGGCACAATACATCCCGATATACCCCGACCATTGGAAAAAGAATTTCAAAATGGACTTGCAAGTAATATTAAAACTGATCTATGCGTATAAATTATTTTGTAAAATTTTAGATTATTAAAATAAAATTTATTTTGTTCTTAGTTAGTATTTTCAATTGAAATTTTTTCTTAATACACTTGATACATTTTATTTTAATACGATACATATACTCTTACACTTCTTACAGATAAGAGTTTATTAATTAATATTTTATAGTACAGTATGCTTCATTTACGTATTTTTTTTTAACTTAGTAACTTCAACGGAAACAACAACTTTATAATTTAATTTTTACATCGTAATACATATAATATTTTTTAAAAAAAAACTGCATTGTAAAATTTCGTAGCAACTAAACTCAAGTGAAAATCCAATCAATCTTATACTCCGAAGACTTCCTGCTTTAAGTATTTTTTATTTTACGTTTAAAAGGATCTTTTGCAATTTGAAAGAGGAAGGCAATCTAATTCTTTTTATTTGACGTTTTCTTTAAGAGAATGTGGGATAAAAGAAAAATGATTACTTAAATATGAAATTAAAGTATTCGATACGGAACAAATAAGATCAAAAAGTATTTTTTTTTAAATAAAGCTTACATAATATATATATCTATATGTATAACACACAAAATATAAAAAAAAGAAAGATACTTAAAAAAAATTCTTTTCTATCCATTTTATTGAGCTATTTTATTATTTTTAGTTCCTTTTATAACAGTGAACAGATAATTAAAAGGTGCCCTTGGAAAAAAAAGAGATTATAAGTTCTTTTGTTTTGGGAGTTGGTTGCATTGTTTTTTATAAGTATAAAAGACCAAAGTCCACGTATTTATTAAACTATTTGTGTATTGGTTGTTGGTTTTTAATTGAAACTTTTTTAAGTTGTTAACGAAATAAAATTAATATCAGAAAAGTCTGCAGCATGGAACAAGAACTTATTTTGGATTTAAAGCGTCAAATATATTTTTAAAGCTACAATATATTTTTTAAACCTTTACTATGTATTTTATTTCATAGCTAACTTTCAGTCAAAACGTGATATTTCATTGATCCGTCTATATTTTGTTCTTATGATTACATTTTTAAAAAAATCTAGTTTTATAGTCAAAAGATTGTACAGTTGAAATTGCTCACCAATATGAATTAAATATGAACAAATAATTCAAGCCAGTTTAGTAAAAGCTTACTTCTATACATTATTCCTTCAATTATTTAAAAATACATTTACATTTTTATTAAAATTTTGAAAACGTTTCTAGTGAATATCTCAGAAGTATACTGTGTGAATTATAATTCATAATATACCTTATTAAAAAACATGGATCAATGTTTCTTAATTTTTTGCCATCTAATTATACAACGCTCTATTTTTAAATAGAATAAACTTTAATAATCACACATTATAAAATGTAAAAGATTTAATTGTTATCTTTGATTAAATCTATTATATATAAACTTTTTAATTAATATTTGTATTACTTATTTTCAACATGCATAACATATTTTTAATTATTATCTTAATAGAAAATAACATTTTTAAACATATTGTTTATTAATTGCTGCAAAACAAATTAAAGATAGATTATTAAATTTTGTAAATCTTCAAGACCAAAGTAGCTCTAAGTATAATAAGATATGTTTTTTTTTGTTTTGAATGTTTTAAGATAAATAAGGTATGAGTACTTAAAATTTTCCATTTTTCATTTATTGTAAAGAGAAAGTGATTGATTAATCGATAATACTGAATAATTATCATTTATAATTTGTGTCTGCCAAAAACATGACTGAATATGATAAATTACGGTTATAATTATTTTTATCATCCAGAAGGAATAACTGTAAAATTTGCTTCAAAATAATGATGGCGGGTATAATTAATTTGAAGGTGTTCCTGCTGTGACGCTTTAGGTATGTTTAAAACAATTACTTATTTCAACTTATTTAATACTCGCTCAGTCAAATTTTATACGAAATTAATTTACAAATATTTATAACTAATAGTATGAAATACAGTAAAATAAGAATAATATATATACGTGTTTTGTTTAAATAAAATAAAGCGTATAAATTTAATCTAATTATAAATAATCGAATTAAGTAAAATGTTGAAGTCTAATTTTTAACATAAATATCATTATTATATCTTTTTAAATTTAAGTTACTTTCTAAATTTATAAAAAAATAATAGATAGTTTCTTTTAATTTATTCTAAAGTCATTATTTTTTTGAATTATTAATATTATTACTGTTTCATAGAAAAGTTAAACTAATTATGAATGAATTATTGCTTATAATAATAATTTTGTTTGATTTGGAACAATATAATTTGAATTAAAATTTCTCTTAATATATGTTAGTTTATTTACCTAATATATTTCATTATCATTATCTAATAAGCGAAAGTGTAGACATGGATTGTATATCCTCTACCAGGATGTACAACTCTTATCACCATTTTTGCTCACTAAATAAGAAACTAATATTTTTAAAGTTGTTTCTTATTATAATTTCTTAAAATCTAATCTTACATATTCTGTTTTTATGGGATATTACCTTTCTACTTTACCTGTGTTAATAACAGACTTCCCATCTGGAACTCTTACTCTAGAAGTAAGCTTGGTAAATATCGATCCTTGCTTGGTAAATATCAATCCTCTGAATGAGTGGTATGAGATATATAGAAAAAATATAGTAACGAACAAACATAATTCGTAAAAGTAGTATCAGCACAAAAAATACCCGTGGACCATAGTCAAAGATCACATGCTTAACTTTATCAAGTTATCACTTTTGAAAAAGTGCTTACTTAATAGTTAATACTTCATTATAAATTAAAATATTCACCATAGCTTCCATTTCAAGTCATAGTTTTCTAGTGTTAATTTTAATCAAGGTGTCATCACCTACGTTGTCTACTACAATGATCCCTTATCTTCAACAGTTCATCAAATCAGTTATCTTAGAGAGATTAGTTTGCATCACATAATGAAAATCTTCCTATACATCTAATTTCAGTATTTATTGGTAATTTTATCAATAAATAATGAGAGACCCATGAATTTTGGACAAATTTATAAATATTAATTATTTTCGAACTATCATTTGAATATTCCCGTTTGACTACATTGCTTAAACATATGCATAAAGCACTATATTTATTAAAACAGTTAAATCATCAAGCTAAAATGTATTTGTTAACATAAAATCAAGATGTTATAATCAGCAATCAATTCAGGCTTAATGTATAAAATTAGTTCTCATATATGGAAATAGTTTCGATCCGGATGACATTATCTGTTTAGGAGATCCTTCACTGTATTCACACTTATTAACAGAATCAATGCAGCTTATTCTCAAGAATATCTTCCACTGAATGTAATTATCTCTCTGTATTTCCCTAACAGCGCTAAACATCATGCACCAAACAAGTTGATACACCAAATCATTGTATGTTTCTGTTCTCCAATGTCCTAAACTGAATTAATTCACAAGAATCTTGAGCATTTGCTAATTATGTCTTTGTTGAAGACATTAAATTCCTTTTGATTTCAGTTGAAACCCGGGTTGTTTATCGTTTAAGAACGGAACAAATCTTTCGATATTTGTATTTAAAAAGTATTTCAGAAAACCTTGGCAAAAATATTTTTTTGCATGGCGGTTATTGATTATAAAGTTATATTATGAAACCTATTTATTTTAATATGTGCATTACAATTAAATGATATTAAATTTTTTATAAACTTTAAATTTGAAACTCTAGTTAAATAATTTCTGAAAATCAATATGTTATATATTTGCACAAATAATATGCTTTCCAACATATGTTAATTTGAGTGAGCATATTGATTTTAATGATCAAAACTCTAAGAAGTATATGAAATTACTATAGGATAAAGCATTAAAAATTTAAACCATAATTATTACTTAAAAGATAAGATAATTATTTTTATCTTCAACACAAAAATTACTCTCATAAGGTATTCGTCTTATTACTCATAATTATTTTTAATGTTAGATGTCATCCATTTATTAAGATTAATATTATTGACTAAAATAATTTAAAAGCGTTTTTACGAGATTTTAATTAAAAATAAATATTATTTTAAAAATTTACATCGCTTGAGAGCGATTGTTAATAAAAACGACGGAGAAAATTTAAAGAATGATTCTATTTCAAAAACAAAAATAATAACTGCTGCAATGATTACTTAAAATACGTGTCTTAATTTAGAAATTGGTTATGATAAGTACAGGTCTATGATAGGCTTAAAAACATTTTTGAAATTAAAATTTTCGTCTTTCGAGTCATTTTATTTGCAAAATTAAAAGATAAATTGTTAATGCTTAATATCAGAGACAAAAAATTTAGATATTTGGCTTTTAGATAAAGAGTATATTTTACTAATTTAATTTTCACAAATTTCAATTAATTTAAGCAAATCATATACCTATTCGCGTATTTTTTAACTTAATTAAGTTTAGTTAACACTAATTAAAATGATAGATATTATAAACAGACACTAATTAAAAGGATATATAAGACATACAGACAGCGAAATATAGAGTGATTTTATTTTCAAAGTAGACATGATTCTCACTAATTCACTTTTATTAAAATATTAATTACTGTTTTATTCCAAGGTAGTGGAAGCTAACATTTAAAATTCTTTTGAATCTGAAAGTTCTTTCTTTCAATTACTTCAACACCTAGAAGAAATAAAAATTCTCAATTGGATGAAGGAATATTTCCTAAAACATAAATTGCTTCATGGGCGTTAAATTGAAGAATTATTTCTTACTTAATTTTAACATTCTTTTTTATAATATTATTCTCTTACTTTATAAAAACAATATTCTGACGACATAAAATGTCTTTTTTTGAACTATTATTTGTTTTTAATCATTTTTTTTAATATTTTAACCAAAGTGAATTTTTTGAACAGAACTAAACATTAATTATAACCGAAATCATAATTGACAAAATTTAACATGAAAAAGGAATTAATCATGATCAAGTTTTTAAAAATTAGTATATCATGATCTTTAAAAGTTCTAGATTAATTACTGGTAAAAATGTTTCGCTTTGCAAATTGTAATTCTCTCTTATATGAAAAAGAAAATAACTTTTTACTTGCCTTAATGAGATCTTACATGTTTATTGGTATCTGAGTCTTATTTTTAGGTTCTTTGCTGCTTATAAATAGCAGACATACAATATAAATGTAAAAAATAGCAAAATTTTTTATATAAGATTTATTTCTAAAATTTCCAATGGATGATAAGCATTGTACTTATAAATTTCGACTAAGGGATTAAAAGTCTTTTTAGAAATATAGAACGTTTCAAATTGAAATCATTAAATACAGGAAATTTTCTGCAAGTAAATCAATAATATGAAGTTTGGTATCTTGTGTGTGCAACTGAAAATAATAAAAAAATTTTGAACAAAAAAAATCATTGCTTACGTAATATCATTGTTACGTAAGAACCATACTTATTCTTTATTGAATATAATACGAAAAATTCGTAAATATTTTAATAAAATTAATTCATTAACAACATGATGAGGAACACATTTACTATTTACAAAGTAAAAATTTATTAAGAAAAAATTTATTAAGTTAGTAATATTAAGTAAAAATTTATTAAGTTAGTAATATTCTATTATTTAATTATGCAGGTTATATATTTTATGTACTAAATTATTTTTATAAATTCTTTTTTTTCCCATTCTGTACTGCCACATGTATTTAAGAGTATCTTGTAAATGTTTAACTTGTTTTTAATAATTTTAATTTATTGTTTTCTGCCACTAGATTTAATGATAAAGAACACTCTCTTACGAAAAATAAAATTTGCTAACTAAAACTCTTCAAAGTACACTATTTACTTCATATAAAAAGTCTCTTAGTCGAATTGTCTTTAAATACTAAGAGCTTCGTTAATTGTTACAAAAAATTTGAAAATACTTTTTAATTTTATTTATTTTATTTTTCCATTTTTTTTTCATTCCATTTCTAAGTATTGAAGCGATTTACATAAAAGTACCGGGCGATAACATTGCCTTCACAGTCGAGTGAATTTCGTATAAAAGCATGGATCGAAATATTTCTGATGTTGGAATTGAAATCCTAATTAGAACATGGACAAACTGTTCAAGTAAATTGATGTCAACTAAGTCCGATGTTGAGCGAAGTGAGTAGAGTAAATGTCAAAGAATCAGAGAAGTGGAAGATTGAAACTGATGAACTTTTCTGATTATTTCCATCTTAATCTGAAATGTCTGCTATCAGAACATTTCTTTTGGTGCTGGAACTCTCTCTAGTAAAAGTAACTACCGGAAGGTTTTTTTAGCTTTATATCACTAAGACATCGTTTGAATTCGGAAAATAAACTTGAATTTCCAATTTAATTCTTTCGGATATCAATCTAATTTTTTATATATATAGTAGAAATTCACTTAAAATGTGAAAAAATAATAAATGGCAAAATTTACGCAAATATTTCCTTAAAAATGTCATATTATATATATAACCTTATTGTTTACCTCTATTTTAAATAAATTTACTTATTAGAAAACAAATCGATCTTCCACATTTGAAGATTTTTTGATTGGATTTAAATATATATGCAAATTTATTTATAGTTCAAGGTAAAGCAAGTAAATACAAATTATTTTAAATGTAGGAGTAAAGAATGTAGAATGATATCACGTGGGAGTTGCATAGATATTGAAAGATTTTATATGAATATTTTATTTAATTGTTTTGAAGATGGTTATTCAGAAAAGCTTCAATTTTATTCCAAGTATTTAAAAAAATCCATAAAGTTGATCATTTATTCGAGTTAGTAGATGAATAATAAATTCTCTGATCTTCTGTTGAACATTTTGTTGGTTCGAATCTTATAAATCGAGTGTAGTTTCTTGCAGTGATTTGGAATCAATTTCAAATTACATATTTTAATCGAATATCATGTTAAAAACTTAATCGTATTATAATAAACAGACCTTCTTTATTTAATCCTAATTTTGATTAGGTAAAAACACTTCTTGTTGAATTCTAATACTGGAAACAAGGATTTTTCATTTTCTATAATGAAATATTGCTTTTTAAGTTTGCAAAAAGTTTTTAATAAACTAATATAGCATTTCAAGGAGACAAGCTCAAATTTAGGTTAAAAAGTAACTGCACAAAGATTAGACACGTTAAAATTATAATCCTTGGTTGAAAATTATAATATTTGCAGAAAATTATTTATGTTTAGACAAATGGATTGAACACCGAATTCAGACTTCCTGTGTATCTGAAATTCAATATATTTTGGTTATAAACCCAGAGCATTTCTGAAGAAATTCGAAATTAAATTCATACAGATTAATTTGTGTTGAGTTTCTGATAGATGATGAAATGCGTTATCAGTTCAGATATTTTATGAAAGAATTTATAATCTGAATACTTTTGCATATGATGTGTAAACAATTTCTATACAATTTGTGAAAAAGGAAATGTTGTCAATAACGATGATTTATTTTGGGGAGAATTTTTCTATAAATCAACCCAAACACACAACGTTTATAGAATTTTTTCAGTTACATAAATTCTTTTCACATGTATTTATAATCCATCAAAATTAAATCGATAAGGTTACTTTTTTAAAAATGAAATGTTTTTAGCTCTGTAAAATGTTGAAATTATATTACACTCAAGTCTAAAATTATTTATTTTAGCATTCATTCTAATGATGTTTCTTACCTAAGGAATACAAATAGCTTTTGAATTACATTTACAAGGGTTGAATATTTCCGTTTCAACTCGTACTATACTTTATTTATTTTTTCAAAATAAAAGTGATTCTATTATGAGTGTGTGAAACGATGAAGCTTCTTTTTACCTTTTCAAATGAAAATTTAGCAAATATATAATACTTCCTCCAGGGGATTCGAATACAATGGCAAAAGTCTCGAAAATCTATTCAAAAGTATGATAATTTTCTTTCTTCTAGTGTCGCATTTAACTGACTAAACCATGTTTCTTTTCAATCTCACCGGAATTTGAGTTACCATCCAATTTGAATATATAATTTTTTTTCATGAAGCAAAAGCCTTAGTTGCTGGTAAGCTCTCCCTCATCCCCCATAGCATCTCCTGTCCTACTTTAATATTCCAACGTTCCTTACAAATCTGAGAAGCGCTCCAAAAGATGTCTCATCTTGAGTTTGGTAATGTACAGGCATTTTTTGAAGATGAATGATATGCCGTAATGGGCTCTTTGAATCCTTTTTCAAGAAACTTTGAGGGTTTAGAGTTTTCTTTTCCCTTCCCCAAACATGTATATGATAAAAAATGACATCAAAAAGTCTCCTTTACCCGTTAAGTTTACTTTGTGGAGAATAACATCATATTTTAAGAGTCTTCAAATTGTGAACTAACTGCATTTCAAGTACGATCTAATACTTCAACTCACGTTTACTAAAACTGAGGAAAAGTCGCATATGATATCAACTAGAACAAAAAAAATGGAGCCACTTTGTTATTTTAAACATTAATGCAAGGGAAAATGTACCCTTTACACTTTGCCATTTTTGCACTCTATCAATTTTAAACTGACTAAAAACATTTCACTGTCATAAGTAACATAAGACTAAAAATTAAATATTCCCTATCATAACAGTGGCATGCACAATTTTATGAAGCAAAACAATTAATTAAATAAATTTCCCATAACTCTTTCTCATGGAATGAAAGTAAATGATAACTCAAGCATTATTCTTGTTATCTAACATAAAAATAAAATATTCATCATTGTTTAATAAAAAGTTATTTTTAAGATTAATACTTGTGTAGAACTCAAATAGTGATATTTTCTTTCTTACTTTCTTACAGTATTTTATTGTTTCAAAATATTCTTATGTGCACTGAGAATAGTATTTTTATTTGTTCTAAAAAATAAATTTTTATATAGAATACTCACAAAAAATATGATAAAAATTTTTCATTCAAAAATAAATATTTTATTTAAGATTTCATACAAATAAACATGCCTTTTTACTAGTCTTTGATGCTTAATTTCTTAAATGTATCTAAAGATTTAATGGAAAGATAAAATCCTTTTTTGGGAATTCCTTTAAAATTAAAGCAAAAGAGTTATTATTATATAGATGTAAAGTTCTCATTTCGTTGAGCAAAAATTCTTTTCCAGATCAGTCAAAATGCTGTGATTAAATTAACTAAAGACATTGCAAAGAAATTAAAATCAATTAAGTGCTAATTACTAATGTTTTCAGCTTATTGAATATCCATATAAAATTATGAAATATTTATATATTTATTTAATGCAATTTTAGATTATAATTCTAATGGAATCTTTTATAGAATAATTGTTAAATTTCATAATTCTCTTGTGTGTTTCTTCATAATTCTCTTTCTAATGACCTGTTTTTCCATCAAAATATTCACCGCATATAATAGAGGCAGTTATTCTGTAAGATCATTTAAAAATACCCTCTCAACTTTTCGAAAATTTCTATAATATGAGCCAACTATGAGGTTTCAGAATTATAATAAAATATGAACCATATTTTATCAAAATTCTAAATATTAACATGGATATAAAATCATTTGATACATCCAACATTCCCAACAGTTTCTAATGTTAATAAACAGTATTCATTGATATAGTAATTAATTTAACAATCGTTGAACGTGATTTATTAAAAAAATATCTCTTTTCAGGAGAAAATAATTTATTTAAAAGCTTCATATTCTGAATTTTATTCTAAATATAAATTAGAGTCACTTACATAAGGATACATTACATAATGATTTTTCTCAAAAAGTTTAATACTTTGAAATCAATATCAACCCTGAATTTTGTTTTTAAACAGAAGTGATATTTTAATACATTTTTAAGTAATTTTATAATTGATTTAAATCTGAATAATTCAGTAGATTTTATTTTCTGTGTAAAGTAACCTAATTTATTTTATTTCTAGTATAACGTCTGGAAAGCTAGTGCTATTAAACCTTTATGAAGAAAACTTTTTGTAAGATGAATTCACTGATTTTAACAAGTTAATTTACGTTTTTTACTAAATAATTCAAAATATGATGCATTTCATTATTTATCATCAATCTTTAAAAGCTAAGTTGATAGTAAAAGTACTGACAAAGTTTGCGAATAGGTTATATATATATATATATATATATATGTATAAATAAAATGAAAACATTGTTTTTATTTATTAAATAATTAATTGGCTTAAGTAGAAAAATATTTCTTGTGAATTAATAAATGGGAAAAATTATTTTTAGAAATGGTTCTTATTAAATAATAGCAAAAACAAAAACTGGACCATCTTCTTGAATAGTTGCAGAACCTTTTCACGCAAACTATTGAATTAATTGATTACAAACTTTGCAAACTAACGAACGTATTCGAGATAATACAATATCTAAATCTATAGATTTATCACTAAAACAATCAAGAAAAAATGATCGTGAGAAACGATTTTCCAATAACTTTCCATTGTTCAAATATTTTCCTACTTTTGCAGAGAAAACTTTATTGAGTTGCAAACAATTAATCTTGTTTTTATTTGCAAATTAGTCTGACTTCGGTGGAATAAAATGTATGATTATCTCAAGGAAAGAAAAAGTTTATTTTGAATTATTAATGATTGAGCTTTGTTCTTATAAAAACTTTTTAACTTTTTTCTTTCTTTAAATGAGAAGTTCATAATTAGAAAAATAAAACTTCTTTATGAGGAGGACGTTAAAATGTCCAGAAAAAAACATAAGATTAACAAGTGCTTCAAACATATTTGATTACAGTTATTCAAAAAGCAGTAGTTTAAGTGTTCATCAAATATTGTGTGTTGCCATAATTCTATTTAAAACAAATTTAGCTTTAATGCATAAATAAGATTAAATTAAAATTTACGCATTATTAACGGAATTAATAAGACGTTTCTATTCATTTTCATTAAAACTTCAGTAAAGTTAAATGTGTTTGATTGAGTTGATTGATTTATCTTTATATAACGCAATATTGTTATCTCAATTCATTTCTGTAAATGAAATCATGGGAATTTATACTTCCATGACTAATAATACAATGTCTATTGTATTATTTGTCATGGAAGTATAAATTCTAATAATTCCCTGACCAATAATGTAAATACACAGGTGTATTATAGTGCAGTTCTTAAACTACTTAAAGAAATAAATATAATTTTTAAAAACTTCCAAAATAAGTACTTAAATGCATAATATAGTACAACTTCGTGACGTTTCATTTGAGAAGAAGCACTAATTGAGTTGACTTTGTGTGTTTGAATTACAATCCAATTAAAAGTTTTGCTTAACCATGCAGGTATTCCTTACAGGATTAGTTGGTTGGTTATTAAGGATTATAAATAACATATTTCTAGCTAAGATCTGTAGCATTTAAAAGAATAAAACGCGACTTACTGAATAAAATGCACCTTATTTAGTTCATGCCACGTGTTTTAATAGGCATTTACTTTATTTATTTATTTTAAGTACCATAATCTAATAAATCGAGTTTGCCTCAATTTATGTGTTTAAAATATCATTCAGTTTAAATGTTTCCTTACACCTAACATAATTATATTACAATTTAGTTTCCGAGCTTTGTAAAAAAAATAAGTAGGTCTTCTGACAAAGAAATATTTCACAAAATATTACATATATTTGTTCTTATTCTTTAAACAAAATTACTAATTTGTTCAATTTTAAAATAAATAATTCTTTATATTAAATATTTTACAATTACACTAAAATAGTTTTTTTAAATATGATAATTTAAATAAATCAAATTTAATTAATTAAATAAAATATAAAATATTAAAATAAAATAATTATTATAGAAGTTCATGACGTTTTATAATTTAAGGGTTTTAGAGTTTGTTTATTTGGTAGAATTTTAAAATTTTTCTAAATGCTGCTATAAAAGCAGCTGATGCAGTAGATTACAATAGTTATATGAAACCATTATTTATTTCTATGCTTTGATGAAAATATTTTGAAAAAACTTATTTGTAGAGTGAAAAAAGTAATAAATCGGTAATTCATATTAAATCATTGTGTAAAAACGGGCGTATAAATATATCTTGGCTTGCTTGTCCGGAATGATCAAAGATGGAAATTATTTTATCATGTTTAGGTAGAAAGAGTAAACGAAAGACAATCACCATTTTCTCAAATTCCGATCCAATTAAGAAAAGTGCCTTAGACTTTTTGATTCAGGATAAAAATTTGTTTTAAATGTAGTATTTTCATCATTTTAATTAAAAATATCTACTAAGAGTTACATCTGCATTCCAGCATTTAATATATAAATTCTATAAAGAAAGACGAAAAATATATTTTATATATTATAATTATTATCTGCATTTTTCTATCTAAATCAACATTTACATGGAGTAAAAAGTTACTAAAATTATATATACTACTTTAAATTAATTATATATATATATATATATATATATATATATATATATATATATATATATTGTTTGAATAGAAGCAGTTGAAAACCACTCTGAATATCTTTACATATCTTATCACCAATATAGTAAGGTTTTAACATAAAAGACCCCTCTTATCAATTCAAAAAACAAATCATTAAGTTAAATTCAAATGTTTTTGATAAAAAGTAGTCTCAAATATTAATTTTTAATTACTTAAAACAAACAAATGTATATTTATTTTTTCTTTCATTTTTCATGAAAAAATAATTTTCTATTTTATTTTATAATAGAAAATGCCAGCAGAATATTTAAACACGATAAATATAATTACCTCTATTTGCAAATTAAAAATCGTAAAGAGGAGATTCAATATGTGTCGTTATCCAAGCATTGCTTCTTTTTGTAGCATTTAACTTCTTTGAAATACGCATTAATTTATTTTTAAATCCTTTATTCCTTTTAAGAATGTAAGATTTCTGTATGATTTCTTATTTTTCCTTCAATTAACACTATTTAAAAACATATTCAACACAAATTTTATAATAGTTTTTTCCCTCTTTATTTATTTAATATTCAAATGAATAACAAGGAAGCAACATTAATTAAGAATGAATTTTATATTGATTTCTCTCACTTATCGCATTCATCAATTCTTTCTGTATTTGTTTATTACTTTGTATCCATTACCCCATTTCGTAAAAAATGGAGAGCAATAAAATTTTTTTCTGTACTGGATTATAAAATTCATAAAATTAATTTATGTACAACTTTTATTTATATCGCAAAATTATTTAAATTTATTATTCGCAAGATAAATAAAATTGATTTATGTCGTTAACTTATATTCATTTTATTAACCGATAACTACATAAATCAATTTTTTCTTATAACTAGCTTAACCTTAGTATAACTACATCAAAAATGCCATTGACAATTGATTATGATATGATAATTAATTATTTCATTTATTACAACGCGATATTGGAATAAAAATGTATGAGTGATTAAAATTATTGTCATCAATATAGTCCGACTATTTGTACTAAATAATGAGAATTCAATGCAACTTTTATTATTATTATGATATCATGGTGTTCATCGTTTGATAATCATGATAAATTTGCATTTCTAATTCAAAAATTCTTTGATATTGCTACCATAGTAGCACCAGCTTTCAAGCTCGTTATTGTGTGACTTATTAAAAGAATTTTACTCGCGTCATGTAATATATCATATATCCGGACATCCCTAATTCCACAAAACTTATCATTCCTCCCAAACATAAGGCGAAAGAAAAAGAAGAATTAAATATGGAATAAATTTATTTGAAAGTAAATAGCAGTTCCTTTAACGGATGAGAGTAGCCTTTTGGCGTGGAATCTTTTTAAAGTTTACTTGAAGGCAACATGAAAGAAGACT
Organism: Latrodectus elegans; assembly: GCA_030067965.1. NCBI lineage: Eukaryota > Metazoa > Arthropoda > Arachnida > Araneae > Theridiidae > Latrodectus > Latrodectus elegans. The sequence goes on along the minus strand of CM057809.1, from coordinate 73,087,418 downwards.
TATTCTTTGAAACTCGAAGAAGACTTTCCCTGTGCCTCCTGGGAGTACACTAAGTCTCGATTCCACTCCCTGATATAACTCCTCCGTTCTTCAAGAAAGCAGAATTCACCTCAAATTTCTAAATAGGATAGAAAGTACTTTGGAAAGATATTGAGACATAGATATATATCATTTTGAACGAAATAAATTTGATTTGATTAGGAATAAAAGAGTGGAGGAACATGATGAAAATAAAATATATTTACATTATTTAAGTTTAATTGTACATTCTTTCATGTGGTTGGCATTATTCATGACAAAAAACCCAACGAATAAAAAAGAAAAGAAAGAATGAAGGAAGAATAAAGAAGGATACTAAAAAGAAGTATTCTCTTAATATCTTATGGGAATTATAAATTCAATAAAAAAATGTATTTGGTTAAATGGTAAATATGTATCCCTATTTAACATAGATGCAGTGTAATAGATTGAAGTTTATTAAGTAAGAAATTGAAAAGAACTTTTAATAAAATGTGCATAGAAATTTAAATATTAAATAAAAAATATATCATATGACCTGAGGAGTGAAATGAATGGATTTAAATTGGAAAATTCATTACATATATTTTTAATTTAACTGCTGATTTGGTGAAAGAGCAATGTGAATTTCCTTATATTGAAACTTATATATTATTATTAATATTAGAAAAATCGTGCAGTCCATCCTAATGACAATCAATTTAAAATTTAGTATAACATAATAAAAATAGAAAAACCCATTTTCAATATCATTCTTCTTATTCAAATAAGATGATTTAAATTTAAAAAGGAAATTGCTTAGGTAACAGAGTAAATAATATCATTTTATTATAAATTCTTTAAAAAGTAACTTTATTTTGAATATTGCTCACACTTTTGATAATTGAAGCACAAAAGATGATGACCTAAGTTTCTGCTTATATCATAATTTCAGAAATAGGAATCAAATAAAATTATTTGAAACGTTGCTTAAATTTATGTAATAAGCATTTATTTATATCTTTTAGAAACTGAAAAAAATAGGAATTGTTGATTGTCGTTTACACTTTCCATCAAGTAAATGACTGATATAATTGGCTTAAAATTTTATGCTGCAGTTTTACAAATCATAGAATAATTAAATAATCCAGCATATGAAAAATTCTTCGATGAATTTATTTCATATGGAAATCATCATATGAAATATAGTTCAGAATTATTTAAATAAAATATATTGTAAGAATTTTCAGAGTGAAATTTTTCTGGATTTACTTTAGAGCTCGTTGCATCCTCTATTGCATTGAAGAATAAATCATATTTAATTCACAAGCCCATTTATGATCTGTTATTTTTGGAGCATTTTTCTTAAGATAATTCTAAGTAATGCGTTTTTCAAACATTTTGGAAGCATTTCTTACAATGATTTTTATTGTTTTTAAATTGAGAGAAATTTTCTATAATTTTTGCATACACTAATTATAAAATAACTTTATAGAATGCACATCGTATATTCGCATTTATCAAAACTGTAATTATATCATTCATCAAATCAAATGAAAAGAAAGTTTTTAATTGATGGAAAATTTTAGTTCCCTTAACAAACTAATTTCTTTGAAAGTTTCTCTTCTTGTTTAAGCATGTCCGACCATTCCCATTAGTAATGAAAATTTCATTTACGAGCTAGGATTTAATTAGTTTCTATTCAAAAATATTTCCAATTGGCACGAAACATCTTTCAAACTTTTCATTCAAGATGATTTCGCCCAACTTTAGTTGAAAAGGAATCATTCATTAATTTTCAATTTCTTACAGTTCTTTTATGAATCGGTATGATTTGAGCAAATTTGAGTTGAAAGTTTCGAAAATATTGTTTTGTAATGAAGAACAAGCATGTTGCGCAAGTAATATTAACATACTTTTTGTTAGTCTTTGTTTGACTGCAGAGGATCTAATGTGAGATTCCTGTCTCTATATATCTATTGTTAAGGCCCCAAAATTAATATTGCCTATAGGGTTTTTTTTAACGACTAGCAATGTAGCCAGCCAGAGGGGAACATATTAAGGTACCATCATTGGATATTAAATGTTATTGTGTAATATGTTGAATTAGATTCGATTATTTTTCTTCTGTCAACATATAAATTACATATTTCCGAATGCTTTCCATTAAAATAAAAAAGGTTTTTGTTTATAATTTGAAGAAGAAAAATTTTGAATCATTTTTGAAATAAAAAAGTATCTTTGATATCTTTAATTTGATAAAACAGAAAATATAAACATTATTTGATAGTGTTTTCAAGAATTATATAATGATTATTCCTCCAAGAGATATTGAATAAAAAATAGCATTTTTTAAAGTTTAATGTAGGAAATATAGTTTGATTTAATTAATTCTTTTACATTCATTACATAAAAACATTTTTTTGTTAATTTTCTGAAAATATTTGGTTAATTTTGTATATTTTGCATAATGATTACAAATCTACTTGTGCACTTATAATACATCTTGAAAATAATAGCAATAATACCAAATATAAAGCAATGTAAACTGTCAAATCTGTACACTGTTTGACTTATGCAGCAAAAAAGATTTTTCTATGAATTCTTCATAAAATTTTATATCTGACTTAAAAAAAACAATTACTTATATCAATTTTTGCAGTTTTTAACAGCACAACTCTTGAATACTTGACAAAGAAACAAAAATTTATTTTAAAAGTACAATTTGCATAGCTTTCGAATTTTCTCTAAATCTATGTCCACACACCCTGTATACCATAACATTTAATTATCAATTTATTCCTAAAATACTTTTTTTTAGTCTTTCAATGTCCAGTTGCTCAAAGCTAAGAGCTTTCTTTTCATTTTGCCGCAAGAAGGATATTTTCATTGCGTGCCCATGAGAAGTTGCTTTCTATCCATTTTACGCTTTTCTAAAGGAAACGAAAAATAGATGGGTTGTCCAGAAGATGTTAAGAAGTAAGCCATCTTCGACCATATTTATTTCAAGATGTTTGAAAGAAAAGATCTTAGAAAGAGAGATGAGGAGAAATCTCAACAGATGTTGCTTCAAAAGGAAAAAAAACGCTGTCAAATGTTATTACAGTTAAAGTGCCATATGGAAAAGTTAAGGCCTCAAGTAGTCATGAAAACCGAATTTATTTTTCGAAGGCTTTCATACAGTTGAATATGAATAAAATCAATAAGAATTTTGATGTATATATTTCGCCTGAATGATTTAAAAATTTGAAACTATTTTCAGTAATATATTTGAAACTTTTTTTTTTTACTAAAACTACTTTGGGAAACGGCTTTAAATATCCATAATTTCAAACAATCAAATTTGGTATAATATTAGGTCTTACATTTCTTTTTGTTTTTTCTATATATATCTTAAGCTTTTAAGTTACAGTCCTGATATATATTTCCCAACGTAGAATAATTTGTAAAATATTTTGCGCAAATTAGTTTTGATCCAGCACAGTCATTAAAACGATGCAGTTTATCGATTTATTAAGTTTCATATTTTTGATCTTATTATTTTAAGGCTTTCTGATTTAAATATTTTATGTATATTATTTTTTTAAAAACTCTTAATCAATTTATTTTATAGTTATAATTAATTTAATATGGTTTAAAGTAACTGTAATATTAAATGAAAGAAAATCATTATAAAAATGTAAAAATAGATTCTCTATTTACTTTATATACATTATCTGTCATGATATCTGATATCTTCAAAATTTTGTTTTGATAATTTTTAATTGCTAAAATTGTTTATTAGCAATTCATAATTTTAAAATTTATACTAATTTCGAAATAAGAGCATAGATATTTATTCTATGATACATTTAAATAGACACATATTAATTACAAAATGAGGAAAATTCTGATTGAATTGAAATAGAAAGTTGAAAAAACAACAAACAAGGAAAAATATTATGCTTCTTGTTTACAGAATTGAGAAGGTAGAGCTAAATAAATTAGCTTATTCAGAAGCTTCTTATTATATATATAGAAAATACATTAATTAGAAAATGATTAAATTACTTAATAAAAGTTAAAAATTAAATTTCAAAAATGGAAATTAATTAAGTAAGAAATAATCATAAAGCACATACATACATTATAACGCATAGACGAGTGAATGTAGAGCTCTAAATAAGTGTATTTTTATAATGACTTCAGATAGTTGGTAAATAAATGAATTGAAGGTATTATCATAGTATATAAACACACAGTGTACTTTGTTTAATAATTCAAATATAAAAATACATTTAAATGATTATGCACGTAGTTAAAGAAAATTCAGTAAAATTTAACATTATTAATTTTAAAATTATAATATCATGTTTCTTGTATTTTAATATTTTGATGGCATCTTTTTTACAATTGTTCACTTCTTTAAATAAACTTTTGTTACTTAAATATAAAAACATGTTATAAACTTAAGGAAAATATTCTTTTTTCCAATTCTTAAACTATAAGCAAATGTCTTCTTCTTTTCTCAAAGGAAGTTTATCCTAACACATAGTTTTTTTTAATATTTGTAAAATGATTCAAAAAATTTCATGTTTGTATTTAAAATATGTAAATTTATCTTCATAATCTTCTTTGAGGGGGATTTTTTTAACTAGTGAAGTCTGAGGTTATAAATTCTTATTGTTCAAACTAATGAAAAATACTGCAATTGTTTAATCAAGCTGATAAACGAATTAAAATAATGCCACCGCAGTCGTTTTTGAGATTCTGATGGATCATTAGCTGATGCTCCCTTTACATAGTTCCTTTGCCATAAGGAATTTTTTTCATCAAACTTTGCATTTCAATAGCGAATTCTACTTCAGAATCAGATAGTCCATAAACAAGTCTTGTACTGCTTACTTTTACAAGGCCATCTAATTCGGAGAACAAAAGTAAAATTCGTTAATTTATTTACGGAAGCATTGCGAGCGAGTGGCATGGTTTCTACAAAATCCACCGTAAATTTAATTAAAATTAATGAACTAGAAAGTAAGCCCGGAAACCTGAGTAAGAAAGACTAATATAAGCGTTGACTCGTGCATCGAATGTGGAAAGTAATCAGTAGAGATGAGAACCAATTTCGTTTTTGGCTTTAAATGGGAGTTTAAGTCGGCTCATTGATTTTCATTTGCTATCGACAAGCAAAAGTTCGTGTCCCTTCTCTCTCGACGTTGCTCTCAATCAATAGTCAAGGAGGTCCACCGAAAAACTCAGATTTACTTTTGCGAGAAGCTGTAAAAAGTACTGCCTACTACTTTTTCTCTGATTTTAGCCCCATTTGCACTCAACAATTAAAGCAGTATTTTATGGATTTTTTTTCTTTCCGTGGCAAATTTATAGCTAATGTTGAAGTACGTGTTCTACATTTAATAATAATTAAGATAAGAGCAAAGAGAGCAAATCAAAGATGGTATTAAAGATAGTAAATGATGAACTTATTGAGAATGGTATCAAAAACCCGACAAATACGCAAAATATCTTATATAATAAGTAATTTTATGTGATAAATATTCATTTGGAAACAGCAAACAAGTAGAATATGATGTGAAAATAATCATTTAATGAGTAAGTGAAAACAAACACTCATTTTTATTTACAAGTTATATGTATAAAGAAGAAAATATGTGTAAAGAATTTATTCTCATACATTTACTTCATTTTCTTACTGCTATTCATGCTTATTAATGTGTCATTATTTTAATTGTTTCAAAATATTATGTCATTTTAAAATGGCACAGTGAAAAGCTTAAAGGCCGAAAGCCGTTGAAAAGTATTTTAAACTCCACAGTACTAATTGCCATACAGAAAAGATTTTCATTGGTATCGTGTCATATTCACGTATCGAAAGGAGAAAACTCAGAAAGCTCCTATGCAGCCATCCGGAAAGACGTGTAGTTAGAAGACAGAAGTGTGGCATTCATCTGCCGTTGTTCATTCAGCAAAGGTTACAATCGAACTCGAAACAATATACTCAGAAAATATGCTTCCTATCACTAGGCCATAGTTATCTACAAATTTTATATCATTATCCTTTTCTCTTGACCTTTAGAAACGATACGAAGACCGCATGAATCAAACTTCACAAGAAATATAAATTATTAATTGCTCATCATTGTATTACAAAAGCCGTTGTAATAGTTTTGGATCAAATTTGAATAAGTTTGAAATAGTTCCCAATATTAAGTTGACGTTGATTATTGTTTTCATCATTCTAATATCATTTTATATTTCTTTTTCTTAAAGTGTCATTCCAATGGAATGAAATTAGGTTTAAAGTGATTACACGTATCACTCCCAGATGGTGTAAGAACTGTTCACATAATTATTCAAATGTTCAAAATTATTTTTAATTCCTTATACTTAGAACTAAGCAATTAAAAAATTCTTTCTTTTTCTAAGATAACTGAAACTAGGAAGTACGAATTAATGCTAATATATCCAATTTTATTCTGAATAAAGAATTTTTACAGAACATTATATAAATTACTGCTATTTACTTGATTACCTACTGTCATTATTAATGTTACAACATCAATGCTTTTGTCATAAATCATTATACCAAGTGGGATTCTTGCATAATAAACTATATAATTTTATATATCAGTGGAATATCATTGGATAAAATTTTTCATTTAAAAAATATTTTAAGTAAAAATTGGCAGATTCGCTTTTTTATGTGATTAAAGACTTCATTTGATTTTCAGAAAATTACACAACAGAATTACATAAAGAATCCTTTTTTTAAGACCAAAAGCTCAAGGTGTTAATCTAATCTCTAAGTTAAATCTTTTACATGAGAGTAAAACGGATTTTAAATGTAGTTTGAATTTCTTTTGGGTAATTTCTCAGTATAACCCTGTGATTTTGATCCTCTGTCAAGTAACGAAATGAGTAGTTAAGCCATTTTTACAAGAGCTTTTTTTATGCAAATATTTCAGTTAATATATTTTAAATCCTTGCTACTTTAACATTAAACGATAGTTTGCGTGTATAATAATTCCTTATTATTAATCGGAGGAATATTATTTACATGTTCAAAAGCAATACAATATATATATTCACACAATAGTATAATTATTATTTATTGCTAATATTATTTGAATATTTAATGTAGTATTATGCAAAAATAACTATATAACACGTTTAGTTATGTACGAATAAATTTTTGTGCATAATTTATAAGCTTTTGCTTAATGCATGTAAAATTTCGATGTATATGTATATGTGCTAGTAAGCATAAATCTTGAACGTATTCTATAATTTGAAACATTTTAACTTAAGATTAAGGAAAAGAATATATTATAGAAATGAAAATAACTTGAAAAAGGGTAATTGTAGGGAAAATTATGTAGATTTTCAGTTTGCTGTTATGAATGGCAACATTGTCAAAATTGCTTAAGTCCTAATTTAAACGGCATTGGCTATTTATGAAGGAATGAGATAAGAAAAAGGAAATGTGTAAAATAAAGCTTTATCCATATCCACATATTCTTTGAAATCACAAATGAACTGGAATCACAAAATTTTATCCAAATCCATAGTCTTTGAAATCACAAATGAACTGGTTAGTAACATTGTCAATACGATTACACATTTAACTTATAATACTATTTGCATTTATATACAAAAAAATATGCAAAATATAATATCCAAACTCTCAAGTCTGAGACAAACCCAGAATTTCCAGAATGAGTTGGCTGATGCCAAGAATTATAAAAAAAATGTTTGCTAAATCAAAATATGTAAAAAAAAATTCAAACTATTGGGGAGAGAAAAACTTTTAAATATTAACAAAAGAAAGGTGGATATGTATGCGAACACCAAAAATGATTCATTTAAAGAATAGCTTAAGAATCAACTTAATTTTAACCAAATTAGGAATTTTTCGACAGAAGTGAACAAATAAGAGCATTTGAAATGGAAAAATGTCTGAAATGATCAAACTTAGTTTGGAAACGAAACCATGGTGCTTTCAAATTTTATATTCTATTAAATGTATTATAAATCTGTAAAATTTGTTAATAGTACTTCTTGTTTATTATTTTAAACATCAATAAATAAATTAGCTTCTGTTTAGTATTCATAAATAAAAATTGCTTAATATTCACAAGCAATTATAACTAAACCATTAATGCGCTTAACTATTTTTCTTGATAAAAGATCAACATAAAAATTTGCAATGAGTGGAACTTCAAATGGTTTTTTATAAGTCAAACAGATTTATGGGGCTCAAATTAATCAGTTTCAAAATTCGCTCTTATTTTGAAAAATGCTAATGCTCAAGAGGGAAAATAAAAAAAATGATGAACAGGAACAGCGTTTTGAATTCTGTCTCTTTAAAAAATTCAATTTGAAATCCCTTTACGTCTTTTCAATTGGGATTCTAAAATGGATTGAATATATTTAGTTTGACGAATTATATATAGAAAAACAATTCTTAATCACATCATGGACTGTCTTACAAATGTTTAACTATGAATACGTTCCAATTATGTCTAGTTTATAATTTTTTTGATTTTTGTAAACAAAAACTATAATTAATTCACTAATTAACTTTAATTGCATTTATGTTTGATTAAACATGAAAATTTAATTACGTTTTATTTGTCTCAGGTGAACTTAAAATCTTAATTTACTGTTTTAATAGTATCAAAATTTCATACTTTAACAGGAATTTGTTAAAGTCACTCTAAAATTGTACCATAATATATCAATAACTTTCTGTAGAAAAATTTTAAGAAAACATTCGGAAACTTTGAATTTGAAGTTAAACCAAATGGATGGGGAACGTAAATAGGGAAATTACTTATCATGTGCAATTATGGCAATCAAAAAGTGAACTTGTACACACATCAGAGCGCATAATTACATTGAAATTAATAAATTATTTCAGAAATAATTTATTAATTAGAATGCAATTTACTATAATAAATTCTTGTTAAGGATACTATCTTCGTTTAATTTGTGGAATACTTTCATGTCTCAATGTGCATTTCAAGATACTTATTATTGTTATATTTTATTTAATGTAATATTTTCAAAAATGACTTTGTTTTCAATAAATTTCTGTTTATTTATTTCCTTTTATGATTTGAAACACAAAATTTCGCATAACTTTTAAAATGTTAAAAAAATTATCTTTAAAATTATTGCGTTTAACGTCTGTATAATTTCAGAAATAATTTGAATTTTCTTATGATTATTTTGATAATCATAAAATTATGCAAAACCAATAAAAGTGCTGATTTTGGTTTTTTTATGATTTCGCATTCAACACTGGGTTCAGTTTTTCTTTTTATGAAGTACATATCATATGTGATTTCAAATTTGTTTCACAAATATTAGAAGTATTTGACCTACAACAGCTTTTCTTCTTTATCACGTCTCATATTTTTCTTGAACTAGGCCTCATATGTTTTAATTAAATTCGTAATCAAATGATTTCTATTTTATCAATTTCAATACTGTTAATATAGTAAGAATTACATGCTTTTAAGTATTAAGACTTAATTTACTAAGTGTTTACTTTGCATTTTATTAATAATTTGACAAATTAAGTCCTGAATGACTTTAAAAAGTATTCAAAAATTACGCAAATTAGAATTAAATTTTTCATAATAGAAAATTTTATATGCTGAAGTAGTAATAGATCTATGTTAACAAAATATTAAAAATAATTAAAATTAAATGTATAAATTCATTATTTTTCAGTAAAATAATTTACTCCAAAATAATTGTACAGTAATATTTACTATCTAAAAAGGTATTTATATGATGAATTTATCTACAAAATAAAAATAAAACCAGATTCCTATACTAAATTTCTATTATTACTTTCAGAAGTTAAAACTAATGATATTTATTTCCATATACGTTAAGATTAAATGTGAAAAGCAATTTTAATTTTCTTCTTAACAAATTTAATATTTAAGTCTTTTTTCATTTCTCTCTTGTTTCTCGAATTGTTTTCAATAAATGAAATTATTTATGTATACATATAATAGTTATTATACATACTTGCATAGTTCTAATTTCACATATAATAGTTAACTTATCCATCATTCGTGAATATTCATTTTCGTTCATTAAGTCACATCCCTTTCATGAATGTCGATTAAAGTAACTTTTTATCGCTTTAAAATCTATTCAAAATAAACTTGAACTCTTTACACATAATATTTTACCTGATAGATTTTATTTAATATTTTTGTTATATTTTTTACACTTATATTAATGCTTAATACTATCAGAGAAAAATATAATGTCTTGAATAAATCTCATAAACAAGATTATATTCTTAAAAGTCGTTTGCAATAAAGTGTAACATATTTTAATTTAATAAGAAAGTATCTATGCGTGTGTTGTACACAGTCAAATTTTATATAGCTTCTATATAATTGCAGGTTTTAAAAATACGCAGATTCGTAAATAATATAATAATAATAATATATATATATATATATATATATATATATTATATATATATATATATATATATATATATATATATATATATATATATATATATCATAGTCAGAATCATTGCAAAAATCTACTTATATATATATATAAGTAGATTTTTTCAATGATTCTGACTTTTGTTTTATTTATATGACCTGATTATTTACAAAATTCATTTTAAATTCTTCATTTTTTTATTATTTTTAAATATGTTTAATCTCTTATTTGTAAGCCTAAGTGTATATTTTCAAATGAAATACAGTTAAAAGAACATCTTCATTTTAAGTTATTTAAGGTAAAAAATTCATTGTGAAATTTTATTCGTTTTATATATTATCTAAGATAAAAGATTGTTTATATTCCTCTTTTAAACAAATATCAAAGAATAGAAATTCTTTCATAGTTTTAAAAATTAGTTTGGAAGAATTATAGAAGAGAAGCATAATTCTATTTAAAGACATTTCTTTAGTTATTAAATTTACTAGAAGTAAGGCTTATAAATGCTTTCGAATGATTTATTGAACCACTTATTTGCACACACAACAATAAAAGTAATCTGCATTTATTTATCATCCACTTAAATATACATTCAAATCAATTTAATCACCTTTTCACGCGGTAAGCATCAAATTGCTCAACGGTTTTGCAACATAAATGATTCTCTAATTACTAGAGAGAGAAAGAGAGTACGAGTTCTAAGTATAAATACATTTCAATAACTGTATGCTAATTGAATAACAATGAGCTTTTGCAAATGAAATGTATTACATTCAAAATGGATTTTTAGTTCATCGCTGGTAACTGATTAACTTATGTTTGTAACTCTTTTATATGAAAGGAAACTAAAATAATGACTTTGCATTTAAATAAATATTAGAGAAATAAAAATTAGGATAATTAACTGACATAATTATTGCAGTTTTGAATGTTCAATACATAAATGTGATTTTACTAGAACTTAATAGAAAGAAGTGTAATGCACTTTCTTATTTAACATTTTTATGATGGGAAAGAAATTTTTGAAATATGAATGAGTATTTTTAATTTTGTCATTTTCTTATAAAATAATAGTAAACAATACGAAAGTTTGCGTTTAATAGAGATTTTTGGTATATGAATTATGATGTCTATTTCATGCGAACATTACATTATTGACTGCTGAACAAATAAATGTAAGTTCCATGAGAACTTGAGAGCCTGGAGTAAATTTGGTTTGTCCTTTAACTTCTCATGAAGTGAAACAGTTTTTTGAAATATAAATTATATGATTAATGATATGAGAGAGAGAGAAAATAATATAAAACATTTTTAAACTTGAAATTTTAAATATTTTTAGTAGAAATTCTACTCTATATCTAATTACAATTTAAGTTATTAAACTTAATTCAACTAAAACTGATTTGAATTTTTAATCTAATTAATCTTTAGAAAAGGATTAAGTATAAAATTAATGTAGAGAATTAGATTAAGGTGGTAATAGAGAATTTCTTTAAAATATACATCTGAATGTAAAAACTTTTATTTTGCTCAAATAAGTTTTAACTTAACATTGCATTCTAAATAGACTATTTTGTAAATGATTGTGGATGTAAGAATTAAAATTTATTCATTTTATATCAATTGCAGTTAATACAAAACAAATTATTACAAATAAAGAATAAAATCGAAAATGAATTTTATTTAATGTATACATTTAATATTAAAGAAATTGCTTATTCCTGTCACTATGAATATGCTATTTTATGGTTGACAAAGTTAAGCAATTTTTTTCTAGAATATTCTATGTATGAAAAAAATAAATATATATTTAAAAATATACCATTTCAAATTCTTTAAAAAATAAAGAATTTGAAATTTTTATGGAAGAAAATTGAAAACAAAATCTAAATAAATAATTTTAATTGTAATTACCAAAGAAATTGCAGCTTACAAATTTAGCTTATAGTTGCGGTATTCAGTTATACCTAAAAAAGCATTAAAGATATGCATTTGTTTGATGTTTACGTCCTCATTTGCTCATTATTCCTTCCACTATCTTATTTCAAAATGAATTCACGTGAATTTATATTTAATTTAATGTTTCAATTTACTGCTTTTGAGATTCTACATATTTAAAGTATCTATGAATATCTTAATTTTTTTTAAAATATTAATTAAGGTTTTCGCAATATATTCGAAAAGATTTGACATTTTAAAACACATATTATCTCAATTTTATTAGAACACTAGGAAGCATTGATGCAAATTTAGCACTAATGTTATATATTATAAAATAAAATTTTGTGTCCTATAGTAAATAAATGCAGTTAAATTGAGTGTAAGCGCTTGAAATTTTCGTTTATTTCTACTGCAGTGTCAGATAGTTTTAAAAAGTAGTTGGAGTTATAAATAAGCATTTATTCAAGAATTTCTGTTAAGAGATTACTTTACTTTTCTGATTCGATACGCAAGCAGTAAAAAGGCGAGTTTCTTCCTCTCTGTAAAAATATTTCTGACATTGAGAAGCCTATAAAATGCGTTACGACACTTCGCGAGTTTTACCTTTCGGACGAGATCAGGAGAGGTCGATGAAAGCTTTTCCTTCGCAATGGATGCCATCAAAGTAATAAATGGAAGTGGTACTTAGAAATAGTCCGCTAAAGAGCTCTCATCGTCCGTGGATAATCAACGATCCAGGGATATTCGATTCCCGGAACGATCGCTAGCCAACTGTGACCCAAGGAAGACTATCCGAACCCAAGCTTGATTAAGCTGGAGCATAAAAGGTTTCTTTTTTGTGTTCATCGATAAAACTAGGAATTCTCTTTCGCATTCGAGGAATATTGTTCAAAAAGACTCACCGGTGTTCATTACTTATGTAGAATCGCCCTGAAAGAGTTATCTCCTTTCTTTCGAGAGATCGCCTCTATGTAGTTGGTTTTAGAAGAACACTAATTTCATTTACATTCTGCAGAAATATTTGTTTAGGGATTTCGAAAGAGTTTTCGAGTGGACTCCAATGAGATGCGTGTAATCAATAAAACAAGAAAACTTTTGTTTCAGAGAGTAATTGTCTTTTCACGAAAGCTTTCTAATCGAATTTCTTTTGTTCGATTAATTGAAAAGACAGGTAAAATGCTATTTTTGCGGTAAGAAGATATGCTGCTTTTCAGAAATGTACTACGGTGCATTTTTTAGACCTGTTTAAGTCTTTTCTTTAAAAAGAGATTCTTGTTGTGGTTAGCATAATTTAGATAAGGAGAAGAACCTAATTTACAAGGAGATTAAAATTTTACTTCGGTAAGTGTAAAATTCTTAATTAAGAGAAAATATTCAAAGAAAAAGAATAAATCTAAAATTTCCACTTATATATAATTTCAAATAATTGATATAGTGTAGAGATTTTGATGTTTACAAAAAATAACTTAGTATTTCCATTAAAAACCATTCAAATTGATTTACATCATTTTTTATAAGTTTTACAAAAATGATTAGTGAATTAATTAGGATTGTCTTTTTAATAGCATGTATTAATAGTTATTACTTTATCATGTTAAAAGATCACATATTCTTAAGAAGTTGCTTATTATAGAACTGATTCCCTTGTTCTTTCTTGACGAGAAAAATTCCAGAAAATTAAACGTTTAGATATATATATATATATGAAAATATCAATATACTGATATTGGAGAGATCATTATCAAAATTCTCAAAGAGAAATAACTTCTTTAAAATATAAAAAATAAATGGATATCTAAGGTTTTGGTTCTAGTTCTTAAGGTTAAGTTTAATCTAGTCTTAGATTAAGTTTGATTCAAGTTCTAAGATTTGGCATCCCTAATAAAAGAACAGCTTATGATAATTGCACAAAAATATTTTTACACCATTATAACAATTCTAGTACAATTTTAAAGTTATCCAAATGCAAAAGAACTATAAACGAAAGAATGTTTTTAAACGGTTTGATATTGTGAAGCATTATTCACATTTCTATGCACAATGCATAATAAGCATTTGTAAACTTATTAACATAATTGGCTTTTTATAATCTTTAAACCTATGCCAGGTTCATGTAATGATTCGATAGCGATCTCACTGTTTGCTACAAATCATATGTTGACTATAGTAGGAAACATTTAATTAGCTGTGTGAATGAATATTCACCAAATTGATAAAATTCTTAGAAGTTAAGTACAAACAAGTTTGCTGGTATCAACTGTCGACAATGTGAATATTTAAGGCAACCAACTGTAAATATTGTTTTAATTTTTTTTTTGAGTAAGACGCTCTAGAATCTGTAGTTAAAGTCTTCTAAAGATGCCTTGCAATTATAAAGACGAAGTCTTATGGTTCCTTTGAATGCTCCTGTTTGCAGATTGTAATATTATTTGATTTTCCATTTTGTTTAAAGATCATAGTGTATGTTAGTTTGATTTTAGATAGTTTTAACTAGTTTTGCTTTTTCAGCTTCTAGTTATAAAATATTTTACTTTGCTGCTATCGCAAAAAATATTCCTTACCTGAAGTTTGCATTTTAAAAAGTTTACGTCTGCAAACGAAGGAAATTTTGGTTATACTTAAATAATCACCGTATTTAACTTTCTCTTTCCTCCTATATTTTTTACATAAGCAATTCCATTTGCGCGAAAGTAAGAAAAATAAGCCGACAATGAAAATGACTTCAAACAGAGGTGCCATATTTTTTCGACAGCTGGGCATAACATTTCTAAAGGAAAGTTTTAGTCTTATTATTCAATTCTATCTGTCAAACACTCTTAGACACTCTCTTCTACTTGAGCGGCAGGGTACACATTTATTTTATTTCCAAACTTTAAAAAGCGAATTCAAACAATGTATGTGTGAGAGACGTTTCATCCAGATTCCAATACACTTTCAGATGTTTGTCCCTTTCATACTTTCCAAAAAAAGTATCACTCAAGTTATAACGATCGAAAAAATGTATTTACAGACTGAGATTTCAAAAACAAACTAATAGCAATTTCAAAACACAGCTATTGAACTTACAACTTATTTTATCTGTTAAAATTTTAGTTTTATGTTGGAAAAAAGTAACTAGAGCATGCATACTTATTTTTTGTTGTAATATATAGTATTTTATATATAGTTTTAGCATTTAAATTCATATAATAAATTATGAGTTTCTTATAGGATAATTGGATATTCCTTGAGATATTTTGAGGATGATAAAATTAACACATTAATTTTAATTAGATAATTTCAATAGATTTGTGTTTTGTGTTGTCTGTCGAAAAATATATAAGATTGCTCCATTCTGTGTATATATTGTACTTATATATATATAATACCATGGTTAATACTTTGCCGTTGTATTTCTAGGTTATTTGTATACCATTCAAAAACTATGAGACACAATCAATTCTTTAATTAAATAAATTAGGTTTGGCATCTTTCGTTACAAATGTTTGTTCAAATCATCAATCATATTTTTTAATCTATTAATTGAAACAATTAAATTCTGTTGCTTCTTCCAATCCGAATGGCTTGATTTTTTAAGCCAATTAAAGGAAGGAAAAAAAAACTACTTGTGAAATTAAAATAATTATTTGTTACACTTGTTTGCTTGCGCAATATTATTAACAAGTAAAGAACACTAGGTAAATTACTAAAAGTCTAATAACTAGTAAATATTTCATTTATTAAAATCTTTAAAATTTAATGATTATCAATTCGAAAATTAACTGGAAAAAGAATGATATAATTTAAGGAAAAAATCTATGTTACAAATTATAATTAAAATTATTTTAGAATTTTTATACATTAATTATCAGAGGTAAAAACTTTTACTATTTTTTTTTATTTTTATTTTTGTAAAAACAGTTTTTGTTGTATTAAAAAGTAACTGTCTGAATAAAAAAGAAAAGTTTATAAAGAAAATTCATATATTTATAGAGCTTTTAAATAAATAAGGATATATAATTTCTTTTATTTAAAATTTCTCTTCATATGTAGTAAAACAGCCTCTACTTTTAAGGTTTACTGTGATAAGACAATTATGAGAGAGACCATAAGCTAATTAAAGCTAATCATGAGAATCACCATAAGCTAATTAAATTATGTTTTCTACAATTTTATAGATCAAAGGCAGGTCTTTATTTGAAGTCTTTTGTAATACTTGATTTATATTAATTTAAAATTTTATTCAAATATTTATTTTTTAAAATTTATCGAAGCATATAATAACAAAAAAAAATTATATAAGATATTATAGATAAGTTTTTCGAAGAATGAGGTAATTTTTGGACACATTATGAAATTTTTCTTTATTAAATATAATACTCAGATACATACTAATTCATTAAAAGTGTTTCAAGTCTTTGTATTTCTTTTGTTTTCCTTTTCGATTACTTAAAAGATATCTTATTTTGTTAAGTGTAACATGTAACAGACAAAGTTGCTAAAAGTGACTGTAATTCTATATGATTATTACGTTATATTTAATCATGTGATATATAAACAAAACACGTAGAAAAATCATAAACTTTAAAATCACTTATAAATGATATTATGCATTTTCCTTTATAAAAAACTTCTTTAAATTTTATAAACTTCATTATGGATAAAATGAATAGACTAAAGCTAACTGCTTTATAACGTTGCTTAATTTCTGATGTTTCTAACCATCTGTCGATTATTACAACCATTTCTGAAATGCCATTAAAACTTTACTTTTTGATATATAATGAAAAGGCTTAATTACTATTGTTAAAAATTCAGCTGTTTTAGAAATTCTGATTATAATATGCAGGTGGCACAAAGTTTGAAAAATATAAAAAAGATGGAACTTAAATATAGCTACCTTGAGTGTGACAGTCAATAATCTCGTTAATTCAGTATAATTTAGTTTTTTTAAAAAATGAAAAATTTTATTAAGAGATTACTTATTTAAGTAAAATCACTTGTAATTGGAGAAAGTGATTTAAATTGTATAAGAATAAATATTTGTGTAAACGCCTACAATATTCAAAACTCCTTAGTTAGCAAGAAAATTTGTAGATTGTATACATTTTTCATATAGATTTGATATTTCTAACAATATACTATTTATTTGAATTGGATATTTTATCATTTAAGTTTGTAACATTGAATACTGATAATTTGTAAAACAAAAAATAAGATACTCCGAAATTCCTAAGCATTCAGTACTAAGCAAAATTGCACCAGATTTTGCCAATAAACCTCTCAAACATCTACCTATTAATAGAAATGCTAATAGATCCATAGTAGATAAAATTGATGCCAATTATTTGGATCTCATTAAAAACAATAACAGTTATGTTCCACTTTATACCACTTCGTAGTTTAAGCTTTAAAAGGAATTTTCACTAGACTGTAATGGAATGTATTGACTGGATTAATCTGCGTTCCTAATGTAAAGTCTGTAGAAATTGGATACATTGATCAACTCCCCTTTCTAGTGTAAGGAATCAATTCTAAATCGTCTGGATGAGGAAAGCCAAATGATATTCATAGCACAAGAGTCCTGACAATGAAAGCACACCTTTCTTGGAAATGTATGAAATAAGAACAGTTTAGAAGAAACAAAATTAGAACGTTAGAATGTTGTTTACTTCTACACTTTTAACAACTGCTTAGACATTAGATACAGATTTGATTCTTTTCGAAGGAAATTTTATATACATTAGAATTAATAATTATAATTAAATACCAACCGACAGGGAGAGAAAGATAATATAGAGGCTTCAAATGAAAACTAAGCTTATATTAATATAAACCCTTAACTTTGTATTAACCAAATTTACTTAAGTTTCTTATTCACTTAAAAATAAATAAATTGCTGCATATAAATTTCATAAAGTCAACGTAAATTATGAAGTAAAACATATCACTGGACAAACGATTTTGTATCATTAACTCAAAATAAAAAATAAAAAATATATCACTATTTTTGTATAGTATTTACAATACAGATATATTTAAATTGCAGTAGAAAATGTGTGTTAAGAGTTATTATTGAGGAAAAACATAAATCTTTTATTTCTACTATAATTTTCCTGCTCGTTACAAACTAAAAGATTAGTAAAGTAAAATACAACATGCGTAATTATGCGGGTAAGCGGAAACATATATCTTTCGTCCTAAAATAGAGAAGGTTGTAGGAAAGTTAGTTGAATTTTCGTTTCTAATTTCGCTTTATTTTGTACTGAGTTATTTTATCACGAACATAGTATCTAGTGTCAATCTTTTTTATAAGGTGAAGATTAAATGCACTACAACCGTAACGTGCTTTCCCACATCTATCAGTTACATAGATTTATATATATATTTATATAGTAAATTAAAAAAAATTAATGTAAACTTCAATATGCTATAATTTTTTTTAAATATTTTTTAAAATTTGCTTCGTGAAATTTATGGGAGAATATGTTTTAAAATATATTGTACTGCTAAAAAGAGGCTAATTTTGTTATGACACAATTGTTAAATTACTATCATATGTGTGAAAGATATAAAGTGAAATTTATAATCACATTCGCATTAAAATGTATTCTAAGTTACAGCACTTATTTCTTAGAATTAAATATAAGTTAGGCATTTTCTACATACAAAAATCAATGTAAAGATGTTCCATATTTTAATTTAAGATATTTAAAAGAAATTTATAAGAAAAAGTTAATTTTTTATGTCAGTCTGTAAAAAAACTTAAAAATATGGCTATATATGTCTTAAATACAAAGAAGAAAGACAGGAAGTAGAGCTAATGAATCATAAAACCATGCAAGTTATTTTTACTTTTAAAAACCTATTTTAGAGACTAATTAAAAATTTTATTTTCCCTAGTGACGTACGATGTTACATGTTCAGCTAAGGAGATGAAAGTGAAACTGATAGTAGGAAATAACAAGTCAAATGTATTTATTGAAAACTTGAGAGGTTTCACAGGTAAATATATAAGCATTTCTTTTATTACACTTTTTAAACTCATGCCCACATTTTCTATTTTCTCTTATATTGCTAAGCAAAATGCATTGTTCAACATGTAATTAATTTTTATCACATTACATTTACAGTATTTAGTAAAATGACAATCAGTTATTAATTTAATATTCATAGTTTCCTTTAATACATATTTTATTAATTACTCGTAATTTGTTAATATAAATCATAATGATGTTTGTATTCAAATGTTGACAAAATTTAGATACAGATTGTATATGCATTAAATTCATTTTTATCATCGATAACTCCATGAAGCTTTTTAGCAATAAGAAAAACAAAATGTATGCATTAAAGTTGCTTCAGTTTGTTTATAATTATTTCATCATTTCACAAAACAAAAACTTCTCTCATTTCAAAACATTGCGGGTTTAAAACTTATTTTCAACTTAACATTTATTAATTTTATGTATTTCTTTTTAAGATGGAAACGTTTTTCTTATAATTCCTCTTCGTTAACGTCTAAGCTCTGTTTGCAGACACATTTACCACTTTATTTAAAAACATAATGCACAATAGGAAGTTTAATGTATAATATTTAAAATATATATAAACATTACTTATATATATATATATATATATATATATATATATATATATATATACTCATTGAAAAATATTCTTCTTCTAATAAGTTTGAATTTTTGTTCAGCAGTTAAATTTTCAAAATTTTCTGTCAATACTAATAAAAAAATGTAAACATTTTTCACTTCATAATTCATTTTCTAAACGAGCATTTGTAGTTTTCCTTCATACTGAAGTTAAAAATAAATTATAAATTAAAATCACATTCATTAGTGGAAATATCCTTATTTACCGACATAAAATCATTCTACTTCAGGAGCTAACTTTTAAGAAATATAATATTTTAAAATACAATCAGAATTTGAAATTCCAGTCATTTTCCCAAGAGGCGATGATAAATTATAAGTGGAAATATGAAGTCATCATATAAGAGCAAATTTTTAAGAATCAATTAATACACTTGGATTGGTACTTCACTTTAAACTAATTAAATAATTTCTGTTAATTTAAAAATAATCCTTTAAAAAGCATAAAATATAAAAAATAAGCAAACAATTTGAATGTAGGATTGATTTTTCCAGAGCAGCAACTTTCGATTTTACCGTCAATTTAATCCAACAAGTCAATACACGAATGAACACAAGGGATTAATTTCATTAAGACATGCAACGTTTTATTAACGAGAAATAATGAAGAATTAATCTGCTTTAAGCGGCCAAGGGTTTGATAAGCTAAAATCCCCTTGAGTAATAAAATGTAAACTTTCTACGCTTCTCTTACGCAAAAGAATTGTTAGTGGCTTGGGAGTATTGTGAAAGAGTGTTATAGCAATGTAATGCATGTGGAATTTAATGTTATCTTACCACTTACTTTCCATTATTTGGCAAATTCCGAGTCTATTCCCAGAATACTCGGAATGGGACATTCATCGAGAATATTTTTACTATACTCAATGGAGATATTGTGACAATAGCTAGTTTTACCTTCGAAAAATTGCTTTTTAGTAACATTGACAGGCGTGTGGAAAAGTTGATATAATAAATAGTCATGCATTAGAATTGGAGGAAAATATAGATTTTGCGGCTTAAACTTTAGCGAAATATAATATTCGACATTCTCAATGGCACTACTATCTATATATCACTAGAAAGCAAAATAATGGTTTGTTAAGTTTTTGAAGGCAAGTTTCCAGAAATTGTGTAAAGATTATTTATTAGTTGTACCATGCAAATTTTTAAAAGTATGACCATTATGAATTTACTCCAGATAACACTTTGTAATTCCTTACTTACGGAAAATTATTTGCGTATTGTTTATTATTTATATTACATGACAAAACTTACAAAGTATATTTTAAGTCGTTGACTATATTAATTTGTTCATATCTTAGAAATAATGTAGAGTTTCCTTAACACACTGACTCAGAATTTGTAACAATTTTCATAAACCACTTTTAATCTAGTGTAAATTTTTTATATTTTTTTATAAAATTATATTATTAACTTGGTTATTTTCTTATAATTAAATTATATTCTTTGTGAAAACTATTGTGTATTTTTATCATAAGTCACATTTCATACAAATATTATTTTTTTACTCTTTTACATTTTCGAAGATTTACGTGATTATTCTGCGATCAAATAGTAAAAATTTTAAATCGTTATTACCCTTATTATCCAATTATATCACACTAAGAGTTTATTTAACATATTAAATGTAGACTTTTGTTACAAAATGGAAAAATTAGAAATTCTTGCAAAAAATTGATTAATTGATCTTACGAGAAAGCATGTTTGGCAAAACATTGAATCTAGATTTTAGTTTAATTTAAATGATTTGTTGGTAATTAAATTCCCAAATTTGTTTTATTTTACTTATATATAGTTAAATTCACAACAAATGTATTTGGAATGTTTGTAAATTTCCAAGAATATGCAAGAGGTACCAAATATTAAAAAGTAATATAGAATATAATTAATATTTCACAGCCAAATGTAAAAATAAATAACGGATTACTCTAGATAAATGACAAAGTTAGATTTGATGCACTTGTAATTATGAAATTAATATTTGTAAGAGAATATATATTAAATTATTTAAACGAATAAATATATAATAAGTTATTTTCGATCACTAATTTCAACTCAAAACAAATAAGGTTAATGTCTGAAATTAAAATTGCTGTCTTGGATTTCAAATATGTATTTAATCTTTCAAAAAATTTATGTTCTTCATTAACATTGAAATTAAAATAATTTTTACGTGACAAATGCTATCAGACGTATCTTCATATTGTTAGAATTTAATGTGCAATAATATATTTGGTATGTACTTTTTAATAGTTTTGTAATAGAATTGATATCAAGGTCTTACATAACTTACTAGTTTTCTGTTGGTATTAACTTTTTATACCTTTCATTCGATATAACTTCCAATATCATCTATATACACTCTACATTTGTACAAAAATACTTACTATATCTATCTAAAAAATTTTGTTACTTATAAAAGTGTCTTAGAGTGTTGATTTGTATAAAATATTGACATGTTTTTCTTTAAAGTCCCCCTTCGTTTTATAATTTTTAATATACTTTATTTCAACATATTACTGAACTTAATCTATATACAGCAAATTGTAATATTTTGTGATGCATGTATTTCTTTCCTAAATTTTCCTTCTTATTATTCTAATAATTAATTATAATTCAATAAATTTAATTTTTGTCAAACTTGTAAATTGTTTTAAATATCAAGATGGGTTAAATATTTTTTTTATTTTAAAGATATAAGGTTATATAAGTAAACCGTTTAGAAATAATTGCGTTTTTAAAGAAATATTATATACTTACTTTCTGTTTTGTTACATTTATCTAAAATTTAAAGTGACGCTTAGAACCGATGGTAAAAGTTTTATAACTTGCCAACATTTATTCAAGCATATCATCGTGACTTGTACGAGTTTCCTTTAAAAAGGCAAAATCAGGAAGCAAAAATAAAGTTTTCTCAAAGTATCCCGAGCCTCTCTTAGAAAGAGTTTTCTCCAAAAATTCAATTAAAAGTAATTCATATTCAGAACATGAAAATCGTTGCAACGGAGGAAGATAATTTAATAGATTTTCATAACTGTCTCTTAAATGTTCGAAATATGTTCAAGATTCAATCTAATTTCATCTGATTTTTTCTCTTGTACATATCTCAATCCAACTAATTCTAAGAACGTGTCCGTTAAATCTAGTTATCTATCAGTTTTTGCAAATAAAATTTGAAATCCATTTCAAGAGTGCCTTACAACTTTCTAAATTCAAGTCAAATATATTCTTGTCTATAAAATTATTGTCACAAAATTTTAAATTCATGCATATTTTATGGGATGTCTTAACACCATCCTTAAATTTCTATGAAAATCTTGTCTCATGCATACTTGATGAAGGAAATAGTAATTGAAGGGATTTTATTCAATAAAGTTTTATCCATCTTTTCCAGATTCATTTGCCTGTTACTGTATGAATAAAATTGATGAATTATTAAAATTTCTTTTTGTGAAGCATTTTTTTTTTAGTTTCACTTATAAGTAATTTATTTAGCTTACAGATTAAAGCTTGGTGTTGGTAATAACTGTGTATTTTATTCTGACAACTGTAGTCTGTGTATACTATGGAGTATCTCATTTATATTTCAGTTTTTCTTTTATCTTTACTGCATGAATATATTGTCATAACATGTTATACATTGAATTTTTAATTATTTCTGAAAAGAATATTTAGTTTTGTAACAATAAATGTGGATGTCTTATAATTAATTATCTCAGCCTCATGCTGTTTAGATCATTAACAAAATACCTCTTATAAGGTATTTTAAAATATAAATTGAATCTTATCATCAAATCTACATTTATTTTTTTTGTCTTAAAATTAAAAGTGAAATGCTATTTTTAATTTAAGCATCTTTACTCATATGTTATTTTTTGGGTCGTGAGATTTTATGATGAAATTATTAGTTACTAGTATACAATTTGTCGATTTTCAATACAAGTGAACAGTTTTGTTGATATCATCTTGTTAACATCAATTAATATGCTTGTAGTACTTGGAATTATGTTTTCATTTAGAGTAATCTTAGAAACATGGTAATAAAATTAAATAAGAAAAGCAAAGTATAACAGGGTACGTATGTTGATCTGAAATAAAATTAAGCAACATTTTCATGCTTTGAATTTTATTTTCTCCAAAAAGTAAACACAGTATAGTTTATTTCCTCTAAAATACTTTTGAAAATTATAAATGCTATCTTGAGAAGAATATTCTTTCTTTTTTTATTCATATTACCTTGATTACATTTTAAATAATAATTAATGAATTTTGTATTCACATAGGTTGTCAACCTAAAACTGTAGATGGAAAGGCTGTCATCAAATTACCTTTAGATAATTTTCACCAATGTGGAACAACACGAATGTCAAACAAGTACACGGTACGTATAATTCATACTCAGCAAAATTACTAGAAACTATTGGCGAGATAAGTAAGATAATTTTCTTATTTTTATAAGTCGCACATCATTCATTCTTATGGAAATGAATTTTATACAAGGTAAGAGTTTCTATTTTTTTTTATCAGTTTCATATGAATTGAATTTTTATTATTTTTTATTTTCATGGTATTTGTAAAATATATCATTCAATAGTTCTGTTTATTTTGCGAGTGAAAAACTATTTCTTTTAAAACTGAGCTTAAAAGGAAGTAAATGAATTAGGACAATCTGCTATGTTATCAGTGTAAAATAAACATGTGAAAGTTTACATAATAAAAGAGTTAATTCATATTACCAAAATTTTCAAATTACTATTTCGAAACAATCATCCTATTTAATCTTATATTTTTATACTTTATATTCTTATAAAAATATTTTTTGTGTTAATTTTTTGTGTTAATTGAAAATAATTGAAGTGGTTTCTCTTTAACAAGAATTTTTTAATAAAACTATTTACAAACTGATGTGCATCTTAATATTCTATGCGTCTCAATTTTTACTTTCTGTACTCAATTTGTTTCTGACTATCATTTTAATATTCTTATTGTTTTGAATATATTTAAAAACATTTCAACGGAATAAAATTTAAAAACTCGATAAAAACAAATTAAACTTATCTCTGAATTTACCCTAAAATTTTTGATAAATCATACCACACCATGATCGTTCTTATTTTAGTTACAATTATTATGGTGATAGAAAAAGAATTCAATTGATGGTGTTCGATGTTTGTTTGTATTCGGTTATTAAAATAAACACTTTACTTGTATCAAAATAATAAATATATTTTTCAAACTGACATAAATAATCGTTGTTTTCTGTTTCATGTACACGTATTCGTTATTACAACACATTAAATAACTCTTATGTTTTACTATGGTGATATTGAAAATGTATGAATAATAATTATATAAAGAAAGTACATTAAATTAATTTATTTAAAATTTGGAGGAAAATTATAAATTTGTCCCTTATAAAGTTTAATTCACATTTTAAAATATATTTGTTAATCGCAATTATATCTTTTTAATGTTTAAAAAGTTTTTAATATCCAGTAACCAATTTTCTATTTTTAAATCAGACTTCAAATTTAATAAAGACTTTTCTTAACATTATTTCTTGTTTTACTTGATAATCATTTTTAGTTTGTCGTTAAATGTATTGAAATATTATCTCCAAAATTCTCTACCGTCAAACAAAATGTGACGAACCTTTAAATAATTTCATTTACTCAAATCAAATTCTGTAATAAAGCTGTAAATTTCTGTAATTGACGTGTTAGCAATGAAACATATTGTAGTTATTTTTCATAGGTTGACAATAATCTGTGAGATAAAGTAAAATTAATCTCTTTTGCAATGCATGTTACAAATTCTTCCTACTTCGTAAGTTTTATTTTTAAAGAGTTATGATGTTTTTTCATTAAAAATGTTACATTAAAAATTTGACTCTAAAATAGTAAATACAAAATTATTATGATCAAATAATATATAAATTTTTTTTATATTTTTTTAGGTTTCTTTTTTAATTTACAAATTAATGTAAATTATTAAAGTGACTCTCATAGACACTTATTAATTCCATCAAAACTCACATTCTTTAAGTTTTAAAATAAATGAAAGAATATTCATCAAATAACACTTAATTTATTTTACCAGATTCATTATTACTTTTCAAATACGTTTTTACATAAATTATTCCTATTATTTTTAATAAAATATTAGAAATAGTAGTATATTTGAGGTGACAGCAAGTATTTCCATTCTCGTAAATTATATCCTAGATTTAACATATTATCCTAGATTAAGCAAGTAATTAAAAGATTTCATATTCTTCTAAAATATGATTTTAGATTCAATTTATGTATTTTCTTTATATTTATCCATATGCTATTTAAATTTTGAATGTTGAATTAAAATATACAATTGATACAAATAACATTTTGTAAAAATAAATTGAATTTAAGATTTATAAAATGGCTACAAAAGAATAGAGGGGAAAAGAAACATTTTCAAAATTTGTAGAATATGACAATTGCATTTTTATCCTAAATAAAGGTATTCATTAACACGCTTTATAATTTGTCTTTAAGCATTTTTAGTGCATTAGGATGTTCTGTCTGAATTTTACTTATCCCGAGGCTTTTAATATTTGTATATGCTCAAATGTCTCAAACTTAAATAGATAAACGTGTTCAAAATAAGAAAAGTTGCACATTTTGTTGAGTTTCCTGTAAAGAAATAGAATGAAATGTAAAATTACATATTTACAATACAACAATACAAATGGTCTGTATAATGTTATAAAGAAATAAGTAGTTTGTATCCAATTTGTAAGTGTACTTGTGTGTGAACATAAGCTTAGTAAGTGTGAGCAATTTTTGTTAATGTTTAATAAAATCCACATCTATGCTCTTTACAGATCTTTGTGATAGACATAAACTATGTGGAAAAAGTCTTTGAGTTCTGTCCTTATATTTTCTTAGGTGCCTTAACTGATTTTACCTTAATGAGTGGTCACATAAAGTTGATATAAATGTTGGTTTTCGTAAAAAATATTGGTATTTTATACATCATCTCTATCTCTCTGCACATCAATCTCTATTCATTAGTCCTAAAGAGCATATTTATGAAGCTCTAGGAAGTGAGAGTACAACTTATAGCCTTCTTAATTTTCCATTGAAAATCATCAAGGACTTGAAAACAATTACTTACAAGTACAACCGTCTGCTACTGGAATTCATACATTGCTTCACTTCCAGTATGAAATTACACTGTGGGAGATAGTGTGTCTGGTTGTGAAGATCATACTTTCTATTAATCATATTAACTTAATTTACTGTTTTTATTCATTTCTGCAACAGTTATTTCAAACTCTTTGACTTCGATGAGTGCAACACTCGTGCCTATAGCTGTTTTACGATTATGTTATTGTATTATATCAAACTGTGTTCAAACCAAATTTCATTAAAAGAATTCATAAAACTTTAGAAATAATTTAGATCAAATATAAAGCATTTTTTAGTTACGAACACCTACTTTTTAACTTGAAAAGCTTTCTTTGATTAAAATTAAATTATTTGTTCAAAAAATACTTCCTCAAACACAATGTTATAAGCATGTAAGTCAAGTAATTTGGTCGCCACATCTAACGCATGCAAATGGACTTCAAAGTTTCATACATGGATTTTAGGATTGGAAATTGAGTTTAATAATGGAAAAATTTATTGTAATTCTTTTATATATTTTTCTATCCTTTTTACAACATGAAAGACATTTAGGGTCTTCCTAAGCAAGCAAATTTACATATTAGCACTTTTATATATAAATACAAAGATCTCTTCGTTAGATTCATATAGAGCTCATATCAAGAGTAAAATAACCTTCGTAAAAACATTTTTGAATACTTAACTATAACAATTCCTATAAATTTAAAAATGAACACCCGTAAACGAAAAGAAAAAAAAAAGTTTATCGTAAAATTTACTTCCTGAACTTTTAATGAGAGCATTTGAAGGGCTTTTTAAAACAAATCATCTAAGCAAATAAAATAATGAACTGCCAAAACATATTTAAAATATATGTAACTTTTCTTTTTCATTTCTCGAAATGTTTAGAGAAAAATGGCTATAATTTTAAAATAAAAATATTATTTTATGAAAATATAATTTTTTCCCTTGAATCCGTTTATTCTACATCAAGAGTATAAGATATCGAAAAAATTTTCTGAAACTTAAATTTTAAATAATTTTCTTTTGTATGCACTAATTTTACACAATAATAAACATTTATATTACTTAATTAAGTAGTTCTTATCAGATACTTTCCGTTTGCAAGTTTTGAATGTAAATTATGAAGCCTTAAAATTGCTGTTAAAAAATATGAAAGAAATAAAAAATGAAAGCAAAAAAAAAAAGTCTCACATAAACTACATTTTTTCATGAGACTATATGAATGTATAATTTTTTTATGATCTAAAGTAATATAACAGAGAAATACTTTGGTTTTTATCTTTCCAACGTTTGAATTTTCTTTAATAAGAAAAAGTATATTACCTTATAACAGTCTTTTATAAGCTCCTTAACATTATTGAAAAATCCATATTTTTTATACTTAACACAGAATCACTGATAAATACTTGCTTCCAATCTCATTTTAAAAGAATAAAATTTAAAAGAATAAAAAGCGTAAGCCACCTTCGAATCATTGAATAAGCTTAGTTTCTTAAATTCTAAAAATTTTTTTATTCTTTTTATTTAATTTTAGGGATTTTCGCAGAATTTATTTGAATTTCATTAGGATTTAAAAAATATTAGACTTCTTATTACTTTTAATAAGATTCTTAAATAAAAAAAGAAATGATTGTTTCAAACGAAATGTCTTATGTTGAAAATAATATCAAAAAAAATTTCTTTTTAATTTCAACAGAATATTTTTCGTTGAAAATTATATGTTAATAAAATGAATGTTTAATTTACATGATTTCATTCATCTAGTTAAAAACATTTTGGAAAGCGCATATTTCATATAATTTTAGAAAATTTAACATACTTTGAATGTCTAAAATCTGCAATTCAACAAAGAAAAAATAATAAAAATTGTGAGAATTATTGAAATTGTTTCACAAAAAATTCTGTTTTAGTGCAAAAGTGCTGAAAGTGAATCATTTTGATAATGGACAGAGTTGTTTTTTAAATAATATGGAAATGTGAAACATACTTCAAAAATACGACAGCTAATGGTATGGAATGAACAAATTGCTGGTGATGGAACAAAAAGTGAAAAATCAATTGAACTTTTTGTCCATACAGTTTGATACTCTTATGATTGAAGTAGTTCTTGCATAACTTTGAGATATTTTACTTCCACATCATTTACTTAAACTAAATTAAATAAATTATAATTAGCTAAATAATAGATTTCTGAAAGTTTACTATAAGGGTATTTAACTTTATTCTGTAAAAATACAATTGAAATTACTGACAATTTAAAACAATTACAGCGTTAATGTGCCAAGCAACCTGTTTTAAAAATGCCAAAATTTTATTTGAGAAATTAAAAAAAATTGTTTATAGCGAATGTTATTTGGATGTATATTTCTTTTATAATATTTAATAAAAATTTTTTTATTATACACTATTATCAATCAATAAATTTATCATTGATTACAGAAAATATAGAGAACATATATATATATATTTTTTTCATCAGAATTATTTTTGTATTATTAACATAAAAACACAAAATATTTTTTATTAAACTAATATATATCAAACTCATACTCCTTTATCAGACACACAACTCATTTCGCAGAATTTATTTAATATGTATCGTCTTCAAATTTTTGAAGTATTGATTAATTGAAAGTAAATTACTTTTTACTGTCAAAGTTTAAATAATTTACCCAGTTAAAGTTAATAATATATTTCAAGCACAAACTGTTTTTTCTTACAATCTTTCATAAAATTTACTTAATATAGCCAAATTTTTCGAATAAAATGATTTGGATTAACGATTTTTTTCTTTGACTTCCTATCAAGTGTTTGTTTGAATTTTAAACTGTGAAATTCCGCACTAAATTTAAAACTTCACCAAGTATTTTCCTAAAACCTACTTGTCAATGACCATATTCAAAAAAATCTCGTTTCAAATTAACAATAAAAATTTAAAGAGAATCTAATAAATAATATTTAATTAAATTTGATAGTCAACTATATAAAAGGGAGAAATTTTTATTGAAAAAAATCCATGGCTAAAAATTTCATATCAAGAACATTTTACTGTATTTCTAAAATTTTTAAAGAAGTGAAAATTTGTTTAAATGGCTTGTAGCTAAGGAAATAGTTAGTAACTAATAATAAAATTGTTAAAAGTTAATAATTAAAAATAGTTGCAGATAAAGAAAAATTTTACAAAGTTATTATAAAGACATTTTTGTACTTAAATACTTAACACTTTTATTTTTTTTCAATTTTTTTTTAAATATAAAAAGTAAATCTTAAGTTTTTGATAAATTAAATTCAAATAATACATAAAATCTAGCGATGTTTCCTTAAAATTATTCTAAAAACAAACTTAGCTTGATTTTTAAAAAGTATATTTCTGTAAATAACATTCACTTTTCAAAAAAAGCCTCCCAATTCTTTTACAGTACATTTCATTTCTCCATAAATAAACAATGACAAAATATCATTTCTATTTTGACGCTATAACAAGATTATTTTCTCTTTGAACATTAGGCAACTAATCAATTTTTTAATGTGAAAAAAAAAAAGAAAAATGTGGCATGAGTTGGTTTAACTTTGAAAAGAAAAAGAAAAAGAAATGGTGTATATGATATCTACAATCTAGATTCGTAACTGTCAGATTGGCTTTAGATGGGATTTATTAAGTTTTTATACAAATAAAAATTACATATTGCTTTATTCGACACAATTCTTTGAAAACATTTATTCTCTTTTAGCTTTCAATAAAACCTTATATTTTTCTTTTTAACAATAATATACATCTTTTTATTAAATCCTTTTCACTTTTTTATTGGAAGTTTAAAAATAGGAATTCTGAATCTGTAGTTTTTAAAACCAAACAACAACTGAATTTAAGATCAATTTATGTTTGTGTGAAGAAGATTATGAAATATATATTTCTACAAACGATTTTAAATATCTTTCACAATATTTTTTTTTTAATTTTGCCTTACAAACAGTTATTATAAAAAGATAAAAACATTTGATATCATTATAACGTGAAACAAAAGAATTTTTAAATTTTCAAAATTCCTAAGTGGTAGCACTGTAAATTTTTATATACATATAATTTAACTACAAATAAAGAAAATGATGTATAAACGTGCATTAGGCAGTATAGTATCCTTTATAATTTGTCAATTTCTTATTCCGTTATATGAGAAAGCATCAGAATGAATTTCAGATAATTAAATTTTATTTTTTAAATTTGTAAGCATTATTTCCGGATACAGGATTCTTAGATTTAATGTTTCAAGAACTTTAACAACACTATTATAATTATTTCCACTAGTTGACCAAGATATAATATTTAGTTTATTGAAGTTCAAAGAAAAAACAAAATTCTGTTATTACTTGCATCATGTACATCAAAAAATATAACGTTCATAAGGAACTATTATTCATTTAATAACCCAAAAAAATATGTAATTAAGATTCGGTTCCTTTTTTAAAAACTTCAACAAATTTAATTATGCTAAGCAGCAAACAAAAGCTTCAGAAGCTAGAAAACTAAAAACCTAATAAAAAACCATTAGATAGACAAATAACTTAATTTTAGGCTTCGTTAATGAACCCTTGTGATGCAAAAAGCTAAAAGAAATTTCTAAATAAAGTTAATTTACTTTTCAGTAGTTGATAAGACACAACGTCAAATAATATGTGTCAAACAATTTAAGACTTTAAGTATAGTACTCCTCACAAGTGTACGATATCTCTTCATTACATATAAAAAATTAGTTTTTAAACTAAACGATTTAGATCAGAAGTATTTGCAGTACTAAGAAAAGATATCACTTAAAAATAGTTTTGTAACAATAATAATATGTTATGTAACTTTTGTAACTGTAACGTTTTCTAGTGATATTATAAAATGCATTCACAAATATTGGTTTAAACGAAATATATTAGTTGATATTGCCATATTAAAAAAAACAAATATCTTTCGTCACCTAATTATGGATATTTTTAAAAATACAATTTCATTAAAAAAATTACTTCATATGTATTTAGTTGCGATAGCTTTATTCAAAATTTTGAATAAACTTCTGAGCTTCATTTCATTAATATAATTTTAGCATATGTGTGAATATTCCCTTATAAGGCACACAAGAAGTCTAATATCTTAAAAATACTTTGAATGTCTTACAGTTGAAATTTGAAAAAATTATTCATAATTTGCTGTTTTTCTCGTACATTTCTGGATACTTATTTATTTTAGAAAAAATATGGCTTATACAATCTATTTATTCCAATATTTAATTAACAACGTTACAAAATTGCTATATTTGAAATAAATTATATATTCTTAAAGGAATATAATCATTCCTTAAAAATAATTTACTATTCTCTTATAATCTATTTGATTATAGTATTTTAAAATATATATAATCTACTACGTACATTACAGAATTAATTTAGAAATTTTCTTATAAATGTTTTACAGAAATTTAGCTACTGATAATATGATAAAATGATTTCAACTATGAAATTAAGATATAATTGTATTTTTTAGCATAATTTAAAATAACATAATACCTAGATTTTTATAAACTTGTTTACTGATTTAAGAAGTATTAGACAAATAACAGTATTTATTTTTGCTGGAATTAAACATTCAGAAACCTTTAAAAAGTAATAATATTTTGAACCAAATAAAAGGAAAAATAATTCAGGCGTCTTCCTATGAATGAAAAAGAAATTGATTTTACTACTCGCTTTTCTTACGTC
Organism: Latrodectus elegans; assembly: GCA_030067965.1. Lineage (NCBI taxonomy): Eukaryota > Metazoa > Arthropoda > Arachnida > Araneae > Theridiidae > Latrodectus > Latrodectus elegans. Next base: position 73,054,432 of record CM057809.1, on the reverse strand, counting down.
TTGCATGTAAAATAGCTGTCATTTGATCCTTGATCCTCTGAAATGTTTTTTATGAAATTCTTATCTCTTAGCTGAAAATTATAGGGCTTTCTAACATTGGGAAAGAGAAAAGCAAATAATAATTTTCTAAGACTTCTTTGTTGGAATTACAAAACTATTTCATCAAAGAATTGCACATAATATTCAATGCAATGAAAATACATGTAATAAAATAAACAAAAGCTGGCTTAAATGACGTTGCTAATTTCGGTTGGTTGGTTGGTTGGTTTGTTTTAATGGCGCAATGTCCAAGTAAGGACAAGCTGCGCCATGCTAATTTCGGCATGATCAATATTAGTTTTCAAAGGGTTAGACATTATGAATAAATAATACATGATAGATATAATTATGTGTATGAAAATGTTAAAGTATTTATGTATGTATGTGACTAATTAAAAGCTAATTCCAATAAGCGTTCTCGGTTTAAATAATAATTGTATCGTTTTATGTAATAGACAATCATAATAACAGTTATGTATGTATTCTATTAGTTCTAAATTAAATTTATTAAAATGAAATTGAAACGGCCAATAATTATTAAAATAAAAGTATCACTTGAATAGATTATTATTATAAATTACAGAAACGTACTCGATATTTTGCTGTATATTTTATAATGTTTGCGTATTAGAACTAATTGCTTTCACTTTAATATAAAACTTAACTAGACAATAAAAGCGTAAAATGTTTTTCTGTTATTTTTACCGGGTATATCTGATTAAACATAAAAAGTTTGGATTCGAATGACAGATAAATTATAGCTTCTGATACACCAATTTCAGTTGACTTGCATATCACACTATCAGAATTTAATTATTTTCACTTCAAAAATATATATTTTTAATTTAGAAATATTTTATTTTCGCATCGATTCTAGAGAACCTAATTCTGAATAGAAAAAAGATATGACAATTAAAAAGATCTGAATGGCAATGTTTGATTACTTAAATTTAAGTAATAAAAGTTTGAATGGCACTGTAATTATATAAATTTATACATTGGAAATACTGTATCCTAATTGGTGCATTCTCATCGTAAACATAAAATCATTTAATTAAGAATCAGTAACTCTCATTAAACAACAATTATAAAAGCTTTCTTCAAGTTTGGATGATTCAGCGCTCACCCACATGAAATATTAAATTGAACCATATAAGAAATCCTTAAAAACAAATCGACTTTTTTGCTTGTAAAATTAGCTTCCTCCAATAATTTATATAGATCGTTTTTCCTAGCTCATCCTTATTTAAATTAACTTAAATAGGTGATAAAAAAGCACACTTTTATATAAATGACTAGCTCAATACATCAAGCTATAAACTTTGTGTATCCACAAAATTGGAACTTAGGTTGAGAACTTGCATGAATTTCAAGAGTTATCATTGTGGGTTCATTAAATTTGTGTATTTTGCCTTTGCTCGTTGGGTCTTTTGAAGCTTTCTGAACAATTAGGTCTATTAAAATGTTCAATACAGTGAAACAGTAGCAACTACTGCTCACTTAAACTATTAATTAATTCATATTTCATCTTAATAATAATATAGAGCATTTTCGTTTGTAGCAACGAATGAGAAACTACAATTTCAATAGCTTTCACTGGATACCTAATAATAAATAGAGCATTTATAGTAGGAGTAAAAGCTTATAACTGTTTCATATATTATATATATGTAACTACATATAGTACAATATTTGAAACAACTACTATTTCATATATTGTATACGTGCTCATTCAATATACGAAGCAGTAGGTTGTAATATAATATTCTTGATTTCAAAATATTTCTCGGAAAGGATTAAATCGAACACCATATAACAAATTGAGGATTCAGTATGAGAAGTGGTCCTATTTCAATTATTTCACACCTCAAAAATTTGACTTGTGCTATTATTTCAAAAGCATTAAAAATATTTGATATGTTATGGTGATAGTTTAATTAGAGTAAAAGAATAAATCATGCTTCATTCCTGCTTAACAAACTAGTAATAATTCGTTATGGCGTGATGTAGAAAAAAGCTCTTCACAGAATCAAAACTTTCGACTAAGGGCAATATAGCAATGGCAACTTACAGTTTAATATTAACTTCTATAAATTTCCCTAAGCAAATGTGTTCTACTCACTAATAACTTGTGTTTGCATAATTCTCTCTCAGAGTTAGCTTTTTCTTATCTTGCAACCATGCAATTAAGTATTTTTTTTTTTAAGAAAGATATCGGTATCTTAGAAAATCAAATTTTATATCATTTCGCGATGCATCATACTGTAATGCTTGTAATTTTCATGTACACCATACTTTATTTTATTGCTCTTCATTTCAATTTTTATTTAAACAAATAAAGTCAGAAATTTTTTCTAAATATTAATTGCGTAAATAAAAATGCAACTTGGAAATTAATAGTTCACATATGAAAAGTTTTCAAATAATTTTATTATGTAATTTTAGAACACTTTGAGCCTTCATGTTTGTAATTATGTCTTAGTTAAAATGTTTAGTTTTTAAATCATTAACAACTTTCTTTTAGTTCTATTTTTTAACTTTAAATTTATTAACATTTTAAAAGCTCTTTTCGTGATTTACCGACAGATGGAATTCGCTTGCTATTCAAAAATGTAAAACAATTTAGTATAATTTCTGCCCTTGAATTAAAAGTATTGCGCAATAGTTAATTGTAAGAAAAAGAAATAATTTTCTTCGAATACGGCATTCAAAATGTTTTGTTTGAACTTTCTGTTCTAACAAGTGAAGCTAAATATTACGATGAAATTACTCAATAATCACACAATGCAATTAAAAATATAAGTGTAGAACTTAATATTCTCAATCTCCTAAGTATTTTTTGATAACAATTTATAAGATTTTCCTTCACAGTGAAAAACAAATAACATGCTAAAAGATTTTGAGACATAAAACATTTCAACACAATGACGGCAGAGTATTCAGTTAATACTTTTCTATTTGCATTTATCTCCGCTGACACAGCTGAAAAAAGTTTCATGCCTGGTTTACAACAATCAAGATGATCCCTTTTTCAGCATAGATTGTTTCCACACGGCTCATTAAGTCCAAAAATAAACAAACAACTTTTCTTAGGAGACTGACAAGCATCATCATCAAGAGCTTAAATGATCACTTTGCTAAAGCAATAAATCATTACTTTTTTGCAAAAGAGAATTACTTTTACAAAGAATCTGATTTCTAAAAAAAAGTCACTCGAGGAAAAATATTTCACTTCGGCATCACAGAAAGTATTCAGTTGCAGGCATTAAGGCTCTTATAAATCTTGTTAACCTTTGATGAAAAATGTGGAAAATGATCAGCAATTTCTTTCCTAATATAGGGACAGACTCTCTACTACAACCGAATTATTATTGAAGAAGGACAGAAGAGGGAGGTTGTGTTGGTGAAGTGCGTTCTCCCTGGAGACAAAAGTTTACCAGCCAGTTGGGAAAAAAGACCCAAGAGAAATGTTTTGCCGCCTGGATTTTTTGAAGCAGAGTAAGTTTCTTTAAGAGTAGATGGAATTACAAATATTTTGCTCAATTGTTTTTATTTTTGGAGAGAGAACCACCATTTACTCTCCCAATAATAACCCCTTGTTTTGACAATTGATCACACTTTCGGTTAACTCATTTCGAAAAAATAGCACTTTATTATTTCCAGGTTAAGTATTTCTTCTTTCATTTTCTCCAAAATGTTCATAACCGAAGCTGATATAATAATATAAAACAAAATGTGGAGATTGACTGATGCAATAACCATTTAAAAATATTGCATTATTACACATTGCATTGATTTATTTTAATTGCATTATTATTTACTTTGTTTTAAACATTGCAATTAAGTGATACTAACAATAATTTAACCGATATGTTACAACATTAGAATTATACAAAAATGCTACGTTATAATAATAAACTCCTATACACAGTAAAATCATTTAAAACTATCCTCTTGTTTTCTATTTAAGCTCCGTAAAAATCAATAAGTTATTAGGAGATAAATATTTAATGTTGCTCGGCTACTTTAAAACAAAAATTTAATATCCTTAAAATTATTTATGACATAAATTATTTAAAATATATATTTTAAAGGTGTGATTTAAATTTATTAATTTTTATCTGCAGAATTTATATGAAACCTTAGACTCCTATATATATATATATATATATATATATATATATATATATATATATATATATATATATATATATATATATATGGTGTGCAAAAATTAAAGAAGAAATGGAAAAATTAGCATAACAGTGGAACAAACAGGTATATAGGACCGAATGACCGATCAGAATATCGACTACGGTCAGTTACGCAAGGGCATACTCAACGTAAAGCGAGAATGTCGGAGAGGTATAAAGCAGGCTGGCGGTGTACGCTCAGCGTTTCTGTGAAAGCTATTGCACGGCGTATAACAGTTTAAACGAGGTAGAGTTGCCTAATCAGTTTGAAATAATGAACAGACAACCTCATAGACGACATGTAAATGACCTTACGCGAGGTCGAATCATTGGGAAGATTGAGAAAGGTCGAAGTGTGACAAGTGTGGCTGCGGAGTTTGGAATCTCTCACAGCATCGTTTTACGAATCTGGAAAGCATTTCAAACTACAGGAATAGCTTTCCGAATGATCAGCAGTGGTCATCCACGAGCAACCACGGCAGTTGACGATCGGTATATGGTTCTACAAGCAAGAAGGAACAGGCGGCAGACGACTGGAGAAATCGCGAAACATCTCCAATAGACGACTGGACCACCGATATCATGGCTTACAGTCACCAGGAGGCGACACAATGGTGGCCTATTCGCACGACGACCTGTACGTTGTGTACCATTATCGTCTGCCCACCGGAGAAGGCGCTTTGCTTAGTGCCGGTTTCACCAGAACTGGACGGATCAGTACTGGGGTCGAGTACTCCTTACGAACAAGACTTAGATTTAGTGTGACTACCGATTCTGCACATATGGAGAAGCGGGAAACTCACAATAACCCCTCCAACATCGTCGAAAGAGATTGGTTTCGAGGTTGTGGTGTTCTCGTTTGGGGAAGCATCATATTTGGTACCCGTACTGACTTTCATGTCGTCCAAGGAAGTTCAATCACCGGGTCTCGTTATTGTAATGATATTCTCCTTCCTTATGTGCGTCTTTTTAGAGGTGCTATGGATCTCCAGTTCCACTTCATGGACGACAATGCTCCATCTGTACGATGGTACAGAGGCTGTCGAAGAGCTGTTGGAAAGTGTGGATATTAAACGCAGGGATTGGACGGGAAGGTCCCAGGATCTAAATACAATCGAACACGTGTGGGACTTTCTAGGGAGACGCTTATCGGTACGTAACCACCCGCCAGTAACGATTCCGTAGCAGCGAAATGCGCTACAAGAAGAAAGGACATCGGTACCTCAACAACTTATTGACAACCTCATACTCAAAATGGACAGACGTTGTCAATTTTGCGCAGCAGTCAGGGGAGATCATATCCCCTACTAAAAGCTGGGTGTTTCTTTCTAGAGAGCTGTCCCATCATTTTTCAATAAAGTTCCTTTTTAATCATTTGGAATTTTTTTTTTCTTTTCCATATTCTTACATATTTAGGATGTTCTGGTACGATTTTTATCGATTTGGAACAGTGTTGAGCGACGCTGCACTAGAAAAACCGTTTCGTGCTTAACTTTTGCACGCCAGTATATATATCTGTATATATATATATTAAGGTTAATATAGGTCATTTGGTTATAACGTGCTTGTACTTTGATCAAAGAATAAATATTAAACGTTAGAAACTCTAACTGCCTTATTTGTTTTTACATTTGCTGAATTATCATTGCAGGTTGAAAACAAAGTTGTGAAATGATATTAAATTGCAAAATTTTATAAATTGAAAATCAATTGAATTGACACGAACTGCATTTAGAATCTATATCCAGTAAAATGTTACATTAGTAATAATTTAAATTCTTTGTATTTTATCTATGTAGTAGAATATTTAATTGTTATTAAGTTTTTATTAAAGAGTAATATTTTAACTGTCATTATAAATTAAGAATTGTTTCAAAATTTATGCACTTCTTGTCATTTTGATGGCACATGAATAAATCAATAATTAATCAAAGTTTTTGATTAACATTCATAAGGAAAAACAGGGGAACTGAGAATTATTTTACAACTAACAATAAAACAAATTTTAAACTCAATATTTTCAAGTCTTATTATTCACAACCATTTTAATACTCTTCACTATTGTTGGAAGTATCTTCTTAGAAAGGAAATGAAGAACACATAATAAAAATTTTTGAGACACTTTCTTTTTATTCTATTTCTTAACACTTACGTGACATGAGTTTAGAAACACAAAAGAAATAAATATATGAAAAATAGATAATTCATATGAGTAAATATGTTGAATAAAACATAGTGAAGCTGTTTTTAATGGGTATATTGAAAAATTTATAAAATGCAAAATGTAAGAAAATATTCTGATAACATTTCAAAAAATAAACCGAGTATTTTAAAACATACGTCATCTTATAGTAAAACAAGTGTGCTTTTTTTGAGAAAGACTGGAAATAACTTAAAGGCTGTCTCCAAATTAAAAGTTTTTGGATATCTCAAAACGTAAGGAAAATGTTGAAGAAAGTTACATTCTAAAAGCCATTGATTTAGTTTTAAATTATGTGTAACATTAGAAAAACTTAATAACATGCACTAAAATCTATGGATAACTGATACCATTAAATAAGAATTTTTAATTTTATTCCAAGGCATTACTGATGATTCTTCAATTTTCTTATCAGTAGTTTCTATATATCTTTCTGAGACATATCCAACTTAAATATACTTTTTAAAGCTATTTAACGAACGTATATATTTAAATCTTAACTTGCTATTATTATTGAATTTAGAAACATATTGAATAGTGTAACACAAGTTTGATATGGAGCATGATTAAATTCTTAAGTTTGTAAATGATTACTTACTTGAATAAAGATTCCAATAAGATGATTTTCTTGTACAAAAAATGTTAATCACGCAAAGATAATCATGATAATATGTATTGCGTTATTATATTCATTTAACACTTATCTCCAGTACATTTCATAAGAACAAAAGTCACAGAAACGAGATTTAAACAAAGCCTTAAAAATTGGCAAGTTTATGTAGATTTCTATTCTAAAAAACAATCATGTACTTTTTAGACATTTTTTTATTTAATTCTTTATTTCACTCGACCCACACTGATATACGATTATTTTACTAAAATGGCATACAATTCAGCTTGCTTGTTATATTTTTAAATTATGCTAATTCACTCAATGAAATGTAAATAGTTTTTGCAATCAAGAAAACCTTCAGGAACAATGAATTGGGAAATTGTGTAATTTGGTGAAAGATTATTGTATTATAGCAACTGAAAGCTCTTCGTTTTATTACTTAGTTATATGATTGAAAATTGGGAACTCTTTGTTGACCAAAAATTTTGTTTCAGTTATGATAAAGATTTCACGTGATATATAAACACAGATACAGGTTTGAGACATATTACTTACAACTATGCTTTATCCTGATTGTATTATTAAAGTATTCTGCAAGGGATTATTGTATATGTTTCTGAAATGTCAATGTGACTCACCTGTTCATGTGCAAGAGTAGTTATTTGCAGGAAATGTACGAATCCAAATATTTTGTTTTCTTATGTGCTTCAGTACATTTTAAATTGTAGTATATTTTATTTTTATGTTGCTTATAAAAAAACATTGTTTATATATTGTATTCCTTAGTTTCTTATAAATAAAACATAAAGTAAAAATTTCAAGTATACAATGTTAAATTGAAAATTATTCATGAATTGAAATGTTTTAAAAAACACGTATCTAAATTCCTTTACAAATCAATTAATTTTTAGATATAGGATTTTATTCTTAATTTTTTTTTATGAAATTGTGCTCTTTAAATGAATCTGAGTCAATTTCCTAATACTCACTTTCCATTTTTTTCATTATTAGCATGCATAAATTTTCCTGATTAATATATTGCAACTAGGTGAAAAGATGCTTATATTGAAGCGTCAGTAAAGACGCCTGCATACGATTCTGCTGCTACAATAATTTTCACAAACTTTAATTAGAGAGCTCTTCCTTATACGTGGATAAGCATAAATTACGTGGTATCTAATTTATCATGGCACTAAATAGCCTCAATTATGTACTCTAATATTTCGTTGGTATTCCAGTCCTTGACGTCAAATATAAGCAAAACGTCTGATGAAAAATGTATGGACATCGAGTAACAAAAACATTTTACGCTTTATGTTTTTCTAAAATAGGCACCATTCACCATTCAAACAACTTATAATTAACTCCAAGTATAGAAGTTTGAAAGAATTGCGAAAATCATTTGTCTATTACCTTAACTATATACATTATATTAATATTAAATTAAATAGTCCGTCATGTTATTATTTAATAAAATTTTTTCTAATAAAATGAATTCAAATATTATCCATGTCACAGCACATGCTAAACCGTAGTTTTAACTCCAATTGTAGAGTTATATTTAAATAAAAATAAATAAAAAGTACTTAAAGTAAAATATCACGTTATCACTTCTGTCTCTGAAAACAATCATATATTACTGTGCCTACAAGCATATGATGCACATATAATAATATACTCATTATTATATTGCTAAATAAGTATGCGTACAGATGTTCGATTCACGTTATACATAAATCGGAAGAAAATTCCTCTATTATAAATTTTAAAAAATGAAAATATGCTCACAAATTATTTTTAGAAACACGAGTTATTCAGTTGATTTTATTCTAATGTATGGCAATCTCAAAATTTTAGATTCGAAAAGTACTTGGAATTATTAATAATTCAAAAAGTCTTGCCTTTTTCTTTACTTGAAATGTGATAATGTATTTTAAAGCGGCGTGTTTCTTACACTTTATAATAATTATGCTTTTACTGATGATTTAACAAGGAAAAAATGTATAACGAATTAACACTCGCTACCGGCGAACAACTTTCATTTTGAAACTTATTTTTGTACTTAGCCGAGTAACGTCTTGTAGTACTGCAAATAACCTAGAGATAATTATTTAAAATAAAATGTTAGCATTCTTGTTAATTAATTGAACTCTTTCAAAACAAATTTGCTAGTTCCAAGTTTAAAAAGCAAATGTGCTACGTGTTTGAGAAAGAAAGAGGATATTAAAAATGTCTAAGCATTTGATCTGAATGCAATTCTCTAAACTCTTCGGAAAGTAATGTTAAAATCAGCATACATTAGAATTTCAAATTTATTCAAATTCTAATTTGAAGATCCAAAAAAATTAAAAGTTTGGAGAACATGACGTACATTATAGATTGAATTTTTGTTTTAGAGCTATGTCTTTAAGAATATTTATGTTTATGTTTTTATATGGTGGTTTTTATAAAATTATTTATAAGCTGTATTTTATAGACTGTATTTAAATTTCTTTGTGGAAAATATTTCAATGTTTTATTATGACTTTAATATGAAGTAAATAATTTTGCAACAGTACAGAATCCATATTTCTTTTTGAGGTATTTTTAATTGAGCTTTTTTCAGTAAAATGTACGATGTAAAGTAATATGCTAAGTATAAAAAGTATTATCCATGTATTATTTTAAGGAGAAAAGCACTTTAAATTTTCAGATTTTACATTTTAGTCTATAAACCATAGATTTTGCTAGTAATTTTGTGATATGTTTTGTAAATGATAAATAAAACATGAGTGGATAATTTGTTTTAATTATACACTTTATTAATAATACAAAATTAAAAATACTGCACGAAAACTGTTCATATACGCATTGTGAGACCGGAATGCTTTACAAATTTTGTTCTCTCTACTAACTTAAATTTTCACGCAAGTTCAATTAAAATTTCTGTCTACTGAAATTTGCTACTAAGGAAAAAATCACTTGTTATTATTATTTTGTTCTTGTCCATATTCGCAATTATAAATGTAAATAAAGTTTGCAAATACGATTAGATTCGCTGCTTCCTTTTCTTAACAAGTTGGTCTTTGTTCAAATCTCAGACGAAAGTCATGGTCTTCATGTATTCTATACTCCTACTGGTCATATTTAAAACTTATTTTCAAATGTTTCTATATGGTTTCATTCTAGATCGTCACTGAAATTCATGTTCTTATCTACTTCAGCACAAATACAAAAAATTATTTAACTGAAGAAAAAAGTTTTCTAGAATCAGTTTAATTACCTGACTTCAACCCGAAAATAAGCAAAGAAAAACGTCATCTAATTATTTAATGAATTTCTTTGTTCTTGTCTCTTTACAAATAAATACATTTACTAAAACTAGAAGTTTGCTGAAGACAGATGTGGGCTACTTGAACTGTATACCGCTGCTTAAAATTATGTCTTCTGTGTGTTTCGTGACTTCGAACTAACAGAAGTACTGCAGGTGAAGAAACGCAGTTGCAGTTAGCTGGAAATTTTGCTTTAAGTCAAATTTATTATCATGCATAATGAGGAAATTTTAAATTAAGAGATTAGACAAGTGCTCTATAGCTTGATTAATGAACACATAAATTTATTTCACTCGGTCGATTAGTTCCTTAAGTTGGTTTTAAAAACATTTGAAAATTTAAACTAAATAAAAATAGAAATATTTCTCATCAATATCAAATTTATAACATTATAATAACGTTTAAAAAAATATGCTAAAATCGTAGTTTTGGTGTTATGTAGTTAAAAGAAAAAAACTCCATTAATAAGGCTCTAGTAATTTTAACAGACACTAAAATTCCAAGACCAGTAAAATCTTATAATATATAATGAAGAGGAAATATTCGCTGTATTTTAAAATTATGCTTCTAAAAATTAAAGAAAATGATTTTAGAAAAAGTTATAAATATAGATTAATATACAAGTTCCCTTTATTACTTAAAATTTAACATATTGCACAGTTTTGGTATTTATTTTAAATTCATAAAATAATAGGAGTACTCACAATAATTTACTTTATCTATAACAATAGCAGTGCTCATGCAATTATTCTTTCAAAAGCAACCCGCTACTTATAAAGAATTCATAAAGATATGAATAAGCATCCTTTCTTAAAATGTGTTAGAAGTATTTCTTTTAATTTTTAATGTTATATTTCTCTTAAAAATCTTAATGGAAATTCATTTCAAATAAAAATACGTACTAAAATGCATTACTTTTGAAATAAATATGTATGTCAGAGAACCATAGCGTATCCTCGGGTTACATTTTTACTTGAACAAAATTTTATTAATTTTTCCTAGATGTATACTTTTTATATAGTTCATGTATCGAATTATGTATGCATTGATACAATGTGACGAAATTTTATTTTCTCGAAATTTCTTTCACTTAGAAATAAATTTCTAAAAGTAACAAGTGTGCCAAACAAAAGAAATCTTGAAATAAATATAAAATAATGTGATATATATATAGTTATAAATTTACCTTATACATGAACAATTTCTAGTATTATAATAAATAGTTAAATATTATTCTGTATAAATGTCGAATTTAACTTTATATTTATACTTAAAATTGTATTTTTATTAAACAATATTTACCAGGAAATTAGGTATTCATTAATAATTATTAGTATAGTCTATTTTAAGTTGGATTCAAATAATGGAAATTAATAATTAATGATATAATACTTGCTCGTTCACACATTTCTAGAAAAGAAGCTCGGAGTTCTTGCATGAAGACAATGTTTACAATAAATAAAATAACGGATATCATTAAGTATCTCCTTTTTAAATTATTGTCCTTAATTTACTCAAAGTTAAAATTCTACCATTATCAACTATAAAAATGCAGTTAAATGATGTCTCTGTTACTTTTTTTAATAAGTGAATCTTATCCTGAAAAAAAAAACACTTTTTCTGCCTCATGTAGAAAAGTAAAAAAAAAAATAAAATTCAATGCAATGGACAAATAAATTATTCAGTGTTTTGGATAACTCCGAAGAGATTAAAAACCTTATGATCCTATATGCGCTTTTGTTATGACACGAAATCGTCTAAAATAAATTCATCTTAGTCACTATTTGTGATGACTGAATCTGTTTACATGACAAAAATGTTTTTTCTTTTCCAGAGAGCTAAATATCACGAACATTGTGGCACATGCTCCAACACCGTATTTGAATTTAGCCATCCGTCAAAACGGCCGATTTTTGGACACTGCAACGAATGTGCAACCGGGCACCCCATTGGAAATGGTGATTTACTTGGACTCCAAAAGCTCATGTAAGTAATGGGAATTCTGGGTCGATCTAATGATTTTATGATTATTTTTCGATATTTCAGTTTACGTATGATTTGTTTCCTCCACTGAGCAAAGCTTCATAACTTATGACAGTAATGACTGCAATCTTTTATTTTTGTCTCTCGAAAATAAGCTCTTGAAAGGTGAATATGGAATAAAATGAGGCTGTTTATTAGCTCATTCTTTTGAATACTAAGACAAGTAATTAACGGCTGCAAAAGAAACATGGGAAACGGAAATGGTCTTGGTTATTTAGAAAATTATCTAAAGTAAAATGTACTGCACATTACTGTGTTTTGAAAGGGAATGCAATATTTTTAATGCAATTTATCAATTCTGCAACTAATAATTGTAAACAATATTGATGCACCAGATAACAATATTGATTAAAAATCATGATACTTTAGATAAGATATAATTTTAGATGCTGAAAAGTTTTACTGTGAAAATTTTCGGAATATTTCGGATAATTTGTAGGTATGAAAACATGTAAATAATTTAAAAAAAAATATTGTAAATAATTTTAAAAGTGTACAATTTTATCTATAAGAAAGTCAAGAAAAAAATATGCATATTACTTTTTATGTTTAATATTAACGTAAACATTGCAACCTTAAGAGTAAATTTTTAAATCAAATTAAAAAAATTTCTTTAATTTTTATATGAAAATAATTGTCAATTATACACAAAATATAACTTTTTGCACTAATCTTAAGTGGCTATAAGTGTACTTAGTAGTTTTTGAATGCGTGTAATCGTATGTTTAATATAAACAGATTAATAATGCTTACTTAAACTTATTAAAATATATTAATATAATTTCGGTGCAAGCGGAAATGCTCCTTAATTTTCTTTTGTTGTAAAAGGATTTTTCCAATTCATATAATACAAAAAGTATCCATAAATAGACTTAGTGTGTTTTTTAATGATGACTTTGAGATTTTTCTATTTCTAAAATATAGAATAATCAATATAATTTAGTATTTATTTGAAAGGACTTTGAAAAAATGTGTTGGTAATAATAAAGTAATTCGTTTTAAAAGAATGTTATAAATAACGTTACACTATGGTACATAAATTCATTAACAGTTTAAGGAAAGTGTGAGTGTGGTTTTGAAAAAATAAGTTATTCTAAAAATATCTCGTTCATATAATTTAGAATAAATTTTTTCACTGGTTCTTCACGATTTATTCAGAGGATGCTTGGTAATGTCCGTCTCCCTTTTTTAATTTTAGAACAATGAAAGTTGTGATAACACTCAATCCATTCGTTGAAATTTTCCAGATAAAGAGAGGTGAAAATTAACTCAAAATTAGAGGTTGATATTCAGATCCTTTATCATATAATTTCTAATTTCTTTCATTTAGCGTTTAATAGATTTATTATTAAAGAAATCCAAATGAGATTATTCTTATTTATATCGTAAAATTTCTTGAAGTAAAATAAATATCACATAAGAAACTTAAGAATAGTTTTATGCATTTTAATAAGCTTTTTTGCATAATTTAATTTACTAATGTATAATAAAAAATTAACCGCAGCAGCTAGCATTATTTTCTAATTCAATTCATTATTTTCTTACTATGTTGTATGTATTTATCATACAAATATTTTCATAACTGTTATCATGTTTTTTTATTCAGATTGCAATTTTGAACAACGGAAGTTTAAAAAATTGCAGATTTGTACACCAAAATGGCTCACATATACTACATAAAATATTTTCTTCGTTTAATTAGTGCATATTTACTTATTTTTTTGATGTCTTTAAAGAATATATTACACTCCAACATCTACAAAACTAATTCGTAAATATAAAGAAATGCTCTCTGCTGAGTATTACTAATATTTTTGTAACGATTTTTCAGCTTTTTGAATACATTTTTATTAATAAATTTTGTTGGTATTTTCTAATCCAAATATGTAAGCCATTAGTCATTCATCACTCAATTAAAATTACATACATCAAGTATCTACTTACATTTTATAAATTATTAACATTTTCATTCTTCTTCTTGAAACTTTTGTAAAATGTCTTTCTAATCTATAAATTTAATTTTACCATAAAAATACATAAATTTTAAGTCTTCTTCCTAAATTTTTATTAATTATTAAAAAATTAAATTTGATTGAATATGATGTGAGTACGAATATTATTTCTCGAAAATATGGATGATAAGATTATTTTAGAGTGGCCTCTTTTTTTTATTTTTCATTGATTTGATATAGTTTCTTTACTTATATATTTGTCTGTGAACTCCAAAAAAAGTTTGAGCTATCTAGCTCTTTGTTTTAAATATAATGTCCTCAATTGTAAATTAATAATAATTGACTATTTATAAAAAACTTCCAACAGTAATTTAATTATTATATTTATATAACAAGTCTTTCATCTTTCTGATGGTATTATAATACTTAATTACACTACGCAATTATTTTTGAAATTGCTTATATAATTAATTGATTAAATATCCTATTGATCACTATTGCATTAAATAGAAGTAATTTATAATCCAAAAAATAAAATTTTAATTCTATATATGTCAAGTATATAATTTTAACAAATTAGTTTTTACTGGAACCTATTGCCTTCATTATTAAAATAGAAAAGTGATTTTTTTTATTTTTAGATAGTATGACCAATAAATGCAACAAGAAATTCCAAATATTTTCCATATTCTACCCAAGATAATTATTTTTATTTCAATTCCTAAAGTAAGAACTGCATTCATTGAAGCATTCTTAAGACCATGGCTTTTATTCTTATAGTTAAATATAGTTAAGCCTCTCAGATTAGTGGTTTACTCTATTTCCAGAGTTGAGTCGTAATACTGTGTTGCATAATCCAGTAGTAAGCCTTCTATTCTCTGATTGATGTTTAAATAAAGATAGGCTGTAAGAACTTAGCACTTATTTTCTGTCACAAATCAAATAAACGAAAATATCTCTTCTGAAATTGTTTCTAGGAAAATACTCACAAAATTAGTTAGTTTCTATTATATTTAACAAAGTAATAGATTTAAAAACTTGTTCATCTTAATCAGTAATGGCTTGCTAGAGAGATAAAACAATCATTGTTTAAAAAACAGTAAAAAAGAAGATTCTGAAACATTGAAAGGTAGTAAAGTTTTACAAAAATTCAATATTTTTTCTGAACTAATTGTTGAATCTTAAACAGGAAGTATGCTATTTAATCTCATAGAAAGTACATTATTAAACTTGGTTAAATTTCAAGCTATCATCATCTATGCAGATCTAATTAGTATTCTAACGGGATTCTTCTTGATAATGTGAGCCTATTTGAGTGGAACAATTTTGAAAATTTTATGGGCGTTGTTTGCAAGACGTATATACAGGGGATATGTGCATTGTGCGATAGAAATAATCTTAAAAAAATGTGCACACGTACAAATGATACAATTTTAACATGATATTGTGTGATTAGAATTCTAATTTTTAAACTTATTCATCATACAAATTACTTGTATAATTGTAAAATACATTTAAAAATCGGAGAAAACGAGAAACAAAAAAAGAAAATTGTAAAATATAAAATAATCTTATGTAAAAGTAATATACATTGAATCAGTGAAAATTATACTCTTTAATTTTTATTAAATAATAAATTATAAGTAAATATTTTGTTGTAAATTTTTATTTTTTATACATGAGAGTTGAATTGGAAAATTATATCTGACTTTATATCTATAGAAAATTTATTGGAAAAAAATACTGGAAAATTATATTACTATTTTTAAAAATAAAAAATGCTAGCTAAAAACATTAAGGGATTATTTTTCTAAACTCAAATATATATTTTTTGTATTACATTAACTACGCCATTATTAGGATATTAAATTGAAAATCCTCATTAAATTCCTTTTCTCTCTATTTGCAAGATATGAAGAAATTTCTTAAAGTATAAAAAAGCAATATTATAACAGATTACTTTAAAAAACAGCATTTTAGATCATAAAATTTGTAGGATTGCTTTTCAAAATTTGTTCGTTCCAATTTGTCTTCCTTCGAAGATCTCATTTAAATGACAATAATTCATGCATGATAATACTTTTTAAATTTAAATCACTTTACTTTTAATTTACGGAGTTAAAATAATAATTTTTAATACTTATTTATAGGTTTTGATAGGGAATAGCAACATTTATATTCATTGTAATTTAATGTTTAATTTTATAATCAACTCTTATTTCAAAGTTTCTGTACCAATTTTGATTGTTCAACTTAAAAGTCAACACAAACATTTAAGAAAATATTTTTTGAATCTTATTAAATTTTTCGAAATGTTTTGCATCTCTCTTGAAATCTGTTTCGAAAACTATTTGCTACATCTGAAACTTCTTTCCTTCAAACAGAAAAGTTAGGCAGGGAGACAAAATGATATGCAAAATAATTTTATTATTTTTTATAAGTAGCAGGCCGCATTTCAAGGATTCTCCAGAACTCTCTCTGTTGTAATATAATAATTGTCTATTTTATAAAAAAACATTTTCGGCAAAATCAGTGTTTAAGAAATAAAAACTTTTATTAAATTGTTTTCATTTGATACTTCAATAATTTTGGCTTTTATTTTAAATTCTGAATATTTTATTAACATTTTCATACACTCACACTGATTTGTTCTTTGCCTATAATTAGTTAAAATATTTCTAACTGTCATCTAATGAATCTTCCGTGAATATAAACTATCATAGCAATAAAGCAAAGGAAATTAATTTGACCTTATTTTACATGGCAAGCATATTTAAATAACCATTTACATTGATGGATGAAAGTAGTCGGATATCGAAACAGCGAAAAATGTAAAAAAGGATATGAGTACAGAATACAATAGGTTTTACCAAATTTCATTGTTTTTCATTAACTTGCAGGTAGCTAAGAAAAGTGTGGAACATAATAAGTTTAAAAAAACTTCAAAAAAACTATTCTGAGTATCATTCATTAAATAAAATGCCATTTGGTTTAATTTAAAATTATTTAATTGATAGATTTCTTTCAGAATTCACTTAAATATAAAAGAGTATAAGAGCAAGAATTCTCTTCTTATTAGTTGTGCGTAATTGCATATATATAGCACATGCATCATTTTATGCTTAACAGTTAATTAAAATTTCTTGCTTTGATATATTACATTATCCACATAAAATGTAATGTAAATATCTATTAAAATTATATATATATATATATATATAATTTCAACAATATATTTGAAGTATTTTTCGTGAACAAAAAACAAACCCTTATTATGAAGATTCACATGATACAGTTTCTTTATTATTAACTAACCCATTTATTTCTGAATAAATATATAAGAAATTATGAAGATTAGTCAAGGATATTTAATTAAAACTTATATTAATTTTATTACTGCTTAAATAGAAAATGATTGAACTTTTTTCCTCCCATGAGCAAACAATGCGCATTTGGATAAAAATTGGCAGATAAATAAAAGTAATAATTAAATTTTTATTTCAGATGGAAGGAAAATATTTTAGTTGAATAAAATTCTGCATTACTTTAGGATTTATTAATTGATGAATGGATTAAAAATTTATGAATTTGAAAAAAAAAACTCTTTAATATATTTTTATGGAGTAATGTTTTCATACTTTCTGTCAGAGATATTAAATTCAGAATTAAAGTGTTTAGAAAAGATTTATAAATTATATCATATTTTTACTTGTTTTAGAGCATGAATAAATCATCTCAAATATAATAAAAATAAGACTTGCTCTAATTTATCTAAAAGTAATACGAATTTCTATTTATGTATAAATGATTTCTTTAATAATTAGAACCAAATAACTGTACTCCACCTTCTAATTTGAAACAAGATCCCTTCTACATTAATAAATAGAAAACAATTTATTTCTAATCTTTATCTTAACAGAATCTTAGATAAAGAACACTATGATTAAAATAACAGAATATCTGCTGACATTTAGAACACCAGACAGAATTCTTCGCTATTAATAACACTAACACTTTCCGTGGTCGATATCGGCTTTCGTAAAAGCCTTGGTATCGTATTTATCTCCCTAAGCTAACGATTCATTTTGATTTTCTGTAGAGGCATTAATGTAAATGCGAGAGGAATTTCGGCAAATTCGCTTTTTCACGTCAGGATTTTAAAAGAAAAAGTGAAATAATATCATTATAAATTTGATTTACGCTGGCAAGGATACTAAGCATTTGAATTAAAAGCAAAATTTTTAATTTATAATACAAATTATACTGAAATCATTTTATAACTAAATGATATTTAAGACTTATTCAAAAAATCATTAAAATATTATAGAGTAGAGTTTGAAGTTATGTATGTGATACTGTGTATATGAAAAAATAGCCTTCCAACTAATTTTACATAACATTCCATTATGTTATTCAGATAAATGTAGATGAGTTATACACTTCAAGTATGGTTTACTGATTAATCTTTATCAATGAAATGCATATTTTTTTATGATATAACTAGAAAACGTTGAAAATATGTCTAATAACTTTGTTCATTTTAAACTTTGCTGTATTTCAAATATAACGAGAGAAAGTATCCATTTTCAAGCAAAATTTAAACTGTTAAATCATTTTCAATATTTTTCTTATTATTAAAGAATTAACAATACCACTAAATTAAAAGAAAAATAATCCTCTAAAATTACTTTAAAAAAGTACTACACAAAATTTCCTAATTCATATTTTTATGAACTATAATATTAGTCAAATGACATTAAAATAATAGTCAAATTGTTTCATTAAAAAAAGATTATGAACAAAGTCATGATACACACACATTGTACTTAAATACTTTAGTGTATTACTTGCAAGAGTAATTCAATACTAAAAAACAATTTTGATGAAACAAATATCATAATTGTAGAAAAATTAGAACAGATGAAGAACTTATTTAAAATCACTTTTCATATAAAAATTTAACTAAACTCTTGGTATGTTTGCATTTTTTCAATGAAAGATATATATGAAGAGAAAGAGTGCTTTAATACATTATAATTTGTTAAGTATTTAGTTTAAAAAACTATCAAATTACTCAAAATTTGAATTTGCATTGATTAAAGAAGCATAAATTGAAGCAGTTCTTCAAATATAACCTCATATTTAGTTTATAAGAAATATAATCCAATAATCCAGTATATTGTATATTAAATAAATCCATACAAAGTGTGATATGAAGTTTTAAATTCTAAGTTCAGTAAATATTTATAACAAATGTATCTTTATAATGTAAAAATCGACTGGATAAAACTCTTTGATTACTTAACATATTTTCGGACTAGAAAATAGACTAACTTAATTATCTTAAAAATATTTTAAATGAAAACATGAAAGTCATGAGTACTTATGATATAAAAACTTATAAGTATGCAAAAAAATGATAAATTCATTACATAAGTAGTAAACTGCATATACTTAAAGAGTGACTCTGGCTCATAACAGTTATTTGAGAAAAAAAAGCGCTCATTTTCATAGAACTATTTCCCTAAGCGAAAGGAAATTAAACTGTCTGAAGATAAATAAAGACAAACCAGAAAAATGAACAAAATAAGTAGTTTCGATACAAAGTCATTTTTTTTCCCTCGGCAAAGGCTACATTTGATTATAGCGGCAGTGCACTTTTTATCTCTGAACGGTCTAAGCTATCATTACTAAAAGGATCAGAGTGAGAATCAAATAAAGAATTCGTAGACAAAGCATTTGGAAAATAGTTTAAATTGAGAAGGAGAGGGCTTGTATAGATGCCCCGTTCCATTTTTTATCCGCGCAATTATTCGCAATTATCTGCTAAGCCGAGCATTAACTTACATCCGAATACAAAGAAGCTTAGAAGAAGATATTCTTGTGATTGTGCATAAAAAAGTAAATTGCATAGCTTAGCATTATAAATTGTTTAGAGTAAAATACGATGTTTAATCCATGAAGAAATCTTGCAAAAATGCACTCAAAAATAGTTAAGTTTCAGCTTCAAAGTCATTTTTATTTATTTGAAAAAAGAGTTAAGGAGACTAAGGCTATTAATGAGAAATTTATATTTTGGATAATTTGTCATTATAACATGATAAAATGAAACTTTTTCCGTGTCCGTTTAAATATAACGTTATTGATAATATGTATATAAATTAACAAATTCCTACACAAAATTGATTAATTATTAATTATTCATTTATAAATTAAAAAATAAAATGTTTTTTTCCTTTCTTTTTTTAGTTTTATTTCAAGAAGTCAATTTATATTTCACAAGATTTATAATTTTACATATAACAATTGTTTTACAATTTAATATATACAGTATTTTTTGATATAAAAGTTTAATTGTAATATATGTTATGCACCGTTTTTCACAGATCTGATTATAAGAGTTAATTTTCTTTTGATCAATTAATTGTATATTTATTCTAAAGTCCTTATTCTAATATGAACAATTAGATACATAAAATCTTTGGTAGTCATTGATTTCCATGATTCACATTCATTTGTGAAAATTTT
This sequence comes from Latrodectus elegans, assembly GCA_030067965.1. Taxonomy (NCBI): domain Eukaryota; kingdom Metazoa; phylum Arthropoda; class Arachnida; order Araneae; family Theridiidae; genus Latrodectus; species Latrodectus elegans. The sequence continues at coordinate 73,033,553 of CM057809.1, read as the reverse complement.
TCGATCGAGTCAGTCGAAAGTCAGTAATCAGACAATAAAAAATTAAAGTCTTCAAATTTAATTAAAAATTTAACTATTTATAAATATTTTAAAAAGTTATTTTTATTTTAAATAATTATTAATTAATTAATTATTAATTATAATTATTAATTAATTAATTATTATTAATTATTTTTGTCCAAAAATATTTTGTAAAATACGAATTTAGAATAATGTATATTGTTAATTTAAACAACAAACATTTTAGAATCATAGTAATTTAAACAACAAACATTATTTATAATATGCTTTAAAGTCTACCGTTTTGAGAATATCAGTATGCAAATTAATATTTAAATGGTTAAATATTATTTAAAGTATGTTAATATACATTATATACTATATCTATTGGTTATACATATATTACAGTATGTTATAGTATTTAAATCCCTCTCATAATTGATTTCAACTGAACATTTTAGATCAAATAGATGACGATCCTTAATTTTTGACTGATAAGTGAGTAAATAAATAAATTAATTCTGAGGTTAATTTTCTTATCATATTAACTTAACATGATAGGCAATTTATTCTGTTAAATAATTTATGTAACATCACATCAATTTAAATATTCTGTGTTATTAATAATCAAATAAATAAATTTAAAAGAAAACAAATAAAATATAAATGTAGACAAGTTATACTTTTTTTATTGAAGTGTGCATGCATTTCATAATTTCTATATAATTTTTACAAATATAAAACACAATTCTAAAAGAAATTTTAATAAAAATATCTTTTGCATTAAAATAGGTATAATTTCTATTTTGGGCTCCAAAGTTTGATATGATTAATTTCTGTTCTGTGCTAAAACTTTGATCTCTAAAATTCTGTTTAAGTGTTTTATAAGAAATAATATTTTGAAGAAAGTAGACTTACAAGGTAATAAAGTTTATTTTCATTTATTAATCTTTAACTAACTATATGTACCTTATGGGCATCATGATATATTTAGCAGAGAATTATAATGTATAATAAAGTAGTAGAGAAACCGTATATAAATATATGAAAGGAACAAAAAGAAAATACTCTGTTTTATGAGATTAAATGCCTTTAATCTGATATTAAACAATGTGATATATGAAATAGAATTATGAGCTAGCAAAAATAGACAATATTATAATACATTTCTTTGACTGTTATTACGCTGAGTCACTTGTAGCCTCATGTCAGGACCTTGTTCTTCGGTGTGCAAGATTATCGATTTAGTTTCATCTGTTATATATATATATATATATATATATATATATATATATATATATTGCCTACTTTATGCCACTATGATTAACACCCCCTAAAAAAGCTGACCATGTTGGAATTTCGCTCAAATTTTCTTTGATTCTATGTTTCTTTTAAATTTTACAAGTGAAAAATATATGCATATGTAAAAGAATTTTGTCACATGTGGGACACACACATATAATAGATTCACTTAAAATTTTACTTTGTGTATCTTATCAGCATATTTTTTTAAAATTTACATCCACTTAAAAAAATCAAATTTCCATTTATCTTATACATTCATGCTGACAAAAGCATTTCACCATTCAAATTTATGTATATATAATCTAATTTAAATTCAACAAAAAAATCTACCTCTTATTAAATATATAAAAAATCTGTGATCTAGCCATATCTTTCAGGAACAGTTTTAAGCACGTAAGCTATATATCTGTACTATCTAACCATGTTTCATTTTCAAAATGTTTCACTATCGCTACCTCAGTTAATAAAAATTATTTGTAGCAAGAAAACTCCAAAGAAAACCTATTAAAATATTTGATGATAGCTAACTGGCTATTATTCATATTGCTTGAGAAATGAACATCAGCATTACAAATTTATCATTTTCTGAAATGTTGAATGCAGTCTGCTCTCTTACATGATTTTAAATACAATATGGTATATTCCTTTTAATTCCTGATATTTTTTGAAAGAAAAATAAAACTATACAGATATATTCCTTTAAAATTATCTTTGAAAAAATTTGTTAGCCTTTAAATTTTAAATGTTATATTTTTCTGTGATGACAATGCATTTTTATAAAAAAATGAAAATTACATTATATTCATTAAAATATCTTTCAGAAAGTATTTAATAATTTTTTAAAATAATATTTTAATGAATGTTATATTTAAAGCAATATTATGTAATTTTATTTTGACTGAAAAAAGAAATGATTTTATTAAAGTGCAATTCTTTTAAATTATAGGATTAATAATTGCATATAGAATAAATATAAATCTTATAAAATATTAAAATAAAATATTATGTGAATATAATACTACAGGAGTAGAATATATTACAAAAATTAAGTATGTTTGTATTTACATGCACATACTTACTTAATATTCTCAACAGCTTCAGGAGCCACCCACTTTGTCTAGTGGTCAGGGTACTTAACTGCGGATTGGGAGATCCCAGGCTCGAATCCCGGTTCGAGCATGGATGCACTTTCTCTATCTGCCTATCCTGTCTTTGTATGAAAAAGTTGCGTGAATGGTTGCCTACCTTCTAAACGGGTACCTATGGCATGTGTGTACTAAGGATGTCGGACTCCACACCAAATTACGACAAAAGTGAAGCTGCGTACTCAATATTTCCAGCCTAGCTGGCACAAGACAACAGCTTCATAAAAGTATTGAAAACTATGAAATTGCTGCTTTTTTCATAATTTTTAATATGAAAATTTAAAGATACTACATAAAGTTTTCAAACTAAAGACAAATGCTTGAAAGATACACATCTAACTGATTAAAAATGTTTAACAAAACCATATAGTTTTTGATATTACGCGCGAATTAAGAAACTTTAAGTTTAAAATATAAGAACATATGTGCGCTGAGAGAGAGGGGAGGGGAAATGTGAGTATAAATACATTTTAAGAGTAGAAAATGATTTAATTAAATTAAAATAATAATAAAGACAAAAAATTACTTGAAAGTAAATTAAATGAAAATTGAAATGAACTGCCTTACATAGCGAAAAGACTTGAAGAAGTAAATTTGAAATAAATTTTTATTAGAAATAAAAGCATGAAAAGTGAAAAGTTACACAAATAAACTATTCTCAACAACTTAGAAGAAACACGAAAGAAAAATGAAAGTGACAAGTTCGGACATAAAGCATAAGCCACAATAGAATAAAATAAACCTAAAATTTAGAGTGGTAGACATAAATTTATTTACAAAATGAAAAATATTTATTTTATTGCTATTATTTTTTGAAATAATGAATGAGCAAGAATTTTGAAAATAAGAACGTAAATTGATATAATTTTTTTTTGAAATCCAGATTAAAAAGAGTATTCAAAGAATAATGTTTCAAATTTAGGTTGATGGCTATTAAAATAAGCTATTGAAAGGAAAATTACAGGTATTGCTAAAAAAAAGTTATAAAACAAAAACTATTCAACCCGATTTTAGAAATATGTTTCGTGTATGATTTAAAAGACAAGAATCAATATAAAGTTTATAGGTGAAATAAATAAATCTGTAATAAAATTTATTGTGTTATTCTTAATTCATAAGTACACCAAATATTTTTGTGGCAAAAACGAAACAGAAATTATAGATGGAGAACATCAGGAAGCGAAAATAGCTATAACTTTTCTTAACATTGATAATAAAATAAAATATAGGAGAAAAAAACAAGAAAATAAAACAATCAAAATACACTTTTATTTCTAAAATTACCCTTTCATTAAGACTCAGTCAAATGAAAAGCAGGAAAAAAAGAAATATATGACTTGAACTTGAATCGTCCCTATTAAACTTTCAGAAGTAAATTTTAAATGGACTGCTTGACCAAAAAAGTAGCTAGTTGTAAAAAATCATTCTAAAAATTTAATTTTTATTTTTAATTATGCATTACTAAAAATTAAAAATAAGCGATAGATATTAAATAAATTTTTTAGTTCAAGGAACTTACTAGCATTCTAGAAATAAGTAAAATAGGAAGTGTGTCGATACGCTTAGTAAAATGATGATAGTTACAAAAATTAAATGAGGATGCTAAAATTCTTACACTAATTAATTTAAAAACTTAGAAACTGAAATCTTTTTTTTTCTTTCAAGATTGTATTATTGATACTAATATTACAATATCAATAATTATATAGATTAAAAATTAATGATATAATTACTGATATTAATTTGATTATTTTTAAATAGATTAAGCCAGTATAAAAATTTCTTGATCAAAATTGATATTTAAGAAAATCAAGGTATCCGACGGGTTCTTTGCTAAAGTTTAAAGATTACAAAGAATAGAGAGTACTAAATAAGTATTAATTGTAAAAAGGTAAAACCGCTTTTGGGTTGTTTGTATGTGTTTTTTTAATAATTATGTGATCGCTATTTATATAGTTTATAATGTTTACCAATGATGTGGCTAAATTTTAAAGCCTGAACAGTAAAGTTTTTGTAACATTAATTTGAAATGGAAATATCTTTATAATGTTAGATTTACTTAAATTTATCAACTAAAATTATTTTATGCATCATCTTAATTAAAGTTATTTAAAACATTTTAAATATTTCATGAGGATCACTTTTTTGAAATAGTCATCATAGGATGTAAATTTAAATTTGATGGAATTTTTTCAAATCTTTAGAATAAATAAAATTGTCCATTTGTAAATATTTGATAGTTTAATTTTTAATCGCTTACAAAAATTGAACTTAATAAATAATTCAGTTTACTATAATCCTTCAATTTGACAAACTTTGATTAAATCTTTTTTTATTCGTGAGCTGTTTTAAACTTATCTTAAAATTTGTCTTTAGAATAATTTGTTTTCATAAGTTACATCAGTTTTAAATAAATTACAGTATTTTCACAGACACATTAAATAAATTTAAAAATCATACGTCACATAAATATAGTAATTCCAGTAAAACCTCATTTTTTGAATAAAAATAATGAGCAATATTTTTCCTATTCAACCAAATTATTTATTTAACATAAAACAATTGGAAAAATTTTAAATTCTGCTAAAAAAAGAAGCTTGTTTAAGAATTTGAGTTTTAAAAAATTTTGAATCTCTTTTTAATAAAAACAGTTTACTAAAAAACAAATTAATAATTATTGAAGAATATTGGCCAAGAATATAGTTAACTATTAACTCTTAAATATTTATTTGAAATACTTTTTAAATGAAATTGAATAACCTATTAAGTTTTTCTAATTTTTATTTCAGAGCTTAAATTCCAATTATCAGAGCAGAATAAATTTGAAATTTGTACTTTAATAAACTCAAAAACCTATGAGTAAACATAAAGGAATTAAAATTAATTTAGACCCTCCATTAAGTAACTGTAGTTGATATAGGTAAACTTATAATTTTTTTTTAAAGTTCACCTACACACACATAGGTTATAAAGAATCAAATTATTTGAATGCTAATTTTGGTAGAATTTACATGTATATATTTTTTAAAGAATTAAAAACCCACTTCTATTTTATATTTAATCGTAAAATTAAAATTACTTCCGCCTTCAATCATTGATTTGATATCGAAAATTTTCTCAATCTTATGATAAGGTCTTGATTTTTATTTGAAATCATAGAGACTGATTAATATTGCATTTCTCCTAATTTCTGGATTGATATGATTGATTTATGGGTGATAACAAAATATGTAATTTATTTATACCGACTCTTTTTAATATAAGAAGTAATTTTCAGTTCAATGCAGAAGCTGTGGGTTAATTACATGAGGTGCTGATTATTTTCATCGTATGATTATTAAGCATGGCAAAATCGCTTTTTAGGAGGCAATCAAATCTCTACATCAATTTAATTTAGTATACATCAATTTTTACTATTGAGGGAATTTTAAAAAGAATGATTTTCTAAAAAGTAAAAAAACTGAACTACTTCTAATCATTAATTCATATTTACGAATTTATCAGAACTATCGTGTTTCGTTTTTTAGTAGTGTCCCGTTTTGCCTAACATTTTACTTGCCTTTGCACATTATAGTACTTAATGTATTGATTTTACTAAAGGTTAATTTTTTACTTTAAGATTCTGTAATATCAAAAAATGAAAGTATTTATCTGTGAATGGGCTTATGTTTATTGGTTTATGTTGACATTTTGCACGCAAGTTGACATATTCAACTAAATCAATCCATGCTAAAGTTGAAATACTAACACATGAATTCTTGGATTGAATATTTGGCTTGCTTTTCTCTCAACGGATATCTGTTGCACACAAAAGGGCTAGTTAGATCAGAACTTAAGGTTTAGGCAGAATCCGAAATACTATAGCTCCCAATATCTCGATGAGATTCGAACTCAAAAGCTGTTGAACAAAATACCAGTTCTATAACCATTCAGATGCCAGCCTGGTTGCTCAATAAAAACCATTAACCATTCAGTTAGAAACTCGGAAACTAGACGTATTAACATTCATAAATTACCAACTTTCATACAAAAATATTTTCTAAAAATATTGAAATGTATTGCTGTGTGGGGAAAACGTTAATTAACATACTATTTGAAGTTTAATAAAATTACTATTTAAACAGAAATCAAAATACTTATAAAAATGAAGCACTCTTGATGACTAGAATAAAAATATTTTAAGAAAAAATTTATTTTTCACTAAACATTTTTTAAAATTTGTAAGACAAACTCAAAATTTTTCTTTAAAAATATCGTTGGGAAATATTTTAAGAAAATCAAAACACATTTTCTGGAAAATAATCACAAGTATGAACGTTATAAATGATAAGAAACTACAATTTTGATTTCTGTTTAATGTAACTTAGTTCTTAATATATATTTACACTAATATTTATTTCGGGGACATATTTTTTTATTTTCTGACCGAAAATATATAGTAAATTGTGGGATGGTCGATTAAAAATCCCCTAAGGTATAATATAACTGTCTCCACATTTTTTCTTCGAAATTTACGGCCCTATATCTATAAAAAGGTATTCTCTGCATCCGGTTCTTCATAAGATAAACAGGAATTATTACCAAAGTAATTGCTTTAACAGGAAACGGTCCGTGTTACATTTGTAGTTGCTGCTTCTTGTGATTCCCCAGGATATAACTTAACACTGAAATATGAATGTACCTTTATAGGTTAGCAAGTTTTGATGAGCTTCACTTTATAGCTTTGTTTATCTTTGTTTTAAAACCTTAACTGGACTTTTGTCTCTTACTTACAAATAAAATCGTTAAAGTAATTAAATTTTCTCATCCCGGTCTTTCAAATAATAAATGCTTAACTACATTTTTTTTTCCAAAATTAAATAAGAAATAAGTCACTCAAAATCTAAGCAGTTACCCTAAAACACTTATGTGTAAATGCATGTAATTCATATTTTCCGTCTATTTAATTGTTCAATGCAAATTAATTTGATAATTTCTTTTCCATGTTTTTGCTTTATTATTTCTATTTTATGTTTAACTTAAAGCTTTTTATTTTATGCTTTACTACAACAGATTTCTCTTGAAATGTTTTAAATTATTTTAATAATATTATATTGAGCTTTATTTATTTTTAATGATTGAATTCATCAAATTTATTAAAATAAGATGTCTAGCCTGATGAAGTATTTTGCGAGTGATTATAATGTACTCTTTGTAATTGTTGCAATAAATTAAACTATCTCCATTATTAGACAAAAACGTTTTTGTCGGAATTAATAGGTTAAAGCAGTGTTTCTCAACCTTTTAGTATTCACGGCCGAAATTTCAATCATAATTTTTATCGCCCCCCTTCTCCATCGCATACAATAAAATGTATACAATAATAGTGTATTTTAAGTATTTTGGCGCTAATCTAGATTACAACATTAATTTCAAACGTTACAAGTTACCAAAACTACGAAAATTTATTGACATTTTGCAACACCGATTATGAGCATTGAAAAAACAAGAATCCTATGCCTTTTTATTGCTCTTTCATGTCGGACATTCCCACGGTTTCGTGAGAAGTTTTAATTTGTCTGGTCAGCTTAAAAGTTAAGTTAGGAGTGTGCGCAGATGTGAACAAATGTTTTTTCTTAGAGAGGAGGAGAAAGTTCTACGACGCCAATTTCAATTCCAGACAATCTCATTCAAGTCGATCCTTCTATCGCTACTGACTTTATTCTGAATGTGTATGTCATATATATATTCGTGTAATTGCAATTCACCGTATTAAATATTCACGGCAGCAGACTTAAGCAGAATAATGGAAAAATTTTTACGATACACAAGCATCAACAAGTACACAGACGAGCGTGGTTCCATAAGTAAAATCAAGAAAATATTCCCAAGAATACTTAAATTTTGGATTCACTAGTCTTCTTCTTCTTCCTTATTCCCTGGTCTAAATCAGACCAGGTCCATGACATCCTTTGCCTTCAAAGAATTAAGGACAGCTCCAGGCTTGTATAAAAGTTCACGTTTTGAAAAGCCAATGCAGTTCAGTAGCTGTTCAGGATTGGCTAGGTTCACTAGTACAGAAGTAAATGAAGAAAAAAAGTCCTTGTGTATCATTTGCTCAAAAATGTTGGCTGCAGATAGCATGAAACCTAATTAACTTAAATGACATTTGGAAACGCTTCATAGTGAGTACGTAAACAAACCCAGAGAATTCTTTGAATTAAAATAAAAATCATATGAAAAGCAAAAATCATTGTTTAAAAAACTTAGTCTGTGAATGAAAAAGCTTTAATTGCCTCTCTTACAAAGTTTCATATAAAATAGCCAGATATAGAAAACCTCACACCATTGAAGAGCTTATTTTTCCAGTCGCAATTGAGATTTTAGAAATTATGTTTGGAGATAATTTTGCAGAACACTTGCAGTCTATACCTCTTTCAAATAATACTGTTGCCCATCGAATTGCTGATATAGCTCAAGATGTAGAGTGTCCCCATTTGTCGAAGTTGCGTGACAAATTGTTTTCAATACAACTCAATGAGGCAACAGATAGTAATAAAGATGCTCATTTCATTGCCTATGTTAGATTTTGTATTGATTTCTCAGTAGTAAAAGAATTATTCTGCAAAACAATAGAACTCAAAGCAACAGCACTCGTATTATTTGCTATCTTAAATGATTTTATGAACGAGGCAAACATAGAATGGAAAAATTGCGTCCGAATATTCACTGATGATGCTCGTTCTATGTCCGGAAGATTTTAAAGTATTCAAGCACTTGCGAAACAAAAATCACTACAAAAATCACCACAGTGTGAAAACATTGCATGATCCACCGAGAAGCTTTGGCTTCCAAAGAAATGAGTCCTGGTTTGAATGTTGTGTTAACTACGGTTGTAACCGTAGTAAGCAACTTAACAATATTGCAAATTTGAGTGATTGTATTAAAACTTACAAAGCTGAAGAACAACATGTAAAAATTGTTTTTGTAACCATTGAAAATCATTTAGCAATATTAGTAAAGAATTTTAAAAAGTACTTTCTTGCTGACGACAAACTGATATCAACTTACAAGTGGGTGAAGAATCCATTTCAAAATATTACTGAATTACTCTCAATTGAAGAGGAAGAAACCTTCGTAGACTTCACGGGAAGCGGCGAAACCAAAAGACAATTGAGTAATAAATACTCTTTGAATTTTGTCCAGGAATAGATGATGAGTTTTCTGCACTAAAAACAAGGGCATTTCGCATTCTACTACAATTTTCAACATCTTACCTTTGTGAAACTGGATTTTCTGCGATGGCTTCTTTGAAGACAAAATATAGACCTGAGTTAAATATAGAAAAAGAACTGAGAGTGTCTATTTCTAATATTAAACTCTCCTTCGATAAACTTTGTTCTGAAAGACAGGCCTAAGGAAGTCACTAATAATTATTAAATTTGTTTTTGATTTAGTAAGTTGTTTTCATTTAATAAGTTAATTATTAAATATGTCGAAATGTATTTTGTTTTGTATGTGTGTGTGTTCTTTCCTTTCAGTCTCTTAATTAATTTTTTTACATAATATTTCCTCTTGGATATTCTCGCGCCCCCCCCATTAGTGTGTTCGCGGTCCCCTAAAGGGGCGCGCCACACAGGTTAAGAATCACTAGGTTAAAGAATACTGCAATTTTTTCTCTCACTTTAATTAAATCTAACAACCAAATAAATAAATTACTTATAATATCAATGATAGTAATATTAAAAAATTTTGTAACCTTATGATATGATAAAATATTGTTTTTATATATTTCATATGAAACATCACATTTAGCAACAAAAGATATAAAATGAATCAGCAAGAGCATCATTTATTGTCATTATCGAATTTATCTGTTTAACAGAATTTATATAAAGACAAAAGTTATTTGCATATTTTGTGAAATATTTATTAATTTTAGCATTGCTCTTCAGCTACATCTATTAATAAACTACTAAACCTGAAATACTTTTCTCCATTAAATTATACCATTGTCTAAACATGATTAATATGGTACCGTATCTTGCATAATAGGCAGAGGTTCGAAATGCTGGACTGAAAACCTATATTAATAGTCAATTATTTTTACTTTGCTCTTTTAATAAATTTATTATAAGTACTTTACAATGACAAAGTATTACAGAGAAAAAATATTTTAAAATGTTAAATATTCAAATTATTTGAGACATTTCTATATACTATTTATTAGTTGGCTTTTATTACGTTTTTGTAGAATCAGTTTTCAAAATATAATACCAATCATTAAAAACTTGAGTAATCAGCTACATTTATTTTAAATAAGTAGAGATAATTAGAGTGTTTTTCAATTAATTGTTATATTTCAGTTACGCACTTGAATTCAATATTGTTAATTTGTAATCCATACTAAGATTTGAACTTATGAAATAATTTCATTAATGCTTATGAAAGAAAATTGCAAGTTAATTAATGCATTAATGAAACCGGTTCTCTGAGCCTTCCATATGCGTGTGGAATCCTTCTAGCATTTTTACGTGAAATATAACGAATGATTAATAGAGTAAAATAACTTAAAACAAAACCGTTTTATATATTTAAAAATATTTCATTAAACTTGCTCTACATTTCAACAGAATACTTGAAACCATCTGAAATTGCAACACCAAAAATTGTTATCTGACAATAAAATAATTTTCAGTTATTAACTGCGGTTAGCTTGAACATAACCACAAACAGTGGTTATCTATTGAAAAGTCATTAAATAAAATTTATTTACTCTAGATAGATTTCTCCAAGCTCACAACCTGGTAAAAATGTAAGACTCATATCTCATCAATGTAGAAAAAAAAAAAAAAAAAAAACTTGTTCTTTTGCTTTATTGAAAAAACATGAATGGACAATTGAAATAAATCTATCTCTGGATTTTCAAAATAAAATTCCTAAGTATTGAAAGTGTCATCCCTGAAAAGAATGAACAAGAAAATTTCTAGACGACATACATATGTATATGTATTTCTGAATGACATTAAAATATTTTTCTTTATTTTATGACTATGTAACAATAGAACTTTTTATATTCTCACTAATTTTGTTTGTATTCTTATGTTTGCTAAGCATTGACAAACTGCAGTAGCATGTTTGAAATATTTCCAGGGGACCACTTTTGAAGAGATACCTCTGTGAACCTGCAATAGAGAACTGTTGACGGAATGAATTTTATTGGAAACATCTTTTCACCTTCTGAAAAGAAATCATTTTTTTCATAAATAATAAATTTCTAGCTCTAAAAGAAAATTCATAATTGCCAAATAAACAAAAATAGAGAAAATAAGTAAATAGAAGAGAGGAAAAAAGCGTTTAATGATTTTTAGAAAATAATGCGCACAAAAATAATACTGTTCTCTCTCATCCATAATACAAAGTGAATAAAACACAAAATGACAAATTCATAATTGTTTTGATTTTTCTAAGGTATTATGATCATTTGTGCTGATATAAAAACTGAAATTTTTGATTCTGGCTAACTAAAATAATTTTTGACTTTCAGCCACTTATGGTCTCCTCGCAAGTTATCTCAAGGTCACGGATGGAACTCCGGAACATGATGAAATAATAGTAATGAATGGGTAAGTTCTATAAATCCAAGCATTTATTTCTTTGCATCTGAAAATTAATATTAATGATTTTTTTGTACATTCTCACTCTTCAAAAATTAAACTTTTATCTTTTGAATTTATTTTTAAGCTTAATTTTTATATACCTTCATATCCAATTGATTTACTAATGAATATAATTCGGTACTCTACATTTGGTAAAACAATTACAATAGCTCTACATTTGGTAAAGCAATTACAATTCACAGCTATATTACTCATATTCAGTTCTGCAATTTAACGTAATAGATGATTAATAAAATATTATACTTGCATGAAGATTTAACTTTCAATTTACTTACCTAAATTGCTTCTTTCACTGATACGCAACATTTTAAAACAGGTTGCGTTTTTAGTCACTGCTTAAAAGAAAGTATAATATGTATGTGAAATTTATATCCGCTTAACAAGTGCTTATGCAATATACAGAATTTTCCCAATAGAATATTATTTTCATTACAAATATAAATTGTTTATTTATTTCGTTATGAACTGACTGAAGGGAAAAACTACATTACTTTTAAAATATTTTTACATTCTGACGATTCACACAATATCTTACTGAGACAACTTAGTGCCAAATTATACATATCAAAAATTATGAAAAATTAGTTCTGTATGACTAGTTCTATATATATAAAGATTTACTTAAAGCCTTTCTTCCAAACACTTGCTACTTATGTCTGCTTGCTTATCCAATAATCTGAATGTTTCCCGACTTTCGCAATTCATACTTCTTCGCAAAGAGTACGGGTTCTCTCTTGGGAGGATATTAGAAGGGATTCATGTATATTAAAGTGCATATATAATGACTTCCTTTGGGTACAGCTAGTATAGATAACTATATATTTATTAAATATCAGGATATAAAACCAGAGTTAACGTTTTCTTTAGTATAAATAATATTGTCATAAATTATTTTGTACTTTTCAAAAAAATTAATAATAGTAGTGTAACATTTTACAGTCGAATTGAATAGTTGTAAAACTTCTTTTCCTTGCAATTTATAAAGCATAACTCTAATAATATTATTGTAAAGTTTAAAATTCATGATTACGTCATCTTAATTTTACTGTTTTATGTAGGTAATTAACAGTTTTATATAAATTATGTGATTTTTTTACAATAATTACGGAAATTTAAAAGATATTATTTGTAAGTAATAACTAGTAAAAAATTGCTTAACTAACATTTTAAATATCAGATGTTATTACATAATAGCTTTTATAGAAGTTCTTATAAAATGAACAAGTATTTTAATACTTTATTGAAGAATAAACATGTATGTTAATTTTGGTTACAACTTTACGTGTGTTTAAATAAGGTTTTATATATCAGTATAGTAATTTCTTAAAAATGTATCGCTTTTTTTATAAACAAAAAAATCAGCTGTTAAGAAGGGCTTCCTGCTCAGTTAATATAACTTGCTAATGCTATTAACTAAATATTTCACGTTGTGTTTCTGAGTGATCATCAACCTTAGCTGTAATCTTGTATTGTTTTATTTCTGAAGTAAAAATTTCGTGATTACATGTGTGTACTGATTATACATAAAACTTTTACAGTCTCTATATTGTATCATATAGAAAAGAATTCAAAATTACTTAAATGTACTCATATCCCAATAGAAAAATAAACTATTACGCATTTACGTAATTTCACAATGTTTTAATTAATTAAAGGGTATGAATGTTGTGATTAGATATTATGTTTGGCGGATTACCTAAAGCTTTAACACATAACCAACAGATGTAACAGACTATTTGAGGAAAACATACACTACTGGCCATTAAAATTGCTACATCAAGAAGGCGACATCCTACAGACGAGAAATTTATACGAAAGGAAGAAGGTGCTATGATATGCAAATGATTAGCTTTTCAGCGCATTCAGACAAAGCAGGCGCCAGTAGAGACACCTACATTATGTTTAAATGAGGAAATTGTTCAGCCGGTTTCTCATACACAAAGTGCATTTGAACGTTGTTGCCTGGTGATAAGTTGTTGTGATGCCTCGTGTAAGAAGGAGAAATGCGTACCAGCACGTTTCTGACTTTGATAAAGGTATAATTGTAGCGTACCGGGATTGCGGTTTATCTTATCGCAGTATTGCTGATCGCGTCAGTCGAGATCCAATGACTGTTAGCAGAATATTGAATTGATGGGTTCAGGACGGTAATACGGAACGCCATGCGGGATCTCAACGGCCACATATCACTAGCAGCCGAGAACACAGGCATATTATCCGCATGGCCGTAACGGATCGTGCAACAACGTCACGAGCCGTGAGTCAAGAAACGGGGTTGTTTGGAAGGCAACAAGTGTTTGCACGAACAGTTCGATGACGTTTGCAGCAGCTTGAACTCTCAGCTCGGAGACCATGGCTGTGGCTTCCCTTGACGCTGCGTCATAGACAAGAGCGCCTTCAATGGTGTGATCAACGACAAACCTGGGCAAACGAATGGCGAGACGTCATCTTTTCAGATGAATCCAGGTTCTGTGTACAGCATCATGATGGTCGCATCCGTGTTTGACGGCCTCGTCATACTGGCCCATCACCTGGCGTGATGGCATGGGGTGCCATTGGATACACGTCTCAGTCACCTCTTGTTCGCATTGACGGTGCTTTGAACAGTGCACGTTAATTTTCTGGTGTATTACGACCCGTGGCTCTACCCTTTATTCGAGCCCTGCGAAACCCTACGTTTCAGCAGAATATTGCCCGACCGCATGTTGCCGGTATTGTACGGACCTTCCTTGATACGGAACATGTTCGGCTGTTGCCCTCGCCAGCACGTTCTCCAGATCTTTAACCAATAGAAAACGTCTGGTCAATGGTTGCCGAGCGACTGGCTCGTCACCAAACGCTAGTCACTACGGTTGATGAACTGTGGCATCGTGTTGAAGCTGCATGGGCATCTGTACCTGTACATGCAATCCAATCTCTGTTTGACTCAATGCCCAGGCGTATAACTGCTGTTATTACTGCCAGAGGTAGTTGTTCTGGGTACTGATTTCTCAGGATCTATCCAGCCAAATTTTTTGAAAATTTAATCACTTGTTATTTCTAGTATAATATATTTGTCCAATAAATATCATTTTGTTATCTGCATTTCTTCCTGGTGTAGCAATTTTAATGGCCAGTATAATTCATGTTTAGCAGAATAAGTAAATTTTATTTATTTATTATTTTTTATCATGTACTAGATAGGCTGACAATATGGAGTGCGCTGCTCCACTTTTCCAAATTGAACTCTATTGGGTGTGAAGTCCGACTGCTTCAGTACACACATGCCATAGGGACCCGTTTATAGCTTAGGCAACCATTCACATTTTATTCATACACAGAAAGGACAAAGACAGGATAGAGAGAAAGAGAAAGTGCATTCATGCCCGAACCGGAATTCGAACCCAGGACCTCCCTATCCACAGTATGGCACTCTGACCACTAGACAGTGTAGTCGACGTACATTTTATCGATCATTTGAATATAAAAGGAGAAAAGTAGAATTTTTATATACAAGAAAAAAAGGAATAAAAAATATTTTATTGCAAGAAAGTAGTTTATCATAGGGGAGGGTTTTCCCTGATGCCCTGCAACATCAAAAATGTTTGAAGTAATAAGGCTATTAACAAAGAGTTGAAGTATTCATTCCAACTATTCCAAAAGTCTTCCCAGTTTTATGACAGTTTGTCTGGATGTAACATGTCTAGGATGCTCCAAAATGCTCCATTAAGTTCATATCTATAGGCATTTAAATTCGAACTATTTTCTTTGAGAAAGAAATAATTCACCCAGTGAGCGTGATGTGAGCTACTGTTGTCAGTCATTAACATGCAATGACCTCTAATAGCTGCTAGTAAAAAGCTGTAAAAATCTAATGGATCTCATCTCTATATCACGGAATGATCTGAGCTCCATTACAAATGATGTGAAGTTCGATTTTCCCATCAAGAGATATGGCACCATAGATCACCATTCTATAGCCTCCAAATATTACACTTTCTTGCATCAATACAAATTGATTTGAATGTAAATTTCTCTCTCGATAAAAATATATCAATTATTAGAATGTATAGAAAAATGGAACTCTTTAGAGAAAAGAATATTGCAGTATTCATTTCTTCTCCAATGCGCATGCTCTGTCAGCTATTCCCAGTGAACGCGATGATGCCCTGCTGTTAGCGTAACACTTATCATTAACCTGTGAGAATACAGAGACGGTTTTGGACAGTCAGAACAGAGGCTGTAATGACAGTAGCTGCGCGAAGATGTTCAAAAACTGGAATTTATATTTCAGTACCTCTCAGGTGTTAACATCAAATATCGACGTTCTTTGGCGTTTTTGGAGATTCTTGCATGATTATGACTTTGCTCTTGTCTATGGTCTGCATTCCCAATCTTCAAAATACGGTTTTAGATCATGGAACTGAAAGTTAGTGGAACTTCTATGAGTTCTCCACTTTAGCTTATATTTGTCCCTCTATTTACCGACCAATAAATTCCCTAGTTTCTGGTTCTATTAAATAGCGTGTCATTAAGACATCACATTCAACAAAACAAAACTCATACTTATACGAACTGCACTTTTAAGCGCATTTAAATAGCATATGAGCTTTTTCGTGGTGGTAACTAGTGATTTAAACAAGTTGGAGACCATTTATCTTAAAACAGTTTGGCAAACTTTTTAAATTGATTTAGTGCCATCTTGTTTTTTTTTTTCTCAACTGTTCTTAGTATTTATTTAAATATTTGAAGACGATAAAGATAAATATTTCAGAAGCAAAATTTTAAAAAATTTTAAAGTAGAATTATTTATTAAAGTGTTACTAAGCATCAAAAAATTAAGTTTATTTTAAATATAATATTCTTAATAAGCGTCGTTTTGGTCAACACATTTTTAAAACGCGTGCTTCAGTTTGAAAATTTTAAAACTATCCTAAAATTTATAATATCGAGAAACAATAAAGGAAATTTTTAACAAAAAACAAAATTTCTTAAATCAGTTTCGATTGTAAGATAGTGCAAACGTTCTTTTGAACGTGGTATTTCAGTTAAATCAGATTTAAATTTAAATTGTTTTACATTGCAATCCGAGCAAAATATAAATATCAAGCCGATTTCTTTTCAATTAACAGAAAGTCAAATTTTGGTTACTACAGTTAAAACGTCCTTTTCGATGTTAAATTGAAGATTGCATACTTAAACATTCGAATTTTTTTTCCATTTCTTAAAAACAATTACATCTGTATCAATATTTTATAGAATATTTACAATTCCTTTAATATTTTGAGCATTGTAAATTTTTTTATTAAAAACTCCTTTTAAATATTCTATAGTTAAAAAAATTAAATGAAAGTATAACTAATAATAGACTAGATATTATTAGAAGATTAAGAGGTGAATAAGAAGCCAAAAGTTCTTCTTTTTCAACAAAATCAATAATTCTGCTGAATAGTTTCCACGGTTATATATTGGTTATCAAGAGAAATAAAAACTGAACGGAAGAAACTGTGATCCAGCGACTGGAAATAATTTTTGGGTCACATGGCTAATCTTGAATATCAACATAATGAGTATCTAGCCTTTGTATGCATAAATCATCCCTTCAAAGTTAGTTTAAAACAATTCAATATAAATTACATCATGAAGAAAACAATTTTGGCATGAGGAGACCATTGCAACTAGAATTCATGTCAAATTTTGCAATGAATCTTGCTACGAATTAATGAAAGTAAGAATTCATTAATGAAGTCAAAAAAGACAGAAGTTGATTTTCAGATACTTAGTTGAAAGTAATGGAACATAACTGGTACAACTGGTGCGCGAACATTGAATATTTATCACAAAAAATCAGTTGGAGACAAAAGACTTGGTCTTCTTATACCATAAGGTCAACTTCTGGATTAACAACAACACGCATAGAAGGAACAATACGATTATTACATGAAATTGTTTTTAATAATTGTTCAATGTTTTTAGATGTCAAATTATATTGCCGAATCGTTTTTTCTTAATCTCCAAAATATAATTAATAATTAAATTAATACATAATAAAGGAAGGAAAGAAAAATTCTTGCTATAAAATTTTAGTTCATTTTGCATTTTATATAAATATATTCTCATTGTTTTTCTAAAAATAACTGTCTAAATCATTTAAATAATGTAAATGGGGCTGTTAATATAAGGGATCTTTGTAAAAAGTTTTTACGTTTTTAAAACTCAACTGTGTAAGAATATATATATATATATATATATATATATACTTTTTGATAACATTAACTGTGACCCTGAGTTAATTTTCTTTGCTACATAAAATACAAAATGTTAATTTAAATAAATAAGCAATCTGAAAGAATAATTTTCCCACGTTGTTCTAATAGGAGCAAAGTCGATTGCTACTATTATCAATTTCATAGATGATAGTATTAGTCTTAACAGTCAGAAAAATTATTTCTAGTAAACATAACAGTGGTAGTTCTGGGATTCTTTGCCTCATTCATTTGTTCACTTTTAAAAACAAAGGCAGAAACATCTTTCAAATATTAAAAATAATACAATTACAACTTACTTAATTGTATGATTCAATCAATATCAACAAACGCAATGTAAAGGATCATGATTCATGGTGCATTTGAGCTGCATTTCTGACTATGAACACAATACTATCATGTAAATAAACTTTTTCAAGTTTAAAAAGGGAATATTATTCTGTGGTGATTTGATATAAACTATTTAATTGTATTCACTGTGCATAATATTTTCCTTCGTGAAAGGTTCTTTTAAAGAGAAGTAACTTTATATTTGTATAAGCATAGTTCAAAGTAATTAGAAGAAAATAAACATTCTTCTGGTGTAACAATTATCAGATATTAATAAAATTGATATCATGATTTGATTTCCATTTTGATCAGGCCAGTAATTCCTGAAAGCTCTCCTATATATTTTGCATTTTATATGACACGTTATATAGCATTTATTTAAACATACATATGTTATAAGAATTTTGCAATCTAGAATATTCCAATTTATCTCACGTCTTATTCTATTCATTTTCATCATATTAAAAAAAAGATTTTATATTCTTACAGATTAATCCTAATTTTGAAAACTGTATGTTTAACTTCTAACTAAAGAACAATATCCTTAAAGCTAGAAAAAGTAAATAGATATTATTAAAGAGGAAATATAGTATAAACATGACTAATTTATGTAAGAATTTACACAGTTTGCGAAGTTTTGAATTTTTCCAGAGATTGAATAATGTGTTACAAAAAATTTCAAAATATTGTTTTACAAAAAAATGTAAGCGGAATAACATTATAAAGTCACATTTGCTAAGGAGATCGAAGATAAATAAATCCTTACAGCTGATATTGTAAAATATTAAGCTCTTTTGAAACCCCAATTCACTTCATGGAATTGAAAAAGATCAAAATCCTCTTTTAGCAATCCTCTTTTGTCGAAAACCATACCCATACAGCGATAAAAAGAAGAAAATATCATATAAATTGTTTGGTAATTTTATAACGTTTTGTAAAATAATTTATTCATGAGGTGCTTGTGGGACATTTCTACATTCTAAAATTTTACATCATTTTAATATCTATGAAAGTTCAATAAGTGTTAAAGAAAATAAAACGTATTTATTGTTTATAGTCAATTTCTAAAGCAATATTTCAAAATTTAACTGCAGATTTTTGTATATAGTTGGAATATAACGAATAAGAATTAACTATTAAACAGTTTATTTTGTACTTAACTTCGAAACTGCTTGTATTTTCCTTGACATTTTATCTTAAAAACATTCTTTTTTACTGACAATTTTATATAAACAAACTTGTTTTAATAAAAAATAAATATACCTCTGAAATCTAAATGGTTTTGTGCCCAAGAATTTTAAACATACTTGATTTCTCAGATGGAAATCATACTGAAACCTATGTACATTTACATACTTATATGCTTACAAACCACATCTATTTATTATACATACACACACACACATATATATACAGTGTAATACTCCGAAGAATGTGGTGCGATAATTTTATTTTTAAAATGCATAATTTCATTCAAATTTTTAATATCACATGTTTAAAATCTTGACCATGACCTTAAATGCAATCATGAACACGTCAAATCAAGTTCTTTACCTATTTGCAACTCGCATTATTGATGGTATTTCTTTAGTTACGATTCCTTTTAATTAATCGATATTTGTCATACCACTAAAAAATCCTGTATTTGGAACCTAATGAGGTCACCTTGTTGATAAGAAGCTTCTTGAAATTAAAAGGTCATCAAAGAATCCTTTAAGAACATCTATTCTAAGACTTGACTTGCGTGAAGTGGCTTTCTCTTGCTGAAAACAACGGTAACTTTCCAATATCTTCATGTTAAGAAATAAGTGCTTGAATTTTGTCCATATAGACTTCGAAATAGATGATTTGGGTAAAAATGTTAATGACTTATCACACATTGTTACTACTCATAATCATATGAAATAATTTTTCAAAAATTGAAAAAGTGAAAACGTTGAAAGAAGTAGATGATTTACTCAAATCATTTGCGCAGAATTGAATTAAAAGTTATTACTAATTTCCACCCGTTTATGCTTAAAAAACGATTTTTCGCATTTAGAAAGTGAAAAACGATATCCATGAAGTATGTGTTGAACGTACCATAGACATTCTTGCTACATTTAAAAAAATGAGAGTACTCTTTTAAATTGACTACCCTATATATATATATATATATATATATATATATATATATATATATATATATATATATATATATATATATATATATATATATATATATATATATATATATATATATATATATATATATATATATATATTTCTCATCCCCGTGACACCAGCAATGCTAAATCAGGTCCATGAGTTCATTCACCCTGAAGAAATCCAGAACTATAAGGGAATCTTGAACCATATAATACACATATCTGGTTTTGTGTTAGATTATAATTTTATATAAAATCACATCTTTTCAGATACATAACAAATTTTGCCTGTTATGTCCAGACAAGATAAAATGGACCAGGAGAGGCTTGTGCAGAAGAGCACCTAGTGCAAATTTTGAAGAGCTCAATGCCTTCAACAATCGTTATCGAAGATAATTGACCACTAATGAATCGGGTAAGAGCTGTCTGTTTGATCTCGTCTACTGTTGCCTCGAACCAAGGAGCCACCAGGGAAGTTATTCTGACATCACAGGTGTACTGGTGGAATAATCCAAATGGCCTTATTCATTGCTTTATATTTAGAAAATAGCTCCATATAAGTAACAAGAGCGACAGGCGTTGTGACCTCACCAGTACTAGCTCTAGCTAAACTGTCCGCAATTTCATTTCAAGCAACGCTGACATTGGACGGAATTCACTGGAAGTGGATCCGATAAGAAAGCGAAAGTTGTTTCAGTTTCCTCCGGGTGTCTGCATCTACTATCCCTCACGTTATACCAATCGACAAAGTGCTGGATAGCACTTTTACTATCCGAAAAGATCCAAATATCCTTCAGCTGCGGTAGTAAAATGATGTAGTTCAAACCCTCTAGAATTACGATAAGCTCGCTTCGAAATAACGAACAGAAATATGAATTTCTTCCCTGATTTCTTATTTCTTAAACCGAAATCTAATAATAATGCTACTGTCAGAACTACCATCATCAAGTCTACTGCCATCCGTGTACACATGAACCACAGCGTCCATAGGGAAATTTTTAATTCTTTCAAGAGCTAACTGTTTCAATTAGCACGATTATTCCCTTTGTTTGTTTATTCGAACAGAAACATTAGCGTGAAAGAAAACGATATCGAGACCCTCGGAATGGTCGATAACCTAAGATAAGCTGTGATGTTCTATAGAACTAGATACAACCTATCCGAAGGGACTATCACGTTGGAGCCTCTGGTTACTGCTCCAGGACCTAAAAAATTTCTAGGTATGGTTCTGAATACCAAGACCAGAGAGCCAGCCGTAGTACTTTACTAAACATGCATTTCTCCTAAGACTTATAGGTTGCCGATTGGCTTCACACATAGAGCACAATATATCTCGAACTGGAGTTGCGAAGATTTGTAATAATCCTTGAATCACTGAGTAGTAGAAGTGCAAGTTTGAATGAGAGGTACAACAAAAGATGGGGAAGCCATGTACCAAAATGGGTTGAATGAGAGAAATATGGGTATTTCTGAGGGTACTAGTATCGACCCTCCCAAGCATGCTCCCTTAAGTCCAACATACACTGCCTCACCGTGGTCTTTGGACGGAACGTCGGTTGTTTATTCCCCTGGTAGGGCCACCCAAGGCATGAAGGCCACTCTGTACTCATGCTAAAGTCTATAGACTTCGTAGCCAAGTCAGTCTTCTACCGCCGGTGCTCCAGGTCTTTGACCATATATATATATATATATATATATATATATATATATATATATATATATATATATATATATATATATATATATATATATATATATATATATATATATATATATTCACTACTGGCCTACTGGCCATTAAAATTGCTGCAACAGGAAGAAATGCAGATAACAAAATGATATTTATTGGACAAATATATTATACTAGAAATAACAAGTGATTAAATTTTCAAAAAATTTGGCTGCATAGATCCTGAGAAATCAGTACCCAGAATAACCACCTCTGACAGTAATAGCAGCAGTTATACGCCTGGGCATTGAGTCAAACAGAGATTGGATTGCATGTACAGGTACAGATGCCCATGCAGCTTCCACACGATGCCACAGTTCATTAATCGTAGTGACTGGCGTTTGGTGACGAGCCAGTCGCTCGGCAACCATTGACCAGACGTTCCTATTGGTGAAAGGTCTGGAGAACGTGCTGGTCAGGGCAACAGCCGAACATGTTCCGTATCAAGAAAGGTCCGTTCAATACCGGCAACATGCGGTCGGGCATTATCCTGCTAAAACGTAGGGTTTCGCAGGGCTCGAATAAAGGGTAGATCCACGGGTCGTAACACACCAGAAATGTAACGTGCACTGTTCAAAGCACCATCAATGCGAACAAAAGGAGACCGAGACGTGTATCCAATGGCACCCCATACCATCACGCCAGGTGATGAGCCAGTATGACGATGACGAATGCACGCTGCCAGTGTGCATTCACCACGAGGCTGTCAAACACGGATGCGACCATCATTATGCTGTACACAGAGCCTGGATTCATCTGAAACGATGACGTATCGCCATTCGTGCGCCCAGGTTCGTCATTGATCACACCATTGAAGGCGCTCTTGACTATGACGCAGCGTCAAAAGAAGCCGCAGCCATGATCTCCGAGCTGAGGGTCCATGCTGCTGCAAACGTCGTCCAACTATTCGTGCAGACACTTGTTGTCTTTCAAACGACCCCGTTTCGTGACTCACGGCTCGTGACGTGGTTGCACGATCCATTACGGCGATGCGGATAATATGCCTGTGTTCTCGGCTGCTAGTGATAAGTGGCCGTTGAGATACCGCATGGCGTTCCGTATTACCGTCCTGAACTCATCGATTCCATATTCTGCTAACAGTTATTGGATCTCGACCGACGCGAGCAGCAATACTGCGATAAGTTAAACCGCAATCCCGGTAACCTACAATTCGACCTTTATCAAAGTCAGAAACGTGCTGGTATTCATTTCTCCTTCTTACGCAAGGCATCACAAAAACTTTTCACCAGGTTACAACGTTCAAATGTAATTTGTGTATGAGGAACCGGCTGAAAAATTTCCTCATTTAAACACAATGTAGGTGTCGCTACTGGCGCCTGCTTTGTCTGAATGTGCTGAAAAGCTAATCATTTGCATATCACAGCACCTTCTTCCTTTCTTATAAATTTCACGTCTGTAGCATGTCGCCTTCTTGGTGTAGCAATTTTAATGGTCAGTAGTGTATATATATATATGTGTGTGTATATATATATGTATATATATATGTATGTATGTATGTATATATATGTATATATATATGTATGTATGTATATATATGTATATATATATATACACACATATATATATATTGTATATGTAATGCACATTCCTTTGCAAATAAATCATCGAAGCACCAAAAAGAATTGGCATGATTACGAAGAAATTTTGTTGTAATGACATCTTGATCGAACATATAATTGATAGAATTCTCAATGCCAGTTTTAGCTCAAGACCAGTAGGCAAGGCTTATTCCGATAGTAGCGCGCGTTTCTTCAGAACAAATCGCAGAGTGTAAATCCAATAACAGAGACAGTTTTTTCGTTTTTGCTGTTGTGATTCCCTAGAGAAATAACGAATGATGACATCATGAGAATTTCGAAAACATTAAATGCAACTGAATGACTTCAAATTTAGTCGCCTTTTGGGAACGTGTGAATATGAGTGCTTATTCCGAGCCGTGGTTGCGTAGACACAGATATGTGAAGGCGGTTTTAGCAGTGGTTGCTCCTAGGAACTTAACGACGAAAAAGCTTTAGATGGTCAAAGTACACAATGCGAGGCAAGATTGGATTAATGTTCTTCAAGCCCCAACTACTCCAACGGTATCATTGTCAAAAACCCAACGTTCTACAGCCTCTTCCATACCCCTATGGTACCTTCCACCACTTCACGGTGGGGTTACGCTCATAATGGCCTTTAAAACGTCTGCCTTTGAACTCGCAACATCACTAAACTATCTCCGCTATCAGGTTGGCCTCGCACAGTGTTCAGTAATGAATCTTTACTCTTGAAGCAGATGACCATCCTGGAGAGGCCGGGCTAGTAGTCTCAGTAAAGGCATACAGCCATAAACCCTATTGTGAATATGTAGAATGCTATCTGATAGTTCCCTCGACATCTGAAAGCAAATGATATGTGATACCATTTTGCGGTCGTTTCTATTACTTTTCATCGCATGTCATCCGGGAGGCAGTTTCCAAAAAGATAATGCCATGTTCCACACCACTCGCATATCCCAAGAGCACTTATGTGTCTTTAATAGTCTTCCTTAGCCCACAAGGTTACCAGACCTTTCACCAATCGAACATGTCTGGGACATGATATACTGCCAGATTATTATACCTAAAAATATCGTAGATCTGTAGCCACAATTGGTGAAAACCCAGCAGACTATATCTTAAGATGGCTTTAGGAGTCTCTATCACTCTTTATTGAGGCGTATACAGTCATATATCGCAGCCAGGAGCGGTGCTACCAACTACTGCTTTAGTCATGAGCAATGTATGAGACTTATGACCTTGATTTTTATCATTTTATTATCTGTGTGTATAAATTGTGCACATATTTAATTTCATTAACAGCAACTACTTCCTTCCTAGTGCTTCAATTTTTATGCAAAATAGGGTATATTTAATTTTCAAGTTCAATTACTCATATAATTGAAATCTATAAAATATACATTTATGACAAAGCAATATAGTATCAATAAAGCTAATTTAATTTCAGTTATTAAAATGTTTCCTTTGCATTGATGTTTTCTAAAGTTGATGCAGATTATAAGTAAGCAGATTATTTAATTATTGTATTATTTGAGTGAAACGTATAGATTTACAGAATAAGTGTAACCTATATAAGATTATTAAATTACATTCGCTAAAAAGAATTTTCTTGAAAGAAAATCCCTCATTACAGCTGATGCTTTTAAAAATTAATATATACTAAATATGTGCTTGAGAATATATTTCAAGTCAAAACATACTAAGTTATTAAATGTTGTACAAGAGATAATTTGTAATAACAGGAAATATACGTCCAATTGAAGCAACTAACTTGCCACTAAAATGATGCGCATTCCTCTGCTACTAAGTGAGAAGAGGCTTTATATATTGATGATGAGCATGCATGCTGGATGGTAGAATGTGTCAAAATGAGTTTATTGGCTAGTTACTCAACAATAGCACAGGGGTTGTAAACAGTTCGCAATCGGCAGCAATTCAATTCAATTAGGAGACCAGGACGTACATCTCTCCTGGGGTTATAATTCCTGAATTTCTATATCAGCATAGCATTCCAGAGGGAATAGAATTTTTCGGATTTACTGTTGCCGCACTATTACTTCTGATTTATTTCTCTTTAATTTATGTGACTTATATTTCTTATTTATATCCAATTCTTTCTTTAATGAGGATTTTCAGTACATGAAAGAAACACATTTATCATTTTAAATTATTACTTTAATCAATGAATGGTACACACACTATAAAAGGTATAATGAAAATGCTCTGTCTAATTAATTTTTTAATGTCAAAACATCACAATGGATTGGAAGTTTATATGCTTTAATACAGAATCTAAATTGATACACTAATTGCTGGTCATATGAAGTTGTGTTGACATTTCATCCCATTTAAGAGCGAGATCATCAGTTGATGTGCTAATTTGTCACTCACTACAACAAATTTGCTGAGTAAAGGCATAGATTTCTCTTCAAATTATGTCCATAATAACTATAGAATAGTATATTACTTTGTGGAAGGTGCATTGTTTGTGAAATTCAAAATAGAACTTAAAATTTGGAGCATAGATATTGCTAAAAACTGATTTTTAATTACACTCTTCGGTTAAAAATGAAATATTCTTTTATTTTTAAAGTTTAATAAAGGTAAATTACATTTTAAGGCATTTTTGTAGAGGATTGTTCTATAGTTATATTTTTAAAGTAATTCTATTTTTTTGATATTTGATTAAATTATTTTACATATCTATTCTATTTTTCTTACAAATTTTCTGTTGATTTTCTATTAAAAAAATTCACTGAAAGTACTAGTATTTTTCTCATCTATATGCCATTATAATATACATTTTGCTTAATTTAGATCAAGCTTATATGAAGTCATTGAAATGTGTTCCTTCTGTACATACAAACAAGAAATGCGTAATATATATTTAAATTATAATTTAAAAATTTTTCCATTCTTGACAGTAATTTTTCAAAAATTGCGTATTTTTATCTATTTTTGTGTCAGACATTTGTATTAACATAATTATTGGTTTATTCGTAGCATGCTTCACTTTTGTAATGTATTTTGCTGATTCATATTTTACATAAAAATTACGTTATATATTTAAAGATTTAGCAAACTTTTGGTCCTATGTGAATCTCTTTATTAAAAAATGAATAATTAAATGACTTGCTTGTTATTTGAATGGAAATATTAAATTTAGACATTTCTCCATCTGCAGTAGTTATAAGATATGCGGACAACTTGAATTATTTCCATAATGACAGTATTACGAGAGTCACTCTGAAATTTTTCAGATACAACTAGGTTTTTAAAGTTACAGTTACAAAATTTTAGGTGTGTTCAAATTAGTCTCCTCCAGCATCAATGCACTTTTGTAGACATAATTTCCACAGAATAATGCCTCAATCCATTCATTTCTTGGAAAAGATTAAAAAATGCATTTATAGCCACATCAATCTCTTCTTCTGAATGAAAAAGACGTCCACGTAAGTTCTTTTTTAGATAAAAGAATAACCAAAAGTCGCACATAGCTAGATCAGGTGAATACGGCGGTTGATCCATCACTTTAATTTGTTTTTGTTTAAGAAACTCAGATGTTAATCCGTTTGTATGTGAAGATGCATTGTCATTATGAAACATTAGTCCCCTAACATTCAGTTCTTGTAGAATTTCTGGAAGACATTTTGTGGTATACCAGTTTGATGTTACTGTCTTCTGTCCTTCCAACTAGAGGGCTTTGACCAATCCCGTACTTCTGAAGAAAACGGCATACATCACTATTTTCTGTGCACGTTGTTTTTTCACCATTGTCGGCGTAGGATCATCTTCCAAGACCCATACTTTGCTTTCTTGACGTGTTGGAACGTCAAAAAACGGTATAAACGTTCCATCACCTGTTAAAATTTTAGTAATGATGCGGTGGCTACCATCATTTAGCAATTTAAGAGTTTCTTTACTGATTCTGACACGCTCCTCTTTTTGATGCTCAGTTAGATTATGTGGAACCCAACAGCAAACTACTTTTTTCATATGTAATTCTTCATGAGAGAATGATTTTATGTATGGCTGCAGTTCCAATGTTAAGTTCCTTCTGTATCATTTGATAGGTAAAGCGATTATCATCCATTAAAACATTCTTCGTATGGCAGACACAATATCCGGAATTACTGCCGACGGCGGCCGTAGAAAATCATAGAACGAAAATGTTCTCGACTCAACTCCATTTTCTCTTCTGTTTAAAATTTATGCTACGCTAAACAAGTTGAAGTAAGTTAGTAAAAATCGTCTTCTGTGTTAAAATACTTGTATTTTAAAATTAAACCGTTATTTTTATGTTGTAAATTCCCGTCTGCGCGTGTCTGAAAAATTTCAGAGTAACCCTCGTATAATCATAACCAGAACAAATTACGTCTTTTATGATCGAAGAATAATATAAACCTTCTATTTTTAAATAGATGTAACAGTCATACCTTGATAAAATGAAGCAAATATATGCACGTGTCTACTATATTATTTACTTTAGTTTTGCTATATATATATATTTATATATATATATATATATATATATATATATATATATATATATATATATATATATATATATATATATATATATATATATATATATATATATATATATATATATATATATATATATATATATATATATATATATATATATATATATATATATATATATATATATATATATATATATATATATATATATATATATATATATATATATATATATATATATATATATATATACAATTTTATTTTGTACAGCCATTATGCACAAATGTTTTAATTAATTTATATAATAAGGTACTACAGTTTTACAGACGCAAACATTTTAAAAAAAGTTCAAACTCAAAATATATACGCGTTTACTGTTAATAAGAGATATAAACTGGAAAACCATGATTGCTTTACATTAGATTTACAACTACTGCTAAATAGTAGAGAATTTGCTTCAATTCGAAAAATCACCTTATTCTATCAATTTAAGTTCATCCCCACAAGAAAAAGGAAAGAGAAAAGTAATTTATCAAGTTTAACATAAAAGGAGATTTAAAGATTTTTAAACTGGTTCAAATATAAAGGTTTTAATAGTTTTAGATTTGTAACTTATCATTGTGATGCATTTTTTTTCTAATGTTAAACTGTTAAATTTTCAATTTTGAAATAGAAATATTTTTCAAATTATGTTCCAAGGGTTCAAATGATAATTGTTTCAACTGAAAAATACTATTTATCTCATAGAATATCTTTTCCCTTCCCAATTTCAAAAGGAAACCTTTATTTTTATGTTACCTACGCCATAATTAATTTACTGGAGTGAACTTTCTTTTCGTAGCAGTTTGGAACACGAAAGAAAGTAAGAAAACCTTAACTAAAGAAACCAAAAGACTAACCATATTGTTCGTACTGTAGTGGACTAAGCTCAAGAGGGAAACTGTTTTTATTAACTGAGGGAAAATAGAATATCCTGTACTCTAGTGGTATGGTTAAACGTCATATAGAATCAAATTTGTTGATTGAATGCATTCTTGAAAAATAGTTAATAAGTCAAAAAATGACCTTATTTCTGTTGAATTGGGATGAAGAAAAGTTTTATAGAAGAGAAAAGAAAAATTATTTTCCTTCCACAAAGCAACAATTTAATAAAAAACAATTATGCTTTTTCATTGTAACTGTATCTAATAATTCATCGAACTTCAGAAACAACTTTAAATTTCCTTGTTGCTTTAATACATACGTGGGATATATTTAACATATTCTTATAAAATATGAATTAAAGTAAAGCTCTTATTCATGCACACAATAAGAAAATTTTGTTTTTCAATGAAAATGTAATTAATATTTTATGAGCAAACAAAACTCTCTCGCTTAGCTGATTAATTTACTAAAATAAAAAAAATGAAGAAATCAGGTCACTATTTATTTTCAGATAAGAGATAGTATTAAATGTCAAAATTGAGCATCAATAATTCTTACACCCAGATATAATCATGTCTTTTGACATAGTTCATTATATTTGACTATACAAACATGGCATTTCAGAATGCATCTCTTGCCAAGGGTAATCACACTAATCAAATATAGAATTAACGACAATATCATGAATAGCGAACTTTTATTTTAGTAACTAATATTTCAATCGTGCCTTCCCAACTCATCCGTGTATAATTACAGAACCGTATGCCAGATAAGGCTCTAATAAGCACTTACTTGTTAAAGCTTATTAATCCATAATGATTAGATTACTCTTTTCCTAATTGATATCTAGTAAGTAGTAGTTCATGAAGCACTGATAACTAACAACTAGGGAGACGATCGATCCAGATGATATGCAGCTCAAAGTTAGTTTTCAAAAATCTATCAATAAAGCTAATAATGAAATGCTATTAAATTGCGGAATAGAATATGTTATACTGCTCGACTATTAAAGCATTTTTAGCGGAATTAAATTAATTATTTTAAGTTGGTTCAGATAATTAAATGGAAACATAGTGTACAAAATGATAATTTAGCAGAAGGTGGTTAATACTGAACATGTGTTTCAGAAAAGGTACAAGTGAAAAGTTGTAGTTCAGGTAAAATTAAGATAAAATATATAAAATCCGGCATATTTGTGCTTCAAAGAATATAAATAATTAAAGTATTTTTGATGGGTGGCATTCGAAAGTATTTTCATAGGTTTTTTATGATTTTAATATGACTAGCACGTATTGATTTCATTCTTAATATGGTCGTATTTCAAAAACACAGCTTTTAAACTCGATATTATAATTCCCTCTACATATTGATTTAAATTATCGAAAGAATAAATATAATAATGATGCTTGAATACATTAACTTTAAGAGGATCAAAGAACACATTTAAAAAGAGAAATTATTGCTCAGCTACTATTTTTGATGTAATAAAACTATTGTTTGTAAATTAATAACGAGAAAAGTATTATTAAAAACAAGTTATAATTACAGCTCTTTTTCTTAGTCAATTTTTTTTCTAACAACTTCCTACACATCTGCTTATATACATATATATATATATATATATATATATATATATATATATATATATATATATATATATATATATATATATATATATATATATATATATATATATATATATATATATATATATATATATATATATATATATATATATATATATATATATAATCAAAGTTAATATATTCTTCAAAAGATAGCAATGCATTTTCAATATTTTTAAGTCAATGAACAGCGGATTCTATTTGAACTTCTACATTTTAATGCTACTTAAAAATCATGAGTATTTTAAAATGTTGCAAGCACTAGCTGAGAGAAATGATAGCCCTTGGCATTCCTGCAGTGATACGTTAATGGATGAGTTAGGGAGCGTGTATCGTTTTCTAATGATGGCAGCTAATGGCATATGATTCTTGTCCAAACGCTAAAAATAGGCAGTTCTGTTATTACAAAAGCAATATTTTCCCTTTAACAATGAATTGAATTACCTAAATTCTATTAAAATGCATCAGTAAAGATTCTCATTTCATTTAATATTTTTTCAAAAAATGTTTCAAATTATTTTAGATGAGGATACTTTTTCTCTGATATATATTAAATGTTGTGAAAATATATTTTATTTACGCATGAAAAAAGTACATATAGTGATAAAAAATTAAATAGATGTATACTTTCAGAAATTAGTTGAAATGGATTCTCTTTGGTATATGTAGATTAAAGGAACATGCCGCTCGTACATCATGCAGTTAAGCATATTACATTCCCTTTTAGTAATTCGGATTCTAATCCCTTTGAGAAAAAAACACAGGATGTTAATCGGTGTAACAATGTTTGCGTTGTACGTTACTGTATCCTGATGATTTTCTAGAATTCTTTTCCAGACAATCTTCGGCAACTTACTTCAAATCTTTGATGTTGTAAACTACAAACTATAATTGTAATAATATATAATCTGAGTTTAAGTTTCTAAGTAAATAAATTCTGTGTGATAGTGGTTCTTATAATAAATTGAAACAGGAGATGGTACACCTACATTTCCTTCAATGAATTTATCACTAAACACAATATTTATGGAAATTAAATGTAGATTTTTAAATTTAAATGGGACTAATTTTTCCTCTAAATGTAGTCATTGATATCTACAAAATTTTAGAAATAGTAAAAATGTATTTTCAAATTTAATAATTCATTTCCAATAGCAGTAGTGCTTGGTTAACAAACTTTGAATTGTCTTCACAATTTGTAGGCATAAATTCTTTCATAGAAAATACTGTTAAACATAAACATCTCCTTATTATTTTTTTATATTATTCATTTCTAATTATATATATATATATTGGTTAATCTCATGAAAATGTTTCATATATTAATATATTCCTTGTGAAAAACATTTACTAAAGTAATAATTTTTATTATATTTAACTAAATGTTGGACAATCCGTAAAATACATCTATCGGAAAATGTAGAACTTTCATTTGTGTGAGATATCAGTAATGATAATATTGATAATAAATTATTGCTGAATGTGTTTTGTTAACTTAACCTTTGTGATAACAATAGTAATTACTGAATAGTCCAGGTTAGTTCAATTAAAACTATATTTAATATATTTTAATGTAAATTACATAGTGTGTTCTCTCTGTGCTTTAAAATCTAAAGAAATTATTTTTATTTTACTATTTTGATAACATCTTTAATATACAGTAAAAGCTATCTGTAAGCTCTAGAAAACAAGCATATTTTTTATTAAAAGGAATTTCATCAATTGTTGTTGTGATAGTTCTTAAAAATACGTTTGTTATTGGAATTTTTTGTTAATACTAAAAATTTAATTAAGTGAACAAAAGTAAACAAAACTGAGGAAAAAAAAACAAATTATGAAGCAAAGCTAATGATAAAAGTATAATTGTAAGATTAAAATCGCAAAAATCACAGTAGTTCTCAAATACATGGAATTTTTAACGTAAATGATTTTTTTTAACAAGAAGGGACTACAAATGGCAGACTAAATTAAAATTTTAAGGTGAGAAATCTGACCTCTGTATGTTATATTTTATTTTTATTCAAATGGCTTCCTATTAGTTGTCATATTTTTCATATAGTTAATTTCTTATGCAATAACTGAGTTAGTATGAAGAATTGTTGGGCTTCTTTACCCAAATAGTTACTAATTTTCGCATTGCGTGCGGCAGGTTTTAAATTTGTTGTAGAGTATTATCACATGTAACAAAAAAATTTGTAACTATATAACATCCATTCTTCTTTGGTTGCTGGCACTAGCAAAGAAATAGTGTTAAAATGCATATTTTATAATGTGTATTAGAATAAAGGAAACAAAGAAATGCTAAAATACAAATTAAAAAAAAGAATGCGATAAAATGCAGATTTTAAAATATCAAATTCAAGGTATGTGCCACTTGGTTTGTTAAGTTTTAGTTTGCCATAAGTTAAAGTGAATGTTAGTAAAATAATTAAACTTTCTGATGAAGACATTCTTCTTGAAAAGTATAATATTTTTAAGTAATTCAAATATTATTCTGGTCCTTTGTTAATTTCTGATATTCACATGAAAAATCTATTTTTCTAGCATCAATAGTTTCTACAATACTATATTACTGTGTTGTAAAGGGTAACTATAAAGTTAACCTTTATCTCACAGTTTTACTTGCGTATTAATTTATCACTCCAAATCAACTGTGTGAAGAGCATTTTTAAAACCCCTAAAGAATTTAAGTCATTACACTGATCCCCATTTTTGGAAAGAAAGGTTAATTTAAAAAATTCAGTGATCCCACTTTTTCTTATTTCCTAGATCATTCAAATAATTGGACTGACTTATCTAATGAGCCATTTTCACTACTAATTCTTTTCTACTTCCTGCACAGTTACGCTGACTTTCCACATGTAATTAAGTTACTGCTCTTTAACTTTTCTTTTAAATACCCATCGATCTCTTTTTATCGCTGCTCTCCTCTTTCCTTATCTCTCCCTCTTCCGTCATACTCACTAAATGATAAAAAAATAACTTTTGCTCCTGTATTTTTTTTTCAAAAAAGTTCTTTTATCAATACTTTACGTTTCCCTTCCCGTTTGTGTTTGCTTGAATAACTTGTGTCACAATTACTTCCTTGGGTGTAGCATAAAGATTTTTATTCACATCTAACTTTTGCTAACGACAAGTTTTTATTTTTTTATTTTACCAATACTTAGTAGAGTTAGGTATTTAGTGAGATTGCTTCAAGATAATTTTGCTTTTATTATTTCTTCTTTATCTATTATGTGTAAACTGATACGAACTCTTTTCCATGGAGCTTCTCAATTTTATGAACAAGAAAGTTTTAATAGTTCAAAACTGTGTGAAAGTAAAGCTCCAGGGTAGTATTATGCATAAAAAGTTTGAACCTATTTCTAAATGAAAACAGGTTGAGAACATATTTTAAAGATTATATTCCTTTTAGGTATATTAATTTCCAGTCATTGTTGTGGGAAATATTTTTATGGAAAGAATTGTCACTGAATTTTTTAATAAATTTAAATGTATCTGTATTGATAATTATTCAAACCTTAGATCTATAGTAGTATTAAACTATGGTAACATCTTGTCTTGCAATTTTAAAAACATATTTATGAAAGAAAAGTTTAAAAAATATATTTTTTACTTATACCAATTAAATTTTATCATTCATTTTAAAATTGACCGTCTAATATGAAAAGCTAATGCTATTTATTAATATTTTAATGAATATAGTAATTTCATTTTGATATTGTTAAAAATAATCATTTTCATCTATGATAATATTTACTTTAATAATGACAATTATTGCAGCCATTATGTATGTTGAAATAAGTGTACATTTTAAGCACTAAAAATTAAATGAATTCTATAAAACATATCTTGAAAAATTTATTTTAATATCCTTACTATAGTTATATATTAAATTTAGCGGCATGACAGTGCTCATGGGGACACGGTGTACAGTTATCGGTGTTTTTGTGCAAGGACCACAGTAACTATTTAATAACAAGAAATGTATTATATAGTTGTACACTTATAAGATAACGTAGAGTTTTCAGGTCACATTTGAACTAAACAAATGCATGTGATTTATTTTCACAATCATTTTATGGGATATGATTTATGCAATCAAAAAATACATTTTCTAATGATATTTTTCTTTCTTTTCCTTTTCAGATGCTCCATTGATCCTTACATATTTGGTAACTTTGAAACCCCTGATGAAGGAAAATCTTTATATTCAAAATTTAGAGCTTTTAAGTTTCCGGACACAAATTATGTTCTCTTTGTCGGAACAGTCAATGTTTGTCTGAAACAATGCAGAGGGGTCAGTATTTTAATATTTATAATTAATTCCTTAACTTAATTATTATTATTTAAATCTTAACTGATATTTCACATATTATACAAACATACACACACACACACACACACACACACACACACATATATATATATATATATATATATATATATATATATATATATATAAAAATATATATATATATATATAAATATAAATATATATTTAGTAATGTTATTTTGTAACATGGAAATAATATGTGAATATTAGTAGTAACGTATTAGAAACGTATGAATCCGCGTAGCGTTATCATGGGTTTCAATTTTAGTAAAATAATGAATTTTGTTTTTGCACGATTATTGCTGTCTATCTCCAATTAGCAAATTTTGCAAGAAAAGTGCCTATTTAAGTTAAATCTATGAAGTATTTTATATATATTTCTGAAATAGGTTAGGAATAAGCATTTCCTCGTTCATATTGGCAAAAATATACTGCTATTGTATAAATTCCGGATTTTTCAGTATTGAAATCAGTTATCCACGCCTGCTAAATGTCAGAAATTCAAAACGTAGTTTGTATTAAGAAACAAGCAATGCTGCGTAAAATACAAATAAAATTTAATTATATATATGTACATTGTAAAAACACCAAATGTTTTTCCTTGTAACAATAACGCAGTAAATTTTGGCCTGGATGGAATATAACTGCCAAAGTGTGCCTACATTATTTCAGCGGATAGAATATTTTTACTAGGATCGAGGATATACACAGATATACGCATATCGGTTTTGCCTTTAACGACTGGTTGCATGTTTGATCAGCTGAGTCATGATTTCATGTGAAAAAAATGACAATGTTTGAGATCTTCTATATTTTAAAAGGCTATTGATAAATTTTATAAATTAGACACTGTAGAAACTGGTGTTAAACCCTGACAGGGATTGTTTAAACATGATATAATCTTATTATTCTTGTCAAACTAAACAGCACTAGATTTTTTAGATATTTGGATATAATTTGTGCATCCATTTGTACATACAAGTTTAGATAAAAAGTTCTCAGCAATAAAATTAAAGAGGACTCTTACAGTTAATTTGAGAAAATTTTATGGGACTAAGGAATATTTCTTAAATAAATGTCAAATCAATTTCTGCATTTCAGAGGGTAAAGAAAAAATGTCCTCAATTTTAAAATGAATCGTATTTCGCACTACTTTATAATTATATATATATATATATATATATATATATATATATATATATATATATATATATATATATATATATGTATATATAATGATAAAACTCATAAATCTCTCTCACGTAATGCATATTATGTGGTCTACAATGCTACTCAGATATAAGAAGTTTCCACTTGTGTAAGAACGAGAAAACAGACTTACTCAATCATACATTCTTGCACATAAAAAATGCATAAAGTACAGAACAATTTTTATTTTTACTAAAAACAGAATCGTTAAGACATTTTAATAAAAGTATCTTAGCAGTTCTATGCTTTTACGTGCTATGAGTTTTTCTTTAGTAATACACGTGAAACGTTGAAACACAATGTAAGTTGAACATTATTATTGTATGTTGAATGAAGTAATAATGATGAAACTGAATTATTCACTGCTATCAATGAGTCACGTTCATTATTGTAAGTGATATAGAATCGCTTCTAGACGAATCTTATTCTCAAATTATATAAATGAATGTGCTCATTTTAGATATTTACTGGAAGAAACATGGTTATTTTGTAACCTTAGAAGCATACCCCCCAAAACGTAGAGATTTGAGTGGATTTAATAATTTATTTTTAATTTATTTATCGCAAGATTGATTAAAACCTAGAAGCAAAGAAAAACAGTTAAAAATGATTAAAACAAAAATGTTTGAATCATTGTCCCAAAGATTTTTTTAACACGGCAACACAGAACCGTTGCAATAAAGTGATGAAAAAAGACAGAGATTTGCAGATTTCAATGCCTAGCAGTAAGACCCATTAAGAAAAGGAACTTAGGCAGACTTGTGTGTGTGTGCTAGGAATTTTCAAATTTCCAGCCCTTTTTCACAATAACACAACAACAACAATCTGTCTTGAACTCTATTTTATATACAGTATGTAATTTGCTCGTTTATTGTTTAAACATATATTATTAAACATGTCATTATTTTTTAATCAACAGTCTAATGTGAATAGTAAAAGAAAATATCATATTCGTATATTAATTACTTAGACAATTTATTTCCTTGAGTTATTACTATAATCTCTTATAATTAGTAATTCAATCTTCTTAAATGTCGGGGTAAAGGAATTTATATGATTTGTCATCTTTACAATTAAAATATAAGTGTCTTTGAACTGAGTATAGTTAGTGAGACCTTCAAATTGGATATCATAACATGTCTTTATTCTGGCTTTGTAATTTTGAAAAATAAATTTCGTCATGTCTTTTAAGTTAATCATGATTTTAAATAAAAAATTATTATTTCGGAATGTGTCTCTTGTGTATAGTTATTAAAAGCCAGCTGCTCTTTATTATTCGACATTAGCTTTTCATTCTTTTTATTTCTATTATTCATTCTTTTCAATTTTTTTACTTATTTACAAATACAGCATCTATAAAATGAAATAGTTTACTTATTTTCAAGAATAGACTCACAAATAGGATATTTCGTAAATAATATTTTGTGTCTTTGTATTTGTCACTAATGCAATACCAATTATTCTCATTTTTGATTGAATATTATTTAAACAAAAAATATAATACTAGAACTGAATTTTATTTCTTTCTATTAATTCTATGGGAATATAGAATACTGATATATACTCCTTTATATTTACTATTGAGCTGTTTTATATCTATTCACAAACATTGTTAGTGTCGAAAAAGGAAGCAGCTGATGTATAAAATTCTACATGCTTGATTATGAATAAAAACTGAATTTTCAACATATCAGATTCTACTTATTTCTTGGTATGATGACCCTGCAGAAACATATCCTGTTGAAAAAATATATTTTCTTCCTACATGCTGTTTTCTCTCTCTGAACTTGTATGCCCTTTACTTGAATTTTCTTAAGTTTATGGGAAAAGCAAAGGGAGTCTAAGGTAATTACGGCTAGATTAAATTTTTGTTAACAGACTGAGACTATTATTATTGATTAATGTTGATAACACTAATAGTAAAGTGTTTCTGAATTTTGTCTTTGTGTAATAGGAATTTTTTTTTAATTATCCAATTTTATGATACTGCAGGAAAATTTTTTTAATGAAGCCAGTGACTTTAAATATTTGTGTTGTTGTTTGAAATATGTGATGTGATTCTGAATATTCTAAAAGCATATGAAAATCGAGATAAAACCAGTGCAATAATATGTGGCTCTAAAACTGATCAAAGTTACAGAAAAAAAATTACTTTTACTGTGCCAGTTATATTTGATTGAAAATTTTATACCAGCAATTTTTCTTACACGAATTTTTTCTTACTTATATCAATTGCATATAATAACAGTCCATTTATATTACATAATTTTACATAGAAACTTAAACAAATAAATATCGTATATTATTCTATGGTACTATTTGCGTTTAAAAAAGCTGTGAGGGATAAAACCCCTCGTTTAAATTAAAGCATTAGTTGAAGATTAATGGTAATTATAAATAGGTGTTATTATAAAAACTAAATATTGACAAACTTTAATGAAAATAATATTTTTTTAAAGAAACCTCATCTGCAATCCTTCATTCAACCTCCAATATAAATTGTGAAAATTATTAAGCGTTGTCAGGGTAATGTTCAAAAAAGTGACTAGCGTTATAGCAATAAAATTATCCCCGGAAAGGAGGCATTACTTCTGGATCGTTTGACTTCCCTAACAAGTGGTGCTTGAATTCATCTCGAAAGAGAAGTTATTACAGTAATTTTCAGCGTGATATTTTTAAGTCCTGTATTATTTGGATTCTATCTTAAAGTAAAAGTTTTTCATTCTCTCAATTATTTCTTTTTTTATTATTCATATTATGGTTATTTATTTGAAAAGATTTCTTTTCTCTATACGAAACTCGCATCGAAAAAAATAGTTTGTTTTATCAATTAAATATAAACATTTTGTGAATAAAAATTTTGGCAAAAAGTTTACATTCTACTTTATGCTAGTTATTTCTGCATTATTAATTTTTTAAACGATTGAAGTTAAATGAAGGAAAGTTATTTGTTTTGGAAACTTATGAATTAATATTAATAATTGTAATTGTCAATTTTCCTCTCCTTCTTATTTATTTTATTGATAATGGATTCTAGTCTTCTACATATAATAAAACTTCATAATAAAACAGAGCTTCTACACTTCAAATTACGTCTCGTAGGAAAAATATTATACATAGAACTTTGGTATGTTTATTCCTTTATTGAGCAAGAGATTCTTATACTGATAATATTATCTTGATCAGTCACACGTGCTAATATATAGCCGCTCCTATAAATTATCTCAATTATATTACTTGAAACTTGTCATATAACTTTAATGAGATAATTCACCTATGTACAAATAGTTTTCTATATTAAAGTATTAGCGATTCACAGTTTAATGGTTATTGTTTGGGTGTGAAAATTTATTGGTGATTATATAATCTCAGATGTCAACTTCAAACTGAAAAAATTGTCATACAGATTTGATTATATTATTAACATCACCCATATCTCAATTTGTAAGCATAATTACTCAAATGTCAGAGGTTACGCAAGTATTTTAATTAAATATACTCAAAGAGATATTCATTCTTTCCATGATTCATAAAATTAAATACTGCCTTTACAACTGAGAAAATGTACTAGAGTTTGAAACACAAATTTTAATCTTAAGAAACCAATTGCTAAATAGAAACACAGCTTGTTACTATACCGTTAATACTATAGTTTCGACTTTGTATGCATTTGATTAAAATAGACTATTCAGACCAAAAAATTCGTGAATTTTTGAAAGACTTTACATCAACAAAATCGCACCAAGCAATGTAGATAGGCATGATATACGTCTGTTGTCTTAAGTGAATCACATGGTGTTATAAGAATCGAAAGCGAGAGAGTGTTTTACTAAGATAAATTTTACTATTATGCACAGAAAGAGTTAGTATTAAAAATTTAGTAAATATTTTCAGTGAGGTAGTAAAATATATATATATATATATATATATATATTTAGAGTATTGAACATTAAGTAATTCATTATCATTAATTCATCATTTACGTTAAGCAATTCATTAACATTAAATAACTATCTGAGTAATTTAGAGATAAACACAAAGCTTGTTTTTATATGCTACATTGATCAATTTATTTATTTAACAGTTATTTAGTATTGTTGGTATAAAAATTAGAAGATTTTAACTTTGAAAAAAATTAAACGAATTTAATTTGATCAATTATTTTTCTCGTACGTATATATATATATAATCCTTAGTATACATATTTTGTGTTGAAATATTGTATTATTGCTAATCCTTTTCTATATAAATTTACTAAAATTAATTACATATTTTTACAAGAAACTTGTTCATCTATACTTATATAAACTTGAATTTCAAACTTTTTGTAAATTATATCTCATCAAATTTTCAATTAAAAACGTCATCATTTCAATTCAATTTTTTATAAGAATATAATAATATGAAATATTAAGCGTAAAGAAATAATATGCTTGCTATAAAAATTAACTATTTTCTTATTAGAATGTTAGATAAAATAAATCTAAATTCATTTAAAAGAAATACAATTGAAATCTAATTTCTCTTTCTCGATTTAGAAGATTCTGCAAATTTAATTAAAACCAATAGAAACTCTTCGTTACATACCATTATAGTTAAATCATTTTACTGTTTCCACGAATGCTGAAAATTCCTTCAAGAGAGTTCTTAATTGTTATTAGTAAAACTTAACGTTCAACTTCTATTTCACTAAAACATGAACGAATATATAGCTAGAACTGACAAATGAATGTTAATTATTCGCACTTGTTCTTAATGCACTCGCTCATTATTCCATTGTATTTTGTGAGCACAATTCATATGCTTCTTTTAAATAGGAATATATTAAATACAATATATTAAAAAAGAGAAGAAATTGCGTCATTTTCGTTGCTAAATAATACTGTTTAAAATATGTAACAACACATGTAATATTTTATTGTTATTTCTTACTCTGTTATAAAAAATTTTTAAATTAAGAAAGTTATTTTATTAAAATGCATGTTAGTAAAGATTGTATTAGTGTGACTCGAAATGATTTTATTAATTCAATTAATCATTAATGTTAAAATGTTGACCTTCTCTCTGATA
Source organism: Latrodectus elegans (assembly GCA_030067965.1). Lineage (NCBI taxonomy): Eukaryota > Metazoa > Arthropoda > Arachnida > Araneae > Theridiidae > Latrodectus > Latrodectus elegans. Next base: position 72,991,785 of record CM057809.1, on the reverse strand, counting down.
TATATATATATATATATATATATATATATATCATTTCAATTAGAATGAGGAAGCATTTTAAAAATCTGCTGACTCCCCAAAACTTTTTACGATTAAGATCTCAAGATTTGAGTCTTTGGTTGATAAATAGTTGTGCTCTAAGAATATTACATATTTTTGAAACTTTTACATTTGACTTGAAATTGAATCAGAATAATTTAATTCATTAAAGTTTTCAATTTGAATAAAGATTTGAGTATTGCCTTATACAAAAAAAATACAACGATACAATTGAAAATATAACTTTACAATAAAACTTACAATCTGATGTAAAAATTAAAACAAATTGTTTCAACACAGAAAAGATTGTCAAAGATATCATGCATCATTTTGATTATATATGCTATAAAAATTATAAATAAGCTATAAGCTCAGGGTTCATGAATGCTAGCAAAAATATAGATTGTAATCGCAAAAATTTGACTATAAAAATGCAGATAAATTTAGTGATAGTAAGGCATTTTAGAGGTGGTATGAATATAAATTATGCGATACACCTTAAGACAATTCTCTGTCATCCATAACTATATGGCGATATCAAATAAACTTCAAGAATCTCAAACAAAGGTTACATTATTGTCTATTTTGAAATAAGTTTCAAAGAGTAGGAATAATATCAAGAATTATATATTGTTGATTCAATTCAATTTAATTTACATTTACTTCCCTTTTTAGAAACAAAAGATTACAAAAACGCAATATTTTCTGAGTGTAGTCATAAAGTGGACCACTGAGATCGATTTGTAAGGATCACTAGTGAACAATCAAAGTACCTCTTCAATTGCGGACAATCAGAGAAGTCTGTCTACCATTCTTTAGAGATTCATATATTTATCCTCAAGGCGTTTTCTCAGCACAAGAATATAATAGCCCACAAACGATAGATAGAAAGCAAGGTGACCCGAGTCTCGGATGAAATCATTAGATTTTATCATCCTTAACAGTTGAGTTGATGGTCTTGGTAATGACGACAGCTTTTCTAGATTCCTTCTCATTCCTGAAGACATAAAGTTGGTGGCGATAAAAGACGAAGAAGCTCTTACAGGAAAGGGAGAATCTTGCAAATGAGGCGACTTGAAAGAGTAGGAATTGATCTTTAATGCCATAATATACATTTGACAATAAATGAAGCTCGAATAATGGAAGATTTTTATTTCTTTATAAAAAGTCCTCTTTCTAATCATAAATGCAAAAAATAAAATGAAAGCAAATTTTTTAAGGGGAAGTTGAGGCTCTATTTATAAAAAAATGTGACATACTTCCTAGCTTGGAATATAGAAATTAAATTATAATAATAAACTTTTAGTGTTGATTTCTATCCTTATAAATATTCTTGAGAAAGAAGTACTTGTGTGTGTCTTTGAATTTCGAAATAATAGTATGATATTCATTTTCAAAATCATTGACTAATTAAACATATTTTTTGTCTATATTGAATTAAATATAACACATTGTGTTTTTAATATTAAACTTTACTATTTTATCTACATGAATCAGTATTACCTTATTCTGTAGCTTACTATATTTTAGTAAACTACGTTCTGGAGAATATTTGATTAAATAATTTCATTAAAACTTTTTCCCTAAAATTATTTAAATCCTAATTTGTAGAATTTAATTTCATTTAAGTAAAAATTTTACTTCATTTCTTTAACGAAGTATTTTCTAATTTAAGACATAACACTTTTATAAAAGTGAAAAAATTGTAGTTAAATTACTTAACTGTAAATATCATTTATTTCATAGTTACAGCTACGCAAATAATTTAAGCATCATAAATGTATTTATTTTATTTTTGTAACTATAATTTTATATAAAATTTTGCCTTAAGCGTATTTCTGATTAGTTTAATAAAACAATTCTCCATTTGATGAGTATATGAATAAAATTCTCATTTTGTGTCCTTGAGAAATTTTTATTTTGGGTTGAATTGCTAACGATTTTAAGTGATGGAATGGCATTTAAATCAGGGGGCATGGGTTTCCGACTGACTTAAATAAACTTAAAATAAAAGTTTTTATTTAAAAATTTTCCTTACAGTGTTTAAAAGTAATTTGAACCGTAATTAACACTGATTTAAACTCACTGTAAAGGTACTTACTCCGCGTTACACACCGTTTCTCCATTCTGTCTGCTTTAAGGTTGGAAGTGCAAGCTTTTCCTTTTTAAAATTGTCCTCTCTGCGTATAATCTCTGGGAATAAAATATAAGTATTTCATAACACTACTCTCTAGATTTTTAAATCGTAATTTTTTTAAATACTCGTTCTTTTCTACCCATTTTGAAAGAGTATAATTTTTCCACCGAAACTAACGTATTCCAGTTTCCCCAACACTCCCCATATATTGAAGCGTAGATTAAAATTTCCTGACTTTAGTATGTAATAAGTTTGTAAAAAAATTTGAAAGAAATTTTTGAATGTTTTACACCTTATTCAATTTTATTTTAGCTGATTTATACATGGCAATGCATTTTGTAATGTTTTAAAAATTTAATCGAATAGAAAATAAAGTTATTTTTTCAAATCGCAATTTTTTCTAAAGTGAAATACACATTTTCTATTGAAAGTTATTTATCTTTCTAGTTTAATATGAAATAATTTTCTAGACTTCGAAAAGATTAAATTATGTAGCCTTAGATCTCTCGTTATTTTAAAACTATTTATTTAGTTTTTGTACGCTGAATGAATATATAAAAGTAACTATAATTTAATTAATTTATTGCTTTGACAAAATATCAATATGCTAAGAAGCACAATAGAAATTATTTTAACTTCAACAATTGGTATCAATATTATTATTCTCTTCATTTTTCCATTGTTTAATTTTCAGGTTCAGTGCGGAAGTGATCAAATCGGATATGGAAGACGGAAGAGGGAAATACCTGCTGAGTTACCCTTTGACCCTAACAAGTTGTACGAAGTAGAAATGACTACAGTTTTAAAAGTACAGTTTTCTGAAACCCATTTTCAACCCAAAAGAGGTATTTATAGTTACATATATTATATTTTACAATAATAAATATCTTAAAATTAAATCAAACCTTATTAAAGAATATCAGAAATGAAAAAATCAACTTATGTAGAAAGATACTCAGAATTTGTTTACCGATGTACAATTACATATCTGCAATCAAAATCAGCATATTGATTGTCTTAATATTAAACACAAGTTGTCAAATGTTATCAACTAGCTTAAATATTTCTATGAACAAAATATATTGAAAAGTCACTTATTACTCTGATATACTTTAAATAAAGTTCAAGAAATTCAAATTTTTAGTTTTTGTGAAATATAGCATGCAATAATGTTTTAAAATTCTATTATCTAATTGAATGCTTAATAGAATTTCATTAAATTTTACAGAAAATTTTTTTATGAAGAAAATTTTCTAAGCAACGTAGAAATTATTATTATGCCAATTTTTATAGTTTTTATTTCAATACAGTACAAAACTGAGTTCAAAATATGTAAAAAATCATTTAATTTATACACATACATACATTGATAAATCGACAGACGAATCTATAAATCAGTTTAATTTACATACATATATATATATATATATATATATATATATATATATATATATATATATATATATATATATATATATATATATATATATATATATATATAATATAACGGAAGAACTTAATAATTTTTTTCTGTAGAGAGATATCTTTGGCACTATTTCCTAATTTCATTCTTTACGTTTTGTCTACATTCTATTTAAAGTTTTATAAGTACAATGGATACTTTTACCTCCTAAGTAAAATCCCATCAAAATATTTCTTGAAATATTACTGAAAATTGATTAAGGAAAATAATTAAAAATTTCATATATACACATACATACATTATATACATACACTTTCGCTATCTTAAAAGGTTCATTATCACTGTCTTAAAGGATTATTCATCAAAATCATAATCTTATTAAGTTTATAAATCGTATTAAGAAAGGAATATACTATCTCAGTTTGTACAAATTTATAAATAATCTTCAAATTTAAATAATACGTTGGTTTTACTGCTAACATTTATCTTCTGGTTTCTGGATTTTAACTCTTAAGTAAACATACCCCTTCACAAGTAAATTTGAGTGCTTTTGCTAAAGCATATGTATTGATAATGAATTTAATCATTTTATTTGAATAAAACTAATTTATTTCTAATTTCTGCACAGTCAACTTATGTCAAAAAACTCTTAATCTTTTCTTTTTTACTTTAATTTGGAAAGGTATTTTCACATCAAATATTGTATTTTAATCATTTAAAATAACTTTCAATCAATACTTCATTTTCTTTTATTAAACTGAACTTTATTACTCGTATCAGTATCAGCTCAGAAGTTCGTAAGTTAAATATCCATTTTTTACGAAGATATTTGTATCTTATTTTAGTTCATACTATAAGTGCTAGTGCAAAAAGTTATTTAAAAAAAGTTATGCAAAAAGTTAAAGCAACAAAAACCAAAATTAAAACATGTTTCACAATTAGTCAGTTATTTAAATTTGTTTTCTAATTTCAATGTTTTTAATTTAAATTTTCAGTATAGGAATAAATATAGTTAAAGTTTGCTTTTTTTCCTATAAAATGAACCAACTCTCTTTACAATCGCATTTTCCCTGTCAACGCATCACAGAGAAACACTTATTAAACATTTTTACAATCAAAAAGACTTCGAAAGCCAGAATGAATTTCTGTTCTCTCTTAATTAACATCGGTTCGAGAGATATAAAAAAGGGAGTTTTACGATCAAAGTTCGTAAAAACCAATGCCCTTCCACCTTCAATACTGCTTTAGGTGTTAGGGGAAATAATTTAATGAAACATTTAGTACTTTTTTACACCACTACATGCGGACGTAATTTGGTTGGAATCTAAAATGTCAGGCAAAATGTGTCATATTTTTAAATATTTTAATAAAAAACTTGATTTATTAATAAAAATTAATAGCTTTTACAATGTTACTTTGAAATTAAATTTGTATTCATTTCAGTAATTTAATATGAAAAATAATCAAAACACTATTATATTTATAAACTTTAGTTTTTGGGTTCTAACGTTTCGAATAAATTTTCTTTTTCTTTTATTTATTTATTTTTTATTTATTTATTTTTTTTACGTTTCCAAATTAAAGTAAAATATAAGAAAAGTTCATTTTTATTAGCGTTATAGCCTTCAGTTAAATAAATGCTTAAATAAAAGATGAACGCTAGAAAACTAATTTATGTACGTTTAAAAATTTTATTGCCTATTAGTGAAATTTATGGAAAAACTAAGTACAATTGTAAATAATTTTACAACTTTTCAAATTGTGAGATACTCTTATAAAGTTAAAGTATGGAAAACACTCACATTACTGCTCTGAAGTTACGAATTCTTAACAGTATTTTTCAAAAAAAAAACTTTTTGGATACCTGAGTCTCTGGATTCTGAAAATATTTTTTTGCCAAATTAATGGGATTAGAATATAAGAGATTAGTACTAAAATTATAATATTGCTATCTACATTCAACTGCAACATGAGTAAGTAATATTTATTATTACTTTATGATAATATATATGTATTAGAGTAAATAATATTTTCAATTATATACATAGCAAAAAGGAGATTTTATTATCAATAGTTTGATGAACCACAACAGATTAAAATACTCAGTTATGTCCTTGATGCTGAGAAAAGTATTTTCTCTATTATAAAATGGGATAAGTGATAAATTTTATAGTTATATCATGTATTTGTGAGCTTGAAGTTCAATTTTATTTGCTACATAATATTGAACTTTAATCATAATAGTATTTGTATAGAGTTTTAATCACAATAATTATATGTTGTAAAATAATCCTTTTTAAAATTTTTAGTGGTAAACAAATTATGAAATATTAGCGGCAAGCAGAACTCAGAAAAATGTATAATTTTAAGACAGAAATTTTTCTAATAATTTAAAATAAATAATTAAGCATATATTCTGCCTAAAAATTCTGAACAATTTAATAAGTTTAGTCACAGAGTAAGAGTATCAATAAAATTCAAAATTAACAACTACATTTTCAAATTTAATTTATAAATTTCATCAAAATTAAAGTAGTATTCAAATCATCCATGAATAAAACATATTATATTTGAAGGAATCGATTTTTTTATAAAATAAAAGGTCATTTATGCCTGTATATTTTCTCTAATTTTAAAATACACTGATGGACAATTGCTAAGGACGGATAACACTATCATCCATAGCAACCACAAAATGAAAGGAAGCAAAATGTAGAAAATTAGAATAAATGCGAGAATATAGTAAGAAGAAGTATGCGTATGTAATTTTTTCCCACGTCTGTTCATCACGTGATAGCGTTCATAAGAGCATTAAAGGTTTTGACGCGTGTGGACAGTTGTTGTTTCAAGTCAGTTTTACAGGAAGAGTTAATAGACGAACTTGAAATTTTTGGCATGTCTTCCCGATATCACTTAGATGATTTTATGCGTCGCCGAATTATTGAAAAGATCGAAGAAGGGCAAAAAATAACAGATGTTGTCAGGGACTTCGAAATCACTCACAGCGTTGTTTCACGGCTGTGGAAGTCATTTAAAACTACTGGAATGTGTAGTAGGTGACACGGGGGAGGTCGTGTTAGAAGTACGACGCCTGCAGAACACAGATATATTGTCCTATCAGCAAAAAGGAACAGGCGCACCACAGCTCAACAGGTGGCAAATCAGTTTCTTGCTGCCTCAGGGAAGAGGACTATACACCCACAGACCTGTTGTGTGTGTCCCATTGACCAGACAGCACCGTACTGCCCATTTGCAATGGTGTCGTGAGCATGGCAATTGGACTGAACAGTCCTGTCGGATATCGGTCCCTTTCCTGGATATTTTCAAGACGATAGGCAGTACCACTCTCGCGACAAATCAGTTGGCGTCAACAATTCGATGACAGACTGAGCCTACTCTCAACTGTCCACACGTGTCAAAACCTTTAAAGCTCTTATGAACACTATCACGTGATGAACAGACGTGGAAAAAATTTGCATACGCATACTTCTTCTTACTATATCCCGCACTTATTCGAATTTTTCACATTTTGCTTCCTTTCATTTTGTAATTGCTTTGGATGATATTGTTATCTGTCCTTAGCAATTGTCCAGAAGTGTATATGATTTGGATATAATGTCTCCGGGTGTGTAACTCCAGCGTAAGTAATTCAAATCAATAGCATGCAGTTTAGGAAAATGTCTCTGTGAAATAATTATTTTATACAGATTTGCCGAATATATATTGCAAATAAAAAATTATTAAATCTTAAATAATTTTAATTGTATAACTAGTTCCTATTTCTTTAAATATAAATGATAAAATAATGTTGTTTAATCTTTGTAAATTTAATTTCTATAAAACTTTTTCTTTATTAATTTTGTTTATTACAGTTTTTATGCATCATTTATATAGTTTTCTTGCATGTTTTTTAGACATTTTAGCTCTTAATTTGATATTATGCAATACACTATAATTCTGAGTTATTTTTATCCTGATTAATGTTGTTGTTTTCCAAATATTAAAGAGGTATTCTTTTTAAATATGCATTACATTTTAAGATATTGAACAGTATCATCCAGAGAAATGAGCCTATTTTATTTTGTAATGTAAGATAACTAATTGAATATGTTAAAAAGTATGCTTTTACCAGAGAAAAAGAGAGCTTTTTTTTTTAATGAAGCAAAATTATTTTCATCTGATTATTCTAAAAATCTCATTATTTTAAAAATATTCACTGAAATGTTTAAAAATTTTACATTTTAATGCATTCATTAATTCGAACATCGTATGGTCTTACACCCTTCCTCTTAATCATGCATTATTATTTTGCTGGACTTAAAGGTAATTAAGTAATTTTTATTGCAATCAATAATTTTCTAAGGTAATTAAGGAAGCAAAATAAATTTAGAAAAAAAATTTATTCATTACGGTTGTAAAACTTTTCAGATATTAATTTCAAAAATTAGAAAAAAAAATTGTATCGTTTCCAAGAAGAAAAAAAAAATTTTCAAGAATTTACTCTCATTTGCTTTTCTGATTAATAACGTATTTTTAGAAGTGAGTTTTATATAAATAATATTATAAACCTTCATTTATTAAATAAGAATATATTCTTTTACATTTTTCTATCAATTACTTCTTACTTTGTCCTTAGCTTTAAAATATATTATGCTGTATAAACATTTTTACGGTTTTTATTAAATTTAAAAATTTATTTAAGCTTAATTATCCGATGTTTGAAATATTTTATGATTAAAAATATTTCACCTAATTAATTCACGAAATATGAAATAATATTTCGTAATACTTTATTAAAGGTTTCGATAAAAAAAAAAAAAGCTTCATAAACACTTTAGTTTTTAAACTCAGATTGATTTATTTCAAAAATAAGAATTCTCATCAAGTATCACCTTTCAAATAAATTTTTTTTTCTTGTTTAAGGTTGAAAATTTTCAAAGCTTGGATTTAATTTATTAACTAAAATTCTCCCTAAATGTAGCTATGCTTCATTCATTAATTTATAAAGTCTTTCGCATATGCCTCTATTCCCATCATTTATTTTCTTCATTTTAGAGAAATGCTATCTTCTCAAACAAAAATTATGCCGCTGTTTGTCATACAAACTTATTATATCTGTATGTAATTTGAGATAGTTTCTGTAAACAAAAGATGTGATCGCTTATTCACAGTATAAAATTTTTTAAGCTCTTATAAAATATCATTCTCTTACAAAAATTATTATTTATAAACTTAAATTAACAATATATCGTATTCCTAATTTAAGGATTTTTTTTTTGCTATTGTTTTTATATTTTATGAAACTTTATTGGACAAAATATTGGTGTACTTATCTCGTCGTAAAGTAGTCTAAGTAAACATGTAGTTTGTACCAATTCAATAAATAGTCCGTCAAACATTTCATTGAATAATTTAATTTATTCTAATTATTAAACATTATTTATAATAGAAATCTTTGAATAGGGAAATATATTTATTGAAGCTTTATCTCGTATTATCAAATGGTAGAAAGTTAAATTTTTGATCGAGGGCATCATACTGTAAAAGGCCCCAGCTTTTATTAGGCTATTTCTTATATTATGTTTCAGAGTTGATTTGATACAGACGTTTGAAGCAAAGCTTCGTTTGATCATAACTCAAAATATCCGAGCATTATTATTATTTATTACCTGGAGATTTTTCTTTAAATCTCTATATGGGTTTTAATCAACAAATATTAATACACGTTTTGGTAGGTGATTATTCTTTTTCATTAATATTTAATGTTTGTAAGATCTATTGCACATTTTAATATATCTACATTAATACCATGCATAATGTATTAAGAAATTTTTACCATAAAAAAACTGTATAATTGAAACAATTAATAATTCTAAAATACCAATCTTTTGGAGAAAAAACTTTAATGTAATAATTCATCTTAAAAATAGTTTAAAAATTTGAATAAATAGAAGAGTATTTGGGTTTTTTGTAACAAATCACAACATTTCACAGTGAATGCTTTATAAATTTCTAATATAAACAAAATATTTCACCGTGAATTTAGAGATTACAAACTTTATGTTAAATAAAAATATGCAATAGATAATAATAAAATTGCATGATACTATATTATGTTTAACAGATTATTCTATAAGTTTATGGATAATTTACAAAACATGTGTACTGTTTTAATCAGTATTTCTTCTACAGATGAAAATTCTAATTATTTTAATTACTTTTAAAATAAGATAAATAGTTTTCAATGAAAACATTTTGAATAAAAGTAATGATTGAAGCTCTTGAATTTTGTAAGTAATCAAAAATGATAACTCTTATTTAATTAATATTGATCACATTCGGTTATTTTTTTTTCAAAATAAAAACTGAAAATTTAAAAAAGATACCAAGCAGTATTGAACCCACTACGTTTTAAACATGGGAGTGATACGTTTCTCCACAAGTTTATTTCGAACCCTTGAAAATGCTTTTAACAACATTCATTATATCTAATAATGCAGCATAAGTTTTAGGAGACACGAAGTCAGTGTATTTAATTACTGAGGATACTTATCTAATCAATACCTGGTTGCGAAAGTGTGGAGAAAATTATTATGCTTCAAAAAACTTTTGACTGTCAAACAAAACCAAAATTTAATATCATTATTGAAAATGAAAGAAATAAAACAGAAAATAATGAAATTTTGCTTAAATTCTTAAAATTAGTTATGAAATCTAATTATAGTCATATTCAAGGTTAATATGTTTCTAATAGTTATACACATTACTTATTATAGTATTGCTATTTGATGTACATAAGATTAATTTATGTACAAGTGCTTTCATAACACTTACACAAAAGTGAATAATAAATGGTTTTCACACAACTAAAGTCAGAAATTTATTGTTATTCACATTCATTAAAGCTTTATATTACTTTCATACAATATAGGGAGTTTCATCCTCCTTTCAATTGCATTTTAATAATGAGTTTGATATTAGTTATATTTTATTCATAAATTCTTTTTATTTCACGCGAGTATTATAAAAAGAGAGTGATTCTTAATATTTCTTAGTATTTTTGGTGTTTACATTTTACACAACTCTTATTTATAAAAGAGTATATAAAATATATTTCTTAAATTATATTTAATGGCATTTGTGAAATCATGAATTTTTCTCTGTAACAAAGTAAATGATGACGTACTCAATTAGCTGTACTTTATTATTATAATGGTAAATTTTTTTTCAGAATCTGTTGAAGGCAGTTTTGATAGGATACAGTCAAATGGTATGGTTGAGTTCAACACCAGAAATGCAGCTAATTGGATCTCATCTCTTCACTTGCTCATGTACCCACTGTTGTTGGCTGTTGTTGTTTTCCGCTATTTTTAGAGTGACTCATTGGAAGACTGGACATTTTTCGAAAACTGGACAGGGAAACAGGAGCAAATTTGTGATCAATGACGGCAGGAACATTTCGTACCGCCGCTCCTCTTTTTTAATCTGAAAAAATGACTTCAGAAAAACAATGTCTTTGAACTACATTCTTCGACGAATCCATCCAGACTATTCTGGTGAGCTCCTTGAACTCACACTGTTCAACGTCATTTGAATAGGATCTTTTCGCTTTTTTTACTGATTTAAAATTCAAACTTTGGGTTCATTGGGTTACATTAAATTTAAAATGTATTTTTAACATAATTCAAACAAGAAGCATTATTAATATGGCTTGATTTTAACCCTAATTATGACCTGCTGAGCGATTTCTCGTGCTGCAAAATGCTGTTATCTATAGTGCCAATCATTGTATTCTTATGTACACTAACTTTAAGTATTGCAGGATTATAGGAAGACACATTATACTTAATCACATTTTCATACGATAACAATGCGAAGTAAGTATAATACATTATAAAACTGAATGTGATATACTATTGATTCCATAATGCTTTGATTTTATTCATTTGAACACGAATTGGGTATTTAGTCTTAGTCTAATTTTTCAAGACTCTTTCAAATAAAATTATAACATTCACAGAAATATTTCTATGTAGTTTCTACTTCTAATATATCTTCTTTTAAGAAGACTTAAGAACACTCCCAACATTCTAAATATTCTTTCGACACTCTTAATTTTGAAACATATTTCAGTGTGAAACGGAAGGAATATTGAATGCCACTTTCCCGCAGCTAATTTAGTTTTAATGAAAACCCTTCTGAATCTCCCATCTGTTGCATCAGCCTTCTGTTAATTAATTTTCCGATTTCTTCTTGACTCGTTGCATTACCATTTTATTCAAATTTGCCACCACCAACTGGTATGGTTAATGATCCAACTTGAAACTAAGCTCACTTTTGTAAATTAGCAACCTCTTGCACATATGCTTAAAAGCAACTTTATCTTCATCTCTGTAAAACCTTAAATTAAATAACTTTATGGGCATGATCATTTACAACTTATAAAGAATAAGATGCTAATTTATTTAAAGATAAATTGATGGTACACATATTTATTTTAGAAACAAAAATATCGTTCAGCGTGCATACACGAGCTTCAGCCATTCGTATTTAACAACAGTTGAATATCAATACACCAATAGAATGATCACATAACATTTATGAATGTGATTTATGAGATATATTTAAATTTATAAATCAGTCAATATATGTTATGCATTTATTTCAAACTCTAATTATTTTTTGTCTCATTTTAATAACTTGTATTATGCTACCGAATATATGAGCAAAAATATAGTTATTGTTAATGAATCAGTGCTGTAATATTTCTAGAAAAAATGTAGCATAAAATTTCATACAAATTTTGAAAAAAAAAACATATATTTCCTTGTTAAAAATTTTTTATGAACATGAACGTTGTACAAATATTCATTAACCATGTTAAAATTTATGAAGTATATCGAAATAAAGTCTTGTATTTTTATTGTAAATCCTATAAGACGATTCTCAATAATATTAATTCTTAATTTTTATACATCTTTATGTTTTAAAATGTTTGCAACTAATTTATAATTTTTATTTGAATTTCTTGATATACACATGATGTTGCCTTTTTAAGACAATATCTTTTTGATCGTGTTTTAAAACACCAAAAAGAAAGGTATGTTTTTAAAAGGCAACAAGCTTTTCAATAGAAACATCAGTGGACAAAAAATATTTAAAAATTATCTTATTTAATATAACAACTTTTTTAATTAAATCTAAAATTCTATAACTTTTCGTTTTAGTAAAGTAATTGCTCCAAAAAAAGAGCCCTTGCCTTTCATTACTTCAAATGTAAAGATTGTGCACAGTGTATGTGTGTGTGTAAAATGTATATTCAAATGCTGTTGTAGCTAAGAGCTGATACCCTAATATATTATTATTTTATGACGTGTTATATAATTTGCTCACTAATATTCTTAAGGCAGCTAAAATGTGTTGTTTTTCTATATTCTTGTCATTACTTTAGTTTTGTGATAACAAATAGAATATGTATGAGAAATATTTTGTTTCAGTTTAAAGAATTGAAATTATTTAAAAAAAACAATTGTAATTCTCTTGTATATATATATATTTCATGAAAAAAGTTACATATGCATTAAGCAACTTTATACTAATGCTGAAAAAGCTTATATTATTTTAGTTTAGAATTCTAATTAAAACGTTACTTACTTGAAACCCGCATTTTAGTTTTCTTTACTGCTATGTCAAAATATTTAATGGATTGTAATATAGATAGATAGAAAGAAAGAAAGATAGTTTATTGCTTTAGAGAGAAGATGTCAGAAACAGATATAAAAATTTGTTAATTCATCTGTACAATTTAATATTCAAATGTAGTTTTTAATCTCCGAATATATTTTCGTACTCGAAATTCCTCCTAATAATAATTTAATTCTTTTGAATCACAAGTAAAAGATAACTGTTAGATATTTCATTAAAAAGGTGGGACCAAAGTTTCTTAAATTATATAGTTTCAAAATTTTAAAATATTTTTAGAAAATAATATAAGTAGATACAAAAATACAGTTCTGATTTAATTTCATATATTTATAACGAAATTATAAGAAAACATTGATCTCTATTGAAAGATCATCAAAGAAAACCTTCATAGAAAAACAATCAAAAGTACATTTTCTCATTAAAGTAGAAGAAAAATCAGGAAATCTCTTGATAATTGTAGATAATTTTTTGATATTATTTTATCAAATACTAAATAATATTAATTTTTAGAAACATTAATATTTTCAAATTGTAAAAATATAAAATTACATCTATTCCTAATTTTCCTCTCCCTGATTTTTTATAATTATAAATTTATTTAATTTTAATACTTATTTCATAAAATCATAACTGATTATACTTTACTTTTGTATTTATTTAACCACTATTAGAATTATTTGTTTTAATGCTACACTATACAAATTCATTGATTTCCAATGATAGTTAATATTTTCCGCATTTTGTAATATGTATGTTAATGGTACTTAAATGTAGTTTTAAACAGATTATTCATTGAAATGTATTAAACTTAAATTCTATTATTTAATATACAATTCAACGGGTATAATTTAACTTTAATTAAATTTAATGATTAATTAAAATGCTGAATTAAATGGATTAATAACAGAAATATATTGATAAAATTTTAGTTTATGTCACGTTCCATATAAAAGAATAAGTATTTATATCACTGGATTTCAGAATTTGCGAAAATTTTAAGAAAAATTTGGGTAAATGATTTTCAGCACTAAAATAACCAAGTTTTTGCAATCAGTTAATAATTTTTGCATTTAACAACAATTACTTATTCTTTTACTCATTAACTTAAGCAACTTTAATGATTTTGCTATAATTACATTCAAATATCTATAATATTTTCCTAATAAAGAAATGTTACCTATAGTTTCGAAAAACAAATAGATCAGAAACTGGGGAATTTAAATTTACTCTAATTGTTTATTTTTAAAATGTTTTTTTAATCATATGGAAATGGGGAATAATCAATTTATAATAATCGAAAGAGTTTACAATAATATTTATTAAAATAATTTTTAAATTGTAATTCTTATCTATACTGGGATGATGGCATGGTCTTATTAAAGTTGTAGAATACACAAAAGCTATTTTTAAGAGAACCCATTAATTATACCACTTGATACAAGAAATTGTATTTCCATACCAATTAAATATCTCTTATTATTACTTGTCACCAATTAATCACGTTAAAGCTTACGTGTAACAATAACGCATGGGGATTAAATTTTAAGTGACGTAACAAAATTTAAATTATTAAAATTTTCATTTGAATTTGTTTATAATATAAGTTATTTAAGTTATGAATGACTTTATGAGTGCTAAAAGATATTTTAATCTTTAATTATAATTAATGTTTCTAAAATTGTTATTTATAGTGTGATAAATACATTTTCATGCTATGTAGTATATAATGAAGAAACACTGACATACAATAGAAAACTCAAAATGTCCTATAGAAATTACATAAGTATGATCAAACATTTTTAATATCTTACTATCAAAATCTTTTTTCTGAATTGTGTTCCATAATGGTAGTATTTCTGTTTATGGAAACGTAAAGCACATAATGGATATTTTTTGTTAGTCGTGGTTTTTGCTATAGGAGTAATTTAATGATTAATGCAATGTAATTTAAAACGAACTAAGTTGCACCCATTTTAAGTGCATAATGTAAAACATTATATTATATCATTTTTTTGCAAAACTTTATAGATTCAAGAAATCTTTTGTCAAATTTCTCGAAAGAAATTGATGTTATCTGTAAATAAAGAATTTTTAAAATTGAAATATGTATTAAGAATAACTTAATGAATATTTCAATATATTTTATATCTTTCACAAAGTTATTATAAAATCAATGAATATTTTATAATTTAACAATACACACACATTTAATGTCAATAAAAAAACTCAATTTTTTTTATTTGGTTTTGGCATGATTATTCTTTGAATATATTTCTTTGGCGGTATTTGTTTATAATTATTCATTCTTTTTCGATTCATTTATTTCGAAAACAAAATAATACTTCACAAACATAAATTTATATATATATATATATATTTAAATATTATTATCACTTAAAGAAACTAATCTAGCATCATTCTATATTACTGATTTCCATTATTGTTGAACTCCTTGGTAGATGAAATTAGTTAAAAACCCAGTCTAATGGAGAATATTAAAGATAACTATTAATTTGAAATATTATCACTTAAAAATATGATTATTTAAAGTTCAAAAATCTACAATCTACTTTTAGTTGTGAATTAATTTTATACCTGTATTTAGTTTATATGAGAAACTGAATTATCAAATAATGCAAAAAATAAATCATCATTTTTAAAAATCTAATGCATCTATTATATTTTTTTAATTTAGCTTTACACATCTTTTCAATATCAAGGCAGACTATTTTCAGGTTCTCATCAAAATAATGAGGAACATTAACCAAATAAAAATCTGAATGCAAGTAAAATTAAATTATATGTAACTTTTTAAAATATATAAAATTGTCTAATGTTATTTATTAATCTGTATATCACTGTACATAAAACACATTTCTAATAATTATTCTACATGCATGTAAAGTAACATAATTGAATAGAAGAAAGGCAGACTCTTTTATTCTGCTAAACGAATTTGTCTTACGCGCTTGTGTGTATTGAAGAACTTGCTGTAAAAAATTGTTCAGCATTTAACCAAAAAGAATTCTATTAAGAATAATATTTTATTTTTCTTATCAAACTTCATAATTTTTCTAATCCAATTTCCCGGGACAGAAACTATTAGAATACGACAGAGTAAAACCTGTCTTTATTTTTCGTCAAACATTTTCTCACTAAACCGACTAAATGTTCGGTTTAATTAGAAAGAAAATTAAAGTAGAATAAAAGTGTATTACTGCTTGAAATTGATTCGATTATATCAAAATCTAAAAGTAGTCAAAATTCAAGAGTATTATTTTTGTACTATGTATCAATATAAGAATTGAACATTTTAAAGCAGTTTATTCATTAATTTTATTCTATTAGATTAAAAAAAAACAAATTAAATGATAATGCTTTTAAAATTGTAATACATTTTAAATAATGTATTTGATTGTAAAACTTAAACACAAATTGTTTGATTATTTAATTTTGTATAAATCTCAGTTTTGCCGCTTAAGAAAATATTGACCCTTTAGGCAAATTTTTTCATTTTCTACTTACGAAAATCCAGCATTTTCCATATTTTGTAAAAAGAGATCTTCATAAAATTAACTGAACAATTAAAATAAATTAGCGTAGAGCATTAATTAATATATTTTATTTTTCGTTTTTCACTAAACAACTTATTCTGCTTACAGAACAATGCTCTTGTTGCTCCACAAAAGCTGTAAGAAATGTATATATTTTTGAATTCTATAATAAATGTCAAGAAATAATTTTTTGATTTTGATATAGAAGTAATTGAAATTTAGTTTTAATTTTGGATTTACAATCCTTTCTAGTTAAAAAAAATTTACTAATTAATGAATTTATTAAAAAATTTTCCTCTTACTTATTTGGATACTTAATTAACTCAAAACAATAATGCTTATACAGAAGATTTGATTATTAAAGTCATGTATTTTCAATACAAAAACTTTCTGATTTATAATTTTAACTTAAGATACATTTAAACTTTCGATTCCATTAAAACAAAGAATAATTTAATTTAAATTTTTATAACATCAACCTAGAATAAAAGCGTATTATAATGCAAATAACTTTTGATTTCTAAAATGCATTTTAATTAACGAATTTCAAAACATTTTGTCATTTCGGAAAAAAATTCAGTGTTATTAAATAGCTTCTCTAATAAATTTTCAAAAGGTAATTGGATGAATACACTTGTATCGAAATTTTAAGCATTTTTTAAATCAGTGAAGATTGGAATATTAAATCTTTAAATACAATCGCGATGTAATCACTAAGAATAACTTTTAAACAACAGTCCATAAACTAAATTATAAATGATAGTCTTCATTAAAAATATATTTGCATCCTATAAAGAAATAAATCATAATATTCTCTATCGGTTCTTATATATGTATATAAAATATGTACTATATTTCACGATAAGAAAAAGAAATGAATACTTTTTTGATATCTATCTTAATAATAAAAACTGCTTGAATAAAAAATAATGTAATGCATTTTCTGAAAATGGTATCAAAACTAGTATCTTGAATATGCATTGAGTTTTATATATGCAAGATACTAGGTGTGTTGGTTTTTTGTCACTGCATAGAGTAATGATTTACTCTCTGTTTTCTAATGTTTTCTGTTAGCAGCTACTCAAATATTTGTTCTTGCTAGTATGTGCTTGATGTATTTAAAATGAAAAGTGTTTTGTAAAATAATAAACATATTTCTGCTGGTGTGAAAATAAACCATTAACTATGCTTGATTTGTAATAAAAGTATTGCAAAATTCAATTTCTTTTACTTATCATTGTATTGAATTTGTGTTTTCACATCAAATTTTTTTGAATAATGAACAATTTCCACATATTTAGTTTCCTTATCTAAGTTACCACATAAAAGCATGTAGTTTTCTCATGCCGGGCATGTAACAACCTATTAAAGTGTTTGCAACAACTATTAAAGTGTGGGAGTGCGCTAAGAGACAAGAAATTTCTACACAAAATGTCATAAGTTACAATCAATATCAGTTGTTTTAAAAATTAGAATCAATTTAAACTCATTTAAAGAATTTAAAATTTACGAAAAGTTTTTTGAATATTATTAAAATTATTTTCTTATAATATTTAATATAATTTTCTCTCGAAATTTCTTAATACTTGAGAGCAAGATGATTTGTTGAAGAAACCAGAAAAATTCTATTATACGGATATTCAGTAACTTATATGCATCAAATATTTAGTTAGTATTTCTTATTAAAAATTATCATTAAAATTATAACTTGCTCATGAAACATTACATGGAAAATAATTGTTTCAATAATACATTTTTATGATAATGTTTTTTTTTAAAAGAAATATTCTAAAGTTACTGAAATAGAGTTATATTTATACCCTTAGTTAACATAATTCATTTTTGTCACCAACAAAATTATATGTAAGCTGAAACTGCAATTAATTCAGATAGAATATTTGGTATCATGAAGTTTCTTTTTTGATTAAGGGTAAATATAATATGTATCTACAATAGACTCACACAGAAAAGCAAACAGTATAATCATAAAAGGAAATAGGTTCTTAGACTCTCAGGAATATGCTTTTAGAAAATAGTCTTCCCTCTTGGGTGATCAATCAAACAATGAGATGTGGTTATGATAACTGGACACAAATAAAAAGGTTCTAACGTTTCATGATGCAATATTTTTGTCCATCTTATATATGACTTCAAAACAATTTCATCAGGTAGTGCTTAACATTTTTGTTATTAATTTAAAGTTTACCTCTTATTTAAAATTTAAGACAATTGCGCTTAAACATTAATTAATACTTGTATTTATCTTGATTATAGAGTCATTTAAAGTATAATCTAAATATGGAATTTATACAAATTCATACTCACGTTAGTAGTAGACTGCAGATGGAAGAAACATCAAAATTATGGGGGAGAGGGACGAAGAGGGAAAGCACTGTGGAATATGCTATCATTTTAAAGGGGCGTGTTACTTGTTAATCAAAGCTGGTAACGTGTTTTCGATTACGTCACCAATATGTTGATGTTTTTGGCTCCATCTATGAACTAAATAAAGAATTATTTTTGAATTTAGGATTTTACTTTTAAAAAAATATTTGAATTCCGGATATTACAACTCGAAACACGCACTTTACCCTAACGCCACTTGTTCCTAAAAAGTGTGCATTTTCTATGTTAAAGCTTCCTTTCACTTCCAAAATATTTTTATAAATGCAAGATAATTTTAAAAGCATTGTTGTTAGTTTAAATGTATATAGTTAAAATGAATAAATTTGACATTATTTTCTATTATGATTAGATTTTACCAGATTGTTATATGTTTTATTTCATTAAATTTAGAATTCTTAATAAGATTTCACAAACAATTATACCTTTCTAAATATATATAATCCGTATATCAATTTCAGATATAGTTCAAATATAAAATCATGATTGAGTTAAAGTAAATTTTTTGAAAATGATTTAGAGTTCCGCTTTAAATTATTATTTTTTAAGAATGCTTTAATGTTTATAAAGTATTAGGAAATTTATTTTTCAAGAATAGTCTAAAGTGTGTTTGAATAAGTTTTTATTATTAAAGTGAATAAAAGTTCTTAAAAATATTCATCCAAAAATCAATCGATAACATTTGTCTAAAGCAGAAAGCAGCTTTCAAGGAATTTAAGAAAAGACTCATAGATTCTCTGCAAAACTTTATTAAGTGTCATTGACTAAAATATTAACTCCATTATTTAATTTATATTAAAGAATTTCATTCAAGTCATGTAATTACTAAAAATTTAAAATATTTGCGTTTTAACTAATTTAATTGAATAATTTTTTAGCAAAAAATTATGTAGTTTTTAAATTGTGTTGTCATTTCTTTTATTATTTTAAGAAAATTGATTGATACTATTGATTTTCGAATAAAATTATCTTTCGAAAAGTGTAAATTTATTTTCTTTAAAGAGCAATTTTTATTTTATAAACTTATTAACTGAAGATTGAATGGTAGACTTAGGATGACGAGCTAAAATTTCTACCATATTTGTGGTGTATTAAAATATATATCATTCATACCGCTATAAGGCAAATACTGTGCATACTCAACAACTTCTAGAAAAACATAATTGTAAAGTTAAGAAATTCACCCTAAATTTTAGAGCTAAACAAAAATTTAATTTCAGTGGTATCAAGTTCTTAGTATCGTCTATGGTTAGCGAATCAATACCACTCTATAATCTTGTTAAAATGCAAAGAAAAACTGAAATGAGAAGTAGTTAATAATCCAGAAACAAAATTTTATAAAATTGTTAAGGATAATAGGATAATGCCCCAAATTTCTCTACATCGTCATATAGATTTTTACTCTTTATTACATTTTCATAAAATACTTAAGTTTATTCTTTGTATGCGTTATGTCGATGAAGTGAAAAAAATATTTAGTACCTGAATGAATAACTTTACTCAGAGTTATGACTTAATATGAAAATTGTTTTCTGTATTTCAACCAATTAAAATAAGAAGACAAATAAATATTATTTTACTTCAATGTTTAATCCATGGGTTTTATCGAGCATACATAACAGATTTTACCAGTTTCTTACTATTTTCATACAAATTTTGGTTTGCACTCAAATGCTCCTAAAAACTTGATAAAGTGTTTAAAAATACATTTTTTCCAATAGGAGACATTTTTTTCATTCTTAAGAATTAATAAGAATAATATTTCTGCCCGGAATAATACTATTTTTGTATATGATATTTTCTTCAAAAATTCATTTTTAAGGATTTTTTTTTTTTTTTTTTTTTTTTTTTTGAGAAATTGAAAAATATCTTTTACAATTGGAGCTGCAGTAATTACATTTTCTTCTAAGTCATTAATTCCATTCTTTACTAAATAGTCGCAGATGATTATTTGTAAACTATTCTTCTATTTAGGATTCTTCTGAGATTGCTTGATTAACTTATAATAGCAAAGATTACGATACTGAAACATCTGTATATTTTTGTAAATATAATGTTGCTTTCTCATCTCGGATAAATGTTTTTGTTGAAAAAAGATTTTAGTGAAAATTCTTTTCTTATTTATACAAGAATAGACACGTTGTCTAATTCTTGATCACGATCTTCTGGCTCTATCACATTTTTTTTTCTGGGCTATATGATTTAGACTACAAATAACTGAAGCAGCAGCATATTGAGAGAAACTAGTCATCACATTACATTAACAGCTGTTCCATTGTATAACGAAAATTTCTATCATAAAGTTTATGTAAACTTTGGTAATAAGAAGATAAGGGATTCCTTTATCTTTTCTTTTTAACACGTTGATTGCACACTCACAAACTATTTAAGCATCTTTTCAAATTAAAATAGGCTTTGCATTTTTATTTTTAAGGATTATTTTTAACTCTAGCGTTTTCTCAATACATACCAAATAAAATAAATTTCCGTTTTTATATTTTTAGATGTATGGTGAGTTTGATAAACATAATTGCCTTCCAAAAAGCATAAGGAAATGCTTTAAGTGAATTGGTTAGTTGGAGATCATGAGCATAAGAATTTATTTTTTGGACAGTCCAAATTTTCCAGATTATAACACTCTCCTAAGATAGAAATTAAAAGAACTCTTTTCTAATCTTTTTATACAAATTCTAAGAAATGTTTCATTTAAAAGGAACATATTAATTCTTAATTAGTGGTAAGGAAACTCATCCTCATTTCAATTTTACGTGATGAATATTTTTTGTGTTCAATGAATACTGACTCTTTTTTGAGAAGATAAATAATAAAAATCCAGATTCCCAAATATTTTTTACTTCTATAAGTAAGAGCTTTGACAATTAATTTTCCAGATTCATCCTAAAGTCTTACATATTCAATAACGACAGACCTACTTCATTCTAAGAAGTAAAAATGTAGAATGAATATCGGGAGACTGATAAATCCAATATTTATCCCTTGGACACATTCCCGAATGGCTACGCGTAGACTCGTCAATATTAGTTTTCAGATCAACAAATAAATAGTTTAAAGTCTTCGATATAGCATCCTCGAAATTTTTATGAATTGCGCTTAATGGATACAGTTGTCTTCTCAAATGCGGTAATTAAGACTGATCTCAAGGATTCTTAAATAATATTAAATAACGTGAATTTAAAGAAATATCTTACACGCCTCCTTCCTTTCATGAAAAATATTTTCACAAGAAAAATAACAGTAACATTTTGATAGGGAGAACATTTTGTGAACAATTTTGTGAATTAGAAATCATTTTCCAATTTACTCATGAGTTCTTTGGTGACATTCCAATCACTGGAATACTAATTTAAATTTGAAGGTATCTTTAAAAATTCTATGCTATGTATTTTTTCATAAAGCATCTATATACTCAGTAATACCAAAGTAAAATTTTAAGAAAAAGATTAATCTTTCTATAGTTGATTAATTTATTTGCAAAATATGTTTTTTTCTCCACTATCGTAGTACAGCTATTATCATAGTAAAAGGTTGATTCCTTCTTTAAATCCCTATAATGAATGATCAAATTTTCTTTTTAGGTTTATTAACAAAATTATGATTTCGGCTGAGTATAAAACTTATTGATCCCAACATTTAATTTTTTTTATTATTTTATGTTTCATATGTTTTATTTTTATCTTTGGTGTTTAGTCTTGAATAATAATTAATTTTCCATTAGTAATGTGTGTTTTTTATTTATTCTTGTAAATTCAAATTTATAACAAAACAAAAAGATATTTTTAAAGTTGTGCAATATATGGAAGTACTATTTTTCTCTCAAAATACTAATTAAAGCTTAAAAAGTATTTAAGTGAATGAACGACATTTATTTTTTGTACTTGATTTTATTATTTCTTAAAAATCCTTTTTACAGCTTACTATTTCTTAAGAAATTGAAATGTTTAGAAATTTTTTGATTTATTTATGGATAATTTTTGAAGAATGGAACACACAGAAATTCCTTGATAACGTTTGAATTTAAAGCAAATAAAATAAGCTCTACATATAGTAGAAACAATACTTTGGAATGTAACAGAATTCTTTGAAACATTTAAATTTTAAGATGCACAATTGGAATGTTTTCTCCAAAAATATTGTGACTGCTCATATGAATCAAAAAATACCAAATTCTATATGCATCTATTAACAGAGCTCTTACATTGAAATTCCGGTTGAAATGTGTCAACTTGATTTACGATAGTGGCTGGTCATTCATGAAGATATGAAATGAAATTCGTTGAATAGACTCCTTGAAACACCAAAGCTATAATCTTATCATGGGATAGGACTTAACATATTTGATAACATTCATTTTTTTAATATATAAAGTCAAATGAAATATTTCTGAACTTAAATAAATAGTTCAAATTAACTGATATAAATATTTTAATCAAATTTTCAAATTCAGGAAACTGAATAATGCAGATAGTTTGTTGCATAGTCTTGCTAAGTTTTACTTCCAAACTTAAATCACTACGTTTGATAAGATTTAGATGTTCTCCATCTCACAAATCAGGAAATAAATCAAACACGAATGAAGTGTTCTCTTGATATAAGTAAACCTCGGTTTTATCCCAGTTTTTTGTATCTAAGAAAAGACTGATAAACTCGCATGAAGTGGCTTATATCAATATCTGGTTGTAATGAATTATCAGACATTGGCTAGCCATTAACGTAAATTCCTAAGAAATTCAGATTAAAATGTTGGAAGTCGCAGGGAGATTTTTTGACAGATTCGTGACAGACTTCGTTATCAAAACTTTTAATAGTAATTCTTTAGCTTTTGATCTGTAAACACATTATCTTGAACAAAGGAAATATTTCCTTTGATGATAGAGTATGATTTATTCAATACTCGATTAATTTAATATATTTTGCCATGTTAAACTTTAGCATATTCTTAAATTATTCTAGGACATATACAATTTTTTCATATGTATAGAGAAGAATGTTCCATAACTATTTTATATAGTTCATTGCATATTAAGTAAAATTCAGGTTTACATCGAATTTGTTTGATTTTTTAAATCCACTCACTTTTCGAACTTTGGATAAAATAAATCATTTTAATTTATTTTTCTTGTTTTTTTTATACTTTCTTCTGCCTACATGAACTGTACCTTATAAAGGTCATTTTTGAACTAATTGCTTTCCACTTTGCTTGTCTCTTGTTGTTATTGCTTCTTTGAAACTGTAACCAAATAATGCATCACATGAGTAGAACTTCCTTACTATTCGTTTTGCCACCATCTATATAGAAATAGGAGGCAATTCTAAATAATAAAAGAGATATGTCACTGAAATCGTACGATTTAAAAAACAAATACCACGATGATGTGATGAACCAGAACCTGTCTGTTCAGTATAAAGCTCAGGTTATTTATTGCAACACACGCATGAGGCATGCATCTTAACGGCTAATAATCAAATGAATCTTTATGTCATTCAACAGTATTTATAGTATTTGTATCGTACTAAAATGTAACACATACGATAATGACTCTTCCTTTTTCAAATGATACAAAATATGCTGAATTTAATAATCTATTCTATCAAGCAGAGCTTACGAATAATTATTTTAGCAGTCGGATAATATTTCTTGTCTTATTTCTGAAATTTTCTGATATGTGTAGAAACAACTCCATGAGAAGTGCTGGGTGACACAAAAACGGAGTTTTCACATTCGAGAATACATCATAGCTGGAGTCTTATTTTCATAAAATACCGTAGTGGGCTGGAAAAAGAAAAAGAAAACATTACTTCTGTGAGCACAAACTATATTTAAGAAATTCAAAATACTGAAATATTATTGATATTTTTTGTTCGCACAAATAAACTCTCTTACTTAAGATTTTTCTCTCTTAACATTTTGTTAATTTTGTCCACACTTTCATTAGCCCCATCATTATTTGCTTATCAAAAAGTAAAATTTAATTTTTTTTTTTACTATTTCTTAAATGACTTCATGACAAGTAAATTGGTGATTTACAAGTGTATCATTTTTATTCAAACAATTTTAATATAAATATATCTAGATAATAATTTACATTTCGGGGTAGCTTTATCTAAGGCAAGCTTGTTATTTTGTGGAAGCATGGTTTCCGTTGAAAAAAAGTTACTATTCAAATCTGGAATAACGCAGGAAACGCAGTTTTCAAAAGCTTGTAGTGAAATAAAACTGAAAAATTCAGAATATGACTGAGGATTATTTGAGAACTTATGTCAACGAAATGTCGTGATTGTCTAAGGTTCATATTGCTGTTAGAAGTGAGAAGACAATTGAGTACACATGCTATAATCCTTGATTAAATATGGTTTATCATGCAAGAACATATGTTTAATTTACTTTTATGATCTCACACTAAGTCATGAATCATGTGGGTTTATTTTTACTATTCTTGTAAACAGGCTTCTACACAAACGGAATATTTATTACATTATACAAAGAGAGGTGTTGGTTAGGGCATCGTTCTCATTATCGGAAGGTAGTGAGTTCAAATCCGTCATGTTTGCCAGCTAGGGCTCGTTAAAATTGGACGAGATCGCAATGTCCTCCGAGTGAAATGGTACCCCTAGGATTGGCAGCATAAATATTGGAGGTCTCGTGCTTGGTCCTTGTTTCAAAACCATGGAGACTCCGCCTAGTTGCTTATACATAACAGGTAGAGCCTAACTTAGGGCTAGGTTTAGGAAAGCATGCTGGTGCAACAACATCAACAGTACACAAAGAAATATCCCATGAAAAGACTTTGAAGGTAGATGGTTCAGAAACCAGCATTGATAATTTAATGTTATATTTAAAAAATATTCATCTAAAAGACATACAAGATATACTTATAGAAGGTGTTTTGTTTACAAAAAAAGACGAAGTGTGTGAAAAGGTTTAAAAATAAAATATAACTAAAATGAAAATGTAAATGGCACTATAAGCATATTGAATGCTGAAACTAACAGTATATAACAATAAGGGGATAATATCTTGAACTATATCATCAAAAAATATGTTTGTGATATTCCTCATCCCAATTTGATTGATGCATGACACGGCTATTTAAAGTGATATCTTACTCTTATACAAACTCCGCAATGTTTCCCCTCTTCATTATGTTGAGATGTTTGGTTAATCTGTGGTTTGGGTACCCCTTTCTCGCCAAATGGGCGATAGACACGGAAAGCGTGTTAACCCTGGCTATTTCATCCTAAATGCACTCCTTGTGGCAATCCTGTCTTTTTTGTTATACAATTATATGTGTATTTTTTGTTCAACTATTCGTAAAAAACAATTGTTTTTGTTTTCGTTGCCATAACAACGATGAAATTCGTTAAAAACATGGATTTCGGCTTCGTCGCCATAGAAACGCTGTTTTTACGTAATGTCTCTCGGAGCACTCAACTCCGCGAGACAACACGCAAAAACACACCAGTTGGCGACTTTTTGAAAATGCGCCAAGCAGGGGACCCAAAGCACATATTTACCAGATGTTTTTCCCTTCTGCAGTCTCTACTGACCCGTTTATTACTTAAGATTTGAAAATAATTTAAAAGATTATATTTCTGACCAAATTAATAACTATCTCATACATATGTGCTTAATGTGTATAATTTATAGGGAGTTGATATGGAAAACAATTCGGTTAGGTCTACATTTCCACGTGTATCGTTGGAAAACTAATCTAGGAATTTAACTTAACCAAGATCTAAGTGCAACTGAACAGATTTTTAAGTCATAAAATAAAATATGGTTTTGAAAACATTATTCATAAAAAATATGTTGTTATAACAAAAATTATTTTTATGATTCTTGAAGATAAATGTTGCATCATTCGTGTAATGTATTTCATTTATTAAGTGTGTTACATTTTAAAAAATTAGCTTTAATAAAATTTAGTGAAGTTAATCTAGAAAAATTAGTTTAAATCACAAATTTCTAAGAATATTACGGAAAAAATAAATGCTAATTATATAAATTATATATATATATATATTAAGAATAATATTGCTTCTTTCCCATTTTATTAAAGGGGAAATTCACGATGCTTGGAAAATACATGCGTTGAGAGACATAATATAAGCAATTTAGAATTAGAAATGAACAAAGCAAAATATTTCTTAGTTTTACTTGCTCTGAATACGTGTTTATTCTATCAACCAATTAAAACATAAAATGAAATTTTGATATATCACTCTTAAAAAACAAGTATTTCTGAAAGCAAAAGATGAATATAGGAGTATACATATATCAGTACGTAACTTTACAATTCCTGAGATAGTTTTCAATGTATCTTCCCTTGAGTATTACCATTAATACAATTGAATAAGATATGTTGGAAAAAAACATTCTGACTCCCATTTTTGGAAGTATGAACAGCTAGTGGGGAAAAAATCCATATTTTCAAGATCTCCTTTGAGAATATCTTTATTCATTACAGAAATGAATAAAGACATTCGCAGTGACGTTTATATTCTAGTTCAATTCACTTAAGTGAAGTAGCTATTAATGGAAGATGAATGTTTATATGCCCAGAGTGACGCTTATTATTAACGATGTAACCTTAACGTTTGAGATCACTAAAATAGATTGTTATAATTTGTGATATTTGGTTCCATGGTCTAGTCCACGATGTATGGTTATCGTGGAAGAAGTGAACAGCAAAACGTTGGTTGATTTTTGAGAAGTGCCATGCATTTAACCACATGTTTAATCGAACTGATTTCTCTCGTATCCATGAAAAAGAACTAGTGATGTTTGTATAAATGTTTGAAACTATATATACTAATATCATAGTAATTCCTTTTGAAAATCAAGCTCAGACTTCTTTGGGACGAGAAAGGAAAATGTAAAGATTATTATCTTTTATGACCAAAATTCATTTATGTCCGTTCAAGCATTGAATCTCACACGATTTTACATATATTGATTTCATTTTGGACTTTCGATACCTCTAATGTCTGAGATTTGGAATTTTAAGATACCACCGACAATTTGAAAAAGTTCTAAATATATGAGATGTAATTTAAACGAGCAAAATCATAACATGTTCTATGCTTCGTAGATTAGTTAATTATCTCTCTCTCTCTATTCAAATATTCTTCAAACAAAACCTGTGCAATCTCCAATTTTTCTATATATTTTTTCTATTGATCACTTTTAAAAGAATAAGTTTATAAAAATAATACTAAAAAATGCGTACATAAGTTTCTATTTTCTGTTTATAATGAATAAGAAACATCAAACAGTTGAAATATTTGAAAGACAAGAAGTCACCTTTTTATCAGAGAATTCTTAGAATATCAAATAAAACCTTATTTTTTCTCCCAAACTTGTCTTGTCAGAAGCCTTATATAATTTTATAGATTAGAAGTTTATGCATCTAGCATGATTTACAAAAAATTCTTTTTTATTGGAAATATAACTATGAATTACACTTACCAGGGAGAAAAGTCTTTAAGTTTGAATAATTTCTTATGAAATGCTTGTTTCTAAATAGTTTTATACTAATCAAAACTAAAATTACTTAATGTAATATTTGGAATTATGACTATAACAAAAATGTAGTCAGTTTAGTGATGCCTGGACCACAAATTACATCAGGATAACTAGTTATGTTACATTGCTGACATCCGAAATCACACAGAGTTTACCGCATACATCAAGTGACTTACACGTCACGTGACTCACTTCTTTGATTTATCTAAAAGTTTCCAATGTCAAACCTCTCTCCACTTGGCTTTTAATAGCTATTTCAAATCTTGGTTTTCAGTTTATTTTCTTTCTTTTTATCACCATTTTTTATGTCCAGTTTCTCTTTAGAGACTGAATTTCATCAAAGTGCTCTTTTATCTAGAATCACCACTTAACTTTTTAAAAGAGAAATAAAACTGGAAAAAAAAGATACAGGTTCAATAGCTGCAATTGTTACTGGATATGTAATATAAGTCTTGAAAAAGCATAAATCGTTAAGAATGCTGCCAAAACACTTTTAGAATATAAATGAAAGCGTTTAGTAAACTATTTGAAGATTAGTTTTTTAAGTATAGTTGTATAAAAGCAGAGATAATGCTTTACTGTCGATTTGAAATACTGCATTTCTTCGGAACTTACGTCTTTCTTTTAATAACAAAGTAAAAAATAAGACATCATTTTATTTTTAAGACCAGGAAAGCTTTATAAAGTATTAAATGAACACTTGTTTATCTAAAAATTGTTCAGATAAATAAATTTTTATAGTAAAAACGTTCATTTTTATTTTATTCAGAAAAATAATTAAATAAAAAGGGATAATTAAAGGAATCAACTATTATTAATGCACGGTTAACATATTATATGTAAATCATCCACAAGACTAATCATAAATTCCAGATATAATATTAGCATGCTAATGCAGTTCAACACAGCAATTTTCCTAGACATACAAAATAATTGAAAATGTGTATATTCAATATTCGGATAATTCTTCCAATAAACTTATAATTTATTTCAATTGCATGTAGTGAATTTGAAAATCAGTAACGTAACAGTTATGTTAGATGGTATCATGTTAGTATAAACACACACTTATATTTACTTATTGTAATATATTATTACTCATTGCATTGTTTTCACTAAACATTAAAATTCCAACAATGTTTTTAAACAATATCTTTCAAACACTTTAAAAAATTACTTAAATAAGGAAGTATATAGACAACTCACACAAATATCCTTCTTATATTGCTTAATCAACTAAGCAATTTCTTAAAGAATGATCTTAAGACTAAACTAAATATAAAAATGTTCACCCACATAAAAATTTTGAATTAAAATTATTTCAAAAACAAACGCGTTCCTATATCTACAAAGTGCAGTTTTTTTTTTTTTTTTTTTTTTTTTTTTTTTTTTTTTCAGAATTTTGAACAAAACCTTTCAAACATCATAAATTTTTATTATTAAATTTTTCACAAGTATCCAAATAGAAAATTAAATTTTATGAAATATTTCATTAAGTTAATTTAATTATCTGGAAGCATTTTTAATTAGAAATATTTTTAAATGATTTTCTGATGAATTTATCATTCTATCAATTGAAACTTCATTTCTAATGGTTGTTATTTAAAGCTGCCCTTTTTTTTATTTCAAATGCATACTCATTATATTTGAAAAAATAACTAACTTTTTCACAAATTTATTTTACTTATTTATTAGAACTCTAATTGGGATACCTTAAAAATGTTTAGATTAATGCAATAAATTCTTATATTTTAAAATCATTATTAAGTTATTCCTAAAAGATATTAAAGAAGGTGATGAATTCCTGCTGTGTTATCAACTTAAATTAAAAATATTTTATTATTTAGTTAGCATTACTGCTATGAAATTACAACAATGTTATCATTATAAATTAAAGAAACAGAGTTTCACTGAAAAAATTACTCAATATAAGCAATTCAAATTTTGTTTCACCACTTTTTTTTAACATACATATTTTATTAACACTGAATAAGGATAACGAATACCAAAAAAAACTCACTAAATGTTCATTAATTTATTATTTTCATATTTTGTAAGTTTATTAAAATTAAAATAAATAAAATGTATTATGTCTATCAGAAATTGTCTATTTATTTATAAAAAAAGTCATTTTATATTTTCTATTTTTCATGAAACATTTTGAAATTTATACATTAAAAATAGAGTTGTTTTTCAACTATATTTTGAAACTCCTGACATTTATGAAGCCGTCATTATGAACATAGCAGTCTTATTTTTATATTAATTTGATGTTGGCGCATTATAACGCTTACTTAAGTTAGAAGAAAGAAACCATCAAATGAAAACTTTATTTCTCTCAATCATTAATGACAGATTGATAAAATGTTTATCAGTCAGAAAACTCTGAAAAGTGTATAAATACATGTTTCTTACTCTAAAACATAAAACATGGAATAAAATAGTCTGAAAGTAAATAAAATTAACTATTTCTTTACGGTAAAATCATTTTTAGCTTATATTTATTTCTGATTTATCTGCTTTTTTAAAAATAAACATGTCTAGAAATAAAACAAACTATATCTGGAAAGATAAGAAAGTTAATAGCATATATTTGGAAAGCTTGTATTCAGTTTAGATGCTCCTAATTTTCTCAAAAATACTTCGTGAATAATAATTTAAGTATTTTCAATAGAAATGTTTTAAGAAATTTTATAGTTATAAACCAAAATTTAACTAAATATCCGAATTTTCTTTCATCAATGTATAAAATCACATTTCAATAAATTACTTTTAATATTTTATAGTAAAGTAAGTGCTGAATAATAGCTTCATAATTTTTTAATTAATGGTAATAATTAATACTGACGTTACTTTTAAGCTCATTGTTATGATATATTCTTGAGCATAAAGTTTTATTTTATACTATGTGTAATGTGCTCCTTAAAGTTTACAGATCTAAATTTTATCTCTTATAACATACTTCTATTTTTACTTATAAAAAAGTTATCAAATAATCAAATTATTAAGCAGAAGAAAGTAATATTTGGTATTATGAAATTTACAAATTTACATAGATATACTAAATTATGTACGGCTCTACTTTTACTATATATATATATTCGGTAAACATTCAAACATTCATTTAAAACATAAAGTAATATCTATACCAATTAAATTCATTTTCATTATAAATAAGTATGATATATTGTTTGTGTTAAAGGTATACTAAATATTCTTAATACGGTATATATTATTCTGGAAATAATTAAAATTCTTTACAGAACAAAAGTTCTAGCGAACAAATTCCTAGTTTTGCAAAATGAGCCGAAGATAAGGGATTAAACCTTGGTGAGGATGTAAGTTTACAGGTAAAGATTTAAGTTTTTAATTTATCAATGCTAAGGAATTTATGGATCCAGAAGATCATCACAATATCAACAAGATATGCATATAGTTATGTGTGTATATTCAGCGTGCATTATAGTTATCATCTCAGCCGTCTTAAGTGAATACCAATTTAAAATATCACGAATTTTCCCTCTCATATCTCGCCATTCTTTTAAATGTGGTTTTAACAATGAGTAAGGCGCATGATTTTCTACAAACATACTTTTCGCTGCAAAAAATGATGCTCGTATCTAATGGTAGATATAATATCTGCCACAAAAGAATAATAATGAGAGTAAAACAATTTGTTTCATATTCATATAAATATCAACATCAATTCTACATCAGCGATTGAACAAGATTTCTCAATAATCACCAAATAATTTTATACTGCTATGATTTCATAGGTTGCATTTTATATAGAAAAATATGCGTGTGTCATATTTACAGCAGATGTTCAATTAACATTTGTTGGAATCTGTTATTTATGTCTACTTTAGAAGATTAAATAAAAAAACAATCGGGAGTCATTTTTCAGTCTCAGTAATTATGACAAAATGATTTAGTAGATGGTCAATTAATGGAAGAAGACTTTTTATTGATATGTTTGAAGAATTTCCATTTGTATGATTTAATTGCATCTAAGAAAAGTGTGGTTCCTCAACTGATTTTTGGAAACTGCTGCAAAAGTATGCATCTTTCTGTGTTCTACATAGTTCATTAATCTAATAATTGCAAATCGGCTGCTTTTTTTTAAAGACGTTAAATAAATAACACATTTTAAATGATATTATTTATTAGGTTAGGAAACTAGAATCCATTAATTTTATTTGACAGTTTACATAAAATGAATTCATTATCCTGTCTATTACATGTCACTTGTTTCTATTTCTTAACGAATTTGTGTATATAATAGCATTTAATTTTAAACTTATCACTTTTCTTCTCTCTATATATATCTACCACCCACTGTTTTATACATATAGAATATATACAGTTAAATATATAATTTAAATCCTTAAATAATTTAAGTAAATTTATGATGAGAAATTTCACAGTTGGAAAAAGTAACACTAATCTTGTGAGCCGTTATATAGTTACAATTTATATTCAAATTATTTAAAAAGGACTTGCATATATAATATTGGGAACGATAATTTTTTTTATAATCATTTGTTAATAGTAGATAATGTATTATGGAAAAAAGAGCTAAAGAATAGCTTAAGAAAGAGTTTTACCCATCATTGTACTAAATTGTTTCTGATATTTAATACCCTAATACCCAAGGAGTTTATTATATTATTTTAATCAGAAAACTGCTTATGATTTATTTACATTTAGAAATTTATTTTGAAATTGTTTACAAATTAAATTAATTATTGAATTTTATATTTGCTTTAATTTCAAAAGCGAGTGATTTGTGTTTGCCTGAATTTCAATATTTTTTTTTCAATCGTAAGCCTAAAAAGTTAGTCAGTGTTTAACAAAATTTAAATTCTGCTACCTTTCTTTGATAATTTAAGATAATCAAATGAATAATATTTAAGGGTACAATGCAGGGACACTTTTTTTCAACACGCATTTTTACTAAATTTCCAATATTATATATTTTTACTTAAAATTCCATAGCTTAATATTGTTCTTGAATAATTAATAGCTTAAATGCGGTCAACAATGTTTCTATGTAAATGGTATTAATTTCTAATTGATTTAAGAGTTTTATAAATTGAAACATTTTTGTATTTTTAATGTAAAATTTGAATAGCCATGACGATAAAACCACAAGGAAAGGAAAATTCAGGATTCCACATCATACCTGTTGATGAACAACCGGAGGTTTTCGTTATGTTTTCATTTCCTGCATGAATGTACAACCTGTTGGTGTGGATACTTGAGATATCACCTGGCTTGTAATTGGCATTTCGGAATGACATTTTCTTAGATATTAAGGTGTGTACCTTAATATCTAAGAAAATGTTATTCCGAAATGCCAATTCAAATACATTTCAATGACCTACAGAGCTTAGACTGTCCTCTCTTTGGTATTAAACAAAACATTTATTACAATAAATTTTATTTCAATTTAATTGCAGGTCATTATTGTTAATTGGTATGCGAGCAATAATGCAAGCAAGAATTTTATTGTAATATTTAAATTTTAATTTATTCAGAATTATTTATAACTCATTATATTTATGCAAAAAAAATTCCGTCAGAATCGACCAATAAATACATTTTTAAATATATATATATATATATATATATATATATATATATATATATATATATATATATATATATATATATATATATATATATATATATATATATATATATATATATATATATATATATATATATATATATATATATATATATATATATATATATATATATATATATATATATATATATATATATATATATATATATATATATATATATATATATATATATATATTTAAAATTATAAAAATAAATAAATATTTATTGGTAGATTCTGAATGAATTTTTTGTTATAGAATATTGTAAAACAAACTATGTTACCATATAATGTTCAATTTTTCTTCATTCGTAACGCATCATGTGCTAATTTTAATTCTATAGTATTTTCGATATTTATAAACAAAATAAATTAGAATTTTACACAATTTTAAGAAGTGTCAAATCAGAAAAAAATTTTGTATAAATTTGTTGGGCTTCTATGTAAAAAGAAAGATATACACACACATACATACACTCATTCACACATACATACATACATACATATATATATTGTTAATGTGTTTAATATATGTATATAAATAACAACATATATAAAAAATGTCTTCATAAACTGTTCTGCGACAAAGCGAAATTAGAATTAACTAAAGCTTAAGAATTTAAAACCGTATACTTATGCACGTAAAATGTAACATTCAAAAATGTGCTGACATAGCTTTTATGTTATTTAGAAACTATGTATTTTATAAATAAAGGAGAATCCTCTTTATCCGACTAATGACTATTAGTCTCCTGTATGCTCCGGGTTAATTTAAAACCTGAATGTTAATGAACTAACAAAAGAAAGAATTGAATTAAAGCTATTTAGTCGTATGTATTAGATAAAATGTCTTATCTGGTATTCAAGTAAAATTGAGAATGCGATTTTGTTTTCTACTCGACGTTGTAGAATATATACATAAAGTGTGTTCACTATTTTTTTCTAACATGATATTTAAGAGAGAAGTTTTACGAATGCAAAATACATAGCTAAGGCATTAAAATGTCAGATGGTGTTGAAAAATAAGCTGGATAAATAAGAATCTGCTGAACTTTACATGTACTATTTTATTAGTTAAAGAGAATGAACTCTTTTAATAGATTTCTGGTTAAAATTCCACCTTTCCACCCTACTAGGAGCTTTGAAGTTAATGTATGCAATAAACTTTATAATTAGTTTCTAAATTTATTCTCTACTTCACTTCATTTCCTTTCATCCCATTAATAAGATTTATTTTATATTTATAATCGTGTGCATAAGCTCATATTGATTTCCTTTTATTTTGATAAAAATATTAAAATAACTATACAGTGGGATAAATGAATCAATATATACACTTTCAATAAAACTTCGTAGATATTTGTTAATATAATGGAATTTGCTTCCAAAAGACCTTTTTCCAGTGATACACTTGACTTTGCAAAACTCTTTGAAGCTTTACTTTAAATAAAAAAAAGACTGAGAAGAAGCTAGTTTTATTTTGAGGAATGAGTTTTCTTTCGAGGATGTAAGAGCATCTGGTGGGGCATGAAACAATTTCCATTTCATGCTAAAACTTCCAGTGACCACTCGCTTTTCCGATCAGCTTTTGCCACTATCGTAAGTGACTCTGGCGCAAAATAAATTCCATTTATTTACACAGTATTTTTTCGAGACATTCGATAAAAAACGTTTCAAGATCATTCCTGCAAGCTAGTGGTTAAAGGGATACATTTCTTGATAAAAAGAACATTGTTGTATTTGAATGCCACTTCGTGTGTGTCTGACATAAGAGCATAAGTAATAGACACAGAAATAAAATCCACAATAAATCACGTACGAAAATATGTTAGGCTATTCAAATTTAATTTTCCAATGAATTTAATATAGAACAAGACTGAAAGCGGTCTTTTTGATAATTATGGATTGCTCTATTATTTTTCTTTACTAAAAGAAAAATGAAAATAAATTTTTTCTATTAAAATAAATTAAAAACGATTAAGGAAGTTATTTTTCATGGCATATGAGTTTCAAATGACATACGGGAATGTGTGTAGCATATTAACAGAATGAATAATTATAGAACCATTTTTGTGATTCCAACTGAGTTATTTAATTTTTTTTCTTTTATTTTTTCACAAAAGCTTAGTTTATTTTTCATTCGTTCTGCACAAATCATGTTTTCTTACAGTTAATAATTTTTTGAAGTTAGTTTATAAAGTTTCCTCTTACTTTTAAAACACCAATAAAACACAGAAGACATTTACATGGTGGATGATATAAGGCCTTACAACACCATTAAGTAGTTTTCACAACGTACTATCCATCGTGTAATAACAACTTAACTTCATATTGAGATAGTTTTCGTATTAAAACAAACAGTTCCTTTTAATGTTTAAATCAGTTATATAACATTAAGTACAAGGAAAAAAAGGAATCAAGTTCAGGTGAAATACAATAATAGTAAAAATGAATGGATTTTATATGAGATTTTCGAGAACCATTCCTTGATAGAGTCGAGTTGAATAGTTAAAGCTCTTGTCTTCAGTTCAACAATTAATGAGTTCGAAGCCCACTTTGGGTATGGATGTTTGTAGTGAATCAAAATCCATTTTAAAATGTATGTCCCAGCCTAATTAGCTCTTGTGTGTAAAAAATGGCCTTTGGCAAACTGATTAGTTAAGAATGTAGAACAATAAAAGTTATACCAAATCAACGTTTCCAGACTTCAAAATACTTTACATTTAATACCTTGAAGAATTAACATTATATTAGAATCGATTAGTTTTATCTTTTACATTATATCATAGGTTAAAAAATTAACTTCGCAAATTTGAGCCAAGAAACTCAAGTTTGAGAAAGCAAAGTCAACACTCATTTAGAATGCTGGATTTACTTTATTACCTATAAGACGGATTTAAAAGAAAACTTAGAATAATAAACTCCAAAATTCAATTTTGACCAATAGCTTTTTACCTGTTTCCTCGAAACTAATCTAGAAATATTTTTCTGCAGTTTGATGCACGGGCAAATAAAACAGAAATACATCCAATGAAGAAATTTACATGTAAAAATTTTCCAATTTGAAACTTAAGCTTTCATAAATCAATCGATAGTAATTTTGATCCAATTTCTTCAATATTATTCATATTAGTTGATGACAGGAATTATATAAGTTCAATAGTAAAGTAATTTAAATTTTATAAATCCATCTAAGAGCAAATTTGATTTAAAGTTTATCCTTAATGTTAAGAAATTGGTTAAAATAAACTTTGCATCAGTAGGGTTTTTAAGAGCTTTTGATTTTTATTACACCATATAAAAATATCTTTATTAAATACAAAATTAAAATTCAATTGAAAAATATAGTTTATAATTCTTGTTTGATGAGGCTACATATAAGTGTCATTAAATTCATATCATAATATATTGAAAATAAGAGCATTTTGATAAAGAAATTTTATTTGTTCAGTTAATTTCTATTTCAAATATTAAATTGTTTCTGATAAAATATACTTCTTAGTGAAGTCAATATTTCTTGTTTTAAAAAAAATTTGAAAGCACTATATGAAATTTTATCTATATAAAGTTTGAAGCAAAATAGGCAAAACTGATGAAATGTTTCTTAGTAATTTATTTTTCTACCTCTAAGCAATCATGTATAAAGTGATTTGTTATTCAGTAAATAAAAGATGTTAAACATTTATATTTAAATCTGATTCTAAATTGTAATTGCGTATAGATAATTTTTAGTTTTTTCAGCAGAATTATATTTAAGAAATTCAGTTGTTTCATTATATAATTAAAATTGTTATATTTCATTGCAACAATTTTACGTTTAATGTAAATTCAAATAACAATCAAAACAAGCCAAATTAAATTACATTATTTGTTAAAAATAGGAATTATATTAATTAGCTTTAAGAAATAAAATATACGTCACAATAATATATAATTATTAGTAACAAAAGTTGATTTTTAATGCTTTTTTGAAATATTTTTCTTTTTTTCTATCCAGAATGTTTAGATAGAACAAAGTAACTGTAGAAATAGGTTTACTAATAACATATAATACATTTATTTATAACATATAATGAAATATGTTTAATATTTTAAAAGTCAGAGAAGAGCATTGAATCTCTGATTTATAAAATACGCTTCTTACAATTAGTAAAACCGTCAAAAAACTTAAAGCACTTTTGCCAAAAATAAAGCAAAATTCATTTTTCGTAAATGAAACAAATTAAAAGTAATGAAACATACTTGTAAGCACTGTTAATATTCTTTTCAGTAGAAAATACAGAATAATATTTCATAAGTTTCTGCAGAGGAAGATACATTGTTTTTTAAAAAAAGAAGAAACTTTTCATCTTTAATTTATAAAAACTATTTATTATTATTGCCTGCTTTTCTAAAATGAAACCTTTGTGGGTTTGGTTACATAAAGAACATATTTATTTAGTACCTTCAAAATAAGAAATTCGTTGGAAAATTTAATTTTAAAAAGAAGCTTCCACAGTATTCAAGTTAGCAACACGAAATTTTCAAAATATGTTTATAAAAGTTAAACTATAAAATTTCAATGTACTAAAAGAATTACTAATGAGTTACCAGGAAAGTCTTCAACGAAATTTGTAACATGAGAATCATCTTTGAAGCTGCTGACAAAGTTTAAATAAAAATAAAAAATCTAATCAAATTTAAAACTCTCCTTTGTTTCTTAAAAATAAATAAATATTTATTTAAATATGAAAACAGTTTGGTTTAATTTACAAAATGATCCGTTAAAATACTTTACATAATTATTTTTGGAACTACAAAATAATGATTTATTTTTAAGCTTTTCATGCAATATGATATACATGAACTGTTCGAGTATAATTATCGGCAAATACAGATTAAAATTATTTCCAAGTGTTTTCAAATGCTTTTTTTACATAATAATATCGGGGATAATAAATTATTTTACAAGAAAGAGCAGTCCCCCTTGCACTTTATTTCTGACTCATAAAGTTTATATTTTTGTTTCAAAAATGAGTTCAGGACATGTAGCGAAAGATTATCATTTAAAAATAATTTGAGGGAAACAGAAATGGTAAATTTCTATTGAAAAAGGTTACGCTTTCATGACATTGAGAAAAGCAAACAAATTTTCAAAATAGCTTTTTGAATGAACAAATATATCATATATATTCCATGATTTTAATTTTGAAGATACACAAGATGAGTTAAGTAGAAATAATCCACAAATAGGTCAAACCCGAAACTCTTTTAAGTAAAAAGGCATACGACTAATATATTTATAGGCATCACTCAAATTTTCAACGGCTCTGTCAAAGAACAAATATATCGCTTATGTTCCATTGTTTAACAGAGCTCGATAATGTATATTTTAATTTTAATGATACCCAAATTGAATTAAGTAATAATGAAACTAAAATGTTTCACAAACAACATTCTCTTAAGTATAAAAGCATACAACTAGTATATTTATAAACATCACTTATCAGATAGTTTTTGAAGCTGTTTTTTTTTATTTTGTTTTAAAATTTTAATTGATTTTACGTAAAAACAATGAAGTAAAAATCTAGTGTAAAAATTCTTCTGTCTTTTCTTGTATATGAAAAAATATTTTAATTTGTTTTGTAACTTGTAAAAATGATATAAAGCAGTTTTGGCAATGCTCACAGAGGAATTTTTTTAATTTAGCAATTTATCTAATTCTATTTTTAGATAACTAAGGCTGCAATAGTTTAGTTGCTTAGAGTGTTTTCACAGTAAAAAGGTAGTGCTACGTTAAATATATCGTGTTCGCAATGTCCTTCATGTAAAGTGATGCCTCTGGGGGTCTTCTGCCTGGTCCCTGCTTCTAAATTACGAAGACCCGCCTAGTTACGGGTCATCGATGACACATCCACTGAGTGCTCTACTGTATAAGATGTCATCTCTTCCGCCTTTTGTTATGCCCTACTATCTGGGTGTTATATAAAAAAATTGGTAACGAAATTGTCCAATGAATAACATATAAAGGGTAAAGATTCTGAGAAAAATGAATCTTTGTCTAATGCCTGTACATGTAGAGCTTCACACTTTGTTTTATCAAATAATCCATTGTGTTTCTGATTAAAGCGTTTCATAATTTAAAGCCAAATATAAATTGCAAATATAATTTCATTACTTGATTTATTATTCTAGTCTTTGCCACACCCGAATTCATTAAAAGATTGTTAGTTAACACGCATTTATTATAAAAAAATGAATAAATTTGAAGCCATTAATCATATTACTTTAAAAGTTAATAGATTAACATGTATAACGTTAATACATATATATATATATATATATATATATATATATGTGTGTGTGTATTAACGTTATATATGTTAATCTATTAACTTTTAAAGTAATATATATATATATATATATATATATACATACATATATATTGTTGCATTAAAAATAATAAAAAAATTATGAAATAAATAAATCCCTATTATGCAATGAATATATTTTTCATCTTCTTAGTACCAACATTATAGATAAAAAAACTGGTGAAAAAATTTAATTAATTAGTAAAATAATTTAAAATTTATAAAAATATTTTGACAGAGATATTAAGTAGGTAAATTGGTTATAAAAATTCAATTGCTTATCCTCATTTTAAATTCATTATTGGTACAAAATAAATTTCATTTATTTCACTCCAATGGTTAATCTCTATATTAAAATAATAATAAATAGTGAAAAAAATCTATTAAAAGGTCCAGGTATTGTTTTTTACCCAATTTTAGTATATAAGAAATTTACTTTATTGTGTATTAAATTTTGTGAAAATATTATTCAATGATTTGAATAAAGAACAATGATTATTTTTGCTATTTAATTACATCTACATTTCTCCCCATTTATCATTTACCTTCTTATTTAAGTGGTAAATGATAAATGGGGAGAAATGTAGATGTAATTAAATAGCAAAAATTAGAATAATAGATTTTGAAGCCACTGTGACTAACAGAAGAACATATGAATTGGATTTAGAAGAATACAAAAACTTTTAGGCCACAGCAATACATTAGAAAATGTTTCTGTAAGAATTAAGCTTAAAATTTACCAACTTTGGTTACAACATGATAATGAAGATATACATTTTTCGATTTCCCTTTGTTTATTTCCCAAACAACCTTTATGTTAATGAAATATTTAAAAATATAACGAAACATTTATGAAACATATTAAAATAGTTTAGCTGCTTATATTGACTGTGAGGGTGTCTATGTAAACATGTTGACCGTTACATTCTCTTTAAATACATCAATGTTTTATAAGAATGTAATTATAAATGTTCACCGAAAACAAGCAGTCAAACCACCATATCAGTTGAAAGAAAATTGTTGAAAATTATTAATGTGATGGGATTATTTTACTACTTTTTAAAATAAGTTTATGATACCAATATTATTTTTAACATGCACTATACTTTAACATTACATAATATGATATCTTAAGATAACAGCATTTATGATTTTACTTCTGAAAATATTATTTATGATTTTTCTTCTAAAAAGCACAATTTGTGTTAGAAAATAATCAGTTTTGAAATGATCAAATCAAATTCAACCTTCATTATTTTAAGTGATATAAATCCGTGATTAAAGTTCAGTTTTGAAAATCGGTGAAGGATTTGAAAGCTTTAAAGAATATTTTAAAAACGAGAATTAGTTTGATACCAAATATTTGTTTTATAATTCTTTTGATTAAAAATAGGTTAACATACTTAAAATTTTGAAAATGGACACGCACATCAAATAGCTTTTTTCACAACTTTTAAATGAAATTTGTGAAATTCCTTCAGTTCTAAGAAAAAGCAACCGTTAGTCTTACATTGTTGATCTAATCAAGCACAACGGCTTAGTTATCATTTTAAGCACAGAATTCAAAATCCGTTTTACCAGTATTTCATGATTTAAAATGCATAATATGTATTGAAGAGCACTTTGAAATTAATGGTTTGCATTTCAGAATATGCCAATGATTGTTATTTTT
This sequence comes from Latrodectus elegans, assembly GCA_030067965.1. Lineage (NCBI taxonomy): Eukaryota > Metazoa > Arthropoda > Arachnida > Araneae > Theridiidae > Latrodectus > Latrodectus elegans. Next base: position 72,949,326 of record CM057809.1, on the reverse strand, counting down.
AGAAAAAAAATGCATAATTTTGACAAGGAAAAATTTTGATTTTATGAATAAAATAGAAAGAATAGTCTAACAAATGAGACTTTGAAATTGACATTTAAAGCGAATTTGAGGCAATGGTTGATGACATTAACTTCCACTTAATTATAAGGACGGAATAACTGGGAGTACGAATACATCGTCTGAAGAGTAGGGTCATAGTATATTCAAAGTAAATGATTCTGAACAGCGTACGTTAAGAATCTTAATGCTTTTTTAACGGTTTCGATTCTACAAAATATAGTTCAGTTGAAAACATCTGAAACTGAGAAATTGCATGGTTGTTAATCCAATTCCTTCATCTTTTCTTGATCATTTTATGACTTCACTTTTAATACTTGAAAAATAAGGAATATAAACATACCTAATATTTTTATGTAGAATTATACATTATTTCGAGTGACAAATAAGTATTTTGAATTCATATAATTTCTGACTTATACATTTCGCTTTTTTAATCAACACAACTCTGTTTCATATTTTAGAGAATTCTTAAAAATAGTAATTTTGCAGATATTTTATTTTAAATATTTTGATTTAATAAGTTACTTATGGAATATGGTTATTATTATGGAGGTTCAGGAATGTTGTCAAATCTATTCTCTTTTCTTGCTTCAGCAGGGAAATCACAAACAGCTTTCAATGGAAAAGTGGAAATTATCTGAATTGCACTGAAATATTTATTGATGTTCCAGGATAGATTTTATAGAGTAATCATTTCTCTGATTTCCAAGCCACAATACAGGATATTTTTTCTGTTAACCCACAACATCAAATGGAATTTCTCGGTGTTGACAATATTTGTTTTAGTAGATTTCAATAATGAAATGTTTGAGGTACTTTAGAGGATACTTGGGCACAGTAACAGATTTATAAATAACTGCTCGATGTCTGAGCACAGTAGAATCAAAGGCACAAGTTGTTGAATGGAAAATTAGAAGGTTAAACATTCAGCTGCTATTTCAGTAGCTTAAAATCGAAAATAGTTGTGTAATGTAACTATCCATATAAAAGTTAATTGAAAGATTACATAATATTTGTAGAAATTGTTAAAGAAAAATCTTTAGAAATTTTCGCGTTTTAAAAAATTAAAATGAAACTTTTAGAATCAAAGTACAGTTTTTTAAAAAATGAGTCTACTCAAATTATTTCTACGTTCACTGCCAAAAATTGGTTATGATGAGGAAATTATTAATTTTTGAAAATTAACAGGAATTGGGGCTCCTGTTGATATATTCCCTTGTAGACAATCACTTTTTTCATGTTGAGAAATATGTAAAAAATGACAATTGTGCAATCTCCATTCTTCGATAAATTCGACAATTACAAAGCTATGTGAAAACATTTAATGAATAAAATAAAATAAAATTTTATGCTTTTCAAGTTTATATTAAAATAATGGGTAAGTCTTCGACAAAATGGATGTTTGCTACACCTGGAGATTGTTTTTATTTGGCACAGTTTTCCATATTTATTGCAGTTTCCGGATTTTTTACTTTTTAACACATTATATTTAACACATCATAATCATATAGAATTACCACTGATAGATGCAAAATAAGCTTGAAAGTCTTTATTTTCAAAACAAAAGTGTTTCTTTGGCTTTCAGAAGACGAATAAAAGATTCTGAACGCAAGCATATTTTCAGTCAGATTGAAGGAAGACAATTAATTTACATATTTTGCTTAATTATTCATCTTCGTAATTCTAACAATCCAGGAGCGTGTGAGTAGTTTAAAATAACCAAAGTATTGTTTAAAAACTTGTCCCATCACTTAAAAATTACGATTCTTGGTGAAATTCGGTGTATTGCTGAAGTAGTCAAAAAGCGATCTCTTCAAGACCTGTGATTATAGCCATCATTGTTAAAAACTGTTTGCAGAAGACTTTACAATAATGGAGTGTATGCTTAGGTACCATTGATTTATGTCCCATTATGCGTCCAGCTGACCGGGAAACTATTAAATTGGAGTTGCCAATGTGTCCATTGGACTGTTTGTAATTGGTGTAAAGTTATTTGCGTTAAAACTTTCATCAGCTTCGTTATAAACATGTAAGAGTCTGGGGTGCATTAGGCAATTTTGGAACATTGGGCATTCTGAGGTAGAAGTATCATTACCAGAATCATAGATTTCCTTTAGATTATATACCTAACTGCTTATTAACAAACAAGAACATGTGATGGCTTTAGGTTATTGTGACGAAGTTCTACTTTTATTGTAAGATTAAAATCTACAGCATCTGGTCTTTCTTTATTTGTAATGGAAGATAATATGCTACTAATAGAACTGTTCTCTTCGGTGGTCATCAAAAGGAGTAGACTCTATTGTTTTTCCAGTATACTCGTCTTACCTAATTTTTGAAGATCTTTATCATGTTGCCAAATATTATATTTGTATGTAGGTGTTTTCTGTAGCCAGAATATTGAGAACTGCTCCTTGAAAATTGATCCAGCTCTTAAAAATATTCCTGAAAATTGCTCTACAAGAGGGATGAGGATTACTTGAATCCTTAGTTGCTAATCACCATAAAAATATGATCAAATGCTTCTGTAAGCTTTGTGTGTAATTAAATAATACTTATATACTGTATTAAATGTCATTTGTTTATTTTTTTATATTAAACCTTGATTTATTATTGAATCCAATAAGAAATTACTTTATAAGTTATAAAATTTAGTATTTGTTTTCGCTGTGTAATATTTTTTCATGGAAAACATATTTTATTTGCTGTTTCCTTGCTGCATTTTATGTTAATGACGGGAATACTTCATATCCCAGTCTTAATTTTTATAATAAACTTATATCAAATTATTTCCATAAAGTTTAAAGAGTAATTTATGAAACAATTTTTCATTTTACGTTATTTTTTGTGGATACAATTTCTACTTGCTTAATATCTGCCTTTTAAAATTAAGAACATCAGTTTTCATAATTATATTTAAAAATTCTGCAGTACTGACTCTTCAATAGTGTATAAATTACTTTTCAACGCTCATCAATACAGTGGAATATATAAACAGCAAATTAAAAAAAAGGGTTAAAGATTTTCTTAACCAAATATTTTTGAAAAGCATTTATCTTGAGTTATTTTATGAATCTTGAAAGACATATGTGCTTAGATCACCAGCTGTTTATCAATCATGTGAATGCAATGCATTCTTATTTTTCATTGAAATATTTTCCAATAAAATTTAAAATACCTTAATTTGAAATTAATTAAAAAATATATCTTTTTTAATTAATTTCAAATAAAGATATTTCAACTTCGTTGGAAAATATCTTATTGAAAAATAAGATAAATTAATTAATTAATAAGAGGAATTAAATAATAAGATTACTGATAATAAAACTTATCAAAACTATTAAGGAATCATTGGAAAATTACTAAGATGAAAGTATATAATTTTTTTTTCAGATTCAGAGATATATTTTGAGATCTATTGCTGAATTATTTTTCAACTTTAATGATTAAGAAAATTTATTTCAGTAATGAAATTGAGAATAAAAGTTTAATATTTAATGAAGAAAAATTTCAACTTACTCCCTTAAATATAATTTTTAAATTTAAATTATTGTATTTATATTCTTATTTCAAAACAAAATAATTGGTTTCTTTTCTTATGCCTTTGTTATTATAGCTCACCCAATTTGGCTTAGTTATACACAATTATGAGACCAATTAATGGAAATTTCCCATAGAGTAATAAATTTAACATCTTACAGTGAATTGATGCATAAAAAGAAATTGTCAATCTACGTAAGTAAATCATGAATTTATAATAGGAAAACACAGTGAATTATTTAATAATTACAAATCATGTTTAAAGGAAAAATTATTTATGTTAGTACAAAATTTAATATTTGGAATGAATTTAGGTCAAAAATTGAATACAGAAAACATTTCTAGTGTTTCTGGTTAATATAAGAAAAACCAGAAAAAATTAGGAGGAAATTTTTGCCTGTGTACTTAATATCAGTTTTCTTACTTGAATTTGATAATTTCTGAAGCAAATATATAGGACTGTAGTCCTCAAGATAAGATAGCATAAATTTGAAAAATGAAAATGGAAATGAAATATTGAAACAGATACAAATAGATGCAATAAATATTTTCCTTTCAAACAGTTTTAATTTTAGACAAAAATTATGACAAAGATTCAGTAATGTAAGTCATGAAATTCTTTCTTTCTTATAAAGTAATCAGGAAATTTAAAGGTTAAGGCATTTTGAGACAGAGGAAGATCATAGTAAATCATAACATTGAAGAATTATGAGACACATAGCCTAAATGTAATTAAAAATGAATTTAATTCAAAAATTACAATAGCAAAATAAATAAATAAATATTTAAGTTACGTTTGATAAGCATTAAATTAATTCCTAGATGTACTAAGAAAAAATAAATTGCTTTCTTCAAAATCTCTTTTCTTGAAAATATAACAGTATTATTCAAGGTTGTAAACTGAAATAAGAAAAACAATTTAAAATGCACTCATTCAAGAAGAAAAACAGTCTGATTCAGATATTAAGAATAAAATTAAAATCTCTTGAAAAAAAATAATAAAGAGAAAGGATTTAAGATTCTAGATTTAGATCCTTTATACCGTATTTCTGCTTCTCAAGGATACATAAGGTTACGAACATCCCATATCTGTTAAAATACTTTTTGTAAATTATTTATATATTTTGTTTAGATTTAATAAATTAATTTCTATATTAGAATCATAGAAAGTTTAGAAATTAGAATGATTTACCTCCTACATAAAATAAAAATTATTTTAACTCTTTAAATTATCCGTTATGTTTTCATTTCATCATATGAATGATATTAGAAGGAACAAATCTTAAAAAAATGCTTATATTTCAAACAATGACTGAATAAAATTTATGCAAAAATTCTATTTAGAATGATGAATGATTAAATATAGTTTCCAATGCATTCGATTTCTTTGCATTTAGCGAATAGTAATAATTACTATAAATAATATTTTTGTGCTTTTAAAGGCTTATACCGTACAAACTGAATTTCATTGCCTTAAAACAATATTGCTTTTGCTTATATTGTTATAAAATATTTAATATACTGTATATTAAAGTATTAGTAAATGTTTAAAGAAATTTAGCATTATAACCTGAAGTGAGTTTTATCGAGGTTTAACAAGAAATGATGTAGGTGAATAAATACTTTAGCAACATGTTTAACAAAATGTGAAGATTTGTATGATGATTTTCTACGTGACATAGTTTGATAAATAAACGTAAAATACATATCGGAAGAGAAGCCGATAGTGTTACTGAAATACATGGTGTTTATTTTCTTTTACAGTCAACTCAAACATAATTTTAAACCGTGAAACTTTTAAATGCTTCTTTTCTATTTCTTTGCTGTAAAAGAACATAGTAATAGTTTCTGTTATCTTAGTCGTCCGAAATAAAAATAAAAATTCTACAAATTCTCTGGAAATAAAAATTCTTCAAACTGGCAACTAATGGTATAAAGACAGTATTTACAAATATTATTTGTGAAGCACCTAAGGATATACATAAGAATATAAGTACATAACCTAAGAATGATGAATTACACTGCAGTTTTAAAATTTGTCGGATATGAAATAAAATCAGTTTTAAGTTTTTGAGAAAATATACATCAAGGCCAATCAGAAAAATATTAAAATCTACGAAAGAAATGATATATAAGTACATTTTTATAGAAATGGTATTTGTGCTATAAAAGCTTATAATATAATATTTAACTATAAAAGTTTTACAGTTTTTAATGTTTGATTTAAAAAATGTTGAAATAGAGAAATATCAGAAAAAGAATCAATAATTTTTGGCTTTTATAATTAAATAACAAATAACCTTTTCTTGTGAACTTTAATCTACTATTTATGATTCAGGACCAGTAATAAATATTCCAAAGCAGATGCCAACAGTTTCTATTTCCCTTATTAATGGAGCAGCAAACTTCGGAATGTCATCTACAGTTTGACGTCATGTGACCTTACAGAACCAAAGTTTATTTTTCTTCGAGACTAGGTTGAAGCTATGCTTTCACGCTGACTGCTATTAAACAAGTATTTTTCGCTGTACAAGTTCCCAAGAGCCCCTAAAGAATTGCCTGCATCCATATTTAATTACTACTATCAATTTGTAATGAAGTGATCTTACTTTTTGCGGAATATATTACCTAAGAATAACGATTTTTGCATGTTTTAATTTAATTATATACATATTGATATGCATATAACACATATCACTTTTTAAGTATATAATTATGTTATATATACACATAGATATAGATAGATATAGATATATGTATATAAGGTAAAGTATTTTCTCTAAACTTTATTGATATTAATTATATTAATTATATTAATTTGGATTCATGAAATGAAATGGACAAATATATGTAACAATCATTCTATATAGTAAAATAAATATTCGCTATAAATATATATATATATATATATATATATATATATATATATATATATATATATATATATATATATATATATATATATATATATATATATATATATATATATATATATATATATATATATGTATATATATATATATATATATATATATATATATATATAATATTAAATTTAAGCTTAATTACAATAATCGAATAAGTTCTTTGTTATACTTAACCTATTTAATACAAAAATAAATATACTTAAAAACTCGAGTGTCAGTGAATTTTTCAGACGTTTTTTCTATACTTAGAAAAATTTTGAGCATCCCTTATATAAACTTAATTAAAGACGAAAAAATAGAAAAGAATCTAAACACGACGATGAACTTATTTATGCTAAAGATGGACAATTCCAATCCGTTAAATAAATTATTTTAGATATAATCTTTTTTACTTATATTGCCATGCACTTAACTACAGAAGTTATCTCAATTAGATTATAAATTACGGGAATATAAAACTAATATAATAAATAGTTCACAGAATTCCAGACAGTAAAGAAAAATATTTACTTCTGAAAAAATTCTCCAATTCGGATTACCCAGCAAGAAGTAAAGAAATTCTGAGATTGAGCCTTCAGGGGGTCCCTTGGGGTTACCGCAATGATCTTACTAGCTATAGATGTGAAAAGGGGTTCATATTACAATTTTCTCCCAAGTTGAGACTATTTTGCGCGTCGCCTGCAAATGGTTTAAGCTCCCTCTCACACTGTTGATGAATGAATGTAACATAGAAACGGAAATATAAAAATTTGAAACATTTTTAAAAGTTAATTACAGCAAATAATAACACGAAAAATAAATCTATAATATGTCGTGGAATGACACGAACCACTCTTCAGTATTGCACCAACTAAACATTCTGAACGACTTCACAATATTGCGCCAATCGAACAAAATAATATTAAATCAAAACTGCAACAACATTGTTACCATCTAATTCACCTATAGATCAATCCGTGAACAAGTTCCTGAGAAGAAAAATGAGTGATAATGTGATAGATACAATTGTTGAATTATTTGCATTATGTTCATTCCATTTTATTCCTAAAATTAAAAATTAGAAAGGTATGTTTTTTATATAATAGCAATATGTTTTTATATAATAATAATTAATCTTTTATACTTAATTTTAAACTCAGAAATTGTTTCATATTATTACATTTAAATTCTTTAAATTTTAAAGTATATTAAAGTGAAAACGATAACAGTTACAAAAATATCATGTTATAATGAATCTGAGCTAATTAGATTAATATGCTATGATAATCATGTTATTACTGCTCACCTTGTTAAACATGAAATCATTGTCTGAAAATAAAATTCTAGAAAACTTATTATTAAATTATAATTATACATTTTGTAAGAATAAGTAGGATGTAGGTTTTATCAATTTTGAGCCAGTAAGTGATTTATTATTAAAATCTGAATTACATATTCCAATGAGATCATACTAAGCTTCTCATAAAGAATATAAAGAAATAAATTGATGAGCTTTTAGAAAATTCATTTTTTTATTAAAATTTTTTGCAGTTCTTATACATACCCAATAATTGTAAATTAGGAAAATATGAGTCTTACTATTTAAATCTTATGAATTTAATTGTCTTTTCACAATCTTACGAAGGGCATTTAGAGCAATGAAAACAATTTTAAAAATTTGCGAAAACGATGAAAAAGAAAATCTTAAATTAAAATTACACCAATTTGATGAAAAGAAAGTGTATTTTTTGGTCATGAAAATGAAAGTAGTTATATGCCACAGTAATAATTGCATCTCCTAATTCTTTTAAAACATCTCTCTCATAGTATTACCATCAAAGTATGGAACAAAGTACACATACATGTGGCTTAATACATTAATAACATTTCGGAAGTCTGCCATCCACAATCTGTTTTTGTATACGAAAGAATGGAACAGATGTTTTGAAGCAGCCGAGTGATACCGCATTGGTTAGCGTTCCTAACTGCGAAGCAGGAGGTCCCGGATTCGAATCCTGTTTCGAACATAAATGTTAAATTTCTCTCTCTCTCTCTCTCTCTATCTGCATTTCTATACCACTTTACTTTCGGAGTGAAAATGGCACATTCATTGGTTGCCTCACTACATTAGATGTTATGCACTCCATGTAGCGCTGAATAGGTGTATTTAAATGCAGACGGGCGTTAATGAGAAAAAACAATTTAAAGCAAATTCTACCCCATAACGTAATTCCATGTCAAATCCAAGAGTTGATTAGCTAAAAACCAGATCATTACTCATTCAACGGTAGGTCTTACGAAACATTTATTAAATGAATAATTTCTTACTATATTTCGGATTGTTTTATATAGATAACTCCAATTTCTAATATGTAAAATGTCTTCAAATATTAAAATATTCAAGAAAATAAAACAAAAGAATTAATTTTAAAGGACAAAATGTAACGATGAGGCATTGAACAAATAGTATTTATTATATGTTAGAAAATGTTTCAAAATAAGCCAAAAAAGCAATAGGAGCAATTTTCTCTGGAAACATAACAATTCTAGATTTATCTAGAAATACTAATATATATACTTCAGTAATTTTCATAATTTCATAATTTTAAGATTAAATCACAGAATCTTTGATGAGTAATTTTAACTACTAAATCAGGAAAGTAATTACTTCATTTTTATGCATAAAAAAACTAGAATTATTTTCAAACATAAGTTTTCCATCCGTAATTAAAAGCATCAATTGATTACTAATGATATATTTAAAAGAAAGGTGTTGCATTTTATCAATCCACGAACATTGGAAATTAGTCTGAATTAGATCTAACGTTACCAATTATAATTCTTAGATTAACTTAAGTAATATTAATATTCATTATATATATATATATATATATATATATATATATATATATATATATATATATGAAATCTTAAGAAATAACTGAAAACTGATAGAAAAAAACTCATAAACGTTAAACTAAATTTTTAAAACAACTAAAATGCTCTTACCAAACCTTATTTTTTTTTTAATTTGTTTTATAGCCGGTATCAAAATATTTGTTACAATAATAAAACCATATTTCAAATGGCAACATACATTACTAATTTCTACTTTTTTGAAGGAAAGTAAATAAGAAACGTTACTATTAAAAGTGAGTACTTGTCCATCTATGTAATCGCTTAAGTACTTCACCTATTAAAATTAATATTATCACTTATCATAATGAATTCTGAATTTTTATTAACTGAAAGACTTTTTTTATGCAAAATAGGAAACGTGCATTATCTAAATAAATAAGCCAGCAGTTTGTTTTTCCTTTTTTATGTTATGCAACTATAACTATTTGTAACAAATTATTGTTTTTAGAAAATTCATGGTTTGACGTCGATCTTATAAAAATATATAAGCCTTTTAAATCACAAGCTTTTTGTAAAATAGATTTCTCAAAACGCAATTCATTATTTATTTCCTGACAGAAAAATATTAAGTTAAATCATTTCTTGGAGGGAAAGAATTGTGAGAAATTACAAAATTGTAACAAGTAAATGAGCATGAGGAGATGTAATACAATTATATTATTTTATATCAGGATTTTTCACTCTTAATATATATATATATATATATATATATATATATATATATATATATATATATATATATATATATATATATATATATATATATATATATATATATATATATATATATATATATATATATATATATATATATATATATATATATATATATATATATATATATATATATATACTAATGCTCCAGTTTTCATGAGGTTTTCTATAATTTGAGAATTATTATACATGTCATGAAATGAAAACATTTCAGTAGTATTACAAAACATAAAACACTGAAAATTTCCATGATTCAAGTGAATAAATGTTACAATTTTTAAAAAGTGAATCTTTCTTACAAAATCAATCCTCAAGTAAATTTAGTTAAGTTTGTTTTTGATTGAAGTAAACTTTGTTTTCCTTTTAAATAATATAATTAACCAATCAAGGAATGATAATTAATGTTATGCAGCATAACTTATATAGAAATCTCAAATACTATTTTTTTTCATTTACAAATATTTATGAAAATTCGATACTCTTCTTGAATTTTTCTTTTATAAAACCAATCTTTCGTTAAAATCTTATTCTCTAGAATTCTTGGGAAGAAATACCAATGAGCCTGGAAACCAGCAGACCCACATTCTTTAAAATAACGAGGCTAAGCAGAAAGCATATTTTTCTTCAGAGGTTGAATTTCCTTTTTACTGACAGCTACTAGTAAACCACAAGACAGTATTCATTGTGTTCTCGAAATTTCAGTGACCAATCTCATGTCTGTCCAGTTTTTCTTACAAATGCAAGTGACTTTTGTTGAAAGGAAATTTCCTTTATTTGCATTCCTTTTTGGGAATTTTGAAATAAACACTTCAAGGTTCGCTCGCTTTTATAGTTTGAAGAAGCATAAATTTTTCTCTTTACAATCTGGAGTTACAAGTATTTACTTTTATAATGAAACTAGTTTTACGAAAATATTTAGGAATAAAAACTATAACAATTCAAGCAATGAACATTTTTGTTGGAAATAGGTCGTATATTATCAATTATATCATAAAAGTAAAATATGTTAATTACTATGAAATTGATTGAAAGTATAAAAATATTTTCTGTAACCTTTCACATTCTTATCATTTTTTTCTCTTTATAATACGGAATATATAGATAAATTTATGTTGTAAATATAAGAATTTTATTCAAAAAACAAATAGCTGTTATTTCGATTTAGTATTAAATTTTGTTTAAGTGAATGTGATTAAATTATTAAAATTGAATAGTTTCTGATAGAACTATCTTTAAATCAACAATACAAGCAGAAGAATTATTAATTACTAAATATTGTAGTTTATTCTTTCAATAATTATAATATAAACTACACATTGTGTTATGATAAGCATCATAGCATTATTTTAATGTATCATACAATTTAAACAAAGATCAATTAAAATGTACAAGTCAATAATTTAGTATCTAGCAGAGAACTTAATTGTTAAAAAAATCATTTTAAGTTAAATTTCACTATTAATCTATTTTTAAAATGGATTTTTTTACAAAAATTCATTAAACTTCCTGTAAAAAATAACGGACAAATTGAATTTTATTTTTCAGTTATATATAACTTGAAAGCATACGGATTTAATAGAAATAGACAAAAGTGCACTTTGTCTTGGTAAAAAAATTCCATTACAGTTTTAACATATTATTCTTTAAAAAGGAAAGTTACTTAAAACGTCTTGATGTTTCACTTAATATATGTATTGAATGGATTATAACTTTAAAATTCTAAAAGTACATTTAATGAAGCCTTGATTTGGAGATAAATAATGTTGTAATCATGCAATTTTTGAGTAAATGAAATTGAATGTATAAATGTTAGTGGATCTTGTTCTAAGTTATCTTTGAAATATTTTATATAATTAATATCTGGTATAATTATATGTCCCCGCTCATTTTAATCATCTATCCTTATTTCGATTCTTGGTAAGGTTGCTCCTATATCATTGTAAGACTGTAATTGTCATTATATTTCTATTTTTTTATACAATTATATTGGATGTATGCCGGACAACTTGTCTAGTGGTCACAGTGCCTGACTACGGATAGGTTCGAATCCCGGTTCAGGCATGGATGTACTTTCTCTCCCTCTCTATCCTGCCTTTGTCCTTTCCTTGTGTGTGAATGAGGTATGAATGGTGCCTATCCTATAAACGGGTCCCTGTGGCATGATTGAGGGTGCCATGGTGGCCTACCACGTGCGGTGCACTCGGGGCAATGCCTCGGCGGCAAAGAGGTCGCTGTTTCTAGCCGGTTCCTTGGGTATAAGGGGGCAATACATCCCGATATAACCCGGCCTTTTGAAAAAAAAATATTGGGTGTATTAAATAGTTGCAGAAATTATATCTTTGTCATCGAATTTAGTATCCATTTGCAGGATAACATACAAAACATTTTCCAATAATGAAAATTGATGCATGTATTTTCCCTTTAATTCATACATTCGGAACTTTAATGTCCAAATGATATTTTTCCACTATCCACTGACTCATGATGTTGAAGACGAAGCTTAGTAGATGTTTTGAGTTATCCTTAGGGCTAAAACAGATACTGCTATTGCAGCTCTTATATCGATAGTGATCTAATCACTAACAAATTATTCTTAAGCATACTAATAACAAACGATTTCATTAAAAATTGACTTGATTAAATACAAGACTTCATTTTAACTAAATTTCAACAAAAAATTTTTAAGTCCCTGCATTCAAACTGTTTCACAATCATTTACAGACAATATTTTAAAATTTGATATAAATTTTCTGACTTGAAGAACTGTTGATGTTCATTTACAGACAATATTTTAAAACTTGATATAAATTTTCTGACTTGAAGAACTGTTGATGTACTTCACAACTGTGCGAATGTTTTAAATGGCATATTTTATACTTACGATGCTGATGATATCAAGCAGCTGATGTTGGATGACTTGTTAACAATCGAACTTCCTTACTCTTGCAATATTTCAACCCTTGATAATATTAGTTTTGTGTGGCAGTTGAGGGTTTGATAGTAATTTTCTATAATGTTGATATCATCTCACATATTAATCTATAATGCCATGTTCATTTACATAATCACATCAAATGTGTGTATAGAAGTATGTTTAAGTGTAGAATAAAGCGATTTTTTTTACGTGTATTAATATATTATCATTGATATCAATGTAAATTAATGTTAAAATATGCAAAATATAAATTTCAAAATTTCCAAAATAATTGGAAACATCAACATTCGTAGACTTTAATGTAAAATGCAAATTCAGTGTACTAGGGTGCAAAACTGAAGCAACTGGCGTTTTTTGCCATATAACTCTACATAGAATCATCTGAGAGACATAAAATTCAAAAAATAATATATGATATGCCATCCTTTTTCTACAATATTTGCTCCGTACCGTATTTTCATATTCATCACCAGTTCTTGAGGTAAGAGTGCCCAATCTTCAATCAGCTTCTGCTTATAAATTGCTGGGTGAACCCAGAGGATGCTACAATGTCACAAGGTGTCTTCCTTAAAGTATCTCACATATGTTCTAGAGAATTTAAATTAGCGGAGTATTTTGGCCATTACTTTCCAGTTATATCTTCCATCAGCAGTTGCTGCAACAGCAGGAGTCTGGTATGACCATGAATAATCATCTATGAAAGTGAAATCTAGTCCAATGGAGCACCAAAATGGAAGCTCATAAGGAAGAATCGTCTCCTTACAACAGTGATCTCTGATTACAGAACTTTTGTCGAAAACGAGTAGTTCAGTCCTTTCGTTCAGTGTAATGCCTCTCAAGACAACAGCTCCAGAACCAATTTAAAGGTATTTCCGTCATGTCACTGAGAAGAAACCGTGGCTAGACCTCTCATAAACATTATAACTATAAACACTGGTGTTGAGAATCGCTTATGTCACTGAAACAACTCTCATCTGTAAAGAGGAAACGACTCCATTGATGTGATGTCAGTTTTTGTGTTCATTCTAACGGTTGCACCAATGGGCAAATTTTAAAAGGGTGCAGCTTAGAGAAGGCGGGCGAAAAAGGCACTTTTGTGAAGTAGTCTGCACACTGTAAAACGATATACTTTTCTCAGCGTTCCTGTTCACATTTGCGGAGCAATAATGCTTGTTGACTTCTAGGCTGAAGGACGATGTGTCAGCTATACACTGCAGTTATCTTGTTGTGTGGTAACCACCATCAAACTTTCTAAAGGCTGTACCTATGGTTTGGATGACTTTCCAAGTTAGATTACACTTTTTCTGATTTCTTCATCTGACCTGGTCACACTACTTCTACTTCACTTCCAGTCACACTAATACATTACCAGATATTCGATCACTTTTTCATATCGGAAATCTTTCAAGTAATCTCTTCTAGCCATACTTGAACCTGCAGTGAATGGTTTTAATTATGAGCCTGTTCAACCTTTATAATTGATTATTACAATGATTTGTGCATAATATTTATAACTGTAGTACGGAATTTAATTTTTATTAAAAAATTAAGAAATCAAGCAAAACAAAAAATATTTAATTATTAATCCTTAAGCTCTGAAGAGGAGACACAACATTACTAATTTTTAAATCTTGTTAAAGGGTCTTTAAAAAATTTACACGAAAATAAATTCTTCATTATGCACAATATTTAAACTCTTCAAAAAACTTCATTTATTTTAATAATATATTTGCCACATTATAATAATTTAATGAAGAAAAAACTTAATAGTTTTTTTACTATATCATAAAATACAAACATATTTTCAAGACATTTTACTCATGCCATTGTGAAATAAATATATTTAAAATAACATTTTCAATTTCCTTTATTAAGTTTCTTCTTATAAATTTGTCAATTTTCCTGAAACATTTAAAATGTTGTGTTTCTTGCCAAGACAAATATACGAATTAGAGCAAATAAATTAGAAAATAGTGAAAGTGTTCTGGAGAATAAATTTTGTATTGATTGTAAGTGCATTCAAACTTAAAAAATAGAAGGGTACAGTATTAAAATCTTTTTGAATGTCATTGAGAGTTTTGAACAATTTTTCCAATACAAATATATATATATATATATATATATATATATATATATATATATATATATATATATATATATATATATATATATATATATATATATATATATATATATATATATATATTGTATCAACATCCTCTATTTCTTTATAAAATGTATGCATATTTCTCATTTTTTAATAATGTTTGTGCAATTAATATCAGAAAATGTAAGGACTTTTTTTGAAATTAATAAAAGTATCAATACACACAAATTTTTCCAAAGTTCATAAATGGTTAATAGATTAACGGTTTTATACGAATGGCTAAAACTTTTCAGGATTCATATAGAATACTAGTTATAATAAAAAATGCTACTTAAAGAAATATGATGCACACATATAGATCTGTAAGCTTATTAATTTTAATAAGTTTAAATTAGAGAGTTTTATTTTACATAATAAATTAACTACGACAGAGATGGATAGATAGAGAGAAATCTATTTCTGTACATAAATCGTGTATTATTGGTCACGGAATTAATAAGTGTTATAAAATTAAATTTAAAAAAACTGAATATTAAATTTTGGATGTATATTAACTGATACAATTTACTTTTTTAATCAACTTTTTAATTTACATAGATTTTACCTATTCTCCATAATGAATTTAAATATGATTTTCAGTTTAAATATTAAAAAAGTATCTTAATTAATAATACATTTTGTGCTTTAAAATATTTATCTAATGAAAGATTACTAAAAAATACATATTTTAATTGTAAATGAAAATAGTTTTAAAAAATTGGAAATCCATATTTAACTTTAACATTTATTATAATGAAATTTGTTAAATTATAGTTGTAACTGAGTTTCAAAGATGTTGATTTAAATGAAACTTAGACGAAAAGGAAATAAAAGGGAGATTTGTGAATATCAGGTTCCAATATTTTTAAAAACTCATGAGTGTAAAAGCGCTAAAGAAACAATTTTCAAGTTTAACTCTTAATAATGACCACAAATAATCCCATAAATTATTTACATACAATTAATCACCTAACGGAGATTGCTTTCAATTATTAATTACAAAAACAAGCTTTATTAATGCTAATGAAATGTATCATCGTTATTTAAAAGAAATAGGTTATGATTATCAATAGAAAGCTTATAATGATGAATTTAATGATTTCTCCTTTTAATTTTCAGGTGAAATAAAGCGTATATTAATTAATACATTTTTAATTTAATGGTAATTAAAACTAAATTTGATACAGATAGCGCAAATTGCATAATCTTTACAAATAAATAATTTCCTTAATAGTATATAAAATCTAATTTCCCATTTACAAATAGAGGAAACAGTTTGGGGAACAAATGCAATCATATTTTATTTAAATTTTATGTCACAAAAAGAAGTTAATATTTATTTATCTTACATGTTAAACAATACTCTTAAATGCGAACAAACAAACTATCCTTAAGATGGTGAAATAATTTATATTCACACACAAATATTATATTCATTGCTAAAGATTTATGTAATTAATGATGGAGAGATGTTGGTAACAGGGTCGAAATAAATTGTAAATTAAAATGTGCTATTATTGCTGAAATAATAAATCAGTAACAATAATCAACATTGTTTTCAGAGTAGTCCTTTTCAAAAAACTAATAACAATTTATTTAAATTCAAAACAAACTAAAACTAAATTTTTGGTTAGTCAATTGAACTCTAACAACATAATATTTCTAAAATCCATGTGTAGAAATAAAACATACATAGATAAGAGAGAGATAGAGAGAAAATTGGTAAATTAAGTTGATTTATATTTTATATAAGATTGTTTTCTTCTGGCAATAAAAGGAAAATGAAATCCTTTTCTAAGTGTTGAATTAAGCAATAGAGAGTAACTATACCTGGGTACTTGACACCATTTATTCTTTAATCATTTTAGAGAAACTCTTTTCAGTTTATATTCAAATGTCTCAATTATTTGCTTTTTTTTGTCAAAAAAACAGCAAATTTAAAAGTTTGTATTAATGAGACTAGTGCTAGTAAAGAAACCATCTAAACAAAGGTCACGAATATCTTAAACGCAGTAGCTTCTGATTCTTCCTTATGCAACGTATTCTTCAGGTTTAAAATAATTGAAGAGCTTCCTAGTGAAAAGTCAGTCATGATATTGGTTTTCTTAAACATTACACATTTTTCGGGTGCAGCAATAATAATGAACTTCAGTAAAATAAGTCTAACCATTTTATTAGAAATATCCTCAAAATTATTTTTAGTGTTCTATGTATTTGAAATATTTACAAAAAAAAATTCATCGCGTATTTGAAATGAGTAAAAATTTACGGCTTCAATTATACGCACTTTTACTTGTTTTTAATATCGAATTTTTAAATTCAAAAAAAATTCTATAATCCAAAAAAGCCCTCTTTTAATTCAAAAAAAGGTACGCTAAACAATAAAAAATAAACTCTACCTGTCATTCTAAATCTTAAAATTATGTCATTTTTAAGTGTGCGAAAGATCAGATAAATTCTTAGTGCATAACATATGAATGTTTTTCTAATGATATTGAATATTCATATGAATGTTGTCATACTACCCGCAATAGTATGTTTTTTAAAAAACATTTTTATTGTTTTTTAGTTTCCAATATAAAATCACAAATTTTGAAATAAATTCAAACATTTTCAGATAAACAGAATCTTAAAACTTTCTAAGAAGTTGAAATTTTTTAACAAAAACAGTAATGAACAATAAACTTATCAAGAATTTTATTTCACTTTTCCATAGAATGAAATAACTATACGAGTTAAAATAATAAAATAATATAGATAAAAAATTACAGAATACATATTAATTGTAACTGAACGAAATTATATTCCAAAAAATGACGAGAAAATGTATTTAAATGAATGTTATATTTCGATTTAATTCATAAAATCATTCAATTTAGTCAAATTAAACCATATGTAATTTTACTCACCCCAATGCTTTTGATAACAATTAAAACTTTTGCATATTTTAGTCATAAGCCAATAAAAAGTTTTTATTTAAGAAATTTAATTTATTACAACACATGGAAAGAAAGGTTATTTTTTCTTCTAAAATTTCCATCTAAGTGACTTTTATAACAAAGTTTTCTAAAAACATTTGAATATGTTATCTCCAGCATTATTTTTGTAATATTTGATTTAACAGCATACTTTAATATAACTAAGTGATTTACTTTATTAGAAGAAATTTTTGTTTCATTATATACATATATATATATATATATATATATATATATATATATATATATATATATATATATATATATATATATATATATATATATATATATATATATATATATATATATATATATATATATATATATATATATATTCATAACATAACATAACATAACATATATTCATAACATATGATGTTGAATGTATTTTAAGGTTATAAATAAATTATGTTACATAAATCCATTTACAACGAGTTCAAAATATGTTAAAAAACGCTTATTTAAATTATAGGTTCCAAACCCTTCTTCTGTGATATATGTAAAAGTATTTTAATGACTTTTAGGATATACAAAACACAATAGTTAGAACTTTTCTTCTAGGAAACATTATGCAACTATTTATTAAAAAATATAAGAAAAGCATCAAGATGGTATGAAAGATATTTTTAAACTCAAATCTGTGTTAACCGATGCATGCGTGGAGAATAAATAGGAGGTAAATTCAAAACATGTGAAACTTTTATATTTATTTCTTCGAAGAACTATGGACCAGTAATATCAAGGAAAGCACTTTATTTATTATCGCATTCATAACTTGGTAAGAATGCAATCAGCATCTGAAATGAAAAAAAATCCTATTTTTACTATCCTTTTTACTATCCTTTTCAAATATAAACAAATGTATCAAATACGAAATATAAAAATTCATATTACTTTCATTATAATTTCTAATAATCATAAAATCCTTAATAAGAGTTACTTAAATGTACCAAATTCAATCAATATTACATTTATATACTTCTAATATAACTTCCATACATAAATTATGTGGAAAAATAGGAAATACATTTTAAATTTATTCACCGCGATTTCTATGAAAGTTTCTAACATTTATATTATAAAAATTATTTCCCTCTTTGATAGGTTTCCAAACTTAACTTTTATAAATATTGTGTTGTATCAGAATATCAGAATCTTGTGTAATTGATCATGTATATAAGATCTAAAAAATGTATTACATGTTAAATCAAATGCTATAAACACCACCATATCTAGTATATCTGTATAACCAATTATTATAAATATTTACATCTTAATTTAAAATTAATCAGAGGTAAAAAAGATAATTATTTTAAGAGCAAAATACCATAATACCATATATAAAGAGTGGAGTGAGGTATATTGCTTTTATAAAACACCCACTGTAGTGAAGCTATTGGTTGAAGAGAGGAAAGAGAGGCCATGGTTAATAATGATAAACGGGAGGTGTGTATTCATCTGCTTATTTAAATTAACCATAATGCATTGGACACTTACCATAATGCATTGGACATGTGAGAGGCACTCATTTTGTGTTGGAGTGCATTTCTAGAATTCCCACTTGACCAAATCGGTGTCACATGCTTTTCATTCTCGATTTGCATTTAGATTCACAGACGTGTTCCTGGACATCAATCAATTGTGAATTGGATAAATGTATTCAGAACAACAGGGAATATCAGTTTTTTTAAAAGAACCTGTGGGAAGCGGTACAGCATTACATAATGTCAAACGAGTTAAAACAGTAATATCGCAATATCCAAAACGCCCAGCTTAGAAACAAACAATTCCTCTTAGCATTTCAAGATGTTCTCTCTACCTGATTCTTCATAATGAACTGAATTTTCATATAAAATGCTCGTGGTCCAACAGATTTCAATACGAAATTATGTAACATGAAGAACATCTTGCAAGCATGTTTTCACAAGATGTCCTTCGTGTTATATACCCCGTGAAGCAAATGTGTTCTTTTCAAATGAGACACTTTTTTTTTTATCTCAGTGGGGGAGTAAACAAACAAAATATGTGATAATGGAGTGAAACGAACAGAAGGAAATTCACCAGAGACCCCTGCACTGAAATCACATCAACGCCATATGACAAATGGACTTCATTGGACCTTACTTTTTCAAGAAAAGCCATCGTGCAGTAACTGTTCTGTAACTGTGAATTCGAATCGTAACTTATTATACTACAAGGGTTTTCCACCAGTCTTTCGAGGCAATGCAATTACAGGATACTTGATTCCAACAAGATGATGCCATTGAACACAAAGCTGTCATCAAAATGACTTTTTTGAGTCAAACGTTTCGTGGAAGATTGACCTCTCAGATGGGTGCTCTCAATTGACCGGTACTCTAGCAGGATTTAACTTTCATGCAATTTTCACTTTGGGGTTACCTGAAGTCGAAATTATATTACAACCGTTTTAACATTCTGGAAAACCTTCAGAACAATATTGACGCTGAAATTGATAGAATATCAGAAAATATGCTTGAAAGAGTGCATGAGAATTTCAGGAAATGACTGCAGCAACTCATAGTTGTAAAGACATACATTTGCTAGATACACTGTTTAAAACCATGTAATTGGAAATTTCCATTATGTTCATTATGCGAAAAATAAAAGTATTAGTTTCTAAGAGTTAGTTATTTTATTTAATCAATAAATCAGCAAATTTCCGCACACCAGCCAGTACATACATATACCCTCTCCACCCCCCATATATATATATATATACATATATATATATATATATATATATATATACAAATATATATATATATATATATATATATACACACATATATATATATATATATATCCAACAAAGTATGAAACGTCTCACTTCTATAGAATGCCTAATCATTGTGCGTAATACCATATGTTTTTTTAGGCAATGTATGAAATATGAGAAGTATTACATACTTTGCTTAGGCATTGTGTATAATGCCTAGGTATTCCATAGAATGACAAATGATATTTAGGAAAAATATGGAAAAACGTCCTGGTGAGGTTATTATGTAAATGATGTGCATTTCTCGAAAATATAAAAATTATTCTAGAAAAATAAGGAGAGTAAAAAAAACTTATTCAAAAAGCGTAAAATATATGAAAGTTGTGCAAAACATAATTTATGCCTTTCTTATTAAGGGAAAAAATTCATATGAAAATAAAAAATTAACCTACATGTTGCAGTATGGCAGGCTTGAATGACATTTTTAATTACATTTCAGAACAGCCTTCACGCAAAGATTTCATATTTTAGCACTTTATTTTACACATACATTTAACGAATCCTTAAAATTGCTATTGATCTGAGCGGTGAAGAATTTGTGGTCAGGTATATCTTCGATTCTAAGCAAGTTTTTATGGCGTAAAGTGAATTGGGATCTCGCATATACTTGTTTTAAAATTCCTTCAGAAGTTCCAAGTCAATAGAAACCATTCTTTGTCATATCTGTTATAATTGTCAACATATTATGCGAATCACCTCACCCCTTGTTAATGCTAGGAATAGAAAATTGCACAGTAGCTCCCAGAAAAGCAGTGAAATTTTTTTCGTAATTCATCTTCATTTCTTATCTTGTATTTTGTTATTGATTTTGTAGTTTACTTTTACTTTCGATAGAATTTTCAGTTTTGAAGCAAATATTGCACAAGATATCCATTTCCTCACTTTTACTAGTATAACCACAGACGGTACATATTTTGCATGCAAATGTATCACTCGTTTTCTTTAAACACACACAACGAGTATCAAAAAATCTCTTCGGTAAGCATGGTTTCATCATGTTGGTTTAGTACAATATCAACTATAATCTTATGCATGTTTTTAAACAAGATCTTTATCTTGCATAATCAGATTAATTCCCTCTTTTGCATTGCTTAGACGCTTTCTTTTACTTTTTCTAGCTGTAATTAAACATTGCATTCAGATAAATAATATTGCCCATATAAGACAAAAATTCTATTTCAGTCATAATTTTACAAAATATTCTAACTTCACCAGGAACCTATACGAAGTATTTAAATGTAATAAAGTTTTTTTTTAATATTTTAAGCCTTTTCTTCTAAGGAAAATTAGAATTTTCAGTTTTTGAAACTAAAAGCTTTATTTTTAAATATTGCTTAAATAAAAAACTCAGATGACAAGTTAACATTATGCTGATATATTGCTTTTTGCTAAAAGAAAGAGGTGGCTATTGAAAGTTAAATTTACTAGATTATTTTTTTTAAAATTTCGTTTGGCATCTATCTTAATAAAAATTATTTAACATAAAAATAAATGTGGTTTAATAAATTTGTAACTTTATAAAATAATTAACAATCAGTTATCAAAAGCAATAAACATTTTCACCTACAAATTAACATGAAAAAGCTGTATTAACATTATTGCAGTAAAATCAGATTATCAAACTTACATCAGTAAAATAATGCTGATATTCAATGAAACGCACAAAGTATGAGTAACAATTTTTTTATAAGCATTATGTTAGTAGTTACATTAAATTGACGTAAATAAAAATGA
Organism: Latrodectus elegans; assembly: GCA_030067965.1. Lineage (NCBI taxonomy): Eukaryota > Metazoa > Arthropoda > Arachnida > Araneae > Theridiidae > Latrodectus > Latrodectus elegans. The sequence continues at coordinate 72,926,597 of CM057809.1, read as the reverse complement.
AACCATATATATAGTGATAAAAATATAAAGAATATTAAAATATTATAAATATAAAATACGAATTACGTTTCTGTTAATAGAGAGAGCAAAGTTACATCTATGTCTACGATTATTAAAAAACTCAAGGAAAAAAATTGAATTTTCAAATAAAAATATAGTCGCAAAGTTTTAAACGGTGAAGCATAAACACACACTTACCAAAAAGAATTACATCATTGAAAATCCTTTCTAGAAAGAATGATAAAACACAATCCCCATTTTCATATATTATTCTTACTTAAGTTAAGTATCTATATTATTTGTGTTTTGTGTGGAACAATAATGTGGGTAACAGATGTTACTGATAACATATCCACGTGTATTAAGAACTCAAAGGAAAGATTCGAAGAAATAACAAACAAAATTTTAAATTATAAAATTTTTCTACCTTTTTAATAAAGTAAGTAACAATGATTGATGGTTAAGAATCAATATTTTAATGGAAAATTTTGAAATAAAGAAAATGTGCTTAAAAAAGGTCTTATTTCCAACAAATACTATTAGATAAAGAAAATTTAACCATGTATGGAATGGTAAATTGCTTCATGCTTTTCAAGGAACAAAAGAAAAGTTCTTGTGCACTTGAGAAGCTCATTCTTTGGAAGCATAAATGACTTTCTTTTAGATGGTATTATTTTAGCTAACATTTCGGCAAATTTCAAAAGATCAAAGAAATATTTCCTTGAAAAATCTTGGAAATAAAATTATTCATGTAAAGTTCCATTTTGAAGAGAAAAATTGTAGAAGCTTAAAAGTTTTTCTTACATTTCCTGCTTGAATATTAGTTCAATATTTTTTTAAATGTTACTTATTAATTAAACATCGTTGAGAATAATTAGAAAAAAAGTACCTTTTGAAAATCCTGACAAGAAGAATCTAAATATAATTTCCTGGTGTTATATTCACATCTCTTTTATGTTTGTTAATAAGTAAAGAAAAGTTATTGGTGTACATTTGTGTATAAAAAAAAGAAAAGTTACTCTAGACTATTAAAAAATTACTTCTGAAAGTATAGATAAATTGTGATAAATTAACATGAGATAAAAGCCCACAAATTTTTAGTAATTTTGAATAGAGAGCGGAAAAGCTATTATTTATAGTTCTAAAACATACAAATATTTAAAAATTAGTTTGATATATTTTAATTCTTCAAATACATAATATGTATTAAAAGCTTACTTTAACATACAAAATCTGAATACAAAAATTTTTTTCCTGCACAGAAAAATTTCAAAATGTGATGGTAAGATAATAGGATTGGCCCTGAATGAAATGTTTTACACAGATTTTAATATATTAATATTATGTATTAGATTTTTAAAGTAATATTTCCGTTTTGGGATCTATAGAGAAATAGGTAAAATAATTGGAGTTGTGAATTAAAACTGATCAAAGGAGGTGTATGATATAAATTATAGAGATTGATATATATTACATTCTATTTTACATTGATAAGGTACTTATTTTTAATAAATAAGATTGTTTTTTTTTAATAATTCATTATTTCTTTCCCTCCAAAATTTAAGTTATCTATATTTATTTAATTTTAAAACAATTTAAAATATTTTGGGTATAGAATTTAAATATTTAAAATTATCTAGCATATGTGATATTCTGTGGAAAATATATTCATAAGGAACTTTTTTATGAATTAATAAAATGCCCCTCACAATCTTTAGATGTGAATTCCCTTCCTCAAACTCTTAATCCGTCATATTTTAGTGTGAAACAGTTATATTTAAAAACGAAGCATAGGATAAGAAAAATTAGTATTAAAATTTAAGCGCTGATATTCATTTAGACCTTTTATAATTCACTTTTAATTTTACGAATAAAAAACTCTCATACTCAGTTAAAACAATAATTTCATATTTTTGCAAATTGTGGTATGCAAGTTGCTATTTTGTAAATATACAAGGCGTAAATAATAACCACAGAGCTTCTTAATAGATTCGATTAATAACAGAAACTATTTTCCTATTCAAAATATAACTTTATTTTAAAAATGATATATAACACAGTATCTCGGATTAAAATATTGATTAGAATGCTACCATTATTTTCTAATATAAATCTTTTTTTTTAATTTATTTTTTCTGTTAAAACATAGTTTATAATAAAAATCAAAAAAGTATTTAAAATTTAATTTCGAAATATTCTAAACTGAGATATTGTAATACCAGCTCTATATCTCTGTTATTATTTTTCTAAATATAAATAAATTCTAAAATAAATAATATGTAAAAAAATAATCCTTTTGACTCAACTGATGTGATTAAAGAAAATTTTTTTATAAGTGTTTCTCGTGGTGTGACATAGATAAATAATACTCAAAACAAGTGCAAATAAAATTTAAGTTAAACCCTAAAATTATTTCTCGCTTTGGAATACTGTTTACGAAATCATATTTGCTAAATTCAATCTCAGTCGCAGTTGAACAAAGAGAATCATGTGTGAGTTTGACTTCTGCTTTTGAATTCACGCCGAGTGAAGTGAGTGCTTGGGATTATTCAAGATTTCATCAACACTTTCACACAAGAATTTGCCTTACTATCTATGAAAAGTTTTTCCGAAAGTCATCGTTTTCTCTCACAGAGAATGTTCATGAAATTCTTTCCACAGGTTTTAGCTATTAGGCTGCGCCATATCAAAAGAAACCATATGTATACTATATATACATATATATATATATATATATATATATATATATATATATATATATAAATATATATATATATATATAATAGACGTTGCATAATATAATATATATAATCGACATTGTAATTCATTTAAACAGGATTATAGTATGGAAGAGAGCAAAAGTAGAACTATAATTTGTACATAAAAAATATATGTGTATTTCTCAGTTAGGCAGAATATGCAAATTATTTTTTAAATTATAGCTTAAAAGTTTGGACTTTAATGTCATTTTTGTACACAAAGATTGAGTATATCAAAACCTGCAGTTTAAATAATTTAAAAGAACAAATAACATAACATAAATATTAAAAATTTATCAGTATTTGCTTTTTACGAACGGGGGATTACTTTATTAGTCTGCTTTACTTGACATCAAAATCCTAAGAATATAAGAAATTTCATTTTTGAAAAAATAAATGCCATAAGATTTTCATTTTCACCTCTTCAAAATGTGAGGAATATTTTCCATAATTCTCCAGACTGATCAAAATTTTTAAATTAAAATGAATTCAAAAATGTCGCCAAAGAAAATTTCATTAATTAATTCAATTATTTCAAGACTTCTGTGAGAAATGTAAAAATTCTCACTCTGGAACTGTGCAGAGATTAATTAGTTATTGCCATTTTAAACTGTTTTCTTGTCTTTTATTGAATTAGAAGGAATTGTTATTGAAAGGAAAATAAAATGAAAATCAGTCAAATTTTAAATTAATATTACAATGCTAAATTTTACAGACACTCAAGAAATAAGAGAAGCGATGAGTTATTATATAAATAAATTGATATAATTAATAATTTAATTTTGAATCCTTATCTTTCATAAGAATCATGGCTTTCTTATAGACATAAAAATTCATTACATAAAGATATATATTAATTATCTTTTCTTAACAAGCGGTACATATTTGAATAATTTCCTTTTATTGTTGTCATATTTTGTCAAAAATTTAATAAAGAGTTTGACGAATACGTTTCAGCTTTATTAAAATGCAGTTAAATTCCAATTTAGTGTTAATATTTTGTAGTCTTTTTTAATATCATATTTGTTTGATGTATAACTTGGTTTAGTGTTTCTGTTTTAAGCATTTTAAAACAGATAAGAAAGAGTTAAAATAAAAAAATGTGCATGAATACATTTTAAATCATAAATATTTTCTTTTCTATTTTAAAATGTTTGAATTTTTAAGCATTTTAAATTCTATAAGAAAGAAAGAAATATTAATAATTTCATTAAAAAGATTAAAAAATTAAGCATGTATAGTAAAGACACTAAATTAAGCTAAACTAATGACCTAATTTTTTTTCAATCTGGCATTCATATCAACAGTTCATGGGTTTACATTCGCTTCAGGTATGGTCATTCGTAATACGCATTAAATTCTATGTCCGGGGCTAAATACCTTGTGTTCAAAAAATTAAATACAATTTAAATAAACAAGTACAGAATATCACAAAAAAGGTGGTAAGAAAGTCCTTTTCTTAAAAGAAATAACTACAACAAACTAAAAGAACAATTAAAACATTAAACCTGCCTTTAAAACCTTATTTTTCAAAATCGAAAATAAAAAAATATATATTAGAAATTCTAATTGAAGCTTAAATGTAAATAGATCAACTCTGTCTGAATATCACATCCAACTTTCTTCTTGCAGTTTATCAGGCAAAATAGCTACAGCATCTTAGAATCAAGATGCTTTTACTTACATAACTACCGGCTATTTAGGATATTTCATCTAGCAGTCCTACAAAAGGTGGAAGTAATGATTTTTTTTTTGGGGGGGGTCAGCAAAAAAGAGTGGAAAGTAATGAAACCCAGTGGATGTGCCACCATGGCCACGAAAGTGGGTGGGTCCATGCAATTTAAAAGCATGTACCTAGCAGAAGACCACAGATAGCTTATCACTATCAGAGATATTGTTTCCCATTGAACACATTACGACCACTATATAACTAACGTATCCAGACGCCATTAGCGAACGCAACGGATTTTCGAGTGAATCTGGATTTGAACTCGCTATCTTCTTATAACGATTCCGATAGCTTCAGAGAAAGAGCACCATATCCAACTAGGCCACTGCGACCTTTATTGACAATTTTTACACAGATTTTCTTTTCTCTTCCCACTTACACTTCCTATTCAATATCCAAGCCACAGGACATTTTTGTTTATAATCGTACGCAAACTGAATGCCATTGGAAGCGAAGAACATCTAAATATGTAAACATGAACGCTATAGCACTTTTACAGGAAATTAGGATAAATTCAGTCACATGAAAAATCAGAATAACATAAATCCGCAAATAAGTTTAACAATATATATATATATATATATATATATATATATATATATATATATATATATATATATATATATATATATATATATATATATATATATATATATATATATATATATATATATATATATATATTCAGGTATGTTTAAGCATTTTATTAATTTTTATACTTTTGCGCAAGATCAAACTTGTCTTCCATTAATATAAAAACCGTAATTTTTATATGGTTTCATGGCGCTGCCTCTTTAAATATAAAATGTAATTTCTATCTGTCTGATAATAATTATTTTAATAAACGGTTTATAATGTTGAATTACAATATTTTTTCTTATTATTTTTTTAATGTTTGGAATTCTTAATTATTCTAATTTATTAATCATTAAAAATTAACTTTCCTAAAAATAATAAGAGAGATTAATAAACATTATCTAGTTCTATAAATTATTCTTAAAATTTGTGACTTTTAATTTTGTGTACATTTTTTTTTCATTATGAAGGAGATCAAATACTGAATGGAAAATCAAAAAATGCATTTTCATGACATTTATGTGGAAAAAAGCATAATTTATGGATTTGCAAATTAACACTGAGATATACCATTTATAAGTCAGAGTTTTGAGATATGATATATAAAATCATATATTCACAATTTCAAACATATTTATATCATTAGCTTTAGTTAACTCTGTGATGAAATATAAAAAGGCTAGATACGTGGTGAAAAGGTTTGACATGTTTTTATTCTCTATTTTAAGATATCAAACTTTTGCTAAATGATCTCTAAAATTAAATAGACGTTTTGTCAAAAAATAAGTTATTTATAGATAAAAAATAAATTTTAACTGGTTTTTTTTTTCTATTTTTGAAGAACAATTTCATTCAGATCCACCCAAAAATTTGATAATCTTTATGAAACTATAACTTTTATAAATATTTTTATGAAATACAGAAAATACAGCGTTTTACAGCATTCCTCTAATAAATTTTTACTATAGTAAAACTCAAAAATACAACATTACAAACAGAAAAGTAGTTATTGTGTTTTGAAAAATAAGTCAACTATATTTTAAAATGTCAGAAACATATTGAACCACCCACATATTATCATTATTGATTGATATTTCAATCTTATATTTGATAAGAGTTCAACACTTAAATTACTGTAAAAATAACATGCGAGATCTCGACGGCCACCTATCACTAGCAGCGGAGAAGACAGGCATATTATCCGCATGGCCGTAATGGATCGTGCAACCACGTCCACGTGAGTCAAGAAACGGGGTCGTTTGGAAGACAACAAGTGTCTGCACGAACAGTTCGACGACGTTTGCCGCAGCATGGACTCTCAGCTCGGAGACCATGGCTGCGGCTTCCCTTGACGCTGCGTCATAGACAAGAGCGCCTTCAATGGTGTGATCAACGAAGAACCTGGGCAAACGAATGCCGAGACGTCATCTTTTCAGATGAATCTAGGTTCTGTGTACAGCATCATGATGGTCGCATCCGTGTTTGGCGGCATCGTGGTGAACGCACACTGGCAGTGTGCATTCGTCATCGTCATAATGGCCCATCACCTGGACGTGATGGTATGGAGGGCCATTGTATACACGTCTCGTTCACCTCTTGTTCGCATTGACGGTGCTTTGAACAGTGCGCGTTACATTTCTGGTGTGTTACGACACGTGGCTATACTCTTTATTCGATCCCTGCGAAACCCTACGTTTCAGCAGGATAATGCCCGACCGCATGTTGCCGGTATTGTACGGACCTTCCTTGATACGGAACATGTTCGGCTGTAGCCCTGGCCAGCACGTTCTCCAGATCTTTCACCAGTAGAAAACGTCTGATCAATGGTTGCCGAGTGACTAGCTCGTCACCAAACGCCAGTCACTACGGTTGAGGAACTGTGGCATCGTGTTGAAGCTGCATGGGCATCTGTACCTGTACATGCAATCCAATCTCTGTTTGACTCAATGCCCAGGCGTATAATTGCTGTTATTACTGTCAGAGATGGTTGTTCTGGGTACTGATTTCTCAGGATCTATCCAGCCAAATTTTTGAAAATTTAATCACTTGTTATTTCTAGTATAATATATTTGTCCAATAAATATCATTTTGTTATCTGCATTTCTTCCTGATGTAGCAATTTTAATGGCCAGTAGTGTATTTTTAGCTGATTTCCTTATCACGTATCAAAATCTGAAACGTTAGTTACCAATCTTTAAAGAATGTAAATACTAGATTTAACTTATGGAGTTTTCTATTTTTGATTAAAAAATATGAATTTTTACAGTGTAAAATTATTTCAATTATTTTTCTAGTGATACATATAGATGATACTCATTGCTATGTTTTAAATTCATATTTAGGATCTGTTTGGTATTGAATAAGAGAATAACTGCACGTGTCAAGTTGTTGATAATATTAATGACTGTATCCAATTTCCAAACTTGAAATTAGAAAGGTGCTTAAAATACTGCGAGAACTGCAAATTATACAGGATTTTTATTTTTAACTGATTTTATTGCTATTACTAATTCCGAAACTAAGAAACATTTATTGAGCTTAGTTCTCGGTCTGTAAAATAGCTTTTCTAATCTAGAGCTTAATAAATTGTAACGCTGAGGCTCTAAGGTTCTCATGACTTTTGATTACTGTTAAACTTGACATAATTTGATTGATTTTGATTAGTGAAAAATGTAGCTGAATATAATAATCAACAGTCAAACTTAAGGGAGATCATTATAAAGTGAACCACCACTAAGATACTCGATCATACTAGGTGTTACATTTTGTATCCATATTCACATACTATACTATCTTTTCATTTCAATTGAAGGAGAAATTAACTTTATTTCCCTTTTTCATTGACACACCTACATCGTATAGAAAACTTTGCTCTGGCTTTAAACACAATAAATGTAGCATATTAAAAATAAAGATATAAATCATACACAAATATTTTCATTCGATAAATCACTCAATGTAATCTGTCATCCCACATAAATGTCTTTGCTATTTAAACGTAATGCATAGGTTAGAAAAATATTTTTATCATACTAAACAAATTATGTTTTATGAAGTCAAAAAACAATGTCTCGCATTACCATAAAAATGAGCTTGCATCAACAAATCATTTTTGGTAAGTAATTGTTTTTTCCGAAAATAATGGAAAGAAATTCGGTGAAAAAAGGATTCAGATTTAACGTGCCATTGGAATTTGATCTGCAAATATTCATAGAAACATTATGAAAGAAATCAGTTTGTGTTTTACCAGATTCTATTTATAAGCCATTGTAGCTCAAGAGTGCATTCATTTCTCAAAATGTCTTTTTTCAAAATTGTTTACTTGAATATAAATCCAACAGACTGAAATAATAAATATTTCTTTTTTTTTGCAAGCAATAAATGACTGTTTTGAAAAACATAGCATTTCAGAACTCTTTTATCTTGATAAAGACAATAAAATTAAGAAACGTGTCATAGATAGAGAGGGACTTGTCATCGGTGATATCAAATTTTATGGTGACAAAGTGAAGACATGGCATGGCTGATAAAAGTTTTATTATTACTTCTAGAAATTAAGTAATTCACTCATTGATGTAATGAAGATCACAAAATTGATAAGAAAAATGTATGTTACTTATTTGTGAAACATATTCACTCAAGAGATGAAGTAAAGAAGATACCATTTTTAAAAAATGGCAGCCCTATTTCAAAGCTATATAACGTTGGCATTCTTGTACATTTTAGTGAGAACTAGTTTTTCATTAATAGCTTATCTGTAGCCCTAGTGCATAAAAATAATCAAATTTATCAGTAAAGAGCAATTACCTTCACTTAAAACATTATTTAGTCATTGCAATTCAACTCCATTAATGATTTGAAGTATGTTACATTTAAGAGATTATTTAACATCTATAAAACATTATTTAAAATTTGAAGATTCATACAACTAATTGGAAAGTTTGATTATTTGTGCATGCGTTTATTGAAAGTGTGAAGAATAATAAATTATTTTGTAAGAAAACATTGTGTAACTTAATTTAAATAAAACATGATTTTTCAATGTTCCAAAAAATATGAGAACTTGAAAAGTATAAATGAATATTTTTAAGTGATTTTTAAAATTTTATATTTAAATTCAAAGTGTAACTTACATTACTTTTAGCCATTTATGAAATAAAAATGCAATAATAGGAAGTTAATCATTTTGAAATCTTTAAAATCCATACACCTAGGAATTTTAGTTAATAAATCGCATCATATTTGTGAAACACATGAAATAGCTGAATTAATTTGATCATTATCTTATTTATTGTTACAAGAATCAACAATTAAGATTCTAAATTCTATTCCATACTTTTAAGTAATAGATAAGAAATTATTTTGGAGAGATCTTAGACGCTTCCAATTGCACAATTTTATAAGTTCAAATATTTAAATTAATAACAAATAAATAACATAAATTTTTTATCACATCAACACTAAAGATATTTCTCACCATTTTTTCTGAAATACACAACTGATCACAAAAAATTAAATTCAAAAAATGACCACTTTTTTCATAAAATTTCCATGATGCATTGATCATTATATGATAGGTGCAAATGATAAAATTTTAAATGTATTCATTCAAAGTAGGAGTTACTATCTATGTAATTTAACTTTTCTATCGTTTCAGATGGATTTAGAACAATTTTTGCTAGAAGGAAGGAACTGAGCACATCTTATATAGTTTCATATAGAGTTGATGGAAAGTCGTAACCTCGAAATAGGGTCAATCATTTTAAGTTAGAAACAAGGAAAACGCGAATCCTCAGAATTGGCTTTCCACCTCCCAGACTTTCAATTGAAAACGATTGCAGACATGAGCTATTTTACGCACTACAGTCACTTTTAATGAACATGATGATCTTCGGATGAATCGGGTATAGAGTATGCCGCCTTCGAGCAACCATGTTTTTCTCAATGGGGCCGCTTGCTGTTGTTCGCAAGTCAAAAAGGAACTGAAAAATAAAGCTCGCTGTGGCCTTATGATAGGCATGCTCTTTTTGTAATGAGACATTATATTCAACCACAGCAACAGTTGAACTATGGGAGATAGTTGCTGAGTCTTTGTTTTGCATAAAAAACACTGCCAATGTGAGTGCTTTTGTGTTTTTTGAGTTTTTCCATTTAAATAAGTAAATACGGCCAACTATTCTATGGAAAATTATCCTGTAATTGAAGATGCAGAGATTTTTTAAATGTCTTACAACAATTTTTATCCTGTAGGCTATTTGCTTAATTGGATTTTAATGTCAAAAGGGTAAAAAATACTTTTTTGATATTTTTAACTGCGTGGAGTTTTATGTGGTCAATAATAGCTTCATTTACTGAAGACATTATGCTGAAAATAAAAGTTCTAACGGTCAACGATGATCAAGGACAAACCACATTCTCTTAATCTGTCACTAGATGATAATATCTACCAATGATTAGCCAAGTAATATAGTAATAGCCAAAATAGAGCACTAACTCTCGCCAGTCAATATGCCATGATTTGAAGCTTCATAAAATGATATACTCGTACAAATTTCTGTTCAATTATGTACCTAGACGGATAAATAATGCTATTGACGTCAGCTGATGCTGTTGTGCCAGTATGCATCTCCGTACCTAACCCTGAATTGGGCTCTAACAGCCAGTGGAAACAGCTGCGTGGGAAACTTCACAATTTAGAACCAGATACCAACCACCCCAATACTTGACCTACCACTCTCAGAAGTATCATTTCCCTTGGACATTGCAACTATGAACTATTTAATTTGCCCCAGACGCTTTTACTGAACATGGCAGATCTTTAGTTCTATCGGGATTCGCAATTACTACCTTCCGATAATGCAAGATGGGGCGATGGCCCCCTTAACACGTGAGGCATCGCCCCATCTTGCGGCCAGTTATTTGCGTTTGATGCTGATGTTTGGGTTTAAATTTGAAGCCATATTTATTTTTCAAAATTTTGGAAATTTTAATTTATTTTTCCTACTATAATATTTTGATACAAAAAACATCATTCTGCTGCTTTGACTTCCAAGTCAAGAATTTTTATAATCGGCAATGAATTTTAAATTAATTTGTTGATTTTATACAAATATAAATAAAAAATAAACTGTACAAAAAGCAAGTAATTTGAAGCTTCTTAGAACTATATGTTAAGAAGCTGTGATATGTTAAATTTTAAAAACCATGCGTTCAGAAGGCTATGCATTCTTAATGTAAAAAACATATATTAAATTTAACATTCCTTTACACACACAAGTGTATGATGAAAGCATTTATTAGCATTCGATTTATTTTTTAAATTTTATATTCCTGATATTGCTTTAATGATTAAAAAGTTGTAGATAAAAAGTCAAAAGTTGGTGAAATTAAATATATATAGTTTTTAATTATAAAGATTGATTTCCAGTTATTAAAACTTGAATTGCATCTCTCACTCGGAAATGTACCCAAAACAAAAAAGTAATTTATTGAAGTTTGGATAAGACAAACCATCTTGAAATGCTTTACTTTGACACTTTTCTTTCCGAAACTCTTAGATATTTTACAAGGGAAGAAGCAGATGACGAATGTCTTGATTAATGGCACTTATAATGAAAAAATAACTTAAACTATTGTAAGTAACCACAAAAAACTATTTAGTTTCTATTTGTAAGTATGCCAGAACAAGATTTTCATTCACCTTTTACAAAATGCGTCAATATGAAGTGGTTGTTAATTATTTTTTTCTAGACATTAGATTTGAATAAATATGTCTTTTAGACTTAAAATTACCAAATGTTTCTGGACATAAAACTTATTTCCAAACATTTTTACAATAGAAATTCTCAAAAAAATTATTTGTTATAATTCATGTAAGTTTTATTAGTATAAAAGGTTTGTTAGAAATTTATAAATAATAACTTAAATATTTATAAATATAAATATATAAATTACATTATTTATAGTTACATAAAAATAAAAAAATTTTGAATGAAATAATTATTCAAATTGTTCATAACTGAATAAAATATCAACTTTTTTTATGGAAAATTAATTCATAGTTCTTAAATAGAAATTTATGTTTGAATATAATATATTTCAAGGAGAAAATGTAGGGGAAACTTGACCTTTTACTCTTGAAAGAAAAATTTACGCAACAAAAATTCTCATAAAAATGCATTCAATTGTGTCAAGAATTTCAAATCAACAGAGTAAAAGTAGAATGTCTGAATGCGAAAGTTTATTAGTTCAAAAATGTATTATTTTTACGCTACACAATGCACTGATTACAAACATTCAAGAAACGTTTTTTTCAAAATGATTCCTTTACATGAAAGATTTCTTTCTTTATTATAAAAAGCATAGCTATTTCGGACCCTTTTCTTTAAAATTGACAAGTATTCCCATCCTTTAAATTAAATCAAAAAATAATTTTACTTTCAATTTCATAATAACTGATAAAACAATTTACGAAAAGACATAAAATGTTAGTTAAAAAAACTATTTCTCATCCTCCGAGTCATTCGAGAGATCGAGAGAAATCAGTCCGAGAATTTCATAACAAAGCTTTTCCCAAAAACTGAAAACAATTAATATTTGAAAAGCACTCAAATGCTTGAATAATTGAAGGAGAAGAAAATAAATCTGAATTTCCATCAATGGGATTTTGGAGATTAGAAGTATTGGGATGAATATCTACATTGTTTTCCGTTTCAAATTAAATCATATTATATTAAAAGATTTATTATTTTCATGAAAAAATATAGTTATAACAAAAGTTAGATAGTTTGAAATTTTTGAAAGTAAAATTATATTCAGTACTGGAGTAATATGAGAAGAATATTATAAATTGAAATATGGTTTTCAAAAATTTCATTTTCTAAACAAATGTATTTAAAGCGAATGAAAATGTAAATTTAGGAAAAAAATTAAATTAAATTTTTAAAGAAGAATTCGTGAAACATTTTGTACTTTTTCAGTAAGTAGTTTGAATTCTTAAATTTAGCGAATTTAATGTATATAAATGTAATTTGCTTTTAAGTAAACCACAGTATTACTAAATCTAAATATTTTTAAGCTGAATTAGTAAAATTAATTAAATGAATTAAAAATATGAGTTTTTAAAAAAGTTAACAGCTGCTTACATTATTGTTAGAATTGTTAAAATAGCGTTATTGTTATAATTGCATAACAATACATATTTTCATATCATAATTTTTGCATAACATTTTATTTTGTTAATCTAGAAATACACGAGAAAGAACACTATTAATAATCATTTTGTTTTTGTAAGATTAAAAAATAAAATGTAGCTAAATTGATAGGGATCAATACATTTAATTAAATTACATGTGATTTTAAGGTTAAAATGCACTATAAAAATGACTACACATTTCAAAGGAATTTCGGTACAAAAAGAAAATTTCTCTTAGTCTTAATTTAACTTTATTAGCTGATTTTAACTCATTTTAGTTAACTATTTTGAAAAGAGAATCTAAAATTATTATGCAGTCTTATTCTACTTAAAATAAAAATGTTTTAAAATTTTAATTTCTTATCCATTTTTTAGAGATTTATGAGTTAAAATTAACTAATTACATTAATTTGAGACATGAAAATATAAGTTTTCATTTTTATAAATATTCCTGATTAAATGATAATCCTTTGATACAGATGACACTTAATATATAACACTCCAGTCCATACAAAAAATACTTTAACTACAAAACATTAAGTCATCATGCATAACAAAAATAAAAATTTGAAAAAAAATGTTTACTGTTTAATTAAATAGAAAATATGAGCAATATAATACATTAGCACTTATTAGCAATTATTATATTATAAATAGATAATAAATTATAAAAATAAAGAAAGAGAAAAAATAAATAATTTATGATAAATTATAAGTAAAAAATTTGTGTGTGAGCATATATCGTAAAATACACATGTTGGTATATTTGTAACTATATTCACATGCGTCGACATTGCTTTTAACAGAATGTCAAATTAACCTTCAATATATAGTCAGCGTAATTCAATTAATCTATAAATTATTTTTATCGATTGGTTTAACTATATTGACTATATATAGAAGATTAATTTCTAATAACTATATCACAAAGACTTTACATATATACATAAAAAGACTTGAAATTTGTCTGTGAATTAGCCATTGTGATAGCTATAATTGATTAAATATTCAGCTGCATAAGGAAATTTCATGCACGTGAAGACTACATTGAAATACGAGGAAACTTATTAATGATACAAAGAAACTAATTAAAGGCTGATTTCAGTCATTGTAATTGAAAGAATTGATCAGTAACGCAATGACGTAAGCAAATGTTGCAGAAAAAAGGGCAAACACATTACTAAGGAGGTTCACTGCGGCCTATTTGAACATGGCGTCACCAAAGTTCTTCGCAGCATTAAGTCCCAGTTCTGATTCCTGCTACCGTTGAATGGCTGGAGGTGAGTGTTTCTCTCTCCTACTTTGTAGATGTATGTCTGTCCTATTTTGTGCTTGAGAAGTTTCCGGATTTCCTCACTTACGACGCATAAATGTGGCATATTATGTATAAAACGTCCTCCATGGAAGGCAGTTTATGCAGTAGATGTTAAAATGTTTTGCAATGGCATTTAGTCGTTTGGCTGTCCATTCCGTGATCTCAAACACCTTCCAAAGAGGAATAAGGGTAGAACTCAAATATTTCTGGAGCTCTGTTATCTTGTTGCATGATTTCCTTCACAGTTACTTGCACAATAATATAATGGATGAACAAAGTTCCCATTCATTGATATGCTCTTTTTGAATAAACTTAAGGGACATCAACATAAATTAAGAGATACCTAATAGATCAAGCATCCGTTTGAATACAGTTAGTATAGCACTACAGACATTGACATATAAATTCCTGTTTTAAAGTTCAGTTTTCCTAATACTGATTTTAAAGAGTTCTTGTGTCATCCATACTTATGATATTGTATATGAGACTGCTTTGATGCACAGAAAAAATCAATTAATTGAGAGCATGTATATTTTTCTACAAATCAAATTTCAATTTATGGACCCATGAAAATCGAGTTTATTAACGTCATTCTCATGACAGTTTCAAAGGAATGTAGAAATGTCATTGTGAAAGAAGCTTCGACCAACAACTTAGTCTTCATGATTCATCAATTTGACGCTGCACGTGTGTACTATCAGTGCTATAATTTAGGACACAGTAATATTTTATTTAGCTCACGTATTCCATGAATTTGTGACAATTCGAATCATTAGTAATACATTCTTGATGCCTTAGTTCCTGAATTTTTGTGATTGTTTCAAAGTCATTCGAGAATTGAATTCCAGTAAAACTATGCAATTTCTTATATGCTACGAATTTTTCAAATTTGCATGCTTGATCATATAGAGTAAATTCAATATTTGTCTGCGCAGTCACCTGATTAATCCCCTGTCGAAGACGAGTGAGATAGAAATATTAGAAATCTTCCTTACATGACACCAGATACTAATGGGGTTTCAAAATTAATCCCCAATCCCCAGTCTCCAATCCAAAATCTGTGATAATTCTGGGGCATCAGTATATGAGATAAAGCATAACAGCAAGTAGTTCATGTGGTAAATAGTGGTCAGTTCATCGTTCCTTAAATTTAGTATTTTGAAAAATATGTTAGATTTATCAAATAATGTGGTATATTTATGTTAATGTATTAATTTCAATTTAGATCACACACATTATTGCCAAAAAATATCAGTGTTATATCCCTTTTTTTTGTTATTACATTTTTTATGAATTACATAGAATAATAATTAAAAGATTTGATGTGTTCTTTATAAGCTATTTTCAGTATTAATTTTTTTTTTTAAAGTTAAAATAGAATTGATACTTTTGTTAATTCTCTGTAGTATTTTCCAAGCGTTAACGTTCTAAAAGACGCGTAAAGCATTTTTTTTTATTTTTAAAAATTCAAATATTGTGTTGTATATTTATTCCCATTCATTCGTTAATTTAAAATTAAATGCATAGAAATAAACTGATTTAAAGAAAATATTGTAACTGAACGAAAAAATTTTTAAGAATAAATTAGAATATTGTTTCATGTTACATTATAATTAAAATGCTTTTCCGTGTACGCTTTGAAATATTTAACTATTATAATGAAGAAGACATTTTATATTTTTTGTAAATTTCAGCAAATTTTACCAGATTAAATATCATTACTTGTAAAAAAAAAAGGAGAGAATGGACTATAAAAAATAAGAATTTTTTTGGAGAGCTTTTTAACATTTCAATGATGAAAATTGATCGAATTTTTTAAAAACAAAAATTAGAAAAAACATTGAAATGTTGAGATACTTATGATTAAGGGCCTCGCGAAAAATTAATTTTAAGATTGTTGACAAAGCCACTATTAATATAAAGGAAGAAATCTGTTAGAAAATTTTTCATTTTATGATATCTGATTTTTAGCAATTTCTGATTTAAGAATATTTTGTGACAATAAAAGTATATTTAAAATATTTCACATCCTGCATCCACTTTTGAACCTTAAACTACCTTAATTGAAAAATTTGAAAGAAATATTTTTTTCAAATTGAATGAAAATCGCCAATTTTAATTCATCAGATTTTTACCATGAGAAACAAGATATTTTTTTGTCAAAAATAAAAATTTATATTATAATTAATGTTTTTTAATTGAGTAAAAAATAAAATAACTCATATAATCTTTTACCTTATTAATACTATTCAAAACCTTACATGACTTCTGCTTTACACTATTCATTAACGCTGCCTGAAAAACCATTTGAGTTTTAAACAACACACAAGAAATTTCGGTGTTTTCGTAATATTTTGAGAGCATGGATTGTTCTCAAGATTACAAAAAATAAAACATAAGAAACGTTCTTTAGCCAAATAATTCACGATTCTACTTGTTAAAATTCAATTATGGGTTTTCAGTGTTACACACAATCAACTTGTTATGAATCTTAGGTGTCAGCATGGCACTGTGACAGCTGATGATGACTCTGTAATTCAATTTTACAATACACGGATTGGGAATTCTGATCAAATCGAATCAATATCTGACAAGAAAGAACTATTCTGTGTTAATTCTAGTTATTTTGATTGTAATAATGAAATCGAATTCATTGCTAAGAGGTTCATTATTTTTAAATAAAAAAACAAATATTGTTTGACATACACATACATACGCAATAAAAATTTCGGCATAAAAATATTGTCCTTGGGCTATATTTAAAATTAATCAGATTTATAGAAAAACATATTACATTAACTCAAACAACCCATTTAAATTTTAAACATATATTTGAATAGTTTTTTATTTCTGAATGCCTAAATTTAGTTACCTTCTTTGTTTAATCAAGTATGGAATAAGTTGAATTTCATAATTAGAGATTAGTAGTGGCCAATCCCATTAAAATATAAAATAGTGAATAAAAATTGCATTTTTTGCATACAATTATTAAAGTAAAATATCCCAATTTATATATTAGTTGTGATAAAATTTAAAACATTATTACCCCATAAATTTTAACCATGTAGTTGTACTATTTTTCATCAAGAAAATGATGGGAAACATTTTACTTCTTGAGTGTTTTTTCCGAAAAGGAATTTCCAATAGGAAATCGCATTTCATATATTTTCTAGAAAAATATCTTCAGTTACGTGGACTTCGAAGAATTTCTATTTAAAGTAAAGCGCTCTATAGAAATAAAGTGATTTTTTTCTATAAGAAAAGTTAGTTCCTGAGCACAAGAGTTTATCTATTTCTCCTTCTGGACTTCTAAGCAATTTAAATTTTTTCACTAGTACATTTCGCAGCTTACACTAATTTTTCATGGCACACATATTTATGAAATCAAAAAAAAAGGAAAAGAAAAAGAAATCCAGAAATTTTATAAGAAATAATAGATCGTTCTAAACTATTAAGAAGAAGTTTATTATTTCGGTTTTGTTAAGGAAAACTCTTAAGATAAATGATAAAAAAATAATTAAAAATTACAATATATATAACATGATAGGATAGATTATAAAATCTTCGATTCAATTTAAGAAACATGGCCAATGAAATTTTAATTTTAAGTATCCACTATAAATAATATCCTATTATTTAAGTACCCACTTAAAGAACAGTACATTTTATGAATAAACAAGTTTAAAAAGATCAATTTACTATTTAAAAATTACTGAGAAAAATAGAAATTTTTAAACAGTAAGCATTAGAATATTAAAATTTTTCTTAATTCATTTTGTCGAATTAATATTATATAAAACATGAATTAAGTATTCGATGTAAAATTGACATTGTATTTTAAATGCCAGTTAAATTTGAATATCTTATAAAAAAGAGTAAATCATTGTGTATTCGTAAGAAATGAAAGCGAAGTTTGTTAACATAAAAAAACTGGTTAAATAATTTTAATTAATAATTTAATTGTTAAAGAATTGTTTAAAATGCAATCAACTGAAAAACTACGTATGTGAAAACATCCCAGTGTTTCTCCTTTATAGTTTAGAGAAAATAGCTCACTTTGGTATTTTAAACAATTGAATAGACAAGATATTTCAATTCATTCCTGTAACAAATTACATAAATTATGATGTGATAGTGAATACTAATTTCTTGAAATTCATCTTAAAAACTTAAAGAAAGCATGAGATACTGTCCAGGCAACAATATTTCCTCTATAAGTTTGGTTAAGATAAACGGCTCATTTTTTCAGAACTCATGAATTACCAATAGTTCTGCACAAAACTCGACGCAACATAAATATTTTTGGAAGGTTGTTCTCAAATCTTATAGTTTTGTTTAAATGATGAGGCTCACAAAGTCCACCGGTATCTATTATAAAAATATTGATAATTAAGACTAATGTTTGGTATGTATTGCAGATTTTTTAGATCTCAATGAGGCCTATATGTATATGTGTTTGTATGTGTGTGTGGGGGGGGGTATGTGCATTATAAATCCCACTCATCATTGCATTCAGCTTTCAAATCAACAATCAATAAAACTATTATAGGCTTATTTACAATATGAATGCAAATTTCGATGCCGACATAAGCAACACTTTTATATTAATATCCTTTCCGTTTTACAGACTTACGATGAAAAGTATGCACAATAGATATTCACAAGAGAATAAATTTGATTCCGAAATCAAATTACAAATACAACCTATATAACTTAGATTGCTTTCTATTCTCTGCACAACCATATACTGAATATCCTCAGAAAGACCTTTAATAAATCATCAGGTGTATATTTTTGCACTAACAGTTACAGAACGAGCCACTACTGCATTAAATTATTTTAGTTAATCCAAGTCAATGGAACTTTTCAATATATTATGGGAATATTGAGTTTTTAAAAAATAAAATTAATTGTTTTGAAAATTTGGAAAAATGTGAAATTAATAATTACCCTATTTCTTCTGACTTGAAATGTCTGAAAATCCACAAATGTATTTGATGTAATCTCATGAATTACAATTTCTATTTATTTCCTTATTAATGTTAAAGTATCAAATAAATCCTATGATGTACTCAGGTATAAATTCTAAATGATACGTAAACTATAAATGTAAACTATAAATGATGTGCCCAATTTTAGTTTAGTATAACTACGTTTGTATATATTTAACTAATTGCATTCAAATTATCTTTAACTTAATAATTAATATTTTAGTTTTTTAAACTGTATTACATAATTAATATTGAAACAAAATTAAATATAATCCGGAAGCAATATCAATACTTATAAGAAACCTAACAATAATATAATTTGAATTTTAAGTTTTTAAATGTGAGGATGAACTCAAAAAAAGAAATTCTGCAAATTAAATATAAAATTATATTATTAATAACTTCATTTATTGTTTACAAAATTATTTTCATGTTCAATAAGTTTGTTCAATTATGTTCAATAAGTTTCGAAAGTTAATAGATTTGTAATCACTTCTTATTTGTGTCTTAATGAATAATTTTCCTCAACTTATATTTTATAATTGCTTAGTTATAATAATTAAGTAATAAATTTCTGATATGAAAATGGAACATAGCAAAAATAATTTCTCTCTTTTATATGGATTATAGAAACAAAATTTAAAAAAATTCATTTTACCCAATCTATATTTCAGTTACAATTAGTTAAAAAAAAAAAAAATCACTTATAGCAGGGTTATGTATGCATTATCAAAAACTTTTGCATAATAAGCTTCAATTCTTATGCATAAACAGTATATTCTGCCATTATATTATAAAAATAAATTTTTCCTTTCGTAATTCTTGCTTATCTAAGCATAATGAATGAAAAAAACGTTGATTTCCAACATGCATTCCTCCGTAGGGATTTATCGAAGGGCTCTAATTAAACATTTCGCTTATAAATTTTAAATATCTTTAAATATTTTTGCAAGTAAATGAATAACTTAAAGTTAAAATATCAGGAATTAAATGTTGCATAAACTATTTATTAGTTTTTTTTTTTTTTACTTAGAATGTTCAAATACCACAAATGCTTAAAGTTTCATTCCAACAGTAAACATTAGAATTGTAGGCAAACATAAAAAATTAGGGTAAAAGGTATAGACTTATAATTTATAGTAATTACTAAATAAAGTAATGAAAATAGAATTTTATATTTTATTCTTTAATTTCTAGTTTTAAAGAGAAAATTATGTATATATATACACACACACACACACACACACATATATATATATATATATATATATATATATATATATATATATATATATATGTATTTATTTATTTATATTTATATATAATGTGTATATGCGCGTTTCCGTGTGCTTGTATGTGTGTATAAAAATAATTATGCATTCATATGAATGAAAATGATATAATTGATGTCGATAATAAAAATTCATGAAGTTTCACATATACAATAAAAAGGGGTAACACAAATATTAAACGATACACAAAAGAATTTAAAGTAAACTCTTGAAGAGAACACAATGAAGTATTAAAGGGAGTTTATTTAAATCAAAAATAGAAATTATTTTATAATTCTGAAGCATTTAAAGCTATTTACAACGTTTAAATTAAAACCTTAGGACGTATGACATAAATTAAAATTATTTATAATAGAAAATGTGAAATACACACATTACCAAAAAATATTCGATTGATTTATGTATAAATATTAAAAACTTAAAATGTATTTCTTTGTAAACAGTAATTACAAACCTATTTTTAAAAAAATCTTATTTTTCGTAATGAAATATCTTATTGTGTGTAGTATGAATGAGAGAGAATTTAAGTCAAAATGTATATTTAAATATCGAAATGTAAATATATTCCGATATATTTGCTTCATGGTAAATAGGTTTATGGAAAATCATTACTTCGACTCAAAATTAAAATATTTAAAAATAACTCTTAAAATTTAACTCATTCATATGTAAAAGAGGGAAACTGAAAGCAATTTATTTTTGAATAAAACAAAATTACTTATGATAATCCAAACATTAATTTTATCGAAACGTTATGAGTGAAAAAGAATATTACAATAAAAAATCCTATTGTAATTGTACATTTTTAAAAACGTCTACCGTAAATATTACAATTTAGCTTTAGAAAGGGTATTTTCCAGAGTTTTAAATTCATTTTTGCATGTATATCATAATAAACATGAAAGTAAAATTTAAAAAAAAGATCTTATCATAGTTTCTTTATTTCATAAAGTGCAAATAACTAAATTTATAAAAAAATGTGTCTAAATTTATAAAAATTCTCATAAGTGTAACTTGCCTTGCATGAAAAAGATTCAAGATATCATAAAGTAAATGTTTAAGCACAAAGATAATGAATACATTTTTAAGATTCAAGACCTTATGCTTAATGTCGTTACTTAGCAAAGAAATGCCATACAGTTACTTTTGGTTATAAATTCATTATAGTTCCTCACGTTGTACAGCATCTTAGTTCACTGCAAGATGAAAGAAGATTCATATTTCCTTTCAACTATATTTTCCATTAAAATTCCATTAATAATAAAATGTATTCAAATATTATTTACTGGAGTAAAAGCAAATATTTTTTGCTTGTTCTTATTTTTGTTTGAATATAAAAATATTTTGAACTTACATAAAAATATTCTGAAAGTGTAAATAATTTCTTTCCTTATCATAACAGTAAATACTTATTTTTCTAGTTTTCGTAAGGTTATTTTACACATATTTATTCAGATTATATATGTATACATATATATATATATAATAATAATATATATATATATACCTTATTAATTTTTATATTTAATGGTTTTCTATCAACATAATAATAAAAACATTCTTGTTAACATTTATGCTTTAAGTGCCTATCTATTAAATGTGAGAACATTACATAACCAGATTTACCAAGGTTAAGCAATATTGCTCCTTTACACGATTTTATAAATAAAATACCTTCTCTTTATATAACCAAGTTTTCCATGGGTCTTCATCAAAAATCGAATTTAAAATTATTGTCAATCATGTTTGTTTTGCAAAAAACATTCCCAAAATACGCCCTTAGATATTACATTTTGAGAACAAAAAATATATCTAAAACCAAATTCAAAAAGTTTGATGAGATTAGAATCTCTGCTAAAGATATAAATGTCAAAATAGATGGCTGCATAAAGCATAGTGCATCATCGTTTTAGAAAAACTGATCATCAGAATCTTATTTATTTCAGTGGATGTTACCTTCTATGCACAAAACTGCCAAATAAACCAGTGATATCAGTCCTTGATGGTCAAGAATTCAGCATTGCAAGTTATTCGTCAATTTCAATTGAACATCTGTGACAAAATTTATTAATTATCCAAAAGTTTTCGTTACAACTTTTCTCGTCAAATAAAATACATATTGCTTAATTTTTTTTTTTTAAATTTTGAGAACGTAAAATATAATTTATAAATTCTTATTCTTACAGTTTATCAGATATAACTGAATAATGCTCTAGGTAGAATGTAATATCGATCAGAAGTTATTCCAATGTAATCTGAAAATGAGATACTTTATGCATTTCTTTAAAATTATTGTCTGTTATTCTTCATTTGATGGAAAAAAATAGAAAATATTTTATTTTTCTTTCAGTAAAATTAAATATTCTGAAATGTTTTCTGGGTGAATCTTTGGAAATTAATATTATTGTAATTCCTAATACATTACGCACTTGAATTCAACAGCTTTGAAATTTTGTGAATTTAAAAAAACATTAATTTTATCTCACTAAATATTATTTTAATCTTATGTTCAAACTAATTCTTTTGGATTTAATTGAGGGAAATATTTTAATTAGAAGATAGAATTTTAATCATTATTAAATCATCTGATCAAATTCAAATTTACAATAAGTAAACTCAGCTAGAAATAAAATTTTCCATTTAGTTCATAATACTCATTTGCTAAAAGCAACTTCATGTTATTTCATAGCATCATCACATAAGGGCTTTGTGTGTGCAACATGATTTCAATACAAATATGCAAACACTTGCTATTTATTGACGTCTAAATAAGCACAAACTTGTTAATCAATTTTTCTCTTAGCATTCCTAAAATCACCTGTTAGAAATTTAAGAAATATTCTTGCAGTGATAACAAAAAGCAAACTTTGCTTAAATATGTATTTTTAATGCTACGTATCACTTAGTAATCATCATTTACTCTGGTTAGTAATCTTTACTTAAATTTAAATTGTTTGCATAATTTCATTTGTATTTTTAAAATAAATATATCCAATATAATCTAAAGCAAAATTCTTAAAACGATTAGTTTTCTTTGAAAAACGTTTTAAGAAATTTAGAGATTTTAATAACGAAAGAACATTTTTGTATTCTAATTGAGCAAAAAATCTGAATTAATTTCCACTGTTTATCTTCTAATAGACCTTATATTGAGCTATCATCTTACAATATATAATTTTCCAGGTAACAAAAAACATTTCTTACAATATAATGGTCGATTTTGTTCCGTTCCGCACCATCTTAATCTTCCGCTGTTCATCCAATGAATTGGGATGCCATTTCAAAACATTTTCTTAAAATGTCCAGTAGTACAATATGTATATAAACACGGAAATACGTCAGAGGACTTACTTGAATACGATGCATTTAAGTAAAAAAAGTTCAATTCAGATAGATATAATTTCCCATTTTTTTTAAGGAAAATATAAATAAATTTTGAGGTGTCACTTATTCTAATGGAATTTATTAGAGTACGTAAATTGCTGTTCGTATAAAGAGATATAATTTCTTTCTTAAAAAAATAGGTATCAAAACATATGCATGATAATAATTCAGGTTAATTTTAAAACATTTTCTGTAATTTTCCATTATATCCATCAACAATCAGAAAACCTAAGCCAAAACCTTTTTTCATTTTCTCTGAATCAATATCTTAAATCTTTTTCTCCTCTTTTACGATAGTAAATCGATCGTTTCATTATTCCAATAGAGTAAATATATAAAAGATTTATCAACTGTAACTGCATATTTTTATATTTCATTCGCAAAATTATTTTATTAAAAAAGTATGCTGAATTTTCCGCAAAAATTACGATTTTAAGCAAAGATAATTATGTATTTTACTAGTTTTAAATCAGATTTTATAATTTTGTGTTCACAATTTCTTAAAGATATTTAAGTATCTTGCGATAACTTTTTAAGAGATTTTATTTTCAGTTAAAATATGAGATTTGATTTTAGGTTTTTAATAATAGGTGCACATGATTTGTTGGGTATGCATTTTTTTGTTTTTCATGTTCTAATACAAATGTTGATGTCTTTATACTTCTTTGTTAATTATAATGCTTATTTTAGACATAAAAATTTTAAAATCTTTCTTTTCAAAAGTAATGGAATAAGGATATTCCTCTTCTTAAAGTGCAAATATTTTCTTGGACTCATTTTTTTCTTTTCTGATTATATTTTAAACTAATGAAACATTTTAATGCTGTAGAAAATTATGAAACTTCATTCCAATTAAATGCTAGTCAAATTTTTATTTTACAATTAAGCTTATATTCCCAAAGAAAGTTAAACTTTTTACAAATATATGTGAATAAAACATTTTTGTAGGCTTAGAATTCTGATTCTACACCAATATGCATTATAAATAAATTATAATTACATATTCAAAGTATTAGATTATAGTAATTAATACAACTTTTAGAACATCCATCTTGAGATAGTATAACTAAACATCATGACTCAGGTTGAAATATTTAAAAATTGTTACTTAAAATAAGTTACACATTTACTTACTTGATGATATAATATTAACTATACTATAAAAAACGGATATCTGAAGTTGTTAGACTTGAAACTTTAAGGGAAAAATGTTGGGTTATCAAAATTCTTTTAACAAATATTACAAAGATACTTCAGAAATAATAATCACCACCTGGGAGTTATAAAGATAGATTCATGATCTAAAACGTGTAACTACTGTCCTCTTTCTATCCTTATCAAATGAGATATTTTTGCTTCAGTAATTCATAGATTTATCCAATTCGGTATACTTCATCTGATTGGTGTTCATCTGATAAATTCGTCTGCAAATAAAATACTAGTGGATAAAAACGTCTTTGTAAATCACCACATAATTACCATGGTCTTTTTTGATGCAACTTTGGTAATGGGAAAGGTTTAGGTACTTTGGGTTAAAAGGCTATCTTATCTAAGATGCTCAACAAATATTTACTCTACATTTTATCATTTTTTAAGAATATTGACAAGTTTTATGTGTGTGTAGTGCAAAATCTTTAAACTTTTAAGAAATATTTGATAAATTTTTAGAGACTACTATTTCTAGAATTTTAAACCTTAATTGCTAACTTAAATGAGTCAGTCTATAATTATTATACATTACTGTATGTTGATGAGGAGATTTTACTTTAATTAATTAAATTCTCCCGAGTTTGAATTTTGAAATGTATTAAACAATACATTAGAAATCCACTTTTAACATTCCTTCAGTTATTAAATTTATATATATATATATATATATATATATATATATATATATATATATATATATATATATATATATATATATATATATATATATATATATTATATATATATATATATATATATACATATATATATATATATATATATGTATATATATATATATATATATATATATATATATATATATATATATACATATATATATATATATATATATATGTATATATATATATATATATATATACATATATATATATAAGTATATATATATATACTTAATTAGAATGAGTGAAAACCTTGGTATTTTTCATTTGATATTTAATTAAAAATTATTGCAGTCTCATAATATTTGTTCTCCTATTAACTGTTAGTATATAATAATTTCCAAATATGTTAAGAATATTGAATATTTTATTCTCTTACGCTTATAAGAATGACTTTTCTTAAGAAATGCTTTTAAAATAATAGGTACTTTAAAACTAGTTATAATATTTTTATTTACGTTTTCTGATTTACATATTTTATTTCCCTCAATATAAACTAAATTTACATGATCATATTCGCACTTAAAATTCTACATTCATCTTCCACATATTTTTGAATTGAAAATATCTCTGAAATAACTTAAATTTTATTTATTTTCCTTAACCAGCATCATTATAATTCAAAAGAGAAATAAAATTTTCTTTATAAAAATGTGTATAAAGTTAAATAATAAACTGATTCTCAAAATTATATATATGTATTAAATTTTAATGAAAATTTATAAGAACACATATTTCTCTCTGAATATATTTTAATATAAAAATATAAATAAACTAATAGTAATTTATAAATACAAGTGTAGTTTTTTTTACGAAATAATTATCATGAAATATTTCTGAAAATACAACTCTACGAAATCCAATAAAATTGTAATTATTTTGTTCCCTACGATTGTTCTTAATTTAAGAACATTCTTACTTCAGTATAAAACTTTGAAAGAAAACACAACTATAAAACGTGTTTTACTGAAAAAGAGCATCCATTTTTGTAACAAAATCTGATAAATGCATGAAAATGGCCCACAAACTTCAAACATGGAATAGAAGTTTGCCTCATGTACTTCAAAGAGCAATAGAAAATCTTCCACCTACGTGAAAGGGAATTTATTCTTGCCACGTAAAAGAGGTTTTTCATTTTAGGCTTCTTATTTTGAATAACTTTTTCGTCAACTTTATATATCTTAAAAAATATTCTAAGAAATTATATTGTATAGAAAAACAGCAGTTATAATTGAAAAATATGAGAATCTAAAGACTGTTTTTACCCACATTTGTTTTGAGATTACGTAAAAATATTCAGCTTTAAAATATTGAAAGATTATTTTATCACTTTTGTTTTTAGATCACGTTAAAAATTAAGCTTCAAAAAGCTATTAAATCAATTATCAACTAATTAGAAAAAGTTTTGGGAAATTAATAACACAAAAAATACAATTGTTTGTAACAATCAATATAAATCTTTCAGGAAATAATTCATGTATAAAACTCCTTTTGATACAGTTTGATATTAATTTGGTTTGAATTCGAAAAATAAATGTAAAATTCTAAAATAAATTAACTGAACATTTTAAGTTGAGAAGTTTTCAGTTTCTTAATAGATAAAATAACTTTAATTTTTTTGTAAAAAGGCTAAAAATTTCTCATAAAAATGTTAAATAAGATAAGGGAGACTAATTTGCAATTATAAATAGATATTATGATTTAATCTTAATATCATTATTTTAATTATAATCATATGATAATGTTAAATGCATGAAAATGGCCCACAAGTGTTAAAACATTTTTTTCCAATATTTTAATATCATTATATTTCCGTAATTCTAAAATTTTTCTTTCAATTTATCAAATTACACTCACAAGAATAATGCAAAAATATTTCACAGGG
This sequence comes from Latrodectus elegans, assembly GCA_030067965.1. NCBI lineage: Eukaryota > Metazoa > Arthropoda > Arachnida > Araneae > Theridiidae > Latrodectus > Latrodectus elegans. The sequence goes on along the minus strand of CM057809.1, from coordinate 72,898,583 downwards.
TCTTGCATTTTAAAAAGAATACATTTTTTTATTTTTAAATAAAATTTATGAATTACTTTTAAAAGACAAGATTTTGAGTGAGTCTTTTTCAAAGGTAGTTTTCAATGAGAAAGTCTCAGTTTTATCCTTAAAATGTAAATAAATTAAAACATAATACACCATTGGTACACCATATTAACTTGATGGAGTTTTGTTGGGTATTAAAAATTCTTTAAAATATTCTATTGAATTTAATAAAAATAATAAACATTAACACTGTTTTAATATTAAAATACTTCTGGAAAAGTACTTTACGGTTATTAAGGGACATTTTCAATAGTTTTAATTTATCAATTTCATGAAGCAAAAACTGTAATTTTACTTAAAAGATAAATTCCACTTATAAAATACACCTCCCAACAAAAGCTTTGACTTTTGATTTTAGTGTATCAATCACTATTTTAAAAAAATGAGAAATTTTCAGCAAATTATGATAATTCACAAATATTTATGTTGCAAAATAATGAAATGTAATTCTTTACAGAAAATGCTATAAATCTTCAAATAAATTGTTAGTTTCATTAAATCCAATTTTTATAAAAATAGGAAATAATTTTTTTACATAATTAAAATATTATAAACTTAATATGTGCAAAATAAGCAAAAATGTAAGAAATTATTTTATTCCTAAATTTTTTGACAAGCATTTTTGGTTAAACTTCTTGCAATTAGTATCTTTTATAAAAAAAGTAAAGAATAAATTAAATGATGGATACAAACAATACATTAATCGAGTCTTAAAAAATCTTCTAAAACTAATACATTTTAATCAAAATTTATAAATGGAAGCATAGAAATTTGGAATATTTCATAAATATCGAAAGAAAGGTAAAACATAAATATATCATGAAATAAAATATATTCTATTTAAAAAGCATTCTTTTGAAACGCACCTGAAAATCTCAAATATTAAAATTGTATGTTTCCAAAAAATGCTATGGTATACAAAATGCAATGCACTTGTGAAAAGAAATTCTCATTATCTGAACCTAGAAATGGCTCCTTTTAGGTTTTATTTTGAATAGTTACCTAGGATTTCAAAAAATGTATTTCCTCCTGAGATATCAAAAGAAACAGATTCTTAATAAAAAATTTCTTTTTGAAAATTCTTTAAAAAATGCCAATTTCTTAAGCATTTTTGTGTTAAATATGCTTTTAAATTTTCCAAAAAATATGATTTAATCTTTTAGTAATTAACTTCAATAAAGCTATGCAATATATATGCCTATTTTACTAGGCAATTATTTATAGAGTCTATGAATAACAATTAAAGTTTACATTGGCAAATAAAATGATCTTAATATGTGTAGCATTTTATAATATTAAGATAACAAACTAATACAACTGACTATAAAGGTTAAATGTCAGAATAATGTATTTTTAAATTAATAATTTATTTTTTCTTATAAAGCACTATTTCTTAAACAATAAAATAGGGCTTATTTTAATATTAAGGAATTATTAGTGCTCCCAGCAATTATTTTTCTAGCTTAAATTGCGTGTATTTATTGCAAAATATGCATAATGCAGTATTAAATTAAGCAAAAAAACATACGTTGCTACAAGGAAGACTTCCTTTTTTATTTAACTTTTAATCAAAAAATTTATTATTTTGCTGTGTATCCATTTGTAATTTAATTTTTAACATATCAAATTGTAATCAAAGATTAATAAATAGATTTGCTTAAAATTAAACTACAATGCCTTTGAAAACATTGTTTTTTTATTTATAACTCTGGGAATTCCTCTTCAGAACTTATGAAATTTGGAAATTATTTCAACTATAGACATATTTTTCTATAAATGTGACACATTCATTGAAAATATTTCATACAAAAAACCCCAATTAAAATTTCATCTTTAAAATATTCATTAAATATCATATAATGAAATCGAAGCCATTATGAAAATCCAATTTTAAGAAATTTATTTTCCAGATAACAAAGGAAAAGCTAAGCAAATTAAATTAATTTATAAATTTTTCCAATATTATTGAAATTATGCATAGATACATATACTTATACATATATACATATATATATATACATAAATATATATATATATATATATATATATATATATATATATATATATACATATGAGGAAAAAAGTACATAGTACATTTTAAATTTTTTGCTTATATTTAGCTCTTCAAAAAGTCCAGAAAAAAGCAAATTTTCAAGAGGACAAATAACTTTTTCAAGAGTCTAGAAGACAAATAATTTTTTGAAAGTCTTAAAAGAAATATATTTTTTAAAAATATCAAATGGAAAACAAGAACAAAAGTTTATTTTTGTATTACAGATAAAAATTAAGAAAAATGATAAAAATATTTTTCTCACAATAAATATCAAAATTAAAGTTGTAAAAAAGCTCAAATATTTTACAATTTAGAAAAAAACAGAAATACTTGAGAAAACAGAAATATTGACACATAACTTAACTCACTGGATGGAGGTTATAAGTTTATAGTATTTTATTAAATGATACGTTAGTATATATATATATATATATATATATCAAAAATAATGTAATATATATATATATATATATATATATATATATATATATTTAAATTTTGTATTTGCATGACACACCTTTAAATAATTTACAAATTCCATTAAGCTACTTACTTTTTTTTCTGTAAAAATCATTTGTAAAAGAAATTAATATCTAAATAACCCATGAATGTTTTTCATTTATATCCTCATTTATCTAGAAAATACATTTCTTAACACAGCTAAAAACACCATTCATTACCATTTAATACTAATGTATAAAACTAATAAGATTATTAGTGTGTGAAGATATTTTAAATTAAGGTTACTTTACATTTTAATTCATGCTAATTTTGAATGCTAATTTTTTTATTTAGGTTTTAAATTTTCACAAATAAATATTAAAATTTTGAGATTGAATTATTAAATATTAAATTCTTCTCACGATTCAATCACATTCAATAATTAGTTTATTCTAATGTAGATTAAATTTTTTATCATTAATTTAAAAGATTTAACTTTTCAAAAATATATTTACCTTGACATATTCTAAAAACAAGATTTGATCACATTGTGTTAAAATGGATAACTTATTGATATATATTTGATTCTGAATTTTTTTCTCATATAATTAGATATTCTTTGATATAGCCCTATATATTATTGATATAGCCTCTGATATAGTCAGAGAATTTTGTTCTGATATTTGATTTGACCTGGGGAACATGTGTCTTGAGCATAGCAGGATTGATGACAAAATTTTAAGATAAATATACCGACTATTTGCTTAATGTAGATTATTTATAGTCGCATTGCTAATTATGCAGGAACTGCATTGGAAAGTGTTTTGTTACTAAGCATTTTAAATGTTGGGCACAATTTTTCAATAAAATATATCTGAAATTATTAAAAATATCCCCACCATAAGTGTAATATTACCTATATAAATTTATGCTTATTCATTTCATTCACCAAATGTTTGACAGAGTTGAATTGAGTATGCTTGAAAAGAGGGCAAGGAAACTTATATCAGATTATTTATCCTGGCCAACTTAAAATATAAGCTTTTTTCTTTCGAAGTTTTTATTACAACAACTATAGTTAATTCAAATGATAATTAACGCTGATTTAAAATCTCTGCAAAGTTGCTTATACTACTGAGCTAAATGAAACACTACGTAATCCTCCTCGGAATTCTTCTCGCTTCCAGAATGAAGGAATATGATACTTTTTCTCATTGTAAATTCGTCATCTATGCTTAATCACAGGAAGTGAATAAAACTATTTAAAGTAATGAATTTTTTCATCTTTTTTCGTTATCGCAAAGTGATTTTTTAAACGATGATATTCAATGTTTTCTGATTTTTATAAAACATTGTTTTCGCCCATTTGCAGTAAACATTTTAAATGCATTCGAATGAGAATAAAAGGTGAATGTGGATAAAGGGTCTTAATTTTGATATTTAATTCTTTTGCAGTTTTTATTTCAATATACCAGCAAAGTAATTTCTTAAGCATTTGCCATTCCATTTTACTTTTTTTTAATTTACCTCAAAATTACAACCATAACCTCAGAATTTCAACCATAACAAAAGTGTAAATAACATTACTTTATAACATCGCAATTTTTCTCCAAAAGTTATGTACAAGTTTTCCATTAGTAGCTATTTCCCATTAATTAAGAATACTTAATAATATGTATTTTATAATATATATTTATAATTATAGAATAAATATATTTTCGTATGATTAAATTATATTTTCTATCTTATGTCAATTATTTTAAAATCAACTATTTCATGATGAAGAGTTAAGTTTTAATTTTATTTTCACAATTTATGTAATTACTCTTAATTATTCAGCAAAAAATACTACCAAATCAAAGAAGAGAGCAAGTTACAACAAACAAAATAATAAAAATATCTAGTAGATTTCAAAGATTTATTCCAACCTTTCCATAAAATTATTGATAAGAATCTTTATTAGTGGTATCCAATTTCTTGAATCATTCTAAACATTGGTGATCAAAAAGTTTCCATTCTAAGAGTGCGTTGCTCAAATATGGTATCTCAATCATGAAAAACTGCTTACAGCATTTTGGATAAAATCCTAGTAGAGCCCACACCCTTGGCAAAAATTGAAAAAACGCGCCAAGCCAGAACCAAATTCCAGAGATAGTTTGGTTTACCATATCTAGTCTATCGAAATAGGGTTCCCAAGATTGTTGCAACCACAATTACCGCCAACCAAAATCATTCACGCTATGAGTGTGGACTCTTCTAGGATCCAACCAGCATTTAGGCAATCATCTTACAGCTTTATCTGATTGAATATACGCATTTGGTTTAACTCCTTTTCCTCTTGTTAAAAAACGTTGGAAGCTATCTGCTGCATTTTTTGTCCGGCTATAAGCACATTGATGAGTCAGGAACTTTAATAAAAAATTTTCTCTTACATTTATTTTTTATTGTTTTCTTTTTTTTCTTTTAAATGCAATAAAAATTTAAACGCGTTATTTAATTTCTTGTCATGACTACATTATAAACAAGATTTTATTAAAAAATAGTCAACTTCTTTCTAGAATAGTAAAACTAAATATGCTTATATGATACCAATTTGTCTCCAGATGATATCGCCTTGAGATATTTATGAGAACTTTAGAGAATCTTTAAATAGATTTTAATCGATGTCACACAAAAGAAGGAAAAAAAATGGAGAATGTGAAGAGGAAACCTGTTGAATTTATTTAATCAAAGTAATTCAATAATTTAGTTACCTACGTAAATTGTTTCCAGTTTTAACAAATTTGTCTCATAATTTAAATATTAATTTTTTATGTTATTCCAAGAGATAATGATTTTTTCTGGATTTTCTTTTATCAACTTAAATGTTCACAGGAGAAGCAGTTTAAATTTTTAGAGTTATTTGATTAAATATGAGAATTTTATAATATGATAGTAACTGCCTTATAATCGAATATTTTCTTTCCTTAACATCATTGGCGATTAAATAAAAACTAATTATAAGTTTTTGTTAGTGGAAGTAATAACTTTATAAGTGAACAAGGTGAATTAACACATTTTTACAGATACTCTTTTAAATTGAAAAACTATGCCCTTTTTACGCACATACATTTTCAAAGGATAATATATCTTTTACAGATCACTTATTCTTTAATGTTGAATAGCACATAATATTTCTTTGTGTAATTATTTTTCTTGTATTTATAATACACTAATAATATGCATAAATAGCAATAATATTCTATTGTTAGATGAAAGCAACTCCCACACATTATTATTTACAAATTATATTTTCTGGAATATATATATTATATAATAACTTAATACGCGTGCGAATGTTCATTTTAAACAAGACTCAATCATGTTATTTAATTTAGAATTTCATAAGAGAAGAATGTTATTTAAGCATCTTTATTTGAATTCTTAAAAAATGTCATGCTATTAAATGAACAATTTTAATTATTATTTTTACTTAAACTTTGAAAAACGAAATGTATAACTATAATGAAATTTCTATATTAAAATAAATGTTTATTAAAAATTCAATCACAGAAGTAAAAATGCTATTTCAGGTTCAGCATCTTAACATCAGAATCTTTAAAAAAGAAACTCTTACTTTTAAAAGAAATTAGTAACTTTGATTTTCACATGTTTTACTTTAAAATCGTAAAATAATTATTTTTTCAATATTACCACTTTGGGAATAATTAACATAATTTTATAAAGTCATTTAAGAAAGAGTCTTTATATATATTGAGGTTAGTTGGGATTATTAAATTCCTTAAATGAAGAAATTCTTCAGGGATGTTAATTAAGAGCAAATTGAGAGCCCAGAACGGCTGATTAAAAGCAATTTGCGACACGAGGGAAATCGTAAACTTAAAACTTTCAATTACAGAGATTTAAGTCAGACTTTCATAAAATAGCCTGATGCAAAATTTAAATAATATAAACTGTACTTGAAAATAAGTTCAATTTTATTTGATAAACTTCAATAAACTTAATTTGATAAAATATTTGAGATTTTTTGTTAAAGAACTCTAATATTTTATTAAATTATTTTAATGATTACCAAAATGATACTTTTCATGATTATTAAAATTTGCTGATGGAGCCATCACATAAAAAGCATGTCACAAATTTAAATTAATGCAAAATGTAAGAAAATATGTATTTCAATAGAGTTGTACTAAATAGCAAACACTGATAAAAAAAAAAAGCAGTCCTTTCTTTTACTTCTGGGACATTTTCCAGCATTTCTATGAGAGAGAAAATGTACTGCCCCTTACTCTTGATATTTATTAGTTTCATATAGATTATAAGTATAATATTTCATAATTTTTATTTATTTATTTTTCTTTTTGCCTCCACAGTTGATTTTTTTTGTTCTAAAATTTACCACTAAATATTACGATAGATACCAGATCCTGTCTAAATGTACAATTTTTCATTTTGTATAACAGAGAGTGAAAGATATTACCTAAGATTTTTAAATTCATACTACTGCAAAGTGCAATACTATGCAGTACTATGAATATATTGGAGATCTTCATAATATAATAGTACACAGTAAAATTTTTGTTAGTTTCTTACTCCATTGATGTGCTATATACATATTTTATAAAAATACTTTTAAAATGTTTATCTTGCGTTCACAAATTTTCAATACGATCGTTAACTAATTTTATACTTCAAAATATGAAGCTTATTTTAAATGAAATGAATTTCATTTAACAAGCAAAATCTTAAAATCTTATCGCTAATATTGTTCACAAAAACCAAATGTTTCGTGTTACACAGATTAGCCAATTTTCTTGTCCAATGTAAGTAATTGTTGTACAACAATATAGATATTTCAGATTTAAGCAATACCTAAGAAAACAGAGTGAAACACTTTTATAAATATTTCGTATTTCTAAATTAATTATATAAATATATATATATATGTGTGTGTGTGTGTGTGTGTGTGTGTGTGTGTGTGTGTGTGTGTGTGTGTGTGTGTGTGTGTGTGTGTGTGTGTGTGTGTGTGTGTGTGTGTGTGTGTGTGTGTGTGTGTGTGTGTGTGTGTGTGTGTGTGCGTACTCTTTAAAAATCCAAACTAATAAAAATTAAATAATGCACAATATAATTTGAGTAACTTTCTGCACTTTGCTTTCTTCATAATCGCAATATTTAATTGATATTCATTGAATTAGTACTAAGCAAAAAAAACTTGTAAGTCCTAAGGAGAACGATTTAGAACTTTTTCCAGTTTTTCTTATTCATCGATATACGTATTGACTAGAGTGCCTTTGTGTCAAAAATTGTGAAAATGTAAATAGATTGTGCAATGTTTGAAACACATAATGGTATTTGGCTGAAAGATAACTCTCCTGAACATAGATTTCTTTATAATGATAAATGAGAAAATAAGCTTTTGGTTCCAAATGCAAAAACACACATGCATTTTATAAGCTGTTATTCATTACAAAAATAATCAAACTAACTTAAAAAATGAAGTTTGATTGTACCTTTTTTGTTTTATGTTGTTCAGTGAGTTAAGCGTTTATCAAGAAATTGTAGTAGTCTGATCGTTTGACTAATCAATGCCAGGAGTGAATGATGTTTTGTATAAGAGTATTTGTGTCTCACTAGGGGATTTAAAACTTTTTTGCTTTTCTGTGTTTGTGATTTGTGAATTCAGTGAATCATTTGTTAAGGTCTACAAAAGGTTTTAAACTGTAGATTTATCAAATACTCTACTTTAACATTGCAACCTTAGTTTTTCCACAAGGTGATGTCTTGGATAAATCTTTATTCCCTGCAGAAATTCGTAGATTTTTTAAAATTAAACGGTATTCAATCACTTACAGTAATTATATATTTTACTCAAAAAACATTTTGAATACAATGATATTTGGTTTTAGGTATTACATTTTATTGAAATTACATCAGGTTTAATATATAACTATACAAACAGAACATAATGTTTTCGGTTACTTCATAACTAATTTAAAACTCGTGTATACCTTTATTGAAATGAGATATTTTTCAACTAACAATGTTTTTGTAATGCGCCCAAGACAATGTACTTGGCTTTACAATCTATTTTTGAATTTACTTAAGCGTTGATAAATTCTGTAAAAGGAAAATTATTTTTCCATTGGAAACATTATATAAATAAAGGACTTTTACAATCAGCTAATTATTTTATACTCAGATAATTTCTTATATATTTCATTAGTACAAACACACACTTAAATGATTTGCTAGTAAAAATACATTTTTGTTGTACTTCTTGACATCGGATCATTTTCAATGAAATTCTTCTCTTCCCATGATTCTAAGAAAAAGTTCCGTCTCGTATAGATTGGGAAACCTCAATTTAAAATATTATTTGTAGAAAATTTTTACACTTTAAGAATAAGTTTGCTAGAGGGCATAAGAATTTATCTGTGGCACCTTGTGGAGCATTCAATTTTAAATTCTATTCTGAGGTTTCGGGGACAAATTTTCTTTCTGATAAGTTCCTATTGAGGATTTGCCCTTCTAAAATGAAATTATCTTTTATATCTGCCTGTTTCATTTAGGATAATTCTTTGAATTTATCTTAAAATGTTGTAGGAAATTAACAATAAAACTTGAACAAAATATATAAATTACTTTTTTATTCTACTTAAGGTAATAATTTCCGTCTACATCGTTGAAATAAATGTATTTTATTTTATGTTTGACAAAATTTACGTTCATACAAAATAAAAATTCAAATCATGCACATTTACAAAGAAACATAGGATTTCAAAATTTTACACATTTGGCATTAAAAAATACAAAAACAGTTGAAAAAGCAATCGAAGTTTTTATTTCTCAAAACCTCAAAAAGATTGTGAAGAAAATTAATATCTAAATAAAATACAGTGTAATTATAAAAGAATAAAATAACTTTTGCAGGAAATTTTTCCAAAATATTATTTTACTAAGCACTTTAAAGTCCAGATATATTTTATTTATTATATACATCACTTTCTACAATACAGACACATATGTGTTTTCATATATATTTATATATACATCTGTGTATATGATATATATCTCTATGAAAATGAATACTCCTTATTTTGCAACCAAATCATAAGTTGCTTATATTGTTTTCATTTTAGTTTACGAAAATTACTAAACAATAAAATTGAGAGAGACGGAGAGAGAAGTATCTTCATCAATATTTTGACTACCTGAACTATATATAAATGTATTTTTACACCTAAATTTTCAATTTGTCTCTATATTTACTTTTAATTATCACTTAAGCCTCTAAATTTTTTATGAATTTACTCATTGATTTTTAAAATGATTTCTAGGGTGTATTTAAATTTTACTTCTACTAGAAACATTTAATAATGAACTTAACTTTACATCTAACCTGAACTTTAAGAATCAGGATTAAAGAAGTTCCAGTAGACAAGAATTTTCCCCTCCTTTATTGATTCAAAAGCAATTTTCTTAAATTTTGTTTATTTTCAGCTTTCACTTTAATCATTAGAAATTAAGCTATTATTTTTGTGATGTAACAAGAATAATTTTATCCCAAAATTATGTTTTAAATTGTTTTACATATATGCACTATTAGTGTGTTTATTTACACTGGTATGCGTAACATAAATATTCAAAGTGTACACCACTTCACTGTAGACAGCATTCGTATCGTTTACGCAGATTCTCAAAAAAAAAAATTAAACAAAGATTTCTGAAGAATCCTTTAAAAGAGATAATTAACTTACGTAATACAGATGCAGTTCTTGGTGGATCTTCACTTTTGAAAACACTCCTCCTTATTATTCCCTCAAATGGTCATCAGGTGGTGCAAGAGCGAGAGAATGGGCTGCGCAGCGCAGTATCATGGAAAAAGATTCATCCTGGAAATTATTTCTGCAGCATGGCTAGAAACTCTGGAGTGGCATGGCTCCTCTTCTCATCCTATTTATACCTCTATCTATTCAGTGGAATGTTCTTTACTCAACAGAACATTATCATATCTTGAAGAAAGGGTTAAATCACTATGTCTCAGTACCCTTCTGAGAAGACAGTAAGAGTAATGTCTTCATCATCTTCAACGAAATAAGTGATTGATAATACTGGTGCTGAGATGGCACACCATATCTCTCATCACATGTGTACTATTTAGCGGTTTCTAAGCAATTACATATGGTCGTAACAATAGCTATAAAACTTTGTTGCCTAGAGGCATCTTGCTAATTCCTTCTACCTTTTTTCAAACTTCGTTAACCTTCACGTCCTCTTCCGCATGAATGCCACTACCTGTTCAAGATGCGCGAGTTTCATTCTTGAATATTTTGTCGTATAACGGTAAATATATATTTATGGTTATTAAAATATATAAAGAAAACGCTTTATATATTAATTTATAAAGAATCCTTTATCAGAGTGGAGCCCATTTAAAGAAGAGTAGAATAATTCACAGCCAGTTGTCACAAATGTTACTTCCAAATGTCTATTACAGTGGTTTCACTCTTATGAAACCCTACCATTGATCAGTTACAAAAAATTATATGGTCAGACGAATCATCTTTTACACTTTTGCCTACAACAATACAATTACATGTTAGACACCTACACTAGCGTATTCATTTCGTAACCGCCTCCTTAGAACTGTCAATCAAAAAGACTTATCATGATATAGACAGCCATGTCTTTGTTTTCTGCTAGACCACTCGTAACCTTGAAAGAAAAGAACACTGGGGTGAAGTATAATTCAATTTCAGCTAGCCAGATCCCTCTTCTATGGTATATATATTGTTTTCTATAACATATGTATTTTTCAGGGTGATAATGCATCTACCCATGCAGTGATACTTGAACCAATACAACAATTGGAGCAATAGGATTAAGGTAAACATCTACCTATGCAAGCACAGTCTCCCTACATCGATACAGTTGAACTATCATGGTCTATTTTAAAGCTTTCATTATTGAACCGATGTCCTCCACTGGCATTTCTCGAAGAAATTTTATAATATGTTCACATGAAAAATGGTACAATAATCCTTTAAACATAATTCAGGTCTTGCATATATTGTTTCCTCTACGAATTCAAGTTGCATGACATGCCAACACTGGTCCTATACCGTTATATATATATATATATATATATATATATATATATATTGAAGACATAACTTAAAGATTTAAATCTTAGTAATAAAAAAGTAAAACGAAGGATAGTTCAAGCATATGAACATTAGAAAAGTCCTCTAATTTTTCTATTTAAAGGGAAAATAACTGAATGAAAAGTAAAATAAAAGCTTAATCCATTATTAATTTTAATGCGGACGAAATTATTAAAGTGTTAAGGATTCCGATCAGTTGTGTGATTGAAAATATATTTTAAAGAACAAGAATTTATATTTTAATGACAATTTTATAAGAAACAATTTCTATTTTGATGAAAATTTTAAAAATAGAAAGATATTCAATTATCTCCCACTATTTCATCTTAAATTAATAAATTTAGCAGAAATAGAACGTTTGTACCTAAGTAAATCTTTTCTTAAAATAGAAGGATTTTGAATCTAAAAAAACCTAAATTTTTTATTCGTACGTTGATGAAATTTTTATTCTGGTTAGAAAGATAGTTTATAGAAAAAAAGTTAAAACTGTTTAACTTCAAATTCCACTTAAATGTTGTAATAATAATATGCTAATATAACTTTGACAATAAACATTAACACTTCATATAAAATAAAATTCTTTAATTTTTGAGTTTTCTAAAGTTTCTTTAAATGCACAAGAGAAAAACTTAAATTTGATATTTTTGTATTTAATTATTTGAACCGAGAAAATAGAATTGTTTTTTTCTAAAGTGTATGCTTTGTTAAGTAAATATTTTTGCATCAAGAATTTTAAAAACTTTTGTAATCAAGTAAAATTATTTTACTTTTGCAAGACACATTTCACATAAGATGTGTTAAAAAAAATAAATCAAATGGAAAAGGAGGAAAGAAATTTTTGAATTACGAAACTTAAGTTGTGATGACAATAGTAAAAAAGAAAATTATTTCAATATTACTTTCGAAAATTTTACACTTATATGAAAATGTAAAAGAAACAATAAAATTGTCAGTTTTACGCATCAAACATTTGAGAAAATACTTAATTTATTCACAGAAATACAGCACTTTCTTTGTTAGATTTACATTTCACTAAATGTTAAATTTAAGGTTTTATACAAATAATTTAGAAAAAAATATAATATGATTTAATATATTTTCCGTCATTCTGAATTTTGAATTTCTATGAATAGAATTCAAATAAATTATTTCTTCTATTTAAATATTTTACGTAAAAATAGTTTTGCTAGAAAATTTCCAGAAAAATAAAAAATATAAAAAAACTACTCAGTTAAAGTGAAGCATAGAATAAAATACTGAATAGTTTTCATCATCTTTTAATTAAAAACACACATTTTGTATTTAACACTTATTGTCATGCTGTATGTGTGTGTGTGTGTATATTCTCAAAAGGAAAATTATACAAAATATTTTAAAATAGTATTAATCAAATTTGCTTGGGAAAAGGTATTATATACAAAATATTATGTGATAATGGCTTTGAATTTGCTTAAAAACTAAAATTTAAAATTCGTTTCCTCGTTTTTTATCGAAAAATATTTTAAAATAAATAATTCTTCTGAATTTTACATTGTGAAATATGGTAAAAAATAGTTTTAATATTTTTACCATATATTTTCCAGTTTAATATAATAAGATTAATAAATTTAATCTTATATATAAAACATTTATCTTATTCATAAAAATAATATATCATTGTTTAAATAATAAAATATGGATAATATTTCTATAAATATCTTTATTCGTGCATTTTGTAACTTACTGCTATTATATCTTTAACATTTCATTAGTGTACCACTTTGTATTTCATACTATTCTTTTAGAGGAAAAACAATAAACGAAGAAAAATGAATTTTGTAAATGCTTGCATTTAAATATTCGAAGTACAATTTTTAGTTTTGAAAATTTCAATTCGCCAGTAGTTATGTGCCTAATACAAATTAATACAATATACTGCTTGTCCATCAAAGACATATTATTTCAAGGTCATGTTCAAATTTACAGAAGTTAATTATTTTAACTTTTACATTAAAAACAAGAGAAATATTTTAATGTCAGAAAACCTTAATTCATGCACAAGATATGAAGTATTTTATGCAATTGTAACTTTTATTTTTACTTGATATTATTTGCTAGATTTCATAATGATGCTGCCACTTTGTAAAACTTTTTATAATTGCTGTTGTTTTAAATAATAGTTTGCTTGTTAATTATTTTTGTTGTGAATATTATCGAGTCTTTGCAATGGAACCTCATTTTGCATTTTCTTAATAATTCATTATTGGTTCATAAATATGAATAAGGAATTTAGACTGCTGATCAGGAATAAAGTATTTTGCAGTTAAGTATATATAAATTTATGAGTTTTCGTACTACACATTAACAATTGTTAATAATTTATTCTTAATTGCTTCACTTTTTAAAATAAGATAAATATAAACAGGATGTTGAAACCTTTTTCGGGCCAATTTTAATCAAATCACTGAAAAATGTTGATGTTTAAATATCTAACAAATTTATTAGATGGAATTTTTCTATTAAATTATTTAATTTTGAATTATGATTTTCCACAAATTCCAAACTTATTTCTGCCCATATATTAATGATTTTTTCCACTTTTTTTTAATTAAAAATATCCAAAATAAAGTTAATTCAGGGAAAAAGGAACTTTTAATAAATATTGATAAGAACCTTTTGAAATTTAGCTCTCTTTTGGTTTAAGAATTATTAATAATTGTTGTTGGTTAATAAAACGATTAATAAGTAAGTTCTATGGCAATGATTATTTATAACATAAATTTTCAGCCTGAAAAAAATAAATGAAGTGTTTTTTCTTACATTTGATGTAATACATAAGCCACAAATTTTGTTTCGTCAAGATTCTTAATATATTTTAACAAATAATGTGTTACAGGTTTTGACGATTTGAATTTAAGATGTGCACAGAATTTTAACAGCTTATTCACCTCTTTTTTTAATCTATCCATTCACCAAAATGTAATTCCTCTCAGTTTCTTAAAATAATAAGTCAATTTAACGAATTTTACGAATGCATAAAATAGTGTATAATGCCATAATTATTTAAATCTCTTTATACATTTTCTGCATCAGAGGAGATTTGTATAACTCATTTGTTCTTGCCTTGTTCTTATGCATCTTGGTATTCTAAAGCTTTATTTTAACCAAAATGTTTATTACATTAACCATTATTACCGACACCAATACGCAGTTACATGTGTACAGCTTATTGCTTGGTTTGTCAATCCATTTTCATTCGTTTCAATTACGCGTCCAGAATAACTATAGGCAACCTGTTGTCACAGAGGAGAACAGCTCCCCACATATTGAGTTAATAGTTGTATGTTTCGATTAACCAAATGCTGATCGAGGCAACTCTCACCGCAACTTCCATACACTAATGCGATGGTCTTTTAATCCAGGAAATAAATGGAATGCATTGCTAAATTACTCTGTCATGTTGATCGGCTATGACACCACTGATGTCTTAAAGACTACTGTGAACTTAATTGTATCTTAGCAAAGCATTTTTGATATGGTAGAAATATCAGTGAGTGGTACAGCAGTGCCTTGGTATGCTTGTTAATGGACATGGAACACTTTAGACCTGTGAAATATTCATCTTACTTTGAATAACATTTGAACACTTTGGTGTTTCAGAAAAAGATTTTTTATTGTTATTTTAGCAATTGTTTAATTTTGCTATGTAAAATTATTTTTTCATCAGATAATTTAGGTTAGTTATCATGAGTTCATCTAGTACACTAATGTTATGAATTTTATCTCACACACACATTTAAACTATTTAAAAAGCAATTAGTAAAAGTTATAAATATGTGATATTTACTCATAGGAAGAGTTTCAAGTATTTTTTTTAATTTATCATCGTTAAGGTAACAGAAACATGAAGCACTCTATAGTTTAAATAATCAAAATGTAATTTTTTGCCAATCAGTATTAACATATAATAAGCACAAAACAACCTTTTTAATATGATAGCATTCTTTTAAACATTTTTAATACTGGTTAGTTTTATTTGAATTTAAGTAGGAAAATATGTGACATGTGTAATTAGGTCTATAATTTTGAATTTATAAATATGAAATTGTATTAAGTAAATTTTTCTAAGGTATGAAATTGCTTCGCTAATTTTATAAAGTGCGTGTAATACAGCATGAAAGCTAGTGGAATTGTGTGAGCATGTTAATATAGTTTTTCATAGTTATAAATTTTCATATATTATTGCATATGAACATCATGATTATTAATGCAAAAATTACTTTAATAATAATTAAATTAAATGTGATATTTTAGTATCATAAATATAATTTATAATTCTATTTCATACTTATAAAAATAAACTGTGAGATCATTGCTGTAGATTCTTTATACCTGCATTATAGTCTTATAATGACATTTTTACACTATGATTATTTGGGGTTAATATTCCCTTTAATAACATAAAATATTTTGCAAATTGAAATAAATTTTCTAGGAATTTTATATTATAATCTTGAATGATATTTTGAAATATGAAAACAGTAAAAATGTTTCCAATCCATGATTTACACTGCATGAAGCTTGTGAAAAAATATTCAAAGAATACTCATAAAAATTTAAATGGGAAAAACTAAGCTATTGAATATTTAATTTAGTCTGTCTTATTTTAAAAATGTTAATGCCACAGTATTCATCGTATCAAACCGTTGATAAGAAAGTTTTGGCTCACAAATACATAAAGCAAAGAAAAGTTAATTCTTATTAATAGATTAGAAAGTAATTTTTCCATTTGAAAATTTGTTCTTTAATTTTATTAATCATTAGTTCAACTTTTTTTCAGGATAGCTTACTTTTACTTTCAGTAAATGTATAAAATATTTATAATATACATATGTTGCGAAAATAAAATAAACTAAAAAAATACTTTAAATATTTTTAGAGTACTATGAAACGCTTTTAATTTTTTATTTAGAAGTTAAATGTTAATAACTTAAAATTTGTACAGTTATTTCTTCAATTTTTACAAATTGCATTTAAGTATCTAATTATTTTTAATAACAACATTTATTTTTCATTAATTTTAACTTACAAAGACAAAATTTCTTTAAACATAAACCAGAACCCCATATTTTTGAAGTAAAATGATTTCATGTCTTCCGACTCATTTGCAATTTTTTTAAGAAATTCTAGGATGTTCAATTTAATCATAGAAAATATTTTAGTTTTATAAATGAGAGTGCGTTAATCAAATCTTACAAATTAAAGTATTGAGTTCTTGAACTATTGTGAAATCTTTCCGGAATCTATTTCTTCACAAAACGTACTACTATATTTTGTTATCTTAAAATATTTCTTCATTTATTATTCACTATAAAATTCCTAGATAAAAGGAAATGAGATAATTGAAAAAATTATTGCTTTATGAACGCTAATCGAATAATCATTCTCCATACAAAAAGTATAAATTTAAAATTTATAATTCAGGGTATATGAACTGATTGCCTATTTTTTTCGATACTTCAAACCAGGTTTTGGATATCCATACCATTCTTTACAGCTTATAATAAATGGAAATTTAATGTAGGTAAATAGCTTATATTGTATTTTTCTGTTAAATCAGAACATTTACAAATCAACGGGAAATTTATTTTATGGTGATAAGTTAACTTCAAGTGTTTGCACTTTTTTAAATGCGTTAGGAGAATTTAATCGCATTAGTATGCATTAAAAGATTACGGTGCCATATATTTTTTCTTTAAATTATATCCTCTATATATATACTTTAAATTTTTATTTTGAAAATATTAAAGCATTTTCTTTTTTTTTCAAAAAAATAAATAAATAAATAAATAAAAGTATAAGGATGCTAAACTTGATTTTCACTGAAAATATTTCTGCTGTAACAAACGCTTTTCCAATATATTTGCTTATCGTCTCTTTATATGCGTTTTAAGAAGTTTCTGCGAAAACTAATTACGTCTTATGAATTCTGAAAAAATAAATCTTAATGGATATTAATGAATTGTTGCTTGTGAAAATGTCTGTCAACAAAAAGATATTATATTTCAAAATTTCTCCCTCTTTTAGCATTTTAATTATCTCATTACTAGAAATTACATCAATAGAAGCTTAAATAATTGGTGTGTTTTAAATTTATGTAAAAAAATTTTTAATTTGATACTTCTTATAGGAAAGAAGAAATTTCTTTTATTTTGAATCAAACTTTTAAAATCAGCACATAAAATAATTAAAAATTAAGAATTCATATATAAGTTTTTAATAAGAATGTAAAGTTTGAATATGTGTATATCAATAAATTTAATACGGGGTTAAATTAAGTTGGATGGTTGGTTGGTTTGGTTTGTTTGTCGCTCAACGGTCATTTTTTGCACATCGAGGGCTAAACAGACCGGGACCTACGGTTTAAAGTGGATTCCGAACCACTACAAACATCCATGCCCAAGGTGGGATTCGAACCCACGAACTGTTGAACCGAAGGCAACAGCGTTAACCATTCGGCTGCCAGCTCGGCTAAATTAAGTTGGAATATCAAACAATGTTTACTTGTGCTCTCGTATGTCTCATGAAGTGTAAACTTTTTCTTCTTATGATCAAAGGTGTCAGGGATCGAACCTGGGAAATTCCACTCTGAGAAAACCTCTCCTACCTCTAGGCTTTTTCGGAAGAACTGTAATATAATACTCGTTAGGTGCAATTTTCTACTGAAATATTTATGGTGGTATTGTAAGGCTATGTACAATTAATTTTTATGTGGGAATAATTCCTCTATAGCATGATTTTGTGAATGAAATAAAAGTTATTTTTCCCAATATATCTCTTTCATAATTTTTGAAATGATATCACAAAAAGCAAATTACGGAATCAACCAAAATTTTATATTTAAATAATAAGATGTGTAATATTAAAAAGATGATATTTAAAGTGATAATTTAGAAAAATTTTAGTATTATAATATTTTATCACTCAGGTTTCTTAAATATTGTTAGCTTTAAATACATATATACGCACTTATGCTACTTTTTGTCTATCAATTCATACGCACTTTTAACTATATAAAAGAATTAAGAGAGGTTGCATATTTCTAAATTCTGATTTTTTTTTATCACAATTAAAGTAATTACAAAATATCTAACCCCCTATACGCTCTCAAATCTAAGAATTAATTCTTTTTGTTTCTTATAAAGTAGTTGTTTTTGTTGTGTGCGAGCTAGGCTGGCAACATGGGGTGCACTGCTTCACTTTTCCAACTGAGCTATATTTTTCGTGTGGTGTCCGACTTCTTCAGTACATACATGCCATAGGTACCCGTTTATAGGGTAGGCAACCATTCACACCTCATTCATACAAGGAAAGGACAAAGACGGAGTATATATAGAGAGAGAAAGTACACCCATGCCCAAAACGAGATTCGAACCCTGGACCTCAGTCTCATCCGCAGTCAGGAACGCTGACCACTAGACTAGCTGGGTGACTATAAAGTCGTTTAAATTGGTTAATAGGTGCCTATTAATAAAAATAACGATTTTGTGCATGTCTAATTGTTACAGAGAATTTTGTCAATAAAAAATGAGTAAGCAATCGTGCACCTTATATTTTAGGATTATATTAAGTTTTCGTTATACCTTATAACCTTAAAACATTTTAACACATCACACTCAATTTACTTAAGTAAATTTAAATTGCAAAATATGTTTCCAAATTCTAAAAATTAGTTCATTTATTTATATATTAAAAGCATTCATTTTAATAATGAGAAAAAAAAATTTGTTATTTTAAAGGAAATGAATGGATCAAAATTAATGAAACATTTCATTCATAATAATAACTATCAACCAATATTCCTTACTATGACATTTACTTTGATTTAATTTTCCCTACGCTGTTTTATTACATTTCCTACACGAATTAAAACATTTTTATGGATGAAAAATTCACTTGAAATCTAATAATAAGTTGTATTTCAAATGAATTTACTTGTAATATAAACAAAATAAAAGTGATCATAGAGTTTTAAACATTTCCTACTAAAATCACAATAAATATTATTATGTAATAAGAATACAGTTTAATGTTTCCACTTAACAATCTTTTTTAAACTTAACATAATATTCTTATTAGGAATAGCAAATATTTTAAAGTTTATTTCAATGCAAAAAGAATGGTTTATTCGGAAATTTAGGCCAAATAAACCATTCTTTTAGTAGGTATTTTTTCAGGAATTCAGGTATTTTTAAAGTTAGATTAGATAAACTTTAAGAAATATTAAATACAAATGGTAGATCAATATTATCCTAATTCTACAGTAAAAGACAATTTGCTCTTATACACATAGTTATATCAAAACTTATATTGAAACATGTCTAAATATGGTACTTCATTTGCTTATTTGGAAAAAATATCTATCTAGAAAATTTATATGTTATTAATTTCATTTCATGAAAATTCTAAGTGTATAAGAAAAATCCGAAAATGAAATCAAATCACATATTTTGATATAGTTATTTTACATAATTATTTTTAGCTATCTCAAAGAAGCAGTTTTAAGTTTATTAAATATGTTTATTAAATATAGAACTCAACAAAATTAACAGTAAAACAACAGTATTTTATTTAAAAAAAACGGAGCAAAATTTTTATCATATTTGTCACATTTTAAATTAAAAATAGTTATGCAACAAAAAAATCTAAATCAAAAAGTATTTTCTAAATTATACTTTATATTGATTTTAGATTACAATGTTTAAAAAAGCAGATGTGTAAACAGGACACTTCATTTCTATGAATTGGAGAGTAAAACTAAAATTAATATATATGATAACTATTAAGACATACAAACATAAAATGTCATCAATTAATGTTAAGTTCTTAAAATATTGTGTATGGTTTTTGATTTGATTTTTATCAGAAAGCATATACAACTTTAAGGAAAAATTCTTTTCATAACTATTAAATGATCTGCGGCTGTAAAGATTGAGAAAGTTTAATTTGACAAATTAAAAGTAATATGTCACGTTTATCAAAAGCTAATAAAAACTTAACTAAAGGGGAAATTGCTGTCAAATAAATTCAAAATTTCATTAACTCGCAAATAAACAAGTTTCTAAAACTCACACTTCGTGGATTAAGCAAATGATGGATCGCTATTTATAGATATTAAGGAGTCATAATGCTTCATAGCATTAAATGTGTGGTTGCTTTAAACAACAGAGATATTACGTGCACAAACATTAAGCATCGATTAAAGTATAGATTATGCCCAGTGTTTAATGCACAATCACTAAAACATAGAAATACGTCATTCATTTTTACTGATAAAACTTTATCATTAGGCTTATTACAATGTAGTAGACTTTTGACACAAAAATTATGACCAGGAAAAGACTAAAGAAAATTTAATCTTTTCGCATATAAATAACAAACATACAGTCTTCCAAGACAATTAGATATGACTGATAATTATGAAACCTTGTATACAAAAGAAATTATTTTATGCGAAATTATATTGATATATTTTATTAACAATATTCATTAAACTTATGTTTTAGTAAACTATACTTTATTTTCATGATTAAATCAATTATGACATATTTGACAATGTTCGATTAAAACTTGGAAAATACTGTTTTTTTTACCTGTATTTTGAAATTATAGTTTCATAATTTCTTTTAGAAATAAAGCCTTTTATTTAAAATGTGTGTGTCATATTTAATAAAATAATTTGTTCTCAAATGAGTCTTTTATTTTTCTCCTTCATTAAAAATAGAGAGAAAATAAAAAAACTGCAAAATTTATCGCAGTAGAAATTTGTTAACTAATTAATAAATTAAGTAACTCCCATGAGACATTTTGTGAATGTACAAACAGTTTCAAAATTTGTGAAGAAAAATCAGTAGTATAAAAAATGACTTAATTCCTACCAATTCATTAGTTTTGTTTTAAGAAGATAAATGCAGATTTTTGGCTTAGAATATTTTATTATTTAATGAGTTACACAGAAATAATAGTTAAGAGTACAGAAGTTTCCGAAAATTTAGAAAGCTTAATTTTTAAAACTAGTCCTTTTAAATTTAATTATTCAATTGTTTCAAAATTTTTTCATAATAAATTAATATTTATACAATGAAGTTTTTGGTTAAACATACATTGATAGTTTAGTTACTTATTAAATACTTTTGTGTCTTAGCTTTAAATTAAATATACATATTCTTAAAATTATTATTCTTTCGACTGACATTAAATCTTAAAATTATCATTATTTTGACTTACATTAGGATTAAAATTTTCTTTGAAAGGTGATTAGAATCATAAATAAATGTGCATATAAATCTAATTATTTTGTTAAAATTTTAATAAATAAATTTTATAATTTGCAATTATATATGATTTTCTCTTTTAAAATAATACTCATATTTAATGGAAATTTTATCCATTTTTATTAAATATGAAAATTATATCCATAAAATATTTAGATTTAAATTATAAAGTTTACATTTACTTTGAAATATTCCGATTTTACCACTTAATAAAATAGATTAAACTAAAATAACAATTCATTTTTCAACAAAGAAATTTAAAAAATGTTTATAAGACACTAAAAACTATTTTAAAAGAAGTTTAATGATAACTTTAATTATATGAAAGGATTAATTGTGTTCTTATATTCAGAATAGATTATATAAATTTTTGAATAGTTGTTATGCAGGTTAAATTCAGTATCCAACTTATGTGATTATAATTTATTTGTTCAAAATATTTTGTCTTAAATAGGTATTTTTATATCTGTCAAATTGACAATGGTGTTCGCTTGGAACATTTTAAAAATGAAAATAAAAACCTAGAAACAAAAACTAATTAACATACCTCAAAAAAAATTTATTTTACCAAGGATAGTAATTCAATTAACAATTAAATTTATTTATGAGCTTATTATTTTTTATAATTAGTTAGAGATATTTTATGAATATTCTACAACTAGTATTTGAAATTATTAAATTAAAGGTTCTTGCAATATTATTTTATGAACTCTCATTGAATTTTTATGTTTAAATTTTTTCGCATGCGCCAAATAAAATAAATATCTATTTTCCTTTATATGTTTCAAATTCCATTAAATAAATATAGCAAATAAAACTTAAAGTGCATTATTTTAAATAGTGTTTTTTATTAATATAATTACATCAGCTAATCCTTAACATTATGAAAACTTTTTTAATTAAATTCGTATATCAATGCATTATAAAAATACAATTCAGCCAACTGTATCCAAATGACAGTAAAATACAACAGAAAAACGTTTATATAATTTTTATCTCCTCTATTAATTTTGTAAGGTTTTCTTTTATTCTAATCACATAAAACATTCTTCTGTTTTATATTTTTTATTTATTTATTCAACATACATGCGTTCTTACCTAAAAAGTAGGAAAGTAAACATGTTAAAACTTATTGTGTGTGTGTGAATTCACAATTAAAAGGGAAGAATTCTTATCTTATTCGTTGTTTCATGTGAATTAATGAAGCAAACTTTCTATCGCCAGGATAAGCGTTTTGTAAAATGAGTTTGAAATAAATTGATAATTCAACATATAAATAAATTTGTAAAGCGAAATAGGTACTTATGTATTTAATTATTAACTATAAATTTAATCACCTATAAATTGAAATAAATATTTAAAATTATAAAATGATATTTTAAATAAAAAACGTTTGTTCTTATGAATTTTTTTCAACCAAGCAAAATTAATTGAAAAATAACATTGTAGCCTTGCACATGGTACATTTAGATTAATAGTTAATCACGTTATTTATAAATATCAAAACATGAACTAATTTTGTCTTAATATAGTTTTCAATTAGAAAATAGTCTTAAAATTTATATTTGTGTACACAAAGAATAAATGTGTTTTAAAATTAGAAGGAAATGCCTTATTTTTCCTTGAAAAGTTATTTTGCTTATTTCTGTGATTAGTTATATATTTCTTGACATTCATTTTTTCCATAAAGTGTCTGAAATTCTGAAACATAGTACATAAAAAGAATAAAACTTCTAGGCTAATTCAAGTATTTTATAACTAACATACTCAAAAATATAATTATTTCTAAAAGAAATATAACACTTCATGAAATTTTCATGCAAAGAATGTATAGATTAAGAAAAAACTTAATTTAATTGTTTTAGTTTTATCAAAATAACTTTGAAATTTGAAACTAAAAAATTTAAAATACATATTTGCTTTTAAAGTCCAAAGTTTACACGTGAAAAATAATATTTAATAATAATATTATTAAGCACATTTTAAATATTTAAATTAATATATTTAAGCTAATTTAATAACATGGAGAGAAAAATGTGACAATTTCTTAATAATAAACACAAAATTTATGTTAAATTACACAGCAGGTATTTCATTTTACCTTAATTTCCCAAAGAAATTTAGAGATGCTTACGCATTTAAATGTTACATTTTTTGCAGCGCAGTGGTTTTTCTTGTGATGGGGAGCTTTAGCTATAAAATAATAAAAACAGTTTATGGCGCATTGTAAAATGAGTTGGAAGTGCGTTAAAATCGATGAAAACATAGTCAATAATACTAAAATATCTATGATTCTGCATATCTTGTGATAAAGAAGATGCACAAGAAGAGGATGCATGGTAAGAATAGATAAATTTCAGCTATTAATAATATAGTTTATAACTATTTTTGCTTAGTCCTTCTAAATCAAGAAGGCAAAAATCGGATTTTGAAAGCTCCACATTTTAATGTTATCATTATTTTTTAATAACAGTAAAATTCAGAGTTATACATTTGTTTGAGTACCTTATTACTTTTCATAGTATCGTTCGAGGTTTGTACATATTGACTATTTTAATGATTACATAATAATTGCTTTTGTCTTAATTAGCATGCCATATAAGACAAAATAAACCTAAATATAGAATAGTAATTTTTTTTTTACATTTCAATTTCTTTTCTTGATTAAGAAAACATTCTACTCATAAATGCTCAGATAACAGTGGCGTTCTTAATATGCCATGTGTTTTAGAAATATAGCTAAGTAACATTACTACTAATTTTACTACATTCTTATATAGACACAATTTGGTGACAAAATAAGTTAAAACCTCGACTAATTTTAAGTTAAAATGCTTAAGCATATTTCACTTCATAATGCGTGGATTAATGAAATTTTAAAGTGAAAGAAAATTTTATACTGGTTCTGTAAATCATGACAAATGCAAGTGAACCAGACAGTTCTTTGCTATCGAAGAAATTACAATAGAAATAACATTTTTAATTCTAAAACTCATGTATTTTAATGCTTGTATCAGGAACTGTGCTTGTTAAATATTAAGAAGTATTTAATTGAAAAAGTATACATTTAATTATTTTAATAATATCAACTATTCTTTAACTCTATTTAATAACTATTCATTTATAACAACTATTTTCAGAAGATCATTTAATTCAAAATTTTCATACATTATATGATCCACTGAATATATTTGAATATTAAGTCAGCTCCCAAGTTTAGACAGTATTCAAAATACTATACTGTAAACGAATGTTGACGGTTTTTATTAAAATGTATATAAACACTGCATTGTGTTTCTTAAAATCTATATAAACACAAAATTTCCTGTTGAACACTTATATATAATTACTGCGTTAAATAAAAAAAAAACCCTTTAATGATGTCCTCGTCAGAATGCCTATCTCATTATATCATCAATGTATATTTTAACACACATGAAAAGTATACATTGATTATGCAAAAAAAAAACCGTCACTGAAATTCAAATACCAGGTCTAATTTAATATATTTAGATAGGGCTGTAGAAATATAAAAGTTATCGTTAATAAAATAATATATATATATATATATATATATATATATATATATATATATATATATATATATATATATATATATATATATATATATATATATATATATATATACTGAAAATGAAAATATTTAACTTAATATAAAGTAGTTTAGCATAAAGTAATTTTTTAATAATTTAGTATAAAGCAATTTTTTAACTTATTCTCTGGCCTTATATTTCTGCATAACATCAAATGCTTTTTATAATTCACATAAATTTTCGAAAAAAATGTTCATTTATTATACCAGTAAGATCATAGTAAGAAAAAATTAAAAATATTTTATAACAATATTAGCAAAATTTATATTTCATGTTTATACAGAAAATGTAAGAACTTTCATGCGAAAGTATTCGGTAATGACTTTGGAACTTTAAAAAACAACTTAAACTCCATAAACATAAATTTATAAGCTATTCTAATGAGTATAAATAATGGTTTTATTTTTATTTTCTCTGTGAAAAAACACACGTTCAAAGTGAGGAATATAGGTACAAAAATGAGTTTTTTCCCTTAGGCTGATCTATTTTGGTAATCATTTAAATTTTTAGTGACAAAAACATGAGCTATAAAAGGCAGTTTTTTCATCCCTGTAAAAATTTATTCTTTAATAAAATCAAGAAGTTATCTTACCGCAATTTGAATTTATGAATGCAGCTAGTTTGCATATAAAATGAATAAAAACTTTCTGTGGTTATATAAGAAAGCATTAATTCACATGTATAATTCTACAAATTATTATGTCACCTATGGCAACTTTACGAATGGTTTTCATTGGTTCTTGGATTTAAGCTATTATTCATGGATTGAAAAATTGCACTTAATTGCATATTATTTAGCAACTAATATTTCTAATGTTAAATTTCATAAAAATTTGAAAAATTGATAAGTAATAATTTTATATAGTAATAAATGTTTAATAAGGGATCAGAGAATTTAAATGTTTATAATTTTAAGAACCAAAACTCCCGTGTATAACAGAACAAAAAGTATTCACTTAAATTTTAAAAATATTTTCAGTTCATAAAAATTTCAAATATCATTTATTTGAATTACTAATAAAAAAAGACAGCAAATTTCAAATTACATGTCTAAAATCAGAAACATAATTACAGAAGCAATATATTTCTCAAAAAACAATAAGTTTACCAGTAGCTTATATAGCGTCCCATTTTGTATTCTTTTT
This sequence comes from Latrodectus elegans, assembly GCA_030067965.1. Lineage (NCBI taxonomy): Eukaryota > Metazoa > Arthropoda > Arachnida > Araneae > Theridiidae > Latrodectus > Latrodectus elegans. Next base: position 72,871,787 of record CM057809.1, on the reverse strand, counting down.
AGTTAATGATATCCAAAGTGGATTACAAAAGAAGTAACGTCATTAAAAATTCATTAAAAATGACGAAACGTTTATGTAAATCACTTGTATGAAAAATATGATATAAATTTGCAAAGTAAAATAAAGCATCAAAAATCAATATCCACTACACCAGCTATATGTTTTTAAATAACGGAACATCAAGCAAGCTTTGTATGCATACCCAAAATTAAACATTCAAAATCAGTGAAGTTAGCAGACATTTGTGTATATATGATGAGCAACATGACAAAAAAGATACTGTCTGTTGAAATACCCTGCGTCTATAATTAAAAATAAATTGAGTGATTATACAATTTATTGGAAAGGACCAACAAAAGTGAGCATTTTCTGATCAGAATTACATTTCTTGGTTCGGTTCCAGTTTCTTTTGGAGCATACGAAATGGATGTTGCGTAACTGCCTTTTGCAGCCCATATTTTTTGGGTGAGTGCTTGGTAGTTTTCTCAGATTCCTTCCTTGTTACGAGGAAGTACAATCAACTATATATGAAATTCTTTGAAAGAAAATTAAGATTAGTGTATATTGAAAGAGCTTTTCAAAAGTTTTTATTTGTTAGGCTGCTATTAAGTGCTCTGAAAATGTATCCGTTTTTGATTATTCATTGATCACAGTTGTATCACTATCTTAATTGAAAACTAATAAATTTTACGGAAGCGTTTCGTGTGAAATTACACAATTTTTATTGATGCACTGAAAATTGATTGATAAATTGAAAATAATTAAATAATGACAAAAATAAAAATTAAGCTGAAAATGAAATTCTTTTACAGAAATCAATTCGAGTGTTACGAAAAATCTGATAATATGGAAGTAATTGTATATTGTGAAATTTACATAAAATATGTGTAAAATTTAAATATTTCGTAAATATTAATATTTGATGTTTGATGTATATATATTTTTATTTATAGTTACATAGTTACCTAGATATATATATATATATATATATATATATATATATATATATATATATATATATATATATATATATATATATATATGTATGTGTGTAATGAAAGATTTAAATTAAATTTAAAACTTTCTGAAATTAATTTTATTCTGAAGAACTATAGATAGAATTTCCTATATATTTTAAAGAATAAACTTAAAAATATATCAATCGAATTTCAAATGCTATTTAAAGGTCATGCATTCAGTGGAAATTGCTTTCAGGAATTTAGTTAAATATATATTGTGTCAATATATTTTGTTTAAGAAAAATAATTTGCTTGGGGTTCTGAATAAATGTAATATACTACTTTTGATTTATATGTTGTCATATGTACATATACACTATATAATATGTATATATATATATACTATATAATATATATATATATATATATATACATTTATATATATATATTATATATATATATATATATATATATATATATATATATATATATAATGATACACAATTCAAAAATGTTCATGGAAAAAAAATGTGAAATTTAAATGAAAGTTTTTTCAGATTTTTGATAACAATCTCACTATCAGTTTTCATCATCAGTATTTTATTTAGTAGCGAAAATTAAATTAAGTACCTTTGAAATGCTGCCAAAACTGCAAAATAAGCATCATTTTGCTTTGATAGCTATGTTTTAAGTCATGTTATATATATAACTTTTTTAATGCCCACACATTGTTACATTTGCTTGAATGAGTTTTAAAATGTTCCTTTATGTATATAAACTTTGCAACTTATTTTAGCTTAAATCCCAGTTTGATTTAATACAAGTCGTTGGTGTTTATACAATTTAACTCATAATTAAATTAAACGCGAACTTTTTCCCAAGTTTATAAGCTTAGCTAAATAGCTAAAAGTGTATCAAAAATAGTTTGATGAAAATACTTCCTGTTAAATATTAAATTTTATGACATAGAAAACTTTCAAAATTAAATACATAATATAGTTTAATTATTATGTATATTCCTCTCACTTAATTAAATGTCAAAATAAGATAAATTCAAATTTGCTTGATAAATATGCATGAAAATTTCTCTCGCATAATGATTTATTAAAATATATTAACCTCGTAAATAAAATCTCTCTCTCTCTCAAGAATTATATTTATTAAATTATTAATTTTTAAATATTGAAGAAAATACATTCTTTAATTAAAAAAATATTCAAAATTAAAAGTTTAAAAGTTCATATATATATAAATATATATATATATATATATATATATATATATATATATATATATATATATATATATATATATATATATATATATATATATATATATATATATATTGTTGTTGTTGTCGTATGACAAGTGCAAAAAAGAAAAGGGAAAAAAGGACAATTCATATGGGACCAAAGGCATGGAGCACTGCCCTGGCCAACTCTTCTGCTTTTTCGGTATTAAGGGTGTCATGGCAGCAGTTGGCGTCGATTCTGAAGAAGGTCGAAGCAACAGAGATGCAGTTGAAGAGATGTCTTGGCTCCAGTGGAACTCCTGTGCATTCCCTGCATTCTGCGTATGTTCTAGATCCGACGGGCATGATTTTCATAATTCTCATGTGGCAAGTCCACATTATGCAGATGGTAGAGGTGATACCACGGTCAGGATTAAGCTCCAGTAGGCACCAGTGGTTTCTGTAGTCCCCCGCAGAACTGATGTCTTGCAACGGCGTTTGCATCGAATCAAGTGGTAGTCGTGGAAGAGGGATTGATATTTCTAGCCTGCTCTGCGAGGGAGTCCACCTGTTCATTTCCCTCGATGTTTTAACATGTGCAGGGACCCATTTATTTTGGCTCAGCAAAATATTTAAAATCAGACCAATATTCAGCAAAAAAAATTTGAACAAGTGGTTTCTTTGTTGATACCACTCCAAACGGGCAAATGGGAAATGAATGACTTTATCACAGCTCCATGACTTCTCATTCTAATTCTCTGCTCGTGGTATGATCTGAAATCTGTCGAGAAGAACTTTGGTTGACAATTTTTTGCCTTGAAGTAGAATAGAGTCCATGTTCTGCAGTACAATTCGTCGGAGATTATGATGATCATCCTTTTAGAAACTTTTGCTGGAACCACAGTTGTCTTCTAGACAAAGAGTGTAGGTTCAATTTCCCACTTTTTAGAACCTTTAATATGCCTTATTTTGAGAACTCGGTGAATTTGCTGTCTTCGATATCGAGATTCTTGATAAATGGATAATAACAATAAACCCGCTTTTAACCAATGAAATATCTATCATTTATTCATTTTATTTCATTCAGTGTGAAATGCTCTCTTATTCTTATTTATATAATTAATAATAAATATTTTAGACATATTTAAACATATTTTAAGACATATATAAAAATATTTCATAAAAAATATTCTCACAAATTAACCCCAGTAAGCATTTTAATTTAAATCTTAAATTTTTAATTTCATTTTCTAGATTGATGTATGTATAGGAAAGAAAAGAACTAGAACTAGGGAGTATCAAAAACAATTAAGAAAAGAATCAGTAATGCATAGTAAGTTAAAACCCCGAACTATTATGTTCTTAATTTTACAAATAAATTATTGCCTAGTAGACTAATACATTTGCTTTATTGTGATCGAATATTAGTATTATTATGATCTGAAATACATAAAACTTATACATTTAAATGTATATGTATCCGATAACGTAAGAAAGAAAGCGTGTGATATTTTGTTCTCTTGCTTTGTCGCAAACTCCTTATATGAACCAAAATACTAAACGTAAATTGAGACATGGAGACAAAAAGCTGTCAATAAATAATGAGCAACTGAATCGGTAAAAAAAATGATTTTTTAATGCACACTTCAGAAGTAGAATTACAATATGACTAGTTTAATCAAAACGTGAAGTTTAACTTGGAAAATGAATAAAGAAATGAACTATGGTTTCAAGTAAATGTAACTTAAATAAAAATTTGGATAAAATTCATTACATACTAAAAAATATGTCTTATTATTTTATTTAAACTTCACTTTAAAAGAAAATTTAAGGACGAGGCTGAAATTGAAAACTCAGAATTTCATTGAAATGAGTAGGAGGGAAGAGCCGATCAACTAATCAGAAAACTGACTGAGATCACGTATATATAAGAACATATGTAGCATGAAGTAGTGGGAAATTGTCGAAAAGGTATAAAGCATGCTGGTTATGTATAATTAGTACCTCTGTGAGAACAGTGTACATAAATTTAGAAGACGAGGTGTTGTTACCTCAATGCGATATGTACAGCAGAAAATCGTAGATGACGCAGGAATGACTTCGTCTGAAATCAAATCATTAGAAACTTGAGAGAAATTTGAGTACAGAAATCACATGATCATTTTCAGCATCTTTTTAGAAGCTTGTAGAATACTTCAAACAACAAGAACAACCGTCTAAGGGCTTAGTAGTGGTCATCTATGAGCAACGACGAACAATTGGTATATTATTCTACAAAGTAAAAAGTAGAGAGGGCAGACTAGAAAGAAAACTACAAGATACACATTCAACAAGCTATTGGATGATAAATATGTTTTACCTTGGGCAGGAGGCTACGCAAAGATGATCTATTTGTGCGAAAACTGGCAAGGTTCCATTACCGTCTACTCAATTATTACAGCGTTTTCTGTAAAAATGTATGATCAAAAACATTATACTAGGAGAGTTTAGAAATAATGCAAAGTATTCATTACGTATGAATGCATATATAGCGTGAAAATAGATTCTAGATGCATACTCATCTGGAGTGAGGGAGGAATATATGTAACAGCTCTGCTATTGTCAACATCAAAAAACAAGTTTACCTTTGGTATGGCATAGTTCTTGTTTAGAGTAGTACCATGCTTGTGTGATGTCCGTACAGATCTACACATCTAAGATGGTTCAAGGACAGATACACGTTATTAGCTCAATATTATCTTTCGTCATGTGTGTCTTTAAAGTGTTATGAGTTTTCGGTTCCTCTCCATGGATGACAATATTTCTTCTCTTTATACAATAGCCATCACCGATCTATTAGAAACATGTTCCGAAATTCTGTTATAATGCTCTGAAATGTTATCGCAATCAAGTGTATTATTCTCACTTGTTATAACTGAGCTTAGGGAATCAGGGATAACCTATCATTTCCGTCTCCGATGTAACACCATAAGAAGTCGCACGGATTTACATCCTAACTATATGGTGTCCACTCCATCGTCATTCCAAGCAACATAAAGACGTCAGAAATTCTGCGTCAACAAGGCACACCATGCAGAAATCAGTAGTGATGTGTTATGTTGAGACACCCCGCTTTAGGATCAAAGCTAATCTCGAAAGAGTCAAAACCAAACCAACTCTCGATAATTCATTTTTGTCACAATACCGTCAGTGAATACCGAAGTAATTATCACGGGATTATCACTTCACTCTAATATTTTCTTATTATTTCTAAACTTTGAATAACATATTTGTTAAATGGTCACATTACTTTAGTTAATCTCATAAAATTTTCGTATAATCAATAATGCTGCTTTCTAAAGCCAATGATACCATGGTTTATTTGCAGTTATTAAGTATTCACTTGAAAAGTGCTCTTTCAATATGAAAAAATTAAACTTATATCCATAAATCAGGAATTTAAAAATATTTTCTATCATGTTCTTAGACCACAATATAAAATGAAAGCATGTTTAGATTTAAGCAAGAAAAATAACAGCTAAAAATGAGAAAAAAACGTGAAAGAAATTTAGAAACATAGCAAAGGACTGAAAACCAGAGAACCACACTATTCTCTAATTGCCTAATTTTTGGAACTCACGAGACTCACAAAAAGGAAGAATAAAGTAAAATATAAACACAGCATAGAATAAGAATTCAAAACTTGACTGTCTCAAAATATATTAGAATTCATTTCTCATGAGATTTATTATCCAAAAAGAAAATTAGCAAGTTATGAAGAGAGAATTAAAGGAAATAAAAAACATAAATTATTAATTCTAAATTTTTTTTACAGTTTGACTAAAAGGAAAATTCATTATGTCAATAATTACAGACTTATTAATTAAATATTATTTAAATCATTGAAAAGAATATAAAAAATAGTAGCAAAATTAACTATGTATACCTGATAATAAGCTTAGTATTTGCATAAGAGAAGACTCTTTTAGGATGATTGAAGCCAAAATAAAACTTTAGTAATCTAAAGCTAGAGTAATTATCCTCATCATAAATTTTAAATGTTAGTTAATTATTAGTAACAATAAAGTTACGATCTAAATAATCAATATTAGATCTATCTCACTATTAATTTTATAAATTTTATAAATATTTGGATAGATATCAGAGAAAGAGAATTATCAGTTAAAATTAACAGATAATCAATCCCTATATGTATTACTTGGGTAATTACTCTATTGTCATATATTGCACATGAGGGTTAATTCAGCAGAGAATTGCAGTTCCAAATAGATAGCAAACCGATGCGAACACTCATGACGAAGGATAGAGGAGAATGGAATAATGTTTCTTCATTTTCATGTTCATTATTACATAATTTATTACAGCAATAAGGATAGATTAAAATGTAATGAATGCATGCAATATTTTTCTTCTATATAGATTTTAAAAAGCTTCTAATGATTGTCATTTTTTTATTGAAATGATTACTGTTTAATTGAAAATCAATGAATATCAAACATTTATATTAGACGCTGATTACACACTTATTTATAAAAATAAAACATTTCTCTGTACTCAACTTTTCTTTATCATATTTTAATTTATAAAATTAAAGTATAAGATTGACCGAGTCACTTTAATTCCTGTCTAGTAAATTCGGAATATAAAATCCACATTATTTTAAACTATATCGTTAATTTACGGAACAAATATTGTGCCTGAATTGTTGAGAACTTTACTTAATTGCAACGTGAGTCAACAAAAATGTACATCGTAATTTGGTTCACAAAGTAATTTAGCTACTGTATTTTTCGTAACTCCAGTAAAATGCGAAAGTTGACTTTTTCTTTTCAAAGTCTTCAAGATTGGTTTACAAGCCCTGAATTTGTTTCACCGAGTATATTGAAGTGCTTAATTTTTCCAGAATGTTTTATCAGCAAATACTACTTTATGTATCTTTGCCACAGAATGGGCATAAAATATTCTTTGGAAAAGCATACATTAAAATGTATTTTATGCCAAGAAATATGCTTTAAATATTCCTCTTTTCAATCAGCCAGCTTTTGGATGATTTACTAATATTAATTACAAAGCCAAATCTTATTAATCCATAATACAAGCATTGCCTGGAATATTCAATGAATTAAATGATATTTAATAGGGACATTTCTCTATTTTCCATATTTTTCAATAATGGAAAATACAAAATTGTATTGTGATAGAAAATATGAAAAAACAGATATATTTGATTCACAACTTAATACTTACAATGAAAATTTTCATTTACTTAATCTCGCTTAATTTAAAACTAATATGAATTACACAATTCCAACATATTTATTATAATTTCTTGCCCAGTTACTCCCAAACAAAACCAGATATTTTATGCAAACAGAAATTATAGTACTTCTTAGGAGAATTTATCACTCTTATGTGATGTAACTAATCAAGATCTATGAAAGATAAAAGAAGTAATAAAGTATAATATCAACCAATGACACCTAAAACTATACATGATATCCCAAAAATCAAAGTAAAAATCTTGTAATGATATAAAAAGAAACTATCATAAGTAACTAGAATGATACAGAAACGAGCACATCCATCTCTATAGGAGATAAGGAGACATATTAAAACAGTAAGAACACAATACAAAAGATAACACGAAATATATTCCTTTACTTACAAAAAGAATGTCATAATAAGTATAATACTCGAATTGTTCACAATCCATCATTTTGCAGGGATTGCTATTGTAAAAGATCTAAGATGTGTCAGGCTTGGATGTGTAAGAGCAATTTTTTAAATGAGAATCAACTAATTGAAGATTTCCCTAGATACATTCATACATAGAATTCAGCATCACGCATGCTCTATACGTAAAGTCACTCTCCATTACCTCAATCTTTATAAAATGAATTATGCTGGCTTGCTCAGGCAACAATTTTAATATGACAAATTCCGCCCTGACAAAAATGTCAAGTCGGTCCAAATTGTTTAATTTAGTAATCAGCGTGTGTCATGGGTGGTTCTAATTTCATTTGGTGCTCCCTATTTAGCAACAAAGCTTTTTAAAATATGTTTTGGAATTCCTTGACTTCCCAGACACATCTAAGAATTTACAGAAGGCAAATTTAGCCATCTGATAATAATTATAAATCATTAAATCTAAGTGATTTTTCTGTAAGCTTCTGAAAGAACACCAATATATGTAATATCTAAAGAGCCATAAATTATTTTCAAATTATTATTATAGATTTTATAATTGAAATATTTTGATGAGCACTCATAAAGTATCATTAGGTTTTTACAAAGTAATCAAGTGCCAGCTGTTAGCACATTTATTTTAAAGTATAAATTTATTTTTAGAGATTTATTTAAAAGAAAAAATTAATCGAGTCTTAAAAAAAACTTTAATTTCGCAATTTTTTTAAATCATGATAATCTGAAGTGATTTTTTCTTAATATTTAAGTTTTGGACAGATTAAATTTTTAAGATATAAAATTTGTTGAAAAAATGCCTAATATTAATTAAGTATCTATTTATGCTTATATTTTAAAATATCATGTTGTTATTTCCTATATTTTATAAAATAAAATTGTCAATATAAATTAGCGTAAACAATTTTCTATTTTATTTTACTTATAAGTTTTCCTAACATATAGAGCGTTTTATATTAATACGGAGATGAAAGTTTTTATTATCTAATAATTAATGCTATCTATATAGTTAAATCCTATAAGAGATAATATTTTTTGTATGTATCTGAACTTGCCAATTTAAATCTAAACAAATCTAATAGTTCCAAACTAGCAATATTTCAATACATTATAATCTTAGATTTTATATTGCAATGCACTAATGCATTCAATGCATTAATCATGAATGAAATACAGTATATAAAATATTTAAAAATACGACTGCATAATTTTGTAACTACGATTTTTTATCACTGTAATTCAATAATAATTACATGAATGTGAATTATATTAAACAGACATAAAATCTACTAGAAATTGTATTCACCAATAATTCTCGCTTTACTAGTCATAATTTATGAATGGGATCAAATTAGCTCCCAATGAAATCAAAATGCTCGCTCTATCAGAGTAGGGGTGTATAACTAGATACCAAATCAAGTATTCAATGCTTATGACTTTAAAAGTTTTCCTTAACAAAAAATATGTGTTGTATAAAATTTTACTTGAAAATACTTTAATTTTTGCAATACGCTTTGTTAAAATCTCATTAAACATGAATATTTAATAACCCCTTGAATGCAAGAGAAAAAAATTATGTTTAAATATTTTTAAAGCAAAACTCAAAAAAGCCCTAATTTGGCTTTTTTTAACAATTCTTAATCTGAGAAAAACTTTTATAAAAATCAATACATTTGTTTCTCGGGCTGCCCAATATTTTCGCTTTTAGACATTTAAAAACTTGTTTGATATACGTCAAAGTTGTGGTTCATTAATTTTTTTCAAGTCTAAAACCTAAAATATTTTGTTTTATAATAAACTAAATTGTAACAATACTTATAGTATCAATATGATTTGCAATATATGAGTTTAAATCAATTAAGTTTGCATTGGAATTTATGATCAAAATACGATTATCATCACCACCAGAAGTAACAATAACGTCAAAATTAGAAACAGAGAAGCTCAACATTAGATGACTATGAAGGAAAGGTAGGCAAGTGACAATTTATGGCTAATAATGCTGTCATTTTCAAGATGGATATTCAACAACTACGTTTCTGCCTTCAAGAACTCAAGTCGCTTGTAAAAAAGTTTCATATCATTCTTTACAGTTAATACAGGCGAGAAGGCTAAATCTGGCATAAACCAGCACCACACATTCACCGTAGAATTAGTAATTACAAAAAGAAGAAACTGTGTGTGTGTGTGTGTGTGTGTGTGTGTGTGTGTGTGTGTGTGTGTGTGTGTGTGTGTGTGTGTGTGTGTGTGTGTGTGTGTGTGTGTGTGTGTGTGTGTGTGTGTGTGTGTGTGTGTGTGTGTGTGTGTGTGTGTGTGTGTGTGTGTGTGTGCGTGTGCGTGTGCGTGTGCGTGTGTGTGTGTGTGTGTGTGTGCGTGTGTGTGTGTGTGTGTGTTTTTCTTTCTATCGGAATAAGAAAGTATATAAAGGAATTCTTTTGTCAGAAGGTCAAAGGTAAATGAATTTTTAAAATAGGTTTTTTTTTTAAATAAAAAGCGTCACACAGGTTGATTTATGAGTCACATGGGCCTTAAGCATTGTCGACGATTTAGAAGGGGACAAAGTTCAAACATCTGGTATGATGATAAAATGTGCCAATACAAACCATATGTGATATACAATAGTAATATAGTATTAAAACAAATAATCCAATGATTAATTATTGATTCACCCTCTCAAATGTTGCTCTTATTCATTTACTAAAGAACACTGGCAGGTTTTATTTATTTATTTGTCAAATGCTTTAGGCTTTACGGTTTGATAGTAATCGTAAATATCGTAGACCATGAGGAATTATGATGTAGATTATTCAAAAAAAAATTGACTACTCTTTCTGGTTTTTATGAGTTGGAGCTGACATCATGGATAATGAATACATAAAATATATATATTCATTTATATCTCATTATGTACTAGCAGTAGAAATAAAGTAGTAAAAATGTAGAATATTTTTTCTACACCCAATAAATTATTATTTTGGTTTCATGTTTTATATTTCATATTTAAAAGTAATATTTTTATGTACTTTGTTCTATTAAATTTCAATGTACTCTAATTTATTATAAGAATATAAGGCGTGAATATAAAATCTATTATACACTATTGGCTATTAAAATTGCTACACCAAGAAGACGACATGCTATAGACGTGAAATTTATACGAAAGGAAGAAAGTGCTCTGATATGCAAATGATTAGCTTTTAAGCTCATTCAGACAAAGCAGGCGCCAGAAGCGACACCTACATTGTGTTTAAATGAGGAAATTGTTCAGCCGGTTCCTCATACACAAATTGCATTTGAGCGTTGTTGCCTGGTGAAAAGTTGTTGTGATGCCTCGTGTAAGAAGGAGAAATGCGTACCAGCACGTTTCTGACATTGATAAAGGTCGAATTGTAGCGTACCGGAATTGCGGTTTACCTTATCGCAGTATTGCTGCTCGCCTCGGTCGAGATTCAACGACTGATAGCAGAATATGGAATGGATGGGTTCAGGACGGTAATACGGAACGCCATGCGGGATCTCAACGGCCACCTATCACTAGCAGCCGAGAAGACAGGCATATTATCCGCATGGCCGTAATGGATCGTGCAACCACGTCACGAGCCGTGAGTCAAGAAACGGGGTCGTTTGGAAGACAAGTGTCTGCACGAACAGTTCGACGACGTTTGCAGAAGCATGGACTCTCAGCTCGGAGACCATGGCTGCGGCTTCCCTTGACGCTGCGTCATAGACAAGAGCGCCTTCAATGGTGTGATCAACGACGAACCTGGGCGCACGAATGGCGAGACGTTATCTTTTCAGATGAATCCAGGTTTTGTGTACAGCATCATGATGGTCGCATCCGTGTTTGGCGGCATCGTGGTGAACGCACACTGGCAGCTTGCATTCGTCATCGTCATACTGGCCCATCACCTGGCGTGATGGTATGTGGTGCCATTGGATACAGGTGTCGGTCACCTCTTGTTCGCACTGATGGTGCTTTGAACAGTGCACGTTACATTTCTGGTGTGTTACGACCCGTGGCTCTACCCTTTATTCGAGCCCTGCGAAACCCTACGTTTCAGCAGGATAATGCCCAACCGCATGTTGCCGGTATTGTACGGATATTCCTCGATACGGAACATGTTCGGCTGTTGCCCTGGCCAGCACGTTCTCCAGATCTTTCACCAATAGAAAACGTCTGGTCAATGGTTGCCGAGCGACTGGCTCGTCACCAAACGCCAGTCACTACGGTTGATGAACTGTGGCATCGTGTTGAAGCTGCATGGGCATCTGTACCTGTACATACAATCCAATCTCTGTTTGACTCAATGCCCAGGCGTATAACTGCTGTTATTACTCCCAGAGGTGGTTGTTCTGGGTACTGATTTCTCAGGATCTATATCCAGCCAAATTTTTTGAATATTTAATCACTTGTTATTTCCAGTATAATATATTAGTCCAATAAATATCATTTTGTTGTCTGCATTTCTTCCTGGTGTAGCAATTTTAATGGCCAGTAGTGTATTATATTGATATTTGGAAAGTAAAATATGTTATGTCCGTATTATACATTGTGAAATCGATAGTATTCTATTCTATACATTTTATTCACAATATGATATTTTTAAATTAATATTTATTTACGAAGGCTAATTTGGTTGAAAAATACTGATAGTAATTCAGACGCTGGTGAGTTTGTGACTAAGAAAGTGTCTGCTTAATAGAAACTTATTTTCTCCACTGATATGAGGTTTAAAGAAGCTGATAACATTCCAGTTCAGTTAGTCACTTAAACGTAGCTCATAACGCTCACGATTTCAGATCTGTCTTAGGATGTATCTCTCTCTCTCTTATCGTCTACTTATCTCAAAGGATGTATGGTTTATAAAATTAAAATATATTTTACTACATTTTATAATTTAATGTTCTGGTTATTCAAGTATACTTAATATTTTATTTTGATTTTTGATGTTAAGCTTTCATTCGTACTTTGGTGGTTATATAGGTATGTAAAATAAAATAATAGTAGAAGTTAAAAAGGATTTAATATATACAATACATATAATAAAGTAAATATGAACAATATGAAAGATTAATAAAATTAACTAGATAGTGGCAGTTTGTATTTGTAATGCCCCATGGAATATTTACTGCATGCTTTCGGTAACAGCTGGGCGATAACTGTCAGAAACACTGATTTTTCCCTTGTTATGCTCGAACAAAATACAATACTGATCAGAACCCACTAATTTTTTCTGGTCTAATCTTTATAGGATCATCATAAAAATTTATATAAAAGTCCTCTTTAGTGCTAAATTTATTAAAAATTATAACAGTTATATTCGCGAAGTAATTGTTTTCCTCATAACAAACTCATTAGCATAGTAAAAATCTTGAACATTGTTTTAACTTCTCCCATTGATGTTTGGAAACCCAGTCTGAGAAGTTATGAAATAGAAAATAAATTTAGCACGTAAATAGTATTAAAATGTATCAATCATTTCATGTAAAATATATACTTTTTAAGTTTTAATTTATCACAAATTATGAGAAATAACTTATAAATTTGATACAAAGGTATTTTAGTCTTTAAAGACAATCTAATGGTATAATTTATACAAAGCATAAGAAGGCGAGCTGCCATCCAAATGGTTAGCGCCCTTGCCTTCGGTTCAACAGTTCGTGTGTTCGAATCCCACCTTGGTTGTAGATGTCTGTAGTGATTTGAAATCCGTTTTAAACCGTAGGTCCCGGTCTATTTAGCCCTCGTGTGGAAAAAATTACCGTTTAGCGAGCGACAAACAAAGCATAAGTAATTGTAAAGTGTTTCCTTTTTTCAAATGTTATTTCTACTTTTTCGATATTCCAAATACATAATTGAGATTTATATTTTCCTACAAAATACTTTACTTCTTATAGTGTAAGGAATTATTAAGTATATTTTTTACGTTTAACTTTCTTGGATGGATTATAGAACACCAAATATTTTGATTTTAAATTTTTTTTTTAAATATTATCTTTCGTTCAAGAAACATGTGTTAAAAATCATTCCTTTAATTTTGTTATTATTGTAAGCTTGACGTAAGTACCATAGTTCCTTCCTTTTTTTAACTAAGCAAATAAAAAAAGTTAAGTTTAAGATAAGATGATTTAAATAGTTTTGGTTCCAAAATTTTACGTGAGTTTTATAATTTTAACATGAGAAATATCTATGGGAAAATTATAAAACTAGGAGTTTGAAGATTAAATTTTGTCTTTTAAAAAAAGAAAGAAATTCTTTTGTAATATAAAATATTTCATTAAATATATGAATTTTCTAATGGAGTTTTTATATAGTATTAGAGAGATTTATTTTATCACGTTTACTTGCAGACAAAACGTTTCTCATTTATTATGAAAGAATTAGTGTTTAGTCACTTATGATTGAAAAATATTCATTAAACTATTATAATATATTTACAGATGCTTTTAAATTATTTCATTGTATTTAAGCGAGAATACTCTAATATGCTGATTTTTAAAATATAATTATTTCAATATTTAATATTAAAATTCTTATGAATGGTGATTAATTAATAAATAAAATAACAACAAATTATATTTTTTTATCAAGCATTATATAAAAATGCTTTCAATGGAAAAACCTTATTTAATTCAATTTCAAAAAGTTTTATAAGATCAAAGCTTGATTGTTAAAAATTAAATTTGCGGAAAAAAATTTAAAACACGCTTTAAGATAAACGAACCTAAAGAAGTTCAAAATATCAATCGAATTTTATTCATTTTTGATTTTTTTCTTTGCATTTTCCCTAATCATAAAAATAATCTTCAATTTTAAAGTTCAAATTGATTTCAAATTGTGATATAATCTTCTTTTCGTATTCATTAAATTGCGTTTTTTATTTGATTATGAGTTCTTGTGAACTTAAAAACACTATTTTTAAAATTAAATGAATTAAATGAGTATTCAAGCGTTTTTATAAGTAATTAGACGGAAAAAACGCTTTTTATTTTTCCTTCAAAGTTTTAATAATAGTAAAGAAAGAATTCTAAGCCTTTCCCTTATTTATTTCAATTTATATCGCTTAGAATAAATTAATTTTAGAAGTTATAAAAACGCTTTAATGTTGTGAGTAATCTTATTTTATACAGAAAAACATTTTATTGTCATAGCATAAAATAAAAACTTATAAAATTTTGCTTAAAGAAAAAATTTACATTACTTCTAGCACATTTTCACATTTCTAAAATGATTCAAAATTTATCTAACATTTCTTGATCAATTATTATAAATAATGAAACAACATAAGATGTTTCATGAATGCATAAAAATATTAAATATACCAAGTAAAATGTATATGCAAGTTCAATGCAGATAATACTTATAAGACGTGTGTGTTCCATGAATATTATATAAAATTATTAAATACACAACAAATAAAATGCTAAATGTATATGCAAGTTTAAGACAAATAAAAGTTATATACGCATTTAACATTGTCATAAGTATCGCAAGAATATTATTCCTTTTAAGTATATAACATCAATGTTAAATTTAGAAATATTCTATTAATCTATTGAAATCATAAATATTCAAACAACTAAAAATAACTTCACAATTTATACACATAAATAATAATTTTATTTCAATAACAAAACTATTCATAAAACACTGTTGCAAAATTCTAAATAAAGAAAAATGAATAACTACCGTAATTTTTAAAGACAATGAGCACCGTACTCCAAGGAAGTGGCATAAAAAATATAAAATAGAATAGAAACACTGGATTATATTAAACATAACACTGATTTAAATAGCAAATACCGCCCCCCTGAACTCAGCACTCAGTAAACCTCAAGTTGTGTCTTATGATATATGGCAATCAGTAAAGAAAAATATATAAAATGAAAGCACATAATGAAAAAACAAATTATGGGAAAGAAACATTGAAGAAATATTTAAGTACGAGAGCGCGTTTTTGGATATGTGCTTATATTTCTTCGCTAAAAAAAGTGAGCAAAAGTAATATCCTGTGAGTACATTTTAAAAAAATACTAAAAAAAGAGAGTCTAAGTATGCCTAGCCGTCTCATGTATTTCTTAGTTCACTTTCTTTATCTGAGGATATAATTTCTCTCTTCGAACCTGATAGAAGTGAAAATATGTATCTGTAATTCTTACCTATTTTGCAAACAACACGAGGATACTTTTATTTTTAAATGCAGAAAAATGCAGCACTGCTCAAAAAATTAACTTTTAATCATACAAACGTTACGCAACACTTCTTCCAGAATTAAGATAATATAGCATAGATTCCATTTTATTTTATGCCAGCAATAAAAACATAGATTATTATAAAACACAATTAATGGAACATTTTATTTTGTGATAAAAATCAGTATTTTATTAATTTAATTTTAGTCTATAAAAACAAATTGTTGGATTATCAACATTCAATTACATCCTACTTAACAAAATTGGAATCTACTTGAATATCCTACATTCTTTCTAATGTTGAAATCTGGTGAAAAATGTTGCTTATATTTCATATAAGCAACTTTTTTATATTTTATATCAACTTTTTTATAGCTTATATTTCATATAAGCTCGTCACATCATTTCCAAAAAGAAAATTCTTAGTGCATTAATTTCTGAAAAAAGCATTATTTTGCTTAAAAAAGAAACAATCATGAATTAAGCTATGTCAAAGATAAATGTGTGCTTTCACATTGTTTCGTTTAAAATCATTTGTTTTACCGATTTTTAAACCAGTCAAATTCATGAATAGAAAGAAAGCTGATTTTAAAAGAAGCTCATTAAAAAATAAGAAATCATTAGCAAAAATTCAAGTCTTTAAAATTTAATTTATCAAAGAGAAAAACTATATTATCATATTATTTTTCCAAGTTATAGTTAGCACTCTGTGTCCTTAGCCTTGGCAATCATTTTATTTTACCAAAAATATTGATGAAGCAAACGCTATTACTATCGAATTATAAATCATATTTGAAAATACTTTCTTAATATTGTGTTGCCTAGCAATAGATATTTTATCAGTGAGAAAATTTTTCTGGATTATGAAAATAAATTTTTTCACCAAACTTTGTTACATTTTACATTTATAGGTATAACACTAAAAGAAATATCTAATTTAACTTGCATATTTACCATTGTTCTTAAAAGACCAATTTTTACTTTTTCATATTTGTATGTAATAAGATTCTTATTCTCTTTAATTTAAGTAGAACGTAGGTTACAATTTATTAGACTGGCTAGTCTTCAATTCTGTTTATCACGTCTGATATAATTTTTAAAAAAATATTCTTAGAAATATTTTCCCAACAGTAGCCATCGATCTAAACTCAATTAACTGCAGTAGGCCAGAAGGAAAATCATCAAATAGGAAAAGATTCTCGTACTTTCAAATCGTATGATTATTTTTAATACTTCTCCTCCGGTTTATATTTCAAAAATTTCAGAGAGTGGATTTTGTATATAGATATAAAATCAATGAATAAGTTTTATTAATATTTGTATAATATTGCAACCAGCTTTTGTAAAACATATTTTACAGCTGTATTTTATATTCTTCTTATACTACACCTCGTCTTCATATATCTCTAAAATATTTCAGAATGGAAAAGCGTGATTATTTTCTTCTATTTAAAATTGCCTTCAATGTCAAACCATTGGAATTAGAGCAAAATTAAATCTGGGACTTCCTTTTTATATTCTCACAGCGTAGACCTTTCTTTAAAAATTATTAGTAATTAAGTTTTTTCGATTTTCGAAAAATTATTTTTACCTTTTGCCGCATGTGTCTCTATATTTTTCATAATTCGCTTCCGATAGGAAACTCATTGGAAATAGGACGAAAAGTAAGATAGGAACTAATTTCAAGTTGAAAAAAGATAAACAAATTTTGTTTCTTTAAATCGCAACTTTTCCTTCGTATGAAAATTTTCCAGTGGAAAGTATAGCCATTGGAAACTAGCTGACTTCGTCTAAAAGTAATGTGTGAATACTATATACATAAATTCAACTGAGAAAGAGTAAAGTCAAATTACTCTTTATATCTAGATAATTTCCTTTATTCTGACTTCCTAAAAGAAGTAAAGAAATATATATAAGGATTTAATTAGTACATTATATTTTATTTACTATATTTTTTTTATTTATGAACCTTTAAGCACATTAGGAAGTCATGTGGTATTACTAAACAGTAAATATAGATTATTTTGTAATAAGCATGTTTAAGTAAAAATATTAAGAATCAAGATTTAAAAATATATTACAAATAACATATTCAAAGCAAGCATTCTCATATTTTTCATCTCGAATTAGTGGAGTAAATCTTTAAAGGTTCATATTTCATTCATCGATTTATATCAGATGTATTTCTTATAGAACTTGAATATTTTTACTGATTATCATTTACTTTGAATTATTTAGCAATGATACAATTTCTTTACTTACAAACTCAATTTTATTGATTTGAAAATATGTGACAATATTCAACAAAAATATATATTGATAAAATAGGAAAACTTATACTGCATTAAATTTTTTCCTACTCTCATCTCACAAATTGTTTTATAAAATCTCATTAAGAAAAAGATATTTCAGTTTTAACAAGTGACTTATGTTCGATATCGAAACTGATCTGAAACGCACAGAAACCTCAAGCAAGAAACGAAAATTGCTTTTGAGCTCTTCCATAGTCTGTAGATAAATCAGCTCCAAAAAATTTCTTTCAAGAAAAATGCAGCAGCATATTTTTTCTGTTTTGTTTAAAACAAAATATCTGTGAGTAGCGCAAAATAAAGATTAGTCTTCCTGGAACATCTGGGGTATAAACCTTTCAATAGGAAGATTTATTTTCTAAAGAAAATTTTAATACAAGTCTACATTTTTTTCCATATTTATAACTATTCATAAATCAATGTATAGTATATTAACAAAGTTACGTTAGATTATTTTCATGTATAAATGTTTTATATAAGTTAGTCAAATGTGGCTAGAAATTTTTATTAAAAATCTTATTACTTAATTATTATTAAAATATAATTAGTCTTATTATTAAAATCTAATTACTTTAATTTCAAAAATACTTACTTAGATTGTTCTTTTTCCGACGTTTACATGATATAATCAAAGATACTTTTCCAATAATGCAAATCATTCTTTAAAAGAAATGGGATATAAAACTATGAAATCATCTTATTTCCGATACAGAATATCTCTTAAATTTTTAATTTACTAATCAATGATAATATTTTGGAGAGCTACATGCACGTTTATACACACACACAGATATATATGTCCCGCTTGATATTTTTAGAAGTATAGAAGTATATAGTGACAAAATTTTTGCGATTCATTATGATTTTAATTTTTTTTTTAGTTTGCAGTACATTAGCATGTATGTTATGTTCTGCAATGAATGTTAATACATGAAAGGGTGTTCAAATCTATGTAAAGTAATAAAATATGTAATTAATGGAGATATATTAAAATGCAACTACAATGAGTCAATTATTGATTCAATAAAAATGAAATGAAATTTCGACAATTTTGTTGTTTGTTTCAGAGAACAATAGTGCTTATAAAAATCTTTGAGATTGATTCATGACATTGGTTTTCATATTTATACTTTATATGTCAAAATAAAAAATGTGAAGACACATTTAAATGTCATAAGTAACAAATGGGAAACAAAAGTTTTTCTCCAAAAAATCTATAACTCACGAGAGATTACTCATGCATTGATTAAAATAAAGGTCTTGTCCTAGTTTCTTATTGTCCCTGTGATTTAAGTTTAACATTTGTTTCCCAAACATTTTCATTAAAATTATATTAAAACATAATAATTCTTAAATTATCTACAGAGATTATTTAGTAATCTCAAAAGGTTATATGCTATTTACAATCGTTCTGTGAGTTAGTTGTTTAATTTACGATGAACAAAATTCATATCAAGCCATGCGATCTGTTCATGATTCCACTGAGAGATAAATGCAAGATTAAACAATGAAAAACGTCGAGTGGTTCCTGAAATAACGGTATAAATAAAGCTTTTAGCAATCAATAGAAATTAAACATGAAGTAGTAAAGATAAAATGTACATTTATTTTAAAAAAAACGTGAAAAATCAAGGTGCTGAATTTTAAATACTCTCATTTCAAAGGCTTAACTTCTGTGTGTTAAGTTTTAGACTTTTCATAATCTAATTAAAGCACAGAAAACACCGAAGTTGAAAACAGTAAAAGAAGTATTTACACGATTAAATGGGGTTAGACACTGCATTCATTTATTATATTATTTTTATTCAATAAATATGCTGAATGTATATTTCCATTAATTTCTGAAATCTTTAGTGGTTACATAATGTATTTTAATTCAAGTAAAATGTATTTACTTACAAGTAAGCCATTTCATATCTACAGGGTTAGAAATTTGTAATCTTTTCACATCTCTAATTTTAATTTACCACAGAAATAACAGCCATTTCATCTAAACAGTTTTTTTATAATAAATTTTTTATATCAAGTGCATTACACGCCATAAATATCAAAAGTTTGGTAAGTATTTGCTACGGATGTATTTATTTACGATGATAATTGTTTTCAATTACCTATTAAGAATAAATTATAGTTAATGAACTAATAAATAGAATTTTTTTTTGATTGAAAAATAGATCTTTTTTTAAGAAGTACATTACAGAAATATATCCCAAATTTGCTTCTAATTTGAGAACACATAAAAAAATTTAATTAAGTAGAAAATCATTTGATGTGAGTTATCAATAAATATAAATTTACGTGATTTAAATAAGAAAACTACTTCAGATGATTTTCATACAACACTTTAAAATTTTAGACATTTTTTTAAAAAATTATAGAAAATATTTCAACTACATTTCAAATATTTAAAGTTTTACTATCTGTGAATTATAATTAGAAATTTAGAGTGAGTTTAAAATTTATTTATGCATACTCATAAATATATATAATCCTTAGTGAAAAAAACAAAAACTTTCCAAGTAAATCAGTGGGTAATTTAATTAACGTGGATACTGTGTATGGTCATATCAATTTTTACAACTATTCATTAAATAATATATAAAGAATGTACCATACTACTCTGTAGATTTTCATTTTACCTTTAATTCAAAAATAAAAATTCGGATGAAACACATACACACAGAGGGAAAGGAATGTCCATGTCCGAGCTAGGATTCGAACCCGGGGTACATTGCTTTGAAGTTACAGAAGCTAACCATTGCGCCATAGGTCGACTATATTTTTATCTTCAAGTGGTGCATATGATGGCATCTTAAACAGCGGGGCACCAAGTTGGTGTGTCATCTTCCCTCCAAAAGTGAAGAGATAAAAAAAAACACACCAATGAGAGAGAACATCCATACCCAAACCAGGATTCGAAACTGGGACCTACTGCTTCGAATTTAGGGATGCTAACCACCGTACCATTGGTCAGCAATAATTTCTTCCAATGCCCGGGTGCCATTAAGTTATACCTATTCAGATCTATAATGTGGGCGAAGTGATTGCATCTCTTACAGTGAAATCCAATGGGTATGTTATCTTCTGGTTGAAAATGTAGGGATAAAGAAAGACAAATATAAAGAGGGAAAAGAGCATCCATGCAAGAACCAGGATTCGAAACCAGAAACTACTGTTTCGATTTTTTTATTTTCTGAGCAAAATATGTTTTACAAATATAGCCCTTACGTAAAATCGAAAAAGGTGATGATAATATATATGGCAATAAGTGTCGGTTAAATCAGAGCATTAAAAATGTAAAAGTAACTTTCATATTGCGTTAAATTAAACAATATTCCATTAAGTTTATATTTTAAATATGGCAAACAACAACGAAAGTTTAATAACTTACGTAATCATGCAGTATTAAAAATTATAATGTCCTTTTTACCTTTAGGTTAAGTTTATAAATATGCCTTTATTGTTTGGGTAAAAAAATAAGGTTAGGGATATATTCATATGAAACATAGCAAATAAGATAGCAGCATTCAAATTTGAGTACATGGGCACATTAAAAACGTGCCCATATTTGATTTAGGAAAGTTCCGAATTTAAATACAAAATGGTGACTGCTTTCATTGTGGGATACCAATAATTTAATGTAGTAAGACAATTTGCTTTGAATTTGTGATTCAACAAATATGTAACAAGGTATGTTATTGTCATATGTTAAGTAAAAAGTAATATATCATGTGTTGATATATCAATTTTTATTATTGTTTTGTATATTTTTAATGGGTATTGTAAATTTGCTAAAATTAAATAAATAAATTTGCTATAAATAAATAAATTTGCTAAAATAAATTTGCAATCATAAGCTCATTGAGAAGACCAGGACCCACACAGGGTTTTAGTGCCATTGTTGATTGATTGATTGTAAATTTGATGTTAAAAATACTCAATAAAAATATAAATAATTCATGAGTCCCAAAGCAAAGATATATCAAGACTCTGAGATAAATATGATTGTAGATTATGTTTTTTATAGTTTTTATGAGTTATTAGAAGTCATAATAATATTACAAACATTATTATTGCACCGCCAAAATTTCCTTAAATCTTTAGATAATGACAACTGGAATTTCAAATGTAAATATATTAAAATTTTTAGTGGATGCTAATTGAAAGGCTAAAGTAAAAGGAGATATTATTTTTCAGAGGCAAATTAGTCGGAGAAGCTCAAGACGAATTCTTACATGCCTTATTAAAGTGCTCATACAATCAGAAAAACTAATAATTATTTAAGAAACAAAAACAAAACATAAATAGGGCTATCAAAGGAGTCCTCGAGTTTTTCTTTATCCTCAAGGACTCTAAACGATTCGGGGTGAGATTTGCAGTGTATTAGTTTATGATATAAGAGTTTTAAAACTAAGATTTAACTTTGTTTTTATAGTGACAGATAAGAGGGAAACTCAATTTTGTGAAATTTAGACTTTCATAATGTAAAAAGTGGGCCACATCTATCTGAAGGAATTTTAACTTTATTATTTTTCATAAGTTTCTTGATTTCAGTTAGTTTCAATTGTTGTCGGTATTGGATTTTATTAGGGTTTTATGAGAAGTTGAGTGATCACCAGAGCGACCAATATAAATGGTTATTTTCTCTTGGGATTCTCAAGCACCTCAATTAATATGCACAAATTCTGCAGAGACAGTGAGTGTTTCAGGCTTAGTGTTTAACACTGAGCACAACTCTGAAAAAGTTTTGAAAAATATTGTTTATTATTCGTGATGGTTTTACTCTGCCGATATTCATAAAGCGTTTAGAAAACTCTTACAAATGTTAATAAGGGAAACAAGACTCTTGAAAACTTTTAATATCCCCATTAAACAATATTTTTTAACCACAGTATTTTAATTGAATAGCTTAAGTAATAGTTTTTTATTTCATAAATATGACGTAATGAAGCACTTGATTTTGGTAATAAGCAAAACACAACGAGGAAAAACCTTCAGAACACACTACATTTGCTCCATAATCAAAAGGAGTATGTTCGTAAATGGGGATTTTTGAAAAATGTTGAAAAGTTTATCAGTTTGATGGCATTTGCATTTCAATTTGGTAATATAGAGTTTAGGCAGCACCTTTAAAATCTGCTCAGAACCACATTAAAAAGTGAATAACGAATCCTAATAACTTCTTCGTTTCTAAAGAATTTTTTTCTGGAATTTAGATAAAAGAAGCAATTTTATCATTTGTAAATTTTGATTTTTTCCAGCTATTTTTTTTTCTAAATTTTAAACATTTTCTGCAATAAGATTTACTTAATACCGTACATATAATCCCAGAAAATGCTTAGCATTTTAAAATTGTATGCATTTTAATTTAATGTATAAATGTAAGTATTTGTAATGAGTTTTAAAATGCACAGAAATGATGAAAACATGATAGTACCACACATTTTGTAAGCTTAAATTACCCATTACCCTTAAGATAAGTTATTTATAGCATAAGGCCTTATTGATGATTAGTTAAACATTATATTGATCACAAAACTATAAGCTTTTCCTTTTACTTTCAGTATAAATAAGTGAGATACATTTTAAACCTTAATTACTAAATCTATATATTAAGTTAATTTTGATACTAAAGCACATTTTTTGAAATTATGCAAATAAATTGATAATATTTAAAAAAGTATTAAATATGGAAATTAGGAATAATACGTATGTATAATATAGTTACAGTAATCATATATTAATTTAGTTTGTATAGATATCATATATCGTAATTTATGTATTACTTAAGTTTCCAGAAATATTTATTATTTTCAACAAATCAAAACAAAATTTCTAAGATAAAATTGAAATATAATCTTACATAAATGTAGTAAAATATTCAAATCATTCTACAAAATTATGGCATATTTAAAAATTTAGGAATTGTGATACTAAATTAAATGATTAATGTAAGTTGCTTTTTATTTTCCATTTGATATATTGTTCATAAAATTAATGATTCTTTTATGGAAATTATTGCAATACGATTTAATAGAGCGAGAACATTTTTTGCCGAGGACTTCAAAAGCGCTTTGAAAATTCACTTATTCATTGTATTTTAAAGATATAATTCGCTATAAATTTAAGTAAAATTTTATGTAGAAATAGTATTATTTGTAAAAAGTATGAAGTTTCCCTGATTTTAGTATATTAAACATTTTACTACTAAATAATATTATCACATTAATATCTATATAATAATTTCAGAAGGATTTTTATGAAATAAAATCACGCGCTCCTTTAAAATTGCTGCAACTATAAAATCACAATATCTAGTTTTGTGCACAAAGTATTTTATTAAAAATATTTCTATTGCTAAAACATTTTAGTTAAATATTTAGTTATACGATTTTTCTGATATTCTATTACTTTTTCATAAATTGATCGCATAGTAAAAAGCGATAATTAAAATTTGATCATAAGTAATTTGATATAAATAAGTAGTGTATTCTAAATATATATATAACAGCATTATCTCTATTTTTATTCATTGTTTCAATTATTTTCGCTTGTGAATTAATTCATATTTTGCACGAGGATATGTATAAACAATCATATATAAATAGTTGCTTAATTCTCATGCAAATTTTATTACAGAGTTTTCTAAAAGTCGACATTTTTTACATGAATCATTTGTATCGTCAAATTTTATGAAATACAAATTATTGAAAATGCCAGTAACAAAAACAAATTAATGCAATTAACAGAAAATTATTGGAAATAGAGTAAAAATGTATATCATTTTAAGTATTTTTATACAGTATTATATTTAACTTCCTGTAGTCTTTTTCAAGATTATTATAATTTCTAAAATTCTTAAAGTAGCTTTATTGTTCGTAACTTTCTTCCTTTTTTATATAAATTAAAGTTTTTATCTAAAACAAAGTAAAAATAAGGAAATATTTATTTCATAATTTTATTCATCATAAATGAATTAGATTAAATAATCATTTCAGAACCTTATTACAGAGAAATTTCTGGGTTACATTCTTATTTAAAATATTTGTTTCATAATAAAACTATTGTAAATAAATATTAAAAAGTAAAACTTGTTTAAAAATCTCACCTAGCTACAAGTAGTCCTAGATTAAATTTTATCAATAAAATTTGTAATATATAATTTTTTAACAAGCTAAAGACCTAATTTTTTCTACGAATTCACTGACTCTAAGAAAATTTTAAGTCTAAGTACGAGAGAGTTCGCTTTTCGTAATTCATTAAAAATATTTAAGCACTGAAAACTTTTCTCACTTTTGTAAGAATAACATAATTGAAATTTTAGGCGCATAGAATATTGAATAGTGTACCATCTTATGGATATTTTCAGCTCTTTTTTTCTTAGAATTAAATTTTTGCTATATAATAATTTCTTTGTTGATTATTCATATATTTCCATCATTTTCATGTCGGAATAAACTTTAACATGAGGGCATACTTTTTAAGAAGTTTCATAACACTTTTAAAAATAAATACTTTCATTAAATGATTCATATAACATCTTTTAATATAGATTTCTATAAGCATTATCGATTAGTATTAATGTTGAAAAATATCTTTGTTTGCAGAGAAATTAGTCCATGTTTTAAGGTGGCTCCTAGTTGCAAGGGATTCAATAAGTTAACATTATAAATTTGAGTAAACGCAGTGAGTATTTGTATAAAGAAGCTTTACGTTGATATTATTGGAATACCTTTAGCACAAACCAACTTGTTTTGTTGTTGAACACAAATCTTTTAGAAAATGTACACTTCCTTGCTTTTTTTATATCATGAGTCACAGAATTTAATAGTAATTCTATTTAAAATCCTTGAAAAGGTGAGTTGTGGTTACTACTGGTCTGCTTCCAAAGCCAAAATCACAAGCGATTGCTGAGAACTAATTAATTTATTGTTGTTAGGCTATTCACGAGTATTTGTTGAAATTAAAAATGTCAATTATTTCTAAAAGAAAATGAGTTGAATATCTATTAGTGTTCTAAGTTGAAAAGTAAATATTATTTCACTATACTCAGGTTATTGGATTATGCATCAAAAATGTAGAAATACATCTGTTTTTTATATGATCCTAAATTGCATTACGTTATATTGAGCCCCATAATCTATATTAAATATAAATGAATCGTAGATGCTTAACATAAAATAAATTAGCATCAATAAAGTTGTTAATCGATTATGATGAAAAAGCATATGCAAAGACAATACCTCCTCTAAAGGTTTCAGGCTCATTAAAAGCAAGTATTATATTTTAAAATAGTTTGTGCTACAAATTGAAAAGACTGGTTGGATAAGTCAATTTCTAAACAAATGGGTCAGATATGCAATGACTAGTATATTGGGAATAGATAAACAAGAACAGATATCAGTATCAAGATAGTACTAGATTAGCTACAAAAATGACTCGTAGCTCTGCTCATACAGTACTACTTATTTCTCCCTCTTGTATATCAACAAGTATAATTATGATGACACTGAAGTGAATCAATTTTAAATTGTATTGGTTAGGAATATTCATTCTTTTGGGGCAAGTCCCATTTCTAAGTAGGTAAAGGTG
Source organism: Latrodectus elegans (assembly GCA_030067965.1). Lineage (NCBI taxonomy): Eukaryota > Metazoa > Arthropoda > Arachnida > Araneae > Theridiidae > Latrodectus > Latrodectus elegans. Next base: position 72,844,803 of record CM057809.1, on the reverse strand, counting down.
AAAGCCGTACACACATTGAAAAAATATCTGAGGCATCGTCAAGATTCTGTCCGTATTATTGTTGACAACAAGACTTAATGATTTGGAATTCATTCTATTTTGATATTTGATCCATTGGCAATCCCTTCTCTAATAGATGACATACAAAATCTTTAATACATCGTGTGGAATTCCAGTGAAACGGAGTGTATTAACATTCTTTTACAACTTAAAAATCAAACAATCTTAAAAGATTAAAGTGAACTGTAAAAAAAAAATATTCTATTGAATAAAATCGAATCAGATTCCAAGCTTTTTCACTTAATAAATACCAAAAAAATTATTTAATATCGCAAAATATTAGATAAATATGTCACTCATCAAGGAGGGGAAACTGCTTGATTTTTAAGAATGTGCCTCTGCTTAAGACTTTCATTATGATCTGAAATAACAAGACGATGTTTTTCAACAAGATGATGTTTGGACACACAATTTCTGCTATGAATTTTTTTTAGCAAGCTAAGTGAACCAACTTTTTTATATAAAGCAGAGTCATAACATAATAGGAAAGTAACTTGAACCGTCCAAGTATCTTGATGATTTAACCTAACCTTTGATGATTATTTGGAAAGAAAACGTCTGCTGAACATATCGAAACTATCAGCCTCTACCATGCAGTATGGCAGCTTGCACTCCTACAAGCGTTAGGATAAAATCTTATTAACTTACCTCTTTTGAAAGATCAAACTCTAAAATAAGATATTAAATTGCTCTAAAATTTTTTGTGATTTGATTTTCTATGTTTAGTTTTCACATCCTCTATTTTCATTGTACTTGGCCTTTTCTTACTCAGTTAAGACAATCGGAATTAAATACAATAAAAAGTTCCAAATAAAAACTAGTTTCTATTGAAGATGGAACTTACATAATGGTGAACAGCATTCTCAAAATAGAAGAAATGTAAACTGTTTTGTATATAAAGTGGTTTCCATATATTATAATAATAATTATTTCATCACACTTATTGATTTATAAAATTTTATCAGACATTTTACAAAATTCACATTCTTTATAAAAAGGTCAATGTAGTAAACATGACAACCATAATTATTTACAGCATATCAAAAAAACAATTAAGTAATATGTATGTAGGGAGCATAACTTTCAACCTAAATTAATACATTAAACTTCAGATAAAATACCTTTCTCATTCCCGTAATAAGCACATAGAATATCTTAATTTTATACTATAAATTTTTTTCCAATGGTTGGGGTATATCGGTATGTATTGTCCCCTTATACCCAAGGAACCGACCAGAAACAGCGACATCTTTGCCACCGAGGCGTTGCCCCGTGTGCACCACAAGAGTTGGGCCACCATCGCACCCTCACACATGCAATAGGGACCCGTTTATAGGGTAGGCACCATTCATACTTCATTCATGCACAAGGAAAGGACAAAGACAGGATAGAGAGAGAGAGAGAAATTATATCCATGCCTGAACTGGGCTTCGAACCCAGAACCTTCCTATCCGTAGTCAGGCACTCTGACCACTAGACAAGTTGGCCGGCATATGTCAGAAGTTGGCCTCGAGCCCTTGCCCACAGATGTGGACTGCAAACTGAACGCAACGCCTTAGACCACTCGGCCAATTTTAAATTTAAGAAGATAATTTAAATGTTTTTGTAAAAAAAAATAAAGTTCTTGACAATGCACTAGATTCTATTATGTAATAAATATAATAAATTTTAACTATCCCAATTAAAAGACTACATTTCAATACAATATACGTACACACATATTATATGCCTCGAAATCATCGAAGTGAAAGATAGTTTTGATAAAAGATGTTTTTATTTCCCCTAGAATTAACATCAAACTTTAACTCGAAATCTAAGAATATCATTCATTTGCATTATAAGAATGAGTTTGATAATAAAAATTTTATTTTATAATGAAAAAAATAAATGTTTAGTGAATAAATCTGATTGGACACAGAAAAATTTCCAAAAATATTTCAACTTATTAAATAAAAATGTTTCTTAAAATAAACTTACAAATCCTAAATTACATTATTAAATATAATGCAGAATAATTATAAAAATTTAATAGTTCTATGTATTGTTTGCAAAAAAAAATTATATTTTATAATTTATTGAAAAGAAAAGCATAAAATGCAGTTATAAATGAATATAACATTAAATTTACATTCCAAAAGTACTATTGTACCTGAGTTTCTAGAATATAAGTGAAATAAATATTATATATATATATATATATATATATATATATATATATATATATATATATATATATATATATATATATATATATATTTCCTTATTAATTATCTTAATTATTTCTCCCCTGAAAACTATTTGCATCCCACGCAAAAAGGTTGAAAATGCTATTAATATGTTTGTTTTTCCTATATTAGGAACTTATAGTCTGCACAGTTTTATTTGACATTTATAATAATATAACACTAATTATAATAAATTGACACATTTTTTTCAAGAAATAAAAGGTGTTAAGGACAAGTTTTGCATAAAATGAAATTAGTAATTTAATCCTTAGTAGTATAAACAAACCTTATTTTGTTTCTAAATCTGATAAATTACTTTCTATAAAAATAATACTACAATAAAAAAATCCTTTCAAAATATAAATAAATTATGCAAATAAAATATATTTACATGATAAGTGAGTTACACATTTTCAACTTAAGCCAGAGGAATACCATTTGCTCTTAATGATGAATTATTGAAATTACTTGGTCACAAAAACCAAAATTTTGGAAGCTCTGATATTTTGTATGTTTTTTAAATTATGCAAATCCACTTATGACGAAAAATATTAAATCAAATTAAATTAAAACTTTTTTTTAAAAAATGCTAATAAATGAAATTGAACTAATACAGAACGATTTAAAATAATGATTTCTGAATTTAGAACAAATTATAATTAATTTAAGGATTAAAAAGGACAGAAGAAAGGTAATTGGAAAGCATATAAAAGTAACAACAAACTTATATTTTTCCCTCCTAACTGATAGATTAAGAAGCATAAAATTGTGTGATTGATTATTGTCTTCTACCGGTGTTAACATCTTTTTTTTCTCTTGTTTCGTTTCTTTCTAGCTATTTATCCAATCAGTCTTGCGTTTGCTTTTAGTTTAATGAGTTGCAATAAGAATAACTCCAGGAGAGGCTATAAGGTATAATCATTTTGATTATTTATTTAAAAATCTGTCTCTATAAGAAAAGTCTTTTTATTATTCTTAGTGCAGACTCTTATATTTTTCTTGCGGGTAATTGCGTGCAACAAAATGTTTACTTTTATATAAGTCAATCTATCAGAATTTTAGCAATTTGGCAATTGATGACTTAATATTCATACAAAATTTTAGATACTTGGTAATAAGAAGATTTATTAATGTGTTTAATGTAATTTTTAATTGTAATTGGACATTCTCTTAAATAGTATTGAACACCTACAAGCACATATTAAAGATTTGAATCTAGCTTACAAAGAGTTTGAATGAAGTTTAGAACATTACCTATTCAATAATAAAACCACAAACAATCAATCAGTTCACTAAAAGAATGCATACAGAAAAAGTTACTTAATATTTTAAATATGGATTTTGCATGCAAATATTTTATGTTTTTTTATATTTAGAGAGAGAGAGAAGACAGTAATTAATATCATTATTTGACATTTTGCTATTATTTTCATTATTTTTTAATCCAAAAATAAATCGTTTATAAAAATGATTAATATTTAAAATGTATCATTAACAAGGAATATTTCATTTTTTTAAGTAAATATTTGAAGATACTCAACAAAGCTTGCAGAAAAGCATCACAAAACAGAAGCACTTATTGTTGATAGATTAGAGATTTAAGCAACTTACTCATTGCTCATTGTGATGATTTATTAAAATATCACTATATATATATATATATATATATATATATATATATATATATATATATATATATATATATATATATATATATATATATATATATATATATATATATATATATATATATATATATATATATATATATATATATAAATATATATATATATATATATATATATATATATATATATATATATATATATATATAGTAATTGTTTAAATCTATTTATACTGTCAATTTTACATTATTTATTTGCCTTCAAAATTTTGTGATTAAAGAAAAAGAATTAAATTTATGCTTTCAAGAACTTTTTTCGAGTCTTGGAATTTTGCGCTAGAATCAATACACAATGAAGATACCAGACAAAGAAGATACCATATATATATATATATATATATATATATCCTGTAACATTAGAACATGCTCAGCCATATATTGCACGACTCTCACAACAATACTTATGACGATATAAAATCTTTTCCTTTCATACCATATTTTCAAACCTTTCTTGACTTGAATAAGCTTCAACAAGCAATATCAGTTGTCTTGAAATATCTTCAACCCTTTTCAGTGGTTCCTGCATAATTTGTATTACATTAGGTCAGTCACTCGTCAAATGTCTACTTACATTTCTTTAAATGTTGGATTTACCATTAATTTAAGAACTTGTTTGTATAGTTACTTATTAGAAAAGTTGTATTTCGTACCATTCTATTCACTGGAACAAAACCAGCATGAACACTTTAGAAATACAGTATTGCATGATGATTTTTAACTCACTGAATCTGGAATCTCTGTGAATTGCATCATATTTAATGGATATACTTAAGCCAAATTTTGTATTATTCAACTCCTGGTTCTTATTAATGATTACTTCAAAGATATTAATTAACACACTTCTTAAGCAAATACGTTTTTATACAACGATTATTCAGAGAGTAAAAAACGGCTTTGATATAAACATATATTTTTTTAATGAATCCAATATGTATTGAGAAGAGAAAGAATTTTGTTACATCAACGAATATTTATTTCCCTTTTCTGAATATCCACCTTTTACATTTAAACATTTGTAGTATCATTCATAAACTACAGAGTGTCCATTTTATTTTATTTGGCCTCCAGTTCATGAAGTCAAGTAGCTGCTGTGTTTAATACCAAAAGACACTAGAGTCAAGGTAAATCTTTAATGTGGTACTCTAAAACATTGCTAAAGCAGCAGCGGAAAATAGGAAATGAGAAATGCTTTTTGGAGGATTTAGGTTTTTTTTCTCTCAACATTTGCCAATCCTAACATTTTTGTTCATCAATTCACGAGGAAAATTTTCTATTTGCAATTTTTACTCCTTACTAAAGCTGAAGGAGTTTTTGTAAGATTAAAATTTTTTTACAAGTGGTGAAGAGTTTGAATATTCATATCGCTTTTCCTATATTCATATATTGCTTTTTCTTGGCGTAATTAAAGTAGAATTGAGGAGAACATTATAGGCGTTTGGAAGCTTATGACCAGATGATATGAATGTTTAACTTTAAAAAGTGATTTTAAAGGATATAAAGAAAACGTAAAATATGTAACAAAAATGTCGTTTTTTTTTTCAATAAATATTTTTTTATTTTTATTTTTAAAGCAAAATTGTTTTCACTTTCTGGATGATACGCGTACATTTATTCAATATGCTATTCTTTAAGTGTATTTGATAATCTAAAAGATTTTGCAAAACTACTTTTTAACTTTCTCTTCTTATAAAAATATATTTCTCATTTCTTACTTATAGATAAACGTAGTAAACGTAACAAAACAGTATATTTACATGTTTTGTGTATAAAGCTCATTTCAAATATTTTCACTATTATCCATTTCACTAAATACATTTTGTTATAAGTAAACATTATACATTGTAATTACAATATAATTAAAATTACGACTTATTATTTTATACATTAAAAACTTATAAGTCTTAATTTTGAAGTAATAAATTTAAAACACACTTTTAAAAAAAATTACTTCAAAATTCAGAAAATAATTTCCAATTAACAAGTATTTTTGATAGTAACAAGTGATTTGTGATAGTGGTGATTTGGACCAAAAATTGGAAAGTCTAAGAGAATAGTAATAAAATTGCTTTCTCTCAGCATTCTTATGATATTAAGATAAACGTTCTTTTTCACCGTTGATGTTTTTATTCTTGATGGTGGTGGTATCTGCTCTGTTTCTAAGAAAGTATCTGCAAGTTTTTTTTTAGGATTAACATATATAATTAATTAACATGTATTTTTCGTAAAAATATGTATAAATTGAAATTTTCCGTAAAAATCCATTTTTAATTTTCAAGGTATTGTTGAAATTTATTTTGGATCATGACATTTCTTACCATCTTGTTAATCATTAATTTCTATGTTTTATATAAAAATAGTGTTTTAAATATAAAATTGTCTATAGCTAATCACAAAAAGTATTCAATATTGCTACTTTTATTTTTCTCTGAAAAAGTAATTTATTTATTTACTCAAGTTTTTTACGTCAGTGATATATGAAATTACCGTTAAAAATGATGCGATAAGTAAGTCAAAGCAAAATTTTACAATTAATTAACCTGTATGGCCAAAGAGGAATCTGGATTCTTGTAAATAAATAAGTTAGAAAATTGTTTATTTGATTGCAAAAGTTTTAATAAATGTTCAGTAATAACATATTAATTTCTGGGAAGATACATTTTATAAATAACATGAGTGAACTTCAAATTCTATTTAAAAACAACTCATAAAACACAATAATATTAACATTAATATGGAAAACCAAATTTTGTAAATAAATTTGCATAATGTTTTTGAAAATAAAATTGCATTGTTAAATATACACGTTTCTTGTTTGTGGTATTTACTATTTATAAATTACCTAAATCTTTTCAGAAATCAATAATAATTTTTTCAATTTTATAGTAAAAATGAAATGGTATATGCATTTTTCAAACCAATAATAAAAAATCAATATTTAAAAATATCTATTAAACAATAAATATTAAAATTAAACGAATTGAATTATGATTTCTAAACAGGAGTCCACAGAATTAAAAAATTAATTTAAGAGTTACTTTAAGATATATTAATGTCGAATGGCTAAATAATATACAATAGAAATTTAAAAGTTAAACATAATATTGTAAATCATCTTTAGAATCAATAATTCAAATTTTGGTTCCTATAAAATATAAATACATAAAAATATGAAGCACAAACTGATTATATTAATTCTATGATGATAGATTTTCAAATTCAATGCTTCACAAAGAAATAGAAGGTAAAACGAATAATAAACATAAAAGAATTATTGCGGAAATATCAGCACAAACATTTAACATTTATAAAACTTTGACCTTATAAAGCTTTGATTTAAAATTGAACTTAACTAAATTATACATTTTTCTGGCGCATTAAAAAATTAAGACTGCTAATTTAGATGTAGGAGAGAGAGAGAGAACTCTATAAAATTTGATCATATTATAAAAAATACTTGACCATTCCAATTTTTGTGTAATTTTTTCTTATTTTTAAAAGTGAATTTTAAATAAGTGAATATAAAATTATCATTCTTTATTACTTAATTAGATTAAAGGAAAAAAATTCCTCTAAAAGATTAAAAGTCCTTAGTAAATGTTAATATATCAAATATCCTTTAATAAGTCTATTGAACCTTCTTTTGTGAATATTTTACTCAATAAATAAACGGAAACACATTTTATAGTTTGATGACTTGCTTTCATTTCAGTATATTATTTTATATTTCAATATATATCACAGAAAAAAGACTTTAAGTCTTTAGTACTAAGAATCTATATAATATTTTATTATATTGATTAATAATTTATGTGATCCATTCTGAATAAAGAATTTCAGAAATATTCTCTTCTTAAAAATTGTTTGAAAATATACAAAAAGAAATATTCAAGGAGTCCAAAAACATGATTCCCGTGGTGACTACAGACAATATACTCATGCAAAACGAAAAATATAAACATACAAAAAATAAGAGATCCGCTTTCCCTTTTCTCGAAATAAATGATGTATATTTGAAACATATATCATATTTCCTTCAAAATACGAAAGCGAATTCATGAAATAAAAACTGACTTTTGTGTAACATAAAAATGCTTAACAATTTATATAATTTCCGTATTACTTTCAAAGCATATCTCATCTAAAAGTTTCTTTAAAATCTAAATCAAATGCAACTTAATAGACGTAAGATCGTCTGTCTAATGTATTAAAAAGTTCTTTTATTAAATTCTGAATTAAATTATTTCTCAATGTGGTGAATTGTCTTTCAACAGCACAATAATAAAAATAAAATATAGTATCAAAGCAATACTATTCCAAATAAAAGGTCGCAAGTTCAAATCTAACGGCTACTAAGCAATTTAAACGCTGGATACTATATTTCTATACATACATCTAAGGGTAAGTGTTTGGAATTTTTTCGGATTTTCAAGGCAATGACATTTAAATAAGGCTTACTATAAGTGGAAAATCCTTCAAGAAAGTAAAACGAGGTGAACGTTTAAATGACTTTCAATAGAATTATATATATATATATATATATATATATATATATATATATATATATATATATATATATATATATATATATATATATATATATATATATATATATATATATATATAAAGTAATAAATAAATACAATACAGAAAATACAATACAATATACAATATAATAGGAAATCTAGACAGCGCAAAAGCAGCTAAAGAAAGATTTACCAATATAAATAAGATAAACCATGAAAAATATGAAATTGGAAAAATACTAAAATATACGATGCAAAGGAAAAGAAGAAGGCATACGGACCACGTCTTCTTCAGGGGGGAGATGGTCAGCTATACAAAAAGAATGTTTCATTTATTAGTATTTCTAATTTTCTGCATTTATGTTTATTTAAATGTTTTACTTAAGTTCTTTAATACGAACACACTTTGGAGGAATTGCTCGAAGATCTTTAGACATTTGTCCTTCCGGCATGTAAGAAATGAGTGTTCTTTCTTTTTCCATAGCTGACCATCTCCCTCCAGATGAAGACGTGGTTCCTATGCCTTCTTCTTTTCATTTGTTTCGTATATTTTAGTGTTTTGCCAATTTCATATTTTTCATGTTTTATCTTATATATATAGATAGATAGAGAGAGAGATACATATGCATATTTTCTGCCTAGTGTCAAGATGTGAAAAAGTTCTGTCACTCACTCTAGGAATTCCTCTGTTAAGCAGTTCTGATAAATCAAGAAGACATTTTGATACCCTAATAATTTATTCACATCAACCACAAGAACTTTTTCACCAAGAAAGATTGTTATTATTCTAAGATTGACTGTTAAAGCTAATAATAGAATATAAAAAATGACTCTGTCAGCGAGATTCTTATGCCATTTATTTCAAGATTATTTTTGTTTTTTTTTATGTAAATTTCTGTCAAAAGTCTCCCAAAAGAAATTCATTATCAGTCACACCTATGCTCAATTAACCGAATTTTTACTGGTTTAATTTGAATAGAACAATGCATTCAATTTTCACGTTTATTTTAATTTTAGAAAGTACACTTTTTAAGTGTTATTTCATTGTTGCACACAATAAAATTGATCTCTTTAAGAAAGTTCTAATTTAAAAAAAACATATTAAAAAATTACAAAATTCTAAGCAAAGTATGTAATATAATAAATATTTGCAGCATATTTTAACTACCATCTCAGTTATAAAATTTTATTTCTTCTCCCTTTACAGATACCAATTATGTAAATTTAAGTTCATTTACCTGCATATTTATTACAATTTTATGTCTATTTTCTCAATTTTAAGTAAACAAAATATTCATCTTACTATTCTAAAACCGTGTATGAATTATCTTCACACTAAAAAGCGTCTATAAATAAAAATGTGTGTGTATTTTTTTTACTTATATATTAAATTTTTATAAATATAATGTTGACACTTTTCTACGAATGTAGTTTCAATAATAATTTAATACTTAATATGACAAGAAGCTCGTTTTTCATTATATCAGGATAAAAAAAATCACTTAACTTGAAAAAGATGAATTAATTTATAACTTCTAATAAGCAAATAATAACCATAGCTCATTTCCTGATAGAAATTTTAGTGTTTAATTAATCACTTTTTGTTATGTATGAAAAGTACGCTTACATTTATTCTATCAGTAAATCATAGAGCAATTTGGAAAAATATTTCTATAAAACATGTTTCTTTAATTAATAAAATGCGAGCTTCTTGTTTACATAGCTTCAATACAAATACTAGTCGTTAAAATTGCTTTACCAGAAAGAAGTGCAAATAATAAATTGATAGTAAATGAACAAATATATTATAACTTGTCTCACCTGTGCATCCTTGGTTCTAGGTGAGGTGACCTAGTGGATCCTTGGCTCGGGGCTGCAGTAGACGTGATCAAACTGCACTTGAATGTATTTTTAGAGGTCATCTGCTTTCAATGACTTTCGTAGGTGGTAACAAACGTTTCGAGACCTGCTCTAAATGTTCTTTGGTGCAGGCCTCTCCTGAACACATTTTATCTTGTTTGGGGCTTACCAAGCACTACCTTATTCGGGATCCCCTTATCGTGCTTGACTTTTTGGGGGTGAATGGACTCATGGATCTAATTTAGCTTTGCTGATCACGGGGTGGAAACAACAACAATATATTATAACAAGAATAACAAAGAATTAAATTTTCAAGAAATTTGGAAGCATAATTCTAAAGAAAAAAGTCAGATCTGAAGTACAATCACTTCTATCAGAAATGACTATATTACAAGCCTAGGTATTGAATCAGACACACACTAGCATCTATTTATCAGCTTCAACATAAAGCCCCCGTTTAATAAACATAGAATTAAGCCAGTCGTTCGGCAATCTATAACCTCAAGTTTCCTAATGGTGAAAGATTTGTAGAACATGTTTGCTTATGCAATGGACAAATATTTTCTGTATCAGCGATGATCCGTACGCAGGCTTCGTAAAAGAACTTCAACATATTCATAGATTAATAGATCTTTTTCTTTTAGTTTGAATAGGAATTTTGCAAGGCAGTTTTTAGTTTCATTAATATTTCATTAAGTTTTTTTTGTTTTTTTTTTTTTTAACTTCAGGCGGCAAATAACTGTTAAGTGTCACAATTTCTTCTTAGTTTTCAAAACTTGCAGATTGTTTCTTTTCTTACAAAAATGAGTTTTAATACAAATTACGTTGCAAGACTGAACACTATTCAAAACGACACGTGCGAAACAGTTGCCAGTGAATTACAATTCATTAGCGTTGTGGACGGCTCTAAGATATCAATCAAGTCAGGATTGATGTCTTTCAAACTGTCAAAGGCAAATGATGATGATAAAGACGTGAAAAGATTCGTTGTACCATCCCCTGAAATTGGAAACTTTTTAAAAGAACATTCATTCCAAGGAGAAACAATAATTGCAGAAGATCAGCCATGGACATTAAGCTATTTGCGATGCTGTATTTGATTGGTCCAATATATTCCGAAATACATAATTGATGAACTTTTAAAATTCGTCTTTGCAGCCTGTGAAAATGGTTAGCCCTATAGCCATCGTAATAAAAATATTAAAGGGGTAAAAAATCGCAGAGAGTAGCACATTTGTGTTCTCTGCGATTTTTTTACTACACACAATTAAGTAATTTTGGGACATGCTCGATGAAAAATTGTCACAAGTTTTTCTTTTCTTACGTACGACATTGAAACAAGAACCAAAGATTTTCATATTGATAACGACTTCCGGTTTGTCCTGCATAAAAGGAAAGGTCGAAACGGATACTTGTCACATTTTCTTCTCAGCTTTCAACACGTTCAGATCCTTCAGTTTTTCTTTTCTCTGTTTCGGACATGTCTGTCAACGTGAATTTTGTAGCTAGAATCAAATTGATTCAAGAAGCTGGTGAAACTGTTGCTGGAGAAATAGAATCACGAGCACATTCGACGGAGACAAGATTTCGGTCGTGGGCGGCTTGAATTATTTTGAAATGCCGAAGACATGAAAAGGTCGAATATTCGTCATTCCCGTAAAAGACTTGGACGAATTCTTGAAAGATATTTTGTACGAAAAATTTCTGAAATGAGACGATAGCTGGGAGTCCAATATCACCAATGATGAGCCGTGGACAGTCAGTTATCTTCGAAATGTGTTGCCAGTCGTGTTTTATTTTCCCAAGGTGATGATTAATGAACTGTTGAAAATCTAAGAATTCTTGACAGGTTAGCTCTTTATCCTTAAAAATTAAAGGGGTAAAAATTTCGCAGAGAGTTGCACTTATGTGTGCTCTCTGTGAATTTTTAAAACACACAATTAACCAATAATGGGACACGTTCGATCTTTTTTCTCATTGTTCAATGCAAAAAGACGCTCGACCATCGCCTGATTTCTTCGTAGACTTGATTCATGTCACTCAAGAAAGCATTACGCTTAGCATCATAATCACGCAACCATTTGGGACCAGTCATCAGTGTTTTTACTTTATTCATGAGCCGTCTGAACAATAAAGGAATACGCGTCGTACGAACAGTTTGGGAAAAACCAGGAACTCAGAAACAAGCGTCTCTGTAAATTCACGTTCATTGTGCCACTGTTCAATGAAAACAGTGTGGAGAATATGTGAATCTAAACGACTGGGACCAAGAGACGCAAGTCTTTCATGAACTAAAAGTATGAAATACGTTTATGATGGCCACCTAGATTTCGGGAAAACGATGCTTGTACCAATTCTCGAGACTTTGGGTTTCGGCTGTTCCAAAAAAAATGTGAATGTCACAAGTGTTAAAGCATGTTTTCTAGTCGGTATTAAGCGGACTGAGACTGTTTTCTGAAATAAACCTCTGAATCTGCCGACCGCGAGAATTAGTATCATCACTTCCCCACAAAGAATTATGGCAGTTAAAATCACCTAACAGCAGAAATGGTGTTGGCAGTTGAACTATTAATGCATCGAGTTCCTTATCGTGGATGATATCGTTTGGAGACAAATACAAACTACACACTGACATCAAGCATGCCATATGAATTCGCATAGCTACAGCCTGTAGTGTAGCATTCAAAGGCTTGTCAGTGCTGGAAAATTAATCGATGTTAATATACAAACACTTCCAGATACTGCACCATCATCACCACAGTCTTTTTTAAAGCTTTTAAAACCACATATAGAAAAGTTATTGCTGGACTTCAGGAATGTTTCCTGAAGTGCAACACATGCGGGGTAGTAGGGTAAAATTATTGACTTCATGTCATCATGATGAGAACGCAAACCATGGCAGTTCCAAGAAAAAAAGTAAGATATTGTTTAGTTTGAAAAGTTCCATTCTCGGAGCTCGAAAGCATGTTAACTGACATCTCGTCGAACGATTGATCTTCGTCGGAGGGATGTAGATATACAGCGTCAGCCTCCACGGACAAGACTTTACAAGTGGATATAGAGGGTCTAGAAACACCCTCCTTGTTTGATCTTAATTTAAAAGCCTTCATGGCTTTTTATTTAGTCGATTGAGATTTACTTTTATTAATTGTAGTGGAAGTAGTTTTTAGCTTTAATGTTAGGTGTAATCTAACAGGAAGTGAAACAGCTTCTCTTTGCATAGAAGTTGTTCCGGTTACTTTTTTGCTGAACTTTCATAGCTCATACCAGATTGTGTTGTACGAGAGGTAACTAGTTTCCTGGCATTTGGATAAGAGCATTTATTTTTTATTTTTACCGTGGTGATCTCTTTCTCAAGTACTTATTGAAGACAACATCAAGAATAAAAGGGGTGGTCACCATGACAGTTGACACATTTCTCCTTCACTGTGCAGTTCTAGCTATCGTGACCAAACGCCGCGCAGCGAGCGCAGATGGATTTGCCTCTGCAAGCGTTTCTCGAATCTCTGAAACGTAGGCATTGGAAATATCGCAAGGGATTTGGGATGTATGGCTTGACTGGTAATTCATGTAAGCAGCTTTTACATACCGCGGAATGTCTGGCCTCGCAAAAGTCATAACAAGTTGTTTAATATCAATTATGTTACCTTCCAGTTTAAACCACAGACCTTCTGATTCTGTAAGTTCTCCAGAATCTCCTCCGTCGGCAAATTTACTAAATCCCTTTGGGATTACAACACAAGAAAAGTAAAGTTTGCTGTGAAGCATGAATGATTTCATGCTTGCCAGAATGTCTACTTGAGAGTCGGATGCAGCCTCAACAAGCAGGTCACCAGAGAGCTTCTTCTTAACTTTCTTAATTTCCCCAACATTACCCGATATTTCTTTAGATATGAGGAAAGAGGACACAGTTATAAAGATTCCCTTTTTCTTTTTAATTATGAAAAATCTCGGTTTTAAATTTTCAAATTGTTGCTCCCATGGCAGAAAAATGAAATTTTTATTCTCCATAGTATGAATACAAAATTTCGGTACTAGACTGCACCAGCCACTGTCGAGTCCAACAAGGGAATACATACTAGCTGCACCAGTGCTGGTAAGGTCCTATACGTTCACAGTGTATCCCTGAGATGGCCTCCGCCCTTAAAAAGTCCTCCAGTAGATGTACCAATCACTTGAACCTTAAAGCCCATTGATGTGCTGATGACCATAACACACCTCCCGTTTACCTGAAACAGAGGCCAAAGTATTGTGTTGGTCTCTTGGGGCCTCAATCACCAGGACCCTCATTTCCAGGAACATGGATCTCCACGCAGGGCAAATACATGGGTGAGTTAGTCCTCAAGAGCAGCTAATAGCAACAGAGTGGTGAATGCAACACAAGGGGGGCCCTCAACCTCTTACGAGGCAACCACTCTGAGGGAGAAGACGAAGATAAGAGATGGAGAGTAGAGGAGAGAGGAAAAGAAAGAATAGGACAGATCACTGGGATACCTCGGGATTGTAAAGCGCGTGTTTACCTGAGGAAGTTAAGCCCCTGAGGGCACAACGCGTACTAGACCACCTAACTGCGTAAGGCCACTGTCAGGTACTTTAGCATCAGAGTACATTACATTCTAGGGGGACTTTTCACTGCCTTATTCACGTTTTTCAAAAGAGGAGCCCCAGAAAACTCCAACGTAACCATTCTATGCAGAGTGAGAAGCGTAACATCCGACTCTCGTTGGTCAACAGTCGCTGAGACAAAGCCTGGGATCTTATGCTTTAATGAGTGATGTCTTATCACTAAGCCGCAGAGGGCACCTGCAAAATTGATTGACTTACCAGCTAAATTGATTTACAGAACAGCAATTTATATCACTTCTTATTTAATTGAATTTATGAAGTACCTGCATGTTGTCTACTGACAATATATCAAGACTTAAATGCTAATTGGCATCTGCATGGGCAACAGTGCTTTGTTTGGGAGTTTTATTCTTAGTTGACACGAATATGTTTGCAGTGGTTCATGATAAGCTTAGGACTCGATAGATTTTACTTTGGTATGTAAAAAAAATGATTGAAGTGATACAAGTCGTTCTACCAACCAAATACGTCATTCCTTTAAAATTTGTTATTTTATTGGGTTCCACTGAGAAAATATGTTCTAATAACATTGCAGCATTCGTGTCAAAATTACTGTGCATGTGAATACATGCATTATAGTAAAATGTAATTTGTATGCCAAATTTGTGATTATATCTGCAGTCTTGTAAGCAATTTACTTAGTATTGCTTACAATTAATATGAAATGCTGAAAAGATAAAGTTCATCTGTAGAAGTAATACATATTTTTGATAAAACGAATTAAAATACAATTTGATTCTTTGAAATGACATTTTAAAGATAAGATCCATGATTTTTTCCGGAAATAAAGTTGATTAAGTATAATACTTTATTTAAATTTACTTAAAATTAACTGTCAAATGACTTCTTTTTCCTTCTACTTCCTTTTCTATTCACGATCTGATGAGGCTCAGCTTGTCATTCCAGATGATGCGAGAGAGAAGATTCTTAAAATTCATCAAGATTATCTTACCTCAGGTCATTGCATTGCTGAAAGCACTTTTGATAAAATTTCTACAATCAGACTAAAAAATGTTTGTGCACCTGTACCCTGTCGAATTTTGTTCACATTGGAAAATTCAGATCTCTGAAAAGAACGAAATGAATTTAGATAGCATTCAAATTAAATCTGAACGAGTTTTTCTTACACCACGTATTATTAAATTTGGAAGTGGTAAACAATTGCAAATTTCGGAATTAAGATATCGCCTGCTTGGAAAAACTAAATCTCACAAGCATTGTGTGCAACTGTCAAGTCGAATTCGTTGCCCATCTGAAGAGCTGTGTCTTTCGACTTGTTCGGACAAATATAAAGTATGAAATATATTTCATACTTCATATTTTATACTTCAAAATTTTAATCTCTGGGCATAAGAAGAGTCCGAATTTCGTTCGAGTTTCAGCTCCAGTACCACTGGTGAATGAGCCACAATCTCTGTATTTCCTAATAAACCGAAATGTCACAAGTATTGGCTATCGAATGGTGTCACAGCAATTGTGTTACTTTATTCACAGAGTCCGTCTCTTATAATATATCTAAAGATCTCCGACAGCGTAGGAAAGTAAACAATGCATACGATTTGTATAATCATGGAAACGGACGTGTTCATACACGAAGGAAATTTCTTGTGTAGAGAACTCGGATTGATCGATGCCTCCAATGAAAATTCAGTGCCGTACGGATTTCAATTTGACATACGTCACATTTATCAGTGTCTGAAAGATTCGTGGACCGCAAAGTATTGCAGCAAACGGATTAACAGACTAAGATTCAGAGCCAGTTTCAAAGAACGGAACGTGATACCTTTAAAGAAGCTCGAAGACATCGTGAAATCGTTTAACAACAGAAAGAAAAACGCGAAGAAAAATGTCGTGGCTCTCAAAGACACAAATAAAATAAACAGCTATTTTAGCTTTAAATTTGCATTTGGTACTTAATACAGCAAATCATTTTAATATACACTTGAAAATAATGAAGTTGTTCAGAGATTTTTGAAATGTAATCAACTAATCACCTAAAGCAGTATTTGAATTATGAATTTTCATGGTTTTTCTCAAGATATATATTATTTATAATAAAATATATGATGTTACTAGCTGTAAATTGTTATTACCTATTAAATCCAACCAATCGTTTCCCTATAGACACGGAATTTCGTAACATATCGAGAATTTTCAATTTCATGATCCCACGTACCATGTCTTGTCACAAGGTGCAATAAGATTAAACCAATTTTTCTCCTATAAAGAATTTTTTACAATAAAATAAGTACTATCATTTTAGCTTTAACATGTTATTCAATAGTAAATGAGAGCCCATTCGTTTTTATATCGACGGGGAATTTCTAAAGATATTGGGGAATTTTGAAATTAATGTTTATGGGATTTGGAACTCACATGTGTCCCTAGCTAGCAATATTTAAAAAGACCTTTTTCTCCTAAAAAGTATTTTAGTAATAAAATAAACTGCTGCGTAAGCCTTAAGTTTGCGTTTTGTGTAAACCACAGCAAGCAATTTTGATATACACTTGACAATAATGAATATATACAGAGATTATTGAAATGTAATCAATTAATCACCTAAAGCAGTACTTAAAATATCCACTCTTGGGATTTTTCTCAAAATATTTATTTTTTGTAATAAAATATATATAAAATGTTAATAGCAGTATATTGTTATTAATTACTAAATCCACAAACAGTCAATCGTTTCCCTATAGACAAGGAATTTCGTAAGATATTACGGAATTTTTTATTTCATGATCGCACGTCACATGTCCGGCCAGAAAATGCAAAAAGAATAACTACATTTTCCTCCTAAAATATATGTTTTTTTATTATTAAATAAGTACTCGCATTAGCATAAGAATGTTATTCAATAGTAAATCAATCCGTTTGTTTATATAAAATATGAGAATTTCTAAAGATATTGGGGAATTTCGAAATTAATGTTCACCGGAATCAGAAGTCATTTGTGGCACTTCGGCCCTCTATATAATAACACATTTTTCTAATAAAATATATTTTTATAATAAGATAAATAATTGCTTTAGCTTTAAATCTGCATTCGGTACTAAATACAGCAAACCATTTTAATATTCACTTGACAATAATGAAGTTATTCTGAGATTTTTGAAATGTAATCAACTAATCACCTAAAGCAGTACTTGAGATTTGACGTTTCGGGGTTTTTCACTACACGGCCAACAGAACAAACACCCAAGTAGCGCCAGCTGAACCTCCTCGTTCGCTGGTCCAAGGCAATCTCTCCCCGCCGCAGCGGACTCCCTCCTCTCCTCTCTCCTACTGACTACAGCGCCATCATATGAAGAGAATGAGGAGTATCCTAACACTACACCCTTCCCGTAAGTTTTGGGTTTATGTTTCACATAAGCACATAACTGAATTAGATATGTTAGGATACACACATAAGAATAACACAGACTTAATAACATTTTTCAAACAATTAAAGGAATATAAAACATTAAATAAATTTATCCACTAAATATATATAAATTGAAATTATTGAAAATAATCAATAACCAGTAACATTAATGTAAACTAACAATATACCAATACAATTGATATAAAGAAACAATATACCAAATACAAATAAACCAAAATATTTTTACAGAAATGTATTTACATATAGAGAGTCTTTACATTAAGCACTAAATTCAGTTTTTATCTGAAAAAGTCTAGATAAAGCATCTGCATGAGGCATGTTAGCTCCTGCACAGTGTTTTATAGTTATGTTATATCTCTGAAGAGCAAACACCCACCTCTGAAGACGAGGTGATTGGGGTGCACATTTGGTCAAGTATGGTAAGGGATTGTGGTCAGTATAAAACTCAATTTCTGAACCAAAAATTATTGATTCAAACCTTTTTAACGACCACACTATTGCATAAGCCTCACGTTCAATTGTAGACCAGGATTGTTGAGTTTTAGACAATTTTTGACTAGCATATGAAATTGGATAAATCTTATCATTGGCACGCTGTGACAGGCAAGCACCAACTCCTACTTGAGAAGCATCAGAGTAAATTATGAAAGGCTTACCTAGTGATGGAGTGTGAAGTGAAGGTGCCTTAACCAGGGCTTGTTTTAGAGACATAAACACTGTGTCGTGCGCTTCAGTCCAGGGAATATTGTCAGGCACGCGTTTCTTAGTAAGCTCAGTTAATGGATACACTAATTCAGAGTATTTAGGAATGTACTCACGATAAAAGTTACACAAACCTAACACATTTCGAAGATCTTTTTTGGTTGTTGGTCTTTTAAGTTGCTGTATAACTTGCACTTTTTCCGGATCAGGTTGATGTTCACCAGAGCCAATATGTCCTAAGAACTTGATACGAGGCTTGGCAAAATCACACTTGTTTATATTGACAGTAAAGTTGAGCTCCTTTAATTTTCTTAAAATAATATTTAGATGCAACAAATGTTCTTCAAAATTATTTGAGAATATAGCTATATCGTCAATAAAAGCACGTGAAAATTCCTTAAACGAAGATAACGCTTTATTCATCACCCTTTGAAATGTAGCGGCGGCATTTTTCAATCCGAACGGCATGACTTTGAAACGATATTGAGATCTATGGGTTTTGAATGAGGTGAAATCACGACTAGCTTCCTCTACTGGAATAGCCCAATAGCCCTTCAGTAGATCCAATGTGGAAATAATATTAGCCTTTCCAATACAATGAATTAATTGCATTGAATCTTCCATAGGAAAATCATCCGTTTTTGTCACAGCATTAAGAGATCTGTAGTCGATACACATCCTAATCCCTCCATCCTTTTTGTTTACACATACCACCGGATGTGCTATTTCAGCCGAGCTCTCCTCTATGAGATCTAGTTCCATTAGTTCATCGATCTGGTCATCTATTTGGGATTTAAGAGCCTCTGGAATTCGGTAAACATAGGGTCTTTTACGTTCTTTCCCTTCTTCTAATATGATCTTATGTTCATCAACTTTGGCTATTTTAACATTTCCAGTAAACAAAGTCTTATAATTACGTAATAAATCCAAAATCTTTTCCCTATCATCTTTAGGTAAATGCTGCATGCATACATTTTTCAGAGGATCTTCGGTATGTAATTTACTAGTAAGTCTTGGAGAAGCATGAATTTCACCAAATGCTTCGTCGTCTTCAAAGATAATTCCCACAGCACTGACTCTTGGATAATATTTTCTGATCTTGTTTACATGGCAATGTCTAATATTTCCATCTGGATGTTTAACTTTATAGGAGTTAGGTGGGCAGTGTTCAATTACCTCACCAGGACCTGTCCACCTGGCATACAATTTGTTAGAAGAGTCCGGAATCAATAAATAAACCTGATCACCCACCTTAAATTACTTAGGAACAGTTCGGCGATTGAAGTAGTCGGTGTAGGTTGTTGTTTTCCAGCAGCTATCAATGAGGCTTGTTCAACGGCTCTTTCAAATTTTACCTTCTGATCTTGAAAATAATCAACAACAGATTTACTCATATTTAATGGAACAGGGATTTCACCAGTCCAGCTTGATTTCAAAACACTTAAAGGTCCTCTTGCTTCTCTGCCGTACAAAAGCTTGAAGGGGGAAATGCCAGTAGTGCAATTAGGCACTTCTCTGTAAGCGAAGAGTACATAAGGAATATATTTATCCCAATTTCTGGGATCTGATCGTATAACATGATGAAGAGAGTTCTTCAGAACCTTATTATATATTTCAATTAATCCATTGCTGGCAGCATACG
This sequence comes from Latrodectus elegans, assembly GCA_030067965.1. Taxonomy (NCBI): domain Eukaryota; kingdom Metazoa; phylum Arthropoda; class Arachnida; order Araneae; family Theridiidae; genus Latrodectus; species Latrodectus elegans. The sequence goes on along the minus strand of CM057809.1, from coordinate 72,824,096 downwards.
CTGGTACTGAAAATCTGGGAGAACATCCTAAGCGATTAATAAATTCTTGCCTTAATTTAGAAGTAAAATTAGTCCCTTGATCACTGGCAATAATATTTGGAATACCAGTCCTCATAAAAATTTCTAATAGCGCATCACAGATTGCTTTTACTGTTAAAGAACGTAAAGGAACAGCCTCTGGGCACCTCGAATGCTGATCCATCAGTACTAAAACATATTTGTGTTTACGTGCCGACGAAGGCTCAATCGGCCCGATAATATCCACGTTCACAGCTTCAAACGGCAGGTCTGGTCTAAGCACTGGAGAAATAGGAATTTTATGGGAAGACTTCTCAGGAGACCGTAATTGGCATTCTTTATATGATTTGCAGAAATTTAAAATATCATTTGACATATTCGGCCAGTAAAAACTATATCTAATTCTCTCTTTTGTTTTCTTTTAACCCATGTGACTTCCAAAAACAGAGGTATGAGCCAAATCCATAACTTTCTGACGGCGACATTTCGGTAAAATTAACTGATTTACAGTTTCACCACAAACTTTCTCTTTGTGGAATAAAATGCCATCTAATTCAAAATATTTACCCTTGCCACGTCATAAAGAAGATCTCACTTCATCCAAAGAGGCGCATTCTTGTTGTTCTTTTTTAAATTGTAACGATTGACTCAATTTACAGTTTGTTTCGGTTCCCAGCACTTGCACATCATCAGAAACACTCGGATTCGTGGCATCAATTGAACGGAGCATCTGACCCATATTTTCGGCGCGTGATGATTCAGAAGTCTCCTTATGATATTCAACTTCTTGCGACGCCAAAACAAAGCAGGCGGCAGACTCCTTGTTTTCTTCTAGCATTTCATTTTCCCATAAATAAAAAACTTTCGTTGGTACTATACATTGCCCTTCGATTTTATTTGTAGCAGCTGCAATTATTTCGATGGGTTTCGAAAATATTTTATTTTCTGTTTTCAACGCTACTTGAAAGCTCATTAATTCAGCTTCTATCCTTTCGCCAAAAGCACTGATTAAAACGACTCTTCCTTTTTCTGTCTTCGATTTTGAAATGAAGTCATTATTTATGACTGGAAGTTGGCATCCAGAGTCTACGAGAGCCTTTACCGGGGTATTATCCACGTAAATATCCACATATTGAAGAGGATTTATTTCAATTTCCGTTTTCTTTTCTTTTAATAATTGGGAGCGAATTTCTGCTGTTAGAACATCGCTTTTCTTATTTGCTTTAAATCGTTTTGTACATTCTCTCGCAAAATGTGAATCTCCGCAAATATAACATTCTTTCACAGTTGTTTTTTCAAAATTTTCTTCATTCCGGAAATTTTTAAATTTTTGTTGTCTAACATACGGAGGGATTTGTTTTGACTCTGCCGAATATTTTTGTTCTTCTTGTTCGTTATAATTATATCTCTTGAAATATTCTTTGCGAGGAAATTCTTTCGGTTTGACACTAGTATTCATTCTGACATTTTCATAATCATCCAATTTACTTGTTTTTTCTTCTGAAGTTTTAAAATTCGACCAAACATCAATAAAATGTTCTTTAATTTCTAAGGGAACTTTGCGTTTTATTTGATCGCTTATTATTAGATCACATAGTTCTTCAAATGTTCGTATCCAAAGTCCACTGATCCATTTGAAGAAATAATTTTTCAGTTCATAAGCAAAATCTCGCCAGTTTATTTCTGGTTTCTTATGGTGTTTCGTGAAGAACTGTCTAAATTTTTCTGGAGTTAGTTTATACCTTTTCAGAAGTAAACTCTTTACTTTGTCGTAATCCTCGGTGACTTCTTCTTCTTCTCTTGCTATAATTTGCACAACGTCATATGGCAATAATCCGATTAAATGCGCAACCCAAAGTTCTTTTTTGATTTCAATTCTCTTGGCTTGTCTTTCGAAAAGGACAAGATATAAACTTATATCATTTGTTTTGGGATCAAACTTCTGTAAAATATTATATAAATCTAATTTCGCCTTAAAATGAAAATCATTACCAATATCTCGTAAGTTATCTTCTCCTGTTCGTTCCTTTCCCATTAAAGTTAGTTTTTGAAACTCGAACTCCATTTCTTGTTTTCGTTTTTCTATTTCCATATTCCATTTTCGTTCTTCCATTTCTTGCAATCTTTTTCGTTCTTCCATTTCTTGCAATCTTTTTCGTTCTTCCATTTCTTGCAATCTTTTTCGTTCTTCCATTTCTTGCAATCATTTTCGTTCTTCCATTTCTTGCAATCATTTTCGTTCTTCCATTTCTTGCAATCTTTTTCGTTCTTCCATTTCTTGCAATCTTTTTCGTTCTTTCATTTCTTGCAATCTTTTTCGTTCTTCAATTTCTTGCAATCTTTTTCGTTCTTCAATTTCTTGCAATCTTCTTCGTTCTACGATTTCTTGCAATCTTCTTCGTTCTTCAATTTCATTTCTTTTTCGTTCTTCAATTTCTTCATTTCTTTTTCGTTCTTCAATCAACGAATTTAAGAATTCTTTAATGAAATCTTCGTCGTAATTCTCGCTTTCTGTTATCAATTTTTTTAGTTCGTAAAGTTTTAAATTCGCAGCATTCTCAATGCCTAATTCTACCGCAATAGTTCATAAATCTTCTTCCTTTCCTTTTGCGAGAAAAGCCATCTCGATTTCTTGTGAAATACAAACAGTCAAATAAACAAATTCACAGTTCCGTTTCAGATTATGTCAGAAACGTCAGCTCGTAATCCTGTCGAGTGCGACAGTGTAGTGTCTGTTCTGTAGAATAAAGCTTAACTCGAACAAATACAAACATTTATTTAAAAATTAACATTAATAGTATGGTATATTAAAATTATAATTAATAGAAATTTAATTATGGCCCTACACGGCCAACAGAACAAACACCCAAGGAGCGCCAGCTGAACCTCCTCGTTCGCTGGTCCAAGGCAATCTCTCCCCGCTGGAGCGGACTCCCACCTCTCCTCTCTCCTACTGACTACAGCGCCATCATATGAAGAGAATGAGGAGTATCTTAACACTACAGGTGTCTTGTGATTTATACATGTTGACAGCAATTTCGAAAGATTGATTATTTTCCTGGAGGTTTAACTAAGAGTAGGCAATCATTATAATGAGTACCAATAACTGATATTTGTAGGTTACGAAACTTAATAACATGAAACATTAAATTAGATGTCAAAGTCTACTATTCATAGAAGTCTTCACAAATGTTGCAAAAAAGACCTGTCATTTGCGAGTCATTCATATGGGCTCACAAATGAGTCGGCTGAGATGGGCTGATCTTTATGTGCATAAAATGTATGTCATAGAAAGTTGTACTTATTATAGATGAGTCCAAGTTTAAACAGCAAAGCAACGATAACTGCTATTTGCTATGGAGACAGTACATCCTTATTTATTGAGCAACCGTGAAATAAATATGTATGGAATAAATATGTAATCTCATCGTATCACCACATATTAGGAATGATAACTATTTAAATCGAAGCAAAACTGTCCATGTTTTTCTAAGGGGGACTATGAATACACTAGTTTTCAGAGATATTATTCATGTTAAGAATCCTTTAAAGGACTGTAAATAGATGACAACGTTGTACACCACACAGCTTAGCTTCCAATATGATTACATTGTGCAACAGCTGCTCTGATCATGAAGTAGCTGCTTGTACCTGAACTCCAACCATAGTGTTGTGTTTGCTTTATTAAGGTGTGCAATTGCTTTCTATTCTCTAAGGCCATTATCATCATCAAACGCGTTTTGCAAAAACAATGGCTACCACTTTCCACTGAATTTAAACATTGCCTTATGGATCATTGAATGTGTTTCATTGCCTCTTGGTATTATTATCTTTGTTATACAATTCATTTTTCTAATAAAAAAAACCTGATCCATTTCTTATATTTATATTACTGCCTTATATTTTCTCTCCTTTTCACCGTAAATTTTTGATAAATCTTTATCCGAGAAAAATTCTTTTTTATTTTTAAAAATCAATCACTCATTTTATATGAATGCAATCTTTAGACTTTTACACTCTCATCTTATCACTATTATGATCACTTGTAGTTCCATCAAATCTCTATTATCAGTTATAATGTCTTTAATTCACTATTGTCAATCATAGTTTATTTGTCGTTACCGAATGCTAAAAGAAAAAAATATATTTTAGTTTCCTCAAAACTGGCAGATGTCAAAGAATCTATAGTTTTCCAAAAATACATTTCCGTATTAGATTTGTACTTTTTTTCTCAAAAACTAGCAATTAAATGGATGTATTTAGTTAACCAACGGGAATTTCGTGTAATTAATCCATGGGACACAGTTAAAACTAAATGTGTGATACCAACCATGCAGTATAAGTTAATTAAGTTTGTATAGAAATTCTTATCAAATAATTATATATATTTCTGTTAAAACTAAATGATTTGAAAGCATAATTTTATTAACTTAGTTAAGAAATATATGTGTTAAAAGAATTAAGAGAAATGAAATTTAATAATCTTTATTTTAATTTAAAATAGGTACTTCAAATTTGTTCGCTATTTCCAAATGAATAAAATATTACCGCTACATATTTATTTTAGTAAAGGTAAAACATCTGATGATAAATTTTAATTTCAAGCTTAAATATGGGCAAAAAACGTATCTTTTCTGCTGAATAAAAAATTACAAACACTCTTCATGTATAATCAATACATTTTATATAATCATAATATGTAAGAAAATACAGAATTGATCATTTTAAACAATTTTATATGGCTTTATAATGTTACACATTTTCTAAAACGAATAAATTTTGACTTTTGGGAATATTAATCACATCTAGAAGTGCAGTATTTTTTCTTTTCGAATATGATATGAATATATAAAGCAAAACTTATTAAGTAAGAAAAAAGTATGTAGTATCCATATAATTGAATGCTTATAAATTATAATTATTCATCTATCTCAAATTACAAATTAATTTCAAGCACAAAGTGTTCAAAAACATTTTTTTAAAAAATATTTGTTTTGATTAAAATATGATGCAATATCTGGCTCTTCAGCTGGAGAATGTCAAGATATTTCGCAGCCATCGATTTACGAAATCGACTGTCGTAAGGAATTTTGATATCTATAAACTATTAAGAAAAGGAAGTATTCTTTAAATCGACCGTTTATAACACCTATATATATAGTTAATTGGATATTAAATTATTTTCAAGTAACAATTGTTAAATATTTCATATTCAAACAATGATGATATTGAAATTATCTCATAATATTAATAAATATACGTAATTTAATTTTTTATTTTTTTATATTTATTGATAAGGGTTATCATAGTTAATATATAAATCCGAATAGACTGTCACATTATCATTATAACATATATGAGTTACTGCTTTCTTTAAAATTTTATGATCTAGAAATCTGCACCATTTTGTTCTTAGAAGAACTACGGAAGTTGTTCTTCTAAGAACATAGTTGGAATACGAGAGTACTAAATTTTCTTATAATAATGTTTTACTGATTCAGTTGTTAAAAATTGTATTTATTGTATTGTATTAGCTTGATGTTTGATTTCATAAAAACAATAAAGTTAACTGCCTTACATCTTAAGGCATTTCTTTTATTTTTAATAATAAACAAGCAATTAGTATTTGCTTTGGAAACTTCATTTTTTTTTCATTGCAAACTTAAACTACTCTTTATGAATATAATACATCACGTTTATTCAGCATCTTATTACCAAATTTAACTACATTGGCTTAAACATGTACAAAAATGGGGCTTGACAAAATAAATTTTATTTCGGTTATATATTAGCTTTATTTTTTAGCACTTCAATATTTTATTATAAAAATTAATTACAAGAGAATGATATATTTCCTTACTTTAAAAAATGTATTTTAAAATACTTTAATGAACATGTAACCTTGAAATAATTATTTAATATTGAAATACTATTTAATTAATTAGTTTATTGAAAAACTAATAAAGCACGTTACAATATTTGACTCAAAAACATGATAAGAATAAAAAATGATTGTTAAATAACCCTTATTAAATTTATTATAATAAAGACTTATTTATTGAATTAGTACTTATAAAAACTATTTTTAAAAAGATTGCAATTGCATTTTACCTTCTATTCAAACCAAAACGTGTGAAGGTCCAAATATTTGATCCAAGCATGAAAACTTTACATTGATAAAAACACATTTCGTAAAAAAAAATATGCAAAGTAGATTTTTTTTAATCATTAATTAAATCCGGCATAACAAATAAAAACAATTTTTATTTCATGCTTTTTTAAATGGTATTGAAATATTTCTGCTCTAAATAGGAAACCTCACGATTACATGACAACAAAATCTGCAATATTTCCAAAAAAGAATTTAGAAAAATGAGCAGTGCAAAAAAAAAAAAAGTCACCAAGAAAGAGAATTTATTTTGAACTATTCTTTTAAGAGCATAATTTAAATAACAGTTGTAACGCAATGTAAATGATGCAGAGACACATGTTAGAAATATACAAAAAATCGACAATCACAAATATCCAATGATTAATTGAATTCTAGACCAAATTATATAAAATTAATTTGATCACATGTTTTAGAGGAATCATCTCAATATTTTACTTTAGATGATTGGTCTAGAATACAACATACTTCTATAGAATGTTGATATAAACAAAATAAGGTAAGAATATCACGCACTGTAAGTATTAAGACTTTCATAATGCTTAAAGAAGCAAAACAACTAGTATAGACTTAAATATATTTAGATAGTTACACGTGTAATGGTGTGTGTAAAACCCTCGGAATAATAATAGATAATACTTGATAAATAAAAAGATCGTAAATAAAAACTAATTATTGGATTTCTTTACTAAGCTGATGCAACTGTTTTTGAATAGTTTGGTGTTTTATTTCTCTGTTAATGGACTTCAAATGCCTGAGAATTCAATGATAGCAGCTCTTATCCACAATATTAAATAAGCATCTAGTTTATCCTTGAGAATAAATTATGGAAAAAATTAAATTAATATAAAACTTGAACTTTTTAGATGCTCTTAATATATTGGAGAATTTTTTTAAATCCAATGATCTCAAAAAGAAATGACTGAAATTCTGAAGTGCATATTTAATAAGATTCTTCTTCTATATATTTAATGGCGACAGTATTATTACTTTTTCATCGAGAATTACTTTATTAGGGACAAATTAAAGCAGCCATTGAATTAGAATAGAAAATGTTATTAAAATGTATTGCTGCTTGCTGGTTTTTCTCAAAATTTTTTAAAAAATATCCTGTATTTTGTTAGTGTTTTTCACTTTAATCATCAAGAAGATAATCTTCTAACAAATAACTCCAATTCATAAATATATCAAATAAAAATTCTAGTAAATTATATATGAATTTTACAAATCTAAAATATTTCATTCGTATCAGTCAAAGATAATATGGATTTATTTCAATTTTGTTCTTTACAATCAGTTTTAATACAAATTTTCAGTATTACTTAATCAAAATTCTATTCCTGATTTGATCATTCTTTATGTAATATTGCTCTACTCTACACATTATTAAAGCATTAAGAAATAAACTTGTTTTTTTTTTCATAAATTCAAAAGTTTTCCCAAAAATGAAGAATAGGAAATTCATAAAATATTATGTAATATTCTTCTTTTACATAAATTTGGGTAACGTGGAATAATTATATTCCTATTATCTACAAATATCTTTCAAAAAATGAAATAAAATAAGTATACTTTGTTTTAAATTTCAAATTGAATAAAACAAGATGATATTTATACAAAAAAACATTAAAGAATTTTATCAATCCTACAAAATGGCATTCATAAATATTGGGAATTCAATGTCAACATTGTAACAGAATCAGATCAAAGAATTGGAGGGTCATTGAAAACTCAAGTATGACATAGAAATTGCTTTGTGTTCAACGATTCAATGTTCATCTTACAAGAAAAAGGAAACATCTTTTTTCGTTTTTACTTAAAATTTAGCTTTTATGCGTTTTCTGCTTTATTTTAAATAAACTGTCTAGGACTTTTGTAACTCTATTTATATTCTATTCTTTAACATGCCGCTAAATTTTGTTTTGGAAAAAAATTTTATGAAATCACATTTGTTTAGCTATTGAAAAAAAATAAAAAATCAAACTACAATTTATTTTATCAAAATAATAAAATAATAAAATTTATCAAGCAAAATCAAAGTAAAATTTTTAACACAATGATTTTAATTGTTTTATAAAAAAAAATTTCTGACACAAATATTAAAGAGAACTTAATTAAAGAGAAATTTTGGTATTAAAAAATATATATATTACTTTTTTATAAAAGCAATAATTATTTCAAAAATTCAAAAATTGACTTTAAAACTTCTGAATCAAGACTAAAATATGTTTTATGAACCGATTCAAACACAAAGCTTCTATCAACTGTATTTTAAATTATCATGTTAGTTCATGTAAAATGTAATATTCATGTAGAATTTGTTAAAAATATTTTCTCATTTTTATTGAATTATTTTTATTTTATTTTTAAAACTATTTTTATTGTTAAAAATATTTTTATTTTATTGAACATAATCTGCTTTTTTTAATTTATTATTTTCGTAAAATTTATTTAAAAAAAGCTTTAAGTATAAGAGATTATTTTATTTAAAATTTTCCTATATATATGTGTGTGTATTAAATTTATAATTAAACACTTAATTATTGAAATAGTAATTTTTAAATTATTCTCTCTCTCTCTCTCTCTCTTTCTTTCTCTTAATATAATAGAATATATTGTGATATTAGATATAGCTATTATTTTCTGTTGATTTAATTTTCTTATGTAAATTTTAAAGGAACTCTAACACTTTATATGATGAAACACACTTAAATAACACATTGATTAGATGTGCGTGCCTGAGCTTCAAAACTAAAATATGTTTATATTTGGAGATCGTAAAACATTGATTCGTATATTAATTCTGCACAGTTTTTAAAAATTCATATTAATGTGGTATATAAATGTTAGAGAGTTTATATTTAAGTTTTTAAAGTACTTTTATCATTCAGGTTTAATATATAAACCTAAATCATAAACCTTCTTATTCAGTGGTTCTAATTTTCTTTTTTGTCGCTTTTGCGTTAAAAATAAAAGAGCAGCAATTTAAATTTCATTAAGATCATTATCTAAAAAATAAATAATAATTATAATAAAGTTTGTATTGTGTTTAATTTTACTTTGAAGGAGTTGCAATTTAGCTATATAAAGGTGAAAAGAGAGAGGTATATATTTGAAATTATATAAGAAATAAAATATTAACATCTATGAATATATTAGTGATTTGATTTGAAATAATTTATATAGACTATTATAGTCTATTAGCAAAAGTTTCAAAAATATTTTTTAGAGCACTGCTCATAAATTTAACCCAGAATACTCGGAAAAAAATTATTAAGTTAGATATTGGTTAAAGCAATACATGCTAATGTTTCTAAATATAGCCTTTCTTAAAATATTTCAATCACATACACATACAAAATACAGTAGAACTTCAATTATTCAAACACCGTCTATCCGAGTTGCTTTCAGAATTTTAGAAAATAAATTAGATAGAAGAGGAGAATAAAACTGAGAAAATAATAAAAGCTGTAGAAAAGGAAAGGTAAGAGAAGGGAGAAGATAAGAATGAGAGAAAGTCGTGTCGCTTGAAGAATTTAGAAACATATTTTTGAAAATCCCTGGATGTTTAGAAGTTAGTGCTGATGATATAAAAGAGTAAATTATGATTCAGACTCAGGATTTCAAGATGAAAATAATAATAAACTTACTGAAAGTGTGTAGGAAAAAGATAACCTTAATGTATAAGTTACAGTTGTCACGATACCATCTGCTAGTGAGGCAGTTGCCAGTTTTGAAACTACTTGTAAGTGGATGGAGCGTCAGCCTGAGTGTGACCACATGCAAATCCTCACTGTCCAGCAGATGCGCAACCTGGCAGCCAAAAACTGAATGAAGTCGGAGAAACAACTTACATTGACCAAAATGTTCAGCAAGTATAATAACTTTATTCACAGCACTGTACATACATACAGTATTAATGTAGAGCACTTGTAAGTACCTTGGCAGGTAAAAGTATTGCCCTTTTATTTAATTAATTAAAAAAATTCTTTAAAAATATTTAGTTTTATTTCTCTTATTTTCAACATACAATAATTAATCAAAATGGATCCTTTTTTTTTCGAAATATTGCTATTTATCGAATTTTCCTTATCCGAATGGAGTCATATCCCAATTATTTCGCAAAATTAGAGTTCTACAGTGTATCCTTAAAAATAAAACTTATAAATAAGCTCGAAACCAATTTAAAATATTATGAACTCACATTAAAAGCAGAAGAGAGAGAAATAATATATAATATAACAATAAATATTACCAATCCAATAAAATTAAAATCCATTGCTATTTACGAAGTTCATCATCAAAATAGACTTCTGATAAAAATTGAAATGATTTATTCATTGAAAGAACACATTTCTATCACATAAATAATGTTTCTTTTATTTTTCGGCTTCAAAACTTTCTACATTGAAACATTTGTAGTGTCGAATAATAAACTTTATGGTATTACCAAGTTATGCATTTCTTTCTCTGCTCTTACAAAAACGTTATATCCAAAATAAGAGGTTCGGCATTCTGTCTATGAGAATTGGATTTTTTATGGCTTCAAACTTCCTTATGTTGTTGCTGCTGCTCAAACATTTTTATATGTATTCAAAAAGAAAATTTTTGATAGTATGGAACCATGCTTTTCTAGAAATCTTCCGGACTATAAATATTTAAAAAGTAAATGTGAATTTTAGAATGCAGTAACAATTTCACTTGATGAACTGACAGCAGATGAAGATTCCTATGAAGTTTTGAAGCATGTTTACTGATGGATAGTGTGAAACTAGAACAATAAATAGTGGAGCATAGATTTAAAAACAATAACGATTTATTAGTAGAGATCCGTAACAGAGGTTGCCGATAAAGAATCGTATTTTAATAGAGGTACATAGAAGTAATGGACAAGGTCTCTCATAATATTAGTAGAGGTACATAATATAAGATACCGACAAGGTCTTCCAGTGCTAGAGACAGAAATCCAAAATTATTGGTGTTAACGACTGCAGCGCCTCTTACACAGAGACATGCATAAACACACCACCCGACACTGAAATAATATAAATATTTCAATAAACATGAATTCGATACATTTAGAGAATTACACATAATTTAAGCGTGTATTATACACTGTTGGTCACCGTAAATGCAACACCCTAAAAAAGCATGAAAATAACATGAAATTTACAACATGCATTAGTGGAGGTGAGATATGTCAATGATTCGAATTTCAGAACAGACGAACAACACGCGTATCTGTGGCGCCACTTCAAAACACTATTTTAAGACATGGAGATTTCAACTATTTCAAGTTCCGCAATTGTGTTTTATTTTTTTAGGGAAATTGGTAGTCGTGTTGATGAAACAAAACTGTAATGCGGATATGTTATATTTAGATATAGCAGGGTATGATGGACCGATGTGTTCGATTACATCCACCTCAGTGAAACACTTCACCACATGAGGACAGGCAAATTGTGCACATGGCAGCCATATCACGAACCATAACACAGCACATTGAGTGCGTAGTGCATCATCCAGTGCTTGCGCGTACTATTCGACGCCATTTACAGCAGAGTGGTCTGTCCGCAAGACGTCCATTGCTTCGTCTACCCTTGATGCAGAACCACAGACGTTGCCGCTGCAAATGGTGCGGAGAAAGAAAGATGTGGACGGGAAATTGTCTTTATTGACGAGTCACGTTTTTGTCTGCAACACTACAATAGTCACATTCGAGTCTGGATACACCGTGGAGAGAGGATGCTGAGCAGCTGCGTTATGCACCAGCACACTGGTCCTGCACCTGGAATTATGGTATGACGTGGTATTAGATATCACTCTCGTGCTCCTTTAATTACATTACCGGTACTTTAAGAAGCCAGCGCTACATCTCCGAGGTGTTGGAACCAGTTGTTCTTCTTTATCTTCCATGCTTTCCCACAGCCATGTTTCAACAGGATAATGTGCGACCACACGTGGCACGCATTGTCCAAGGGTTCTTCTCAATCGCCAGATTGAATTGCTTCCCTGACCAGCTCGCTTTAAGAATCTTTCTCCAAAAGAAAACGTGTGAATTAATATTTAACACATCCAAAGCCTCTTTGAATCAACTCCGAGGCGTGTGGCCGCGGTGATCTCTAACAATGATGACTACTCTGGCTTCTGATTTTGGGATGAACCTCACTTGTCAGAAGTCTAAAAATTTGATCGTTTGATACTTGGTCAACATGTTATCTACAAAATTAGTTTTGCTGTGATATCTCTTGTCTTTCTTAGCGTTGCAGTTGGGGTGTCCAGCTGTGTACATAAAAATAGGTATATCAATATGGAAGAAAGTAGAGGCAGATAGGAAATGACATGAGTAAGATATGCTGTTGGTTTACTAATTAAATCTAAATGTAAACAACATTTCAATAATTAAGTGCTAGAAAAATTCCTAAATTTCAAACTGTGTGATTATTAAATCCATTATTTTGCAGTTTTATTTTTATATAAGAGGTTTTGGTTTTATTTTTGACTTTTAAGTAATATTAAGTGTATTATGTACAATATAAATAACAAGCCAATGACAAATATTTAGATATAGTAATTAGTATAACACTAATTGTAAATAAAGTAACAAAACAAAATAATTAGTAAGAAGAAATACAATCTCAGCATAATTTAGCAAGAAAATTGGATTTACATTTCTTAACATTTTAAACATAAAATTTTACATTTTAAAAGAAAATAAACTACTTATCAATTTACAAATGCACGCATACTTTTTTAAGCTTGATTGAATACTATATAATAAATACATAAAATTCATTATCATAGGATGATATAACAAATATTCATTTTTGATTTAAAAAACAAACTTGGTTTTCCAAAACAAGTATATTTTTATAAAAATTGACTTAGTAAAAATAACTGCCAAAAATCTTCAACCAATGAAATATTTATAACAAAGTAATACTTATAAACCTTGAATTGACTTTATAATATATCTCAGTTAATTCTGAGAAAATATAAGAGTACAGATAAAAGAAAGTAAACTTGGGAAATGAGATTAGAGGTTTCAAGCAATGTAAAAAAATTTTTTTTACTTTATAAATTCATTATACATATAAAAAAGATAAAAATAAACTGTTATGACGTGACTTAATTTTTTCAAGCGAGTATATAGCTAGAGATTATGATCAGAAAATTACAAGTTCTTTATAATAACGTACAAATGTAGAATACAGTGCAAGGTTCAATTCATATTAATATAAACTTGGTAACACATATTTGAGGACCAATATTAAACAGAAATTTCTGACAATTAAGAACTCTTTAAATACATGAAAACAGTCGATTCATATATTCGTATTTCAATCATTAATTTCATGTATAAATGCAAAGGTACATATTGTAACTTTGCATTTATAACTATTGAGTTTTATTATTTATTCAACATAAATAAGACATAAAAGATTGAAAATATAATATTGAAGTAAGTAATTAATACTCACACACACACACACACACACACACACACATATATATATATATATATATATATATATATATATATATATATATATGTGTGTGTGTGTGTGTGTGTGTATATATATATATATATATATATATATATTCATTTATCTAGACTATTTACAGATTATATATATATATATATATACATATATAATCTGTAAATAGTCTAGATTAATATTGATCTAGATAGATCTTACATAAATTATAAGGATTCTGAATTATGTTTATTATTTTACACTTTTGATTTAAATCTTCAATAGTTTCTACTGAAAAAAGAATGTAAATATCAAATATACGAATTTTCACTAATGTATTTACAGTTTCATTTTGAAACAAGGAAAGCTATTTCAAAGTTTCACCTTTTATCCAGTGATAGCTATTTCATCTTCAGAATTGTTTTTCATTTTAATTATCACTAAAAGATTGATACCTTTAAAGAACAATTACATCTTTTATCATCAGGAAATTCAAACTAATGTTGACAATTATTTATCTTAAGGTTTCTCAGTTTTAAATGCCTTAGTTAAGATTTTCTCTGCTGTTGCTTTGGTATTTTGTTGAAGAGTAGATCCTCTTTCATGACTGCTAAATAATCTCTTTCTTTTATTGTGTGCGTCTGATTGACGCAGTGATTAATTTCGGTTCTCGATACATCACTGGGTGGTGTTGATGCATTTTTCTTCTTGGATACTTCACCATAAGAGGATAGTTGGAACAAATGGCCAATTATGATCTTATGCTGAAGTTATCATCATGGCTAGCAAAAGAGTTTAATGTTGAAAGAAATTCAGTAGACCGACTAAGACAAAGAAAATTGATTTTTATCCACTGCAAGAATGATGATGAAGTAGATATAAATTGAAAGTCGGAATCTCTGAAATATACAACAATTCTGGTGATCTGGGATTTAAATAAGAACCTGTCTGTTCATCAATTTTTATGGTGTCATGTAACTGTTATCAGAAGAAAATAGTGATGAAATTTGAATTATTTATCATACGCCGTGATCAAAATAACCTGATAATTGTTCATTTCTTCTTAATGATATTGTTGGAGATGGATCTTGATGATGTGGAATTAAAACTTTAATATTCTGAATGCTACTATGACTTAGTTGATAATTTAATAAAAATACTAAAGACAATGTAATATTATAGTTTTCAGGAATAAAATGAAACTAATTTTCAGTCCAAGAATATTCCATATTGCGGTTTAATGGGTACTTCTTTAGTTTAGAATCTTCATTTGTAGTGCCATCACCAACAGGGGGAATACTATCCGATGAGGAAGATTGAAAGTAAGTTTCTTGGAGGTCTTCAGCAGGAATATCTTTTATGGAAGAACATGAAAAAGGTTTGAATTCATATTAATTTTTCAAAACTAAGGTAATTTTTTTCTTTTATTCCGTGGTGCAGATACTTGAAACATCTGAATTGTTAGATACTGAAGAAGGTCCTTCTACCGTTTTGGGAAAGCTTCTATCAATTTTTTAAGTTCTTATTATCTGTAGTAATATTTGACATATTGGTGATTATATCTACTAGAATTTCCTTTAAATTCTTCCAATTCATTGTTTCAATGTTTGTAATGTATCTGCCATTTGGTTTGCGGTAACGAGAATTTTCGGATGGTTCATCGCAGAATTTCCATTTTTTTACTAGAGATCAGAATTACAATTTCAACATTATCTATTTTCTAAAAATCTTTAATTAGTCATTTTAAGAATTCATTAATAAGAAACAATCATAAGATGAAAAATCATTACTTTCATATTTGGATAATTTAATACAAATAACTATATATAAAAAAACACTTGAAGGAACAAATTATATTATTTTATCAGTTTTCAATAATTTAAGGAAATATTATTAGCCAAGTAAAACTTGTATTTTTATCTGATTTAAAAAATTTAGGATCAGCTGAACATACATTTTGTGTAATTTTCAGTTGAGTAACATATAAATTTTTTGAAGGGGTCATTTTAGTTATTTTGGATGCAATTAAAAATCTACAATCCAGTTGCTACCGGCATCAGTATTAGATAACTCAACAGTTAACTGAAATTTAACATTGAATCTGCTATCAATTAAACCATTAATAGGAGTTGTTCCTTTATTCTTTTTTATTCCTAAAACTTGTGCCACCTTCGCACTTATGAAATTGCTCATGGAAGCCTTGTCGAAAATCGCCTTGAAGAGTCGTCTTTCATTTCGCGCGTCTAAGAAAAATATAATCGCTGTGTTTATTAGCACATACATTTGACATATGTGAAGAGAACCGATGTGAAAGAAACGCAAGCTTTTTCTTCGCATGTTGCGGCGATAGAAGGGAAAGGGTCATAACTTTTCTCTTGAAGTGACACTAATGGTCCAACAACCTCTTTTGGCTTATGGAGCAAAGTGCGACTTCTTTTTCTACAAATGGAGCATTTTAATTCCGATTTACAGCTTAATACACTATAAGAATGGTGTAAACAATTAATGAAAAGCTTATGTTCTCTAACAAGTTTGCATCTTTGTGAAATATTCATATCTTTAAATTGAAAGCATTTATAAATTGTATGAGAGATGAGTTTTGAGCAAAAAGAATTATGAGCATTAACAAGAAGAGAGTTTCTAATTTCTGACTTATCCAGTAAAAGGGAAATTTATGACTTTGCGTCGGTTTTGCTTGAATATTTCTGCTAATAGACTACATTTTCAATCAATTGTAATAATTTATCTAAATTTATAGTATCTCGTTTTTCTAAATAAAATTCAAATTGAATTCTAGAGATTTTATCTAATTTAGTAATTAAAATATTTAGTAATAATGAATCAATTAAATTATCGTGATCGAATTTAAGTTTTTATTTAACAGTTCCCTTAAATCTTTTGCTGATTCTTGTGTTATATTTGGGAAATTTATTATTTTATTTACATAGGTACAAACTAGAATTTTATTATTTTATAGAGATTGGTTAATGATTTCATAAGAGATTCACAACTATCATCAGTAGTTTCAATTAGTTTGGAATCACTCTGTAGGCAAGAGCATAAATAGAACAGTTTTTGAGAATCTGATAAATATGGATGGCAATTAATTAAATTTTTAAATTAGTTTTAAAACTTTTGTATTGTTCATAACTTCCATCAAATACTGGTAAAGAAATGAAAAGCAATGAATAATTATGTGCTTTAAATATAACATCCGTAACCTTTAAGCCAGAATTATTAGAATTAAGCGTAATTTTGAGTAAAGAAAACAGACTTATCTTAATGTTTTTAACCCTTTTCTACAATTCCATTATGATTGCAATTATTCCTGCCAAATCTTCATCTTTGGCAATTTGATAATATTGATTCCCAATTGTATCTAAATCAGAAGTGATTTTCTGTAATAAATCCAGTTTGCTTTTAAGTTCAATGTGAGAAGCGTTTTCCAATGTACTAGTTTCCGTAGAAAAAACGTATTGCTGTAATACGGTTAAATTCACTTTCAATGCACCATTTTGCCAATTTTTTATTTTAATATCTATGTTCTATCTTCTCCTGCTCGACGGGCCAATGAAGTGACAGAAATACTGAAGCTAGAATAATTATTAGTAGAATGTAGATTTAAAAACAGCAACGATTTATTAGTAAAGATACGTAACAGAAGTTGCCGACAAAGTATCATATATTGATAAAGATACATATAAGTAGCCGACAAGGGTTCATAATATTAGTAGAGATACATAATATAAGTTACCGACAATGTCTCCGAGTACAACAGTGAAAAATATGAAGTTATAGGCGTTAACAACTGCAGCACAGCTTACATAATAACATGTACAAACAGCATGTAATCTTATGCGAAAAGGGTTATAATGAAAGAGTATGCCTAAAGAAGCAAAATAAATTTCATGCATGCCACTGAATTGTTTTTTCAATAAAATGCTCTACATGTGACTTAAGCTCATACATAATGTTGTAATACACTGCTGGCCACCGTAAAGGCAACACCCCGAATGAAGCATGCAACATACATTAGCAAAGGTGAGGTATACAAATGATTAAAATTTCAGTGCAGATGCACATCATGCGCGATTGTGGTTTAAATTGGCATTTAAGGCTTGGAGATTTCGATGATCTCAAATCCAGCAACTGTGTTTTCTTGGAGATATTTTTTTTAAAAAAATAATTATGCCCCTTTTAGAAAGCTGCGATCATTTTTTGATCATGTATCCAAGTTCGACAGAGGAAGGATAATGGCCTACAGAGATTGTGGATTATCTTTCAGAGAAATCGATAGTCATATTGGACGAAACCTAACAACTGCAGAGTGTAAAGTGGTCTATTCGCAAGACGTCCATCGCTTCGTCTACCCTTGGCACAGAACCACAGACGTCTCCGCCATCAATAATGAGAATGAGAAAAGGACGTGGAAGGCAAAATGTAATGAAATTGTCGTTACTGATACGCCATGCTTCTGTCTGTAACTACACGATGGTCGCATTTGAGTCTGGAGACACCGTGGAGAGAGGATGATGAACAACTGCGTTATGCGTTATGCACCACCACACCGGTCCTGGACCGGATATTATGGCATGGGGCAGTATTGGATATCATTCTTGCACTATTCTAATACGCATTGCTGGAACTTTAAACAGTCAGCGGTACATGTTTGAGGTGTTGGAGTCAGTTGTCCTTCCTTACCTTCAGGTCTTGCCCACTACCATATTTCAACAATATAATGCCTCACCACACGTGGCATGCCCAAGGGCTCATCATCAATAACCAGATTAAATTGCTTCCCCGTTTGTTATCTCTCCGAATCTTTCACCGATATAAAACATGTGGTCCATGGTTGCTCAACGATTGACTCAGATTACATGCCCAAACACTACACTAGATCAAATATTGCAACGTGTGGAAGCTGCTTGGTCTGCTGTTCCCCAAGAACACATCCAAAGTCTCTTTGAATCAAATCCGAGGCATGTGGCAGCGGTGATCTCCAACAATGGCGGTTACTCTGGCTGCTAATTTTGACAGGAACGACACTTCACAGCAGTCAATATATTTAATCGTCTGATACTTGGTCAACATGTTATCTACAAAATAAATTTTGTTGTGATATCTCTTGCTTTTCTTGGTGTTGCAATTTGGGTGGCCAGCAGTGTATGAAAGAGGAATTGTTTGTACAATTGTTATTTTTTATTTTATTTCTATATAAGGACAATATTTGTCATTTAGTGGTCCTATATATTTCTTTAAAAATACCAAGTGTCTAGTAGTTTTCAACTGTTTCTGTTATTTCTGAATAGTTTTCAACTGTTTACTCACATATTGTTCCAGTAACATGTAAATGATTACAATTCTTAACAAAATATCTTAAAATCTCAGAAATTAGTTAATGCAAAATTGTATGATAGAAATAAAAGCTATACAATACGAAGTTTGAATAATATTTCGCAATATTTTCAATAATCTTTAATAGCAAATTATGCTAAAATTACGTATTTTTCATAATTTTTTAGCGTAATGTATGAATGCATTACACTAAAATATAATTTAAATTACACGAAAGGATTAAAGATATTAAAATTCGGAAATGTAATGAAAACAAAAACTGTCTCATTATTATTATATTGAGCCTATTATATATTGTCAAACTTTATACGAATTTAGATGAAGATGTTAAAAGATTGTTAAAAGATTCAATTTTTTGTAACTTGATCGATTTTATCCATGAAAAATATAGTGGGAATTTTTTTCTTTATAGTAAATAAAAATACTCTTATAACACAAGTTATTTGAGTGAGATGGGGCATACGAAATTAAATTTCTGATATCTTATCTATATTCAATGACATACTATATTCAATTACTTTTGAGGTATGAGTTACTTCTTTTTAATATTTTGCACATATTCCTCCGTCTCCCTCTCTTTATTCTTTATATATATATATATATATATATATATATATATATATATATATATATATATATATATATATATATATATATATATATATATATATATATATATATATATATATATATATATATATATATATATATATATATATATATATATATATATATATATATATATATATATATATATATATATATATATATATATATAGATAGATAGATAGATAGATAGATAGATAGATAGATAGATAGATAGATATGTCACTAAAACAATTAACGCATTTATTAATGCCTATCATTTAATCGTTAACATAGAGAAATTTGCTATTTTGTTCAATTTTATTACAATAGCATTTACATTTTATTCCCTGCAAATCATATTTTTGAGTAATTTTTTTCATTAAAATTGCAGCTTTTGTGCAATTTTATTTACTTCATGAAAAATAATTGCCTTTCCTCGCTCGCAATTGAACCTTTCATGTACTTTAACTATTAACTAAATAATTTACTTTTTACTTATATACAATATGATAGTATAAAAGTAATTATCTTTTGAAGATACTCGCTTAATTGTCAACTCAAAGAGCTCAACTCCTTTTTCGTAATTTTTATTACAAATTTGTAAATTTTAACTCCCATAAAATGACAGGTTCCTTATTTAACTTCAACACACACTAGAAATAAAATTTTAAACTACAACTGAGGTACACGGGATTTAATAATACTGCTGATTTTGATTGTGAAAACAATTGAATCACAAATCTTAGATCTCATTTTATACAAAACGAATTAAATTTAAGAATAAATCATACCAAAGAATTCTGTTCTTATAATGCTTTCGTAAATGTTAAATAGCAAAATGATCTTGACTCAAGCAGAGGTTATCAAGTTGAGGTTGTGAATTGGGATTGCAATTTATATTTGCTTACATAATTGAAAATTTGAACAGACTATTGCCAGTTCAAACTTTTGAAACTGAGCCTTTTTTGGCTTTCACCATAACATTTTAAATACAAAATAGGTTGGCTTCTTTGAAATAACTTATCACATTTTTTTACTTAGTTTTCTGCGATATATAATACCATCGCAGTAATTTACAAGAAGAAGAGTTATGTGTGATATATTTTTAATTCAGTAATTTAACAGGAAAATAAAGTAAATGTCAATAATTTTCTAGCCAAAATTCATTAAATGAATGATTGCTTGGCCATATATCAATAAAAATTATAATTAATTAAGAAGCTAGTTTTTGAAACTAGGATAACTTATAAATGTAAGACAATATTCCTCAAGCTTATTTGCTTTTCAGATGTAAATTGATGTATAAATATTACATATCAGAGCACAGAATTTTATTGCAGCATAATTTTTAGCAATCTATTTAAAATAAATAATTTTATATATGTTCAACTACATTATACACCGAAAATATTGAAATATGTTATACATTGATATATGTTTTAATATTATTAAAATGAAAAAAAGTTAATTTATTCCATCTTTGTAATAAAGTATAACAACCTATCATTATTTTCATAAGATATTCCTTTATTTATGGAAATAAGAGAATTTCAATAAGACAACTTATAGTAAATATGCTTGAAAGAACAAAAACTAATAATGTCAAACACTTACATAATTCTTATCCTGAATATCTCTTCGAAGACTCTGAAGTTATAATATTATATTCGTTATAAGTTAACATATTCGCACATAGAAAAAAATTACTTAATATATCATACAGAATAAGATCCAAATAAATATTTTATTTGAGCTGGGACTCCTTATAACCACAAAGCAAAAAATATTGTATAAAAATGCTTTGACAAAAAGAAAGATGTTCATGAATTGAGAAAAAATCACTCAGAATGAGAAATAATTTATTTACATTTACAAAAGAAGTTAAAACAAACATAGAACTAACACTGTGTTTTCTATTTCAAGTGAATAAACTTCATATACTTTCTTAGCTTTTCATAAAAATTCATTTTACTAAGGAGAGGTTAAAATAATGAAATTTTTCTTATATTCATTGTAGAAAAAGTATAAGATAACGTTTACGTATTTTTTTGACATTTAATATGTATACAGATTTTAAAATATTCATTATATTAGTTAGGTAAATGGGTTCAAATTCTGAAAAAATTAATTTCTTCAACAAGAAATGTTTCTAGTAATAAACTTCCTCTATTAATTGTTTAATCGTAAACATGTTAAAATATCTTTGCATATAAATTCCCATATAATTCATGAGAATATTAAAAATCCTTACATATTAAAGAAAATGAGTGGATATTAAATTTATTCATTTTCATTGCTATATATTTCATTTTCAATTTGTGAATTAAGTATCAAAAAGTTAAATTCTGTTTATTATGATATGTGTTATAAAAAAACCTAATAATTCCAAATTATTTTTATATAGGAATTATATGCGTATTCACATGCAGAATTATAGATATTTATTGTTGTTCTCGTGTGCCAGATAGGCTGGCAAATTGGCGGGCGCTGCTCCACTTTTCCAACTAAACCATATTTGGTGTGGAGTCCGACTTCTTTAGTAGACACACATGCCATAGGGACCCGTTTATAGGGTAAGCAACCATTCACACCTCATTCACACACAAGGAAAGGACAACGACAGGATAGAGAGAGAAAAAGTACAACCATGTCTGAACCGGGATTCTAGCCCAGGACCTCCCTATCCCTAGTCAAGCACGCTGTCCACTAGACAAGTTGGTCGGCTATAGATATTTATTAAAAAACATTTTGTAAATAATGTATTTAAATAAGCATTTATAATTCTATTAAACAAGAGCAAAATGTATTTGCATAACATTTAGGCAATTATTTGTGCATATCTACAAATCATTTTCATGGTTTCAGGATACAAAGTGAAAGAAAATATGATTACCTTTATTGAATTTGTTGTTGGCCTCTTAACATTCATGTGATAAAATTTCTCACTTTTAAAATATGAGATAAAGTAAGTATTTTACTTAATAAACTCGCTTATTAGCTTGTATATGGTAACAAACATGAAACTCTGTGAAAGTAACCTCACAGTTTTCATCGGATTATAAACTGGTAAATAAAAGTACACATACTTCACATGTAAATATATTCGTAAAAGAAAAGTAATTAAATATTTCATGAATTTAAGTGTAATGCATGTCTGTAAAAATAAATCTCACACACACACACACAATCATTTTCTTTTTAATTAAAATTAAATCATATTATTATTATTATTTCATTTAAGTTTCAACGATGATTTCCGATGTATAATACTACAAATAATAAATAACAAAATAGGAAATAATTCGAGCGATAATTGTATAATCACAACACTATAATCACTTTAAGGTATTTAAAAAATTATTACTTTAAGGTATTTAAAACATGATCTAGAGCCGTGGTAGCCTAGTGGTTAGGGTATCGGTCTTCCATCCGGAAGGACGGAGTTCGATTCCCAATGCCACCAAAGACCCACCGAGTACATGCGATATACATGCTCGTTAAATCTGAGGAATCGAAAGTCCTGTGGTTAGTCGTTGAGCAGTTGCCATGAGTGCAATGTTCTGGAGAAAATTTACTCCCTCTTCAGATCAATGTCAAAATGAAGGAAGTGGATTGTCTGGTGGTGCCATCTATCGGAGGATTTAAAAAAGAGCAAAGACGTACTTTCACCTTCATGGTGCTCTGATTAAAACGAAAGACTCCCTATTGACTTAAATTCGCAATGCCAAGGCATAGCAAGCTTGGCTTGTCCAAGTGTCATAAGTAACAAGAATAAAACATGATCTTCAATTCCTATCGATTAAAAATTAAAAATTTTATGCATTAACTTAATTTGTTAAACTTTTCATAATCTTTTACTTTTGTTTTCTCAGTGATTAGTAAAATTGAAAATTTCCAACTCAAATTAAATACACAGCAAAAGAAGAAAGTGGGTTTTACCATATAATTTCGAAATATACAATTCATAATATTTCTTTTGAACATACAGTTAAATATGCATTGACAATTTCCCTTTTTATTTCCTTGTCTATGTTTAATTATTTCACTGTTTCTTTCCTAAATAAACACTGTAATTCTCATCGCAGTAAATTAATTCTAAAATTAATGGGAAATAATAACATCATGTTTCTAGCTTGTTTCTATGAATCGTTTTCGCAAAATTTAACGAAATGTTTTTATAATTAAGGATTCAGAGAATTCATGTCATATAATACCAATTTATACCGAAAAAAGTAAAATTTTAGCCTCTTTAATTAGCTGTTTCACGAAACAAACACTAATGCATTAAAGAGAATATTTGTAGTATTTCAAAAAAATTAATTACACAGCAAAGTTATTTCAAACACATAATCCAAAACACAACACCCTATTTCAATTTTTCCCATTTACACACAAAATTCTAAGTAATATGTGTTCTTAACTTTTTGTTTGTTGAATCATTCAGTGTAGATCAATTTCCGTGAAAATAAACTATTCATTTATCCAATGAAATCCAAGGATTAATTAACATATGTGTTTAGTTATGGCAATACAAACAGACATTGACAAAAAATATTTGCCGAATTGATTTCTAAAATTTAAATTTCAATACTGAAATACAATATTTTTAAGGATTTAACTCAAGAAATAATCAGGAATTTACGTATAGATAAATAAGTGAAGTGTTTATTGAAAAATATCTGCATCTAGCCATGAAATTTACACATGGTAAGATTTACTTGCTTATCAGTTTTTCTTGTTTTTCGAAACCAGTAATTGAAGATTATATTCCAAATTTTTCATGAGAAAATATTTGAAGAATTTCTCAGTTTCCTCACTCTTTTACAGAAATTTTATTCTTCAGATTTTATTTTATCCCCATGATGCTAAAAATATATACAGCAATATATTCATATAAAAATAAAAACACCCGAATTTTCATTTCGTTTATGCGTATGCATAAACCTCTTTAATTTTATAAATCACTTATAATTTTTGTAACATTACAATTTATGTACAAATTTCAAGTTTATTTTGATGCGATATATAAAAATATTAATATTAATGAAGAAAATATAAATAACAAATTAATGACAGTCATATTATATTGATTAAACTCCGACAAGTTTTCTTGCTGAAGTTGTAGAACTCTCTTCCTCGTGAAGCGTTGCTCGGGGTACACCACAAGGAGGTAGGTTTACATTGTACCCCAACGTAAGGCAAATATGGAGACAATATCAAACAAGCGAAGATTATGTATTCCTCTTTCATCTTTAAACAGGTCACGACTGACTGGGTGTAAACCTATATCACCTATTGATCTGAGACCATCCTGATTGTCGTTTATGTGGTTCTAAAACTAATTAATCGTAACCATCTCCATTGCTGTAGATATCACTCCATGGATTTAATTCCTAAACTACTAACTATTGGCGTGCAAAGAAAGACTGAAGTCATTTCTCCAGAAGCTCTTTCTGGAGAAACGACTTCAGTCTTTCTTTTACTTTTGTGTCTCTTTTTGGTGTTTACCTTTTGTTCTTCTTGGATGTTTTTATTTGCTCTCTTCGCCATTGGAAATAGTAAAAGTATTAATTAAATTTAATTTTGCTCTTAATTCATATTTAAATTTTAGTTCTATATGGCTTATATAGCAGAGATTATATAACATATATTAAATTGGTTTTAGGTTTGGTTTGGTTTGTGTGTGTGTGTTTGTTGCTCAGATGTCCTTTTTCTCTCTCGAAGGTTAATTAGATCAAGACCTGCAGTTTAAAGTAATTGATTTTTAGAATAAAAAAATTGCGATAATCACTCATAATATTGTAGGTTTAAAATTCAGAAATTCTTTAAAGCGTCAATAGTATTATATATATATATATATATATATATATATATATATATATATATATATATATATATATATATATATATATATATATATATATATATATATATATATATATATATATATATATATATATATATATATATTTATATATATATATATATATATATATATATATATATATATATATATATATATATATATATATATATATATATATATATATATATAGTTTATTTCATGCCTAACGTTGTTTACTTTTGCTTTATGTGTTTAAACTAATAAATAAATAAATAAATTTACAAACCCGAAGTGGAAAGTCTTCTAAAGAATTTAAGAATTCAATTCCAGAAAAGTATTTTTGAAATGACAAGCACCAAGAGCCAAATAGTTGTAGCGAAATAATATGCACAGTCATATTTCTCTACATTTCTATTTATCCTGAGTAGTTATAATATTAAATACGTACTTATAAGCGTCTGTAACAAGTATTTGTAAAATTAAATGTTTCTCTATCGTTTTGTATAGTGAATTAAGGTTATGCTTAATTCATTAACTTTTTGGTCCAATGAATGATAAATATATATACATTCATAATAAGTGTATTACATTGTAACTATTTACTTAAGAAATTTTGCTTTTCTTAAGAATTAGTATTCTAATATTTAACTGTTATTTTAATTTAAGATTAACCACGCGCTTTTATGAATTATGTATAAATTTTCTTACCTGCTAAATGCTTTAGCCATTACTTCAGTTTTCTAACGTTAAACTAAATAACTCTTGAATGTTTTAAATCTTGTTCTATATTTAATACTCTGCTAGCTATAAAACAAACATTCAGCAAATAATTTCCTTAATTAGCTTTATTTGGTCAGATTCGCCTACTTTTAAATTCATAAATCATACTTATATAATATTTACTTAATTAAAATCTAGTTTTCTGTCCAATATTCAAAAGGAAGAGATTTCTGTGGCTATTGTCTTTTATAATAACCTACCTATTTAATTATACTAATTTTTTTCTGAATTTTCTTTCGAATTTACAAAAGACATGTCAAAAAAAATTAGGTGTTAAAAGCCCTTACTCACTCTTTTCTAACAATAATTCGTTTATGCCTTAATAAGTTGATAACTCATATGCAAATAAGTTAATTTTAATTTATTATTTTAATAAAAATTTGTTCATATTATTTAATGAATACAAATTTTCTTATGAGAAGACACAACAAGAATAAAATTATCTAAATTTAAAATGCTTTTTTTTAATTCATTTAAAACTAACTCTAAGCTGTTTAAGAAAAATGCACTTTGTTGGTTTAGAAATATATTTTAAAATTATTTTAATAAAATATAAAATGTCAAAACTAATATTAATTACTTAAAATAATTTGCTCTTGCTACTATTCAATAACTATTTCATGTTGTAGATTTTCCTGATACCTAAATTATATCTTTTGCATAAGTTTTTTTTTTTTTTTTTTTTTTTTTTCATTTCTAGGATTTTCTCAGATTATTTCTCAAGAAAAGTAGATAGATAAAGAAGAAAGTGAATCTATACGTTATTTGTTGAGCACTATTTTCCTTCATCATATAAACACTGACAAAACTTATTCTTTAAAAAAATAATTACATTTGATGGTAAAAATATATTTTAGGAGAAAAAAACATGGTATTTTTTATTGAAAGATGAATTAATAGACAAAATAAGATTGGAATTTGGCAAACTGAACATCAGCTCAAAAGTCATATTTAAAATGAATGTCAAAGAAACTACATTGAAAATTTAAAACTATGAAAAATATTTAAGAATTTAAGAGGCTTCATTAAGTTTTTGGTGAACAAATAAATTCAAGCATTATTAATGGGTGTTATCACATAATTAGAAACTCAGCAGTTTTTGATAATGAATAGTTTTGTTATCTCATTGTTTTCTTAGAACTCAAAGATGAAGCATAATTTCTCTCTAGAAATATAAAGATGTTCAAATGAAGATATTCGTCTTGAAAATTTTAAATTTTCGAACTTAAAATCCTAAAATTATATGGATTTAGTTTATATGTACTTCTAAATAGCTTATGGTAAATAAATAAGCAAATATTTAATTTGATTACAGTTTTATATGATAATATCCTTGATTTATCTATATGAATAATTCTTAAATGTAATACTACAACATTTAAGGATAGTAGTGGGTGTTGTTTTAAGCGATCTTATGAGATTAATCCACAAGTATTATAGAAAATTAATAATTAAAATTAATATAAGACCCACGGGTTTCTAAGGAACAAAAACTTAATTTAAGACAACATTGTTTCGACTTTGCTTATTTCAATTTTGTTTTAACTTTTTATAATTGCATCAAGTGAAAAATTAAAAATAAATGATAAATCTAAATTTTTTTGTTTATTTACGTAATAAATACAAGAAGTTGTGTGATGAGCAAGTGCATGATTTTATTCATTTGATTTATGATCATGAGTGATAACCATTAATCATAATTCAGGTCATAAAATCGAAAATTTTGATAGAGAGGAAGATATTCAGAAACAATAAAGGATATGATTTAGCATGCCTTCAAAGTCAATATAATTCAAGTGAATATTGATTTCCAATGCTGATATGCAATGACAGAACTGAACGCATCTCATTAATTATCATAGTTTAATTAATAATATACACAACAGAAAGTACATACATAGATACACATATATATGTGTATATATATACATAGTAACTCTGAGAAATTATCAGCATTTAAAGGCTAGAATATTAAAGGCATCAAAGGGGACACGTTAAAACACGTTTTCGCTTTTTAAATACAAATGTCTTTTGTACTTTACGCGTTTGAACTGTTTGTAATTAATATTATTATTAATTTATAAAATTCAAAGAGTATACTTGTATTATTTCATCTCAATAAATCTGTAACTTCTAATATAAATATAATATTCTTGTATCATTTCATATTTTTTATTCACAAGTTTCAAATTACACAGATAAAGAAACACACATTCCAGATATAGATATACAATGTTTTTTTACGCAAAAGCAGTATTTTGAAAAAAACGTTGGTTCTACTTTTCTTGATATCAAATATGAGGTTAGCTTATATGCAGACAGTGAAATGTGATTAAAATTTCCAGGTCATGAGCCCATCAACAACAAACAACTGCATACTGAATTTCCAAGTCATTAGTATGTGAAACTGACCTTAGCAGCAATGCGTGCTTCCATGTTCCTAGGAAATGAAGAATTATAATTCTTAATGTCAACCTACGATACATAATACCTGCTGTTCAATAACTATGTCGGTGATACTAAATGGCATTCAAAGTTGACGGCAACAGACATTCTCAATTAAGAAAAATGCGGTGAACTTGTGGGTCAATAAACAATATTAATATTTAGTCATTTTATGATAAAAAATAATTACTATTAATTAATATAAAACATATAAAAATGCATTTGAAGAATAACAATGATTTTCTATATATATGGAGAGAATTCATATGTATTATCACGGTGTTTTGCTTTTTAAAATTACATTATTAAATAAAAGTCAAATTTCATAAAATTATATTTACGGAATTTACTGCCACACATTATACAGACATATACTTTCCTTTTAAGCAAGTATATCATTGAATTATCAATAAATTCTTAATATATATGTAAATAGAGTAAATTTTCTTGTCAAAATATTTATGCAAATGTTAATTAAAAAATGATTTTAAATAGCTAAAAAAAACTTTTTCAATTATTTAATTTAAAAAATAAAATTTGTCAATCAATTAAAAACTGAGGAATATGAAAGTTTAACGAAATAATACAAATTATAAGAAAAATTTAATGCCTATCTATATGTCTAAAATGCTAATCTTTTAGTTGTCATAATACAGATAATCACATCCACATGACTGCATGTTTTAAGTTAATTTCATGTGTAGTTGTATAAGTTTAATTTATAATTGGACAATAACAATTCTTTCCACTATTGAATATCACAGCTAAAAACATTTCATGCACTGAAATCGAAATTTCAAAATTTTAAAATTTGTTTCTTACTGCTATTAGAGAACATTTATTTTTAAAAAAAATTCAATTTATCAGTTAGAATGTACAAAATATGTTTACAATTACTTTTCCTTAATAAATAATATATATATATTGTAATTGCAGTCTACACAGATGTAAAATAAACTGTACTAGCATTTGATAAGATTTAGCACAGAGCTGTACAAAATACAGGCGAAGACAATAGCAATATGCCTCAACCTATAGATATAATGCCAAATGAAACAGAAAATATATATGCAAGTAAATTATCCAATAGATTCCCAAGACTGAGCTTTTGCTTCTATCTCCCAATATCTCTGAGTGATCCTGATAATGAGTCCAAACATAAAATGTTCCGCAGCTGGAAAATGGCTCCTCATCGTCCTTGCTTCATTATACTGGAACATGGAATGAATGAAAAAGTGGTCAATTTTCAAAAAAAAAAAATCTCTAAGTTTTAACCCGTTTCCTACAAAAACTTTATATTTTATTATTAGTTAAGAGAATTAATGTCTTCAGAAAAAAAATTTAAGTCTAATAAATTTATTTGAAATATATTTTCATATTTGTAAAGTACGGTGATTTATTTTAATTCATAGAAATAAGCAAAGAAAATTTTAAATTCTCCTTCTTTTGATATATTAACAAAATTGTAGCAGAAAATTTTTAGCAGATGAACTCGACTAATAGCTTAAGCTAGGGAAATCTTGAATTTATTATTTAGTTATTGTAAAAGAGAGTAAAATGTGTTTAATTTCATAGATATAAACTCGTGCTAAGGATTTGTTATCCCACTATATAATGAATCCATATTTTTCCTCAAAATTTAAGAATATTTTTTACTTCCCGTGCTAGTGAATTGCTTCCATTAATTCGACTTCTTAATAGAAATAGTTATTTAACCATTGTAAGTATCTTAAGGTAAAAACAATTGTTTGTGCATTAAAAAAGATATTTACAGAAGAATTAGGAAAATATTTTCAAAATGTATCATATATAATTAAAATAGCGTACATGATTGTTTACAATGGAACATAGTAACGTATTGGAATTCTACTAAAATAATTAAAAAAAAGATCTGTTACTTGTAACCATTATGACAGAACTCTTTTTATTATTGTTTTTAATTAAGGGAAGGGGCAAATGATATATATTATGTGTGTAATTATAAAATTTCATTATAATTCTATATGTATAAACTGAAACAAATACAGTAACGAGCAAACCAAAGGCAATATTTCTAGACGAGAAGTATTATGAAAACTTTTTAATACTCGGTTATTACATAAAATATATTCATTAAGAAATGCTTAATGTTATTCATTTTTAAATTGCTAATTACTGAAAAAGAAATTTTTTTCTATGATCGTCATTTTACTGTGCTTCAATTCTGCGGAGTATTTTTATTACACTCGATATTTTGCAATTATCTTTGTTCCTAACTCACACAAATACACTCTGATCAACAGGTAGTAATTTATTTCTACATTTTTATTTAGTTTTTAAGGCGACATGGATTAGTTAATTAATTGATGAAGAATTTCTAGTTGCTATCAAAACATTTGAAATTATTCTTCGGTACTTCTTCATAATTAATAACGAGTTGTTGTTTCTCCTTAGTTTAATCCTCAGTTCTCTCATAATTAAATTAATCAATTTCAATTTTTAATCCAAAACACATTCATTAAAATCTTTCTTAGAAAATGTTGAAACTTTTTCAGCAATAATAATGGGTTTCTCTCATTTTCGTAATTTAAGATAATTTTTTGTTTAACTAATTGGTACATTTATCAATATCCCTAAATTTCCTCTAGTAATTTGACCTTCTAATTAAAATATCACGCTCCCATTCATCTAGATATAAAAATTGCATCCGTCATTTAAATTTAGCTAGATATTCATTAAAGCAATTAATGAATAACATTTTAGATAACCTATATCTTTTTAGACTCAGTTTACCTTTGTTGAGTACAGAAAAAATACAATAATGAGAAATAGATCTTTTATTATTAAATAAAGACAAAACGTATTTCTTTAGCTGTAATTGCTATATCATGTTTTTACAACTCGGCGGTTGAAAGGGAATCGCTGACTTTTATTCACTACACATATGGTTCACTTGCTTAACGATCATAAATCAAACTTCATTGCATTGTGATCATAAAAATATTTTATAGATAATAAAACCCACAAATATATACTTTGAATTACTATTCCGTTGTGTGTGTGTGTGTGTGTGTGGTTGGTACTCAAATATTTTTTCTACTTCTACTATATTACTTAATAAATAGAAATTCTTGTAGTAATTTAATTTTTGCTGCAACACACACACAAGTCTCTCATCACAATGGAAATTTCTCAGTTGACCAGGCTTGATTGAATTTATATATATTGAATATTGATTGAAAAATGATTTTCCTTTATCATTTGTAAGAATATTTATTTGCGCTGGTAAAGTAGATTAATATAACGAACACGTATTTTCCATTGACATTGGCAGTTTTCCTCTGTTTATGAGTCCAAAAAAAAAACTAGACATTTCAAAAATGCATTTTTTTTTGTAATTTTCCTAGTTTCTAAGATAAAAAATTTCTTTGTAAAATTTTTAATTCAATGTTTTTTTTTCTTAATGGTTCAGTGATAAAAAGGTAAATTAGATTAACATTAAGATAAAAGTTGTAATGCAGCTTTTTCAGAAAAAGTAAGGCATTGAAAGGGAGTTTAACAACATTTCTATGCTGAATTTCACAGTCTACTTTCATATAGACTGTCTCATGTACATATCTCGAAATATTTAAAACATTTTTGCTACCTAATTTCTGAGAAAAATTCAAACTCCCTACTAACCAATAAAAATTTGAAAAGCTATCAAATATCTTTAAAATATTATTAGAAATGTGTGTGTTTCAATATATTAAAAGAGATTAACTATTAAAACCTCATGAAATTATTTATATAAGTGCATTAAAAATAACTAGCATTTGAAAAGTTTTTCTAACTGAAATTAATTGGTCATCATAGAGAAAACTTAAAACATAGGCAATTTTTTTTTAATTATTCTAGCAAATAAAACTTTTAAATATTGCAAAAAAAAATTTTGCTGCAAAATTTTTCTAGTAATTATTGCAAAAAACAGATGCACTTCTGAGATATTTATGGAGAATTTTAAGAACATTTTTGTATAATCTATTATTATTTATAAATGAAATAGATACTTTTTCTAGGTGGTTGATATCATTCTGTTTTTAGCAATCAAGCAGAAGTAAATAGTAAAATATATAATATTTAATCCTATATATTGATTTATTAAAATGGGATTTTCATCTGTTGGGAATGTGATAGTTATTTATTTTTACATTTCATTTTAAATTACTAATAAATGAGAAAATTATAATTGCTCCATTTTTTATTAAAATAATTAATCGATATTTTTAGATAAATTAAAAAGGAAAAACCTTGATTTTAAGCTTTTGATACTGTCAAGATCTATCTCTGACTGAGGAATTTCTTCGTAAGCAGATAAATAATTCTACAAAACACTTTTGAACGTTGCGTGTTAATCAAGCAATCCACAATATAAGTATTTTTATAAAGCATGTATCCAAAAACACTAACACTAGAACTATACGCTTAAAAATATAAAACTAAATGAGGAAAAATAAATTCTTAAAAATAAAATGAATAAACGGAGGAAAATAAAATTTTTAATTTTTATTTGCATGATTAAGGCACATCTTATAAAAGCTCATTGTAAAATATTTAATAAATGTGTCAAATAAAAATAGACTTTTTTTATTTGACTTATTTATATTTTATATTAAATAAAAATAGACTTATTTTTATCAAATAATGAAAAAACACTTTATCATAGAAAATATATTCTGTCAGTTTCCTTAAAAGCAAAAAGTAGATATTATTTTATGTATATTTTGCTCAAAAATTAAATAATATTTCCCTCAAATAATGTAGTAAATATTTTTGCATCAAATTTTGCAGAAAAAATAAAATTTAATAAAAAAATGCGTCTCAAAACTTTCATATAAACTGTAATATCCAGTTTTGATTATGTTTATTTCAGTTAGCTTCAAACGCCAACCATAATGAAAAGAGTCAAAACTTAAATATTTATTTTTTAATTTAAACTTTAAAAAATTGTATTACTTCTCAGAAACATTTTATGCTCAAATCCTAGTCTAAAACATTTCAAGATATTTTAGAAAGTTCTTAAAATGTACATATATCTTTCAAATATCAAAAGGACAAAAATTCCAGTTCCTTTTGAATAAAATTCCTTTCAGTTAGTAGGCTATCTAATTTCTATATTTTAATTTAATTTTAATTTTTTATTACATTTTCATTCTTTTATACATTTGTTTATAAAGCCCAAGTTTTTACAGTGTCTTGATAAATTAAGAAATATATTTGCATACATACTTAATGAAATAAAAAGAAATATACAAAATCTACTGAGTATAAATGTATATTATATACACTGCGCTCGCGCGACACTAAAAAGGCAACGCCGAGAAAGAGTGGTCACAAAATTATGCACATTTCAGGACAGACGCACCTTACTGAGTTATGCAAATGGTGTGAAATGTGAGGCGCGGCACACAAAGGATAAAACATAAGCCGAGGAACCTGCAGATTTATTATTAGGAGAACGATATTGTGCCATTATTGCGACTTGGAAAATAACCGTTGAACGTTTATTCTTCTTGAAAGGGCACCTGTAATTTTTGAGAATACCACACCATCGCCTACGAAGTCAATTCCAGTAGACAGCCGAGCTTACGTGGGACATAGGACAACATCGGAAAAGAGCAGGCCGGTCCTTAAAGAAAGTTACAGCTAACAATCATCTGGACGCGTCCACAGTGCACCAGCTGTGACGAAGATGGTTGGAACAAGAAACTGGGGAATGTTTACGGGTTGCTGGTGCAGCCAGAGTCACATCAGCATGCGTGGATTGACCCGTCTGATGGGAGGTGAGGTGGACCCACAAAGTAAACTACCGAAATTCTGCAGCATATGCATGACACCGTGGATGCTACCATATCAAGCTAAGCAGAGTACTGCTGTCGGTGACACTCCCCTATCTTCAAGGGGTGCCCAATGCCCTTTATTAGCAGGATAATATCCGACCGCACATTGTTGCATCAGCCAACATGCCGTGCATGGTGTACAACTGATTCCCTGGCCACCGTGCTCACCAGATCTTTCACCAATCAAACACATTTGGGATATGGATTGGACACCATTTGCAGACCTTGTCAATGTCTCCTTCAGAAGACTCACTTTTTCAAATTGTTGACAGGGAATAAAAAGTCCTTCCTCAGGATGCCATTCATACTCTCATTGACTCTGTGCTAGACGTGTTTTTTGGTGTATCACCGTCCAAGGTGGTCATATAGTTTGTTTACGTTCTGTATTATGCATATAATTTCGAAATAAGGAGAAATCTAGTTTATTTCTAAATAGAAAAAGAAATTAAGCAAGAGTTGTTGAAACCATCTTGTAGGGAATCACATTATTATTCTTAAGATTATTAATATCCGACATAAAACTACAATCACGTAGAATCATCTCAAAAGTATTCTATTGCAAAATACATCATCTAAATAAACCATCCAATGTTTATTACTGTCACGTATACTTAAAAAGTTTCAAAAAGATGTTTGAATTCAAATATGATTTCTGTCATTAAAATATTAAGTAAAAACTATCAATTTATAACTGACCTGATAAAATGAACTGCCATTTTTAGAAAACAGATAGATAAATTTTTCAATTCCTTAGCTGAAAATGTATACACAATCACCATTTTTATTATCAGTACCAATCTGTGCCAGCACAGATCTATGCTTATGAAAATAGAAAAAGCATTTTATAAAAAGAAATAAGTTTAATTAATTCTTATTAATGAGCATTATACATTTCAAACACTTTCATTGAGAACATTAAGGAAATGAATCAATCCAAAGAAATAAAATTTTTTGCAAATGATCAAGGTTGTGACAAAACATAAGTATTTATTTTTTAAAACTTTAAAAAATAATCTCTAAATTAAGTACAGTAGAAATCCAGTTATCCAATCTATTGGGACGGGAACCCATTCGGATAATCAAAAATTTGGTTAATTGCATTTTTTAGAAAAAATTATTTCCATTTTAAATTAATTATTCTACATTGGAAGTTGGTGGAAAACTACATATTTTTTAAAAAAAGAACTTTTAATCAATTAAACACACACAAAAAGAGAAGACTTTTATATGTTATGGAACCTACAAGTGCTGTTAATTAATACAGTGTATTAGTACAGTGCTGTAAACGTTACTTACTGAACATCTGAGTCAAAGAAAGCTGATTCACTGCCTTCATCGGTTTTTGGGCAGCCAAGTCGCACATCCACTTGTAAATGAGAATTTGCATGTAATCGCACTCCGGCTGAAGCTCCATCCACTTAAAAGTAGTTTCAAAACTGACAAATGCTTCACTAGCAGATGGTATCGTGTCTGCTTCAACTTGGACAGTACGGCCATGTTTTTCCTCGACACTTTCAATAAGTTTGCCATTAATTGCATTTTAAATCCAGGATATGACTCATAACTCTTTCTCTTATGTCTTCAGCACTAACTTCTGAACATCCAAGAATTTTCAAAAAAAATATTTCTGAATTCCTTAAGAGATGTGGCATTCCTATCTTCTCTTTTCTTTTCATACTTTCCCTTTACTTTTGCTTTCATTTTTACCTTTTCCTTCTCTTTTTCAGACTAATTTATTTTTCTGAAATTCTGAAAGCGATTAGGATAGATGGAGCTTGGATGATTAGAGTTCTATTGTAGTAGTTTAATGAAGAAATTATTTAAAACACATGACTTTTTAAGTAAATTTTTGGAAGGTAATCCAAAAACATTACTTAAAAGGGAAAATAAGCAGAAAATATTACTAAAAATTATTGCTTTTATAAGATGTTTTAATAACTGATAAACTGAAATTGGAAAAGTACAGTTTCAATTATATTAAAAGACTTATTTTCTATTTGCAATGTATTTTTTTAATCTAATAAACATATAGAAATTCTTATTAAATTAAAAAGTAAAATAAAATTTTATCATTTCATTTTAATATAGAAACGAATATTGTCTCAAGATATGAGACTCTTACAGACTAATTCGTAACACAAAAACTACCTAAAATTTTCTGTATAAAGCTTAAGGCAAATTTAAAAACCGCAGAAATATAATAATTAACTTTATAAATTGCAATATTTTCTTTCTTTCTTGAATCTTAGTGGTAAGAGACGCTTTTCAGCTTTTTGCTATCATATTTATGATTATAATCTGGAATTTTGTTTTTCAAATGAATAACTGTGCCTCTTAAAAACAAGTATACTTTACTTTGAGGTATAGAAAAATTCTGAACACGTTAATTAGTTCTATATATAACGAAATTGTTTTATTGATGCATTAATCGAAGTAGATTCCATCTTGATATTCAGAGAGTGATCAAAACCAATGTAAAATTGAAAGCCACGTGTTAATTATTTGGTCTATACTTCATAACTTTCTGTACAGCTGTGTTGAAATTCATATAATTTATGATGCATTGATGTGATTAAAATTCCGTAAATAAATATAGAATACTATATATTTTGTATCAAAAATTTCAAATATTTTTATATATAAATTTCATTATTTAGATCTACCGGAAAGCTCTGTATATTTTTGGAATAAAACAAAATACAAATTTTTCTTAACAACAATGAAATTTAATAAATAATATAATTCACTTTATTGTTAATGACTTTTGCAAGAGTGATGACAGTTTTTATACCCAATTTTTGAATAATGTTTTATATTTTCATGCGAAAAATTGAAAGAGTGCTTGAGTGATATCTTCCCATTCTAGCTTAAGGAATTGGAAGGTGATAAGTGCGGGGAATATGGTGCATCGGACAGAACTTCCCATTCTAGCTTTACAATTTTTTGACGAACTCTTTTCTTTGCCTCGTTTTTATACTGCTCTTTCTTGGAACATAGCCGACCTCTATTCTTGGACTTTAAATTATTTTGTTTGAAATTATTCAGTTGCTGACAATACTTTTCAGAACTGAGCTTTTCATTCAATTTTTAATCCTGATAAAAAATTGGTCTTCAAATGTCCCACAATATACAAAAAATTCTCTTATTTAGAATCAAATTTGTTTTGGAGTTGGAAGGGTTAGGCTTTGCTCACAGTTTACCCTTTTCATTACGATGTTTTCTTAGATAATCCACTTTTAATCTCCAGTTATCATCAAGAATAGGTCGATTTTGTTCCGAATAAGTAGAGATAGGCATGCGATGACCGGACCATCAAAAATTTTTCAAAAACATTAGAAATCCATTTTGAATTTTTCCATACCAATCCTATCTGCCCAATATGATCCGAAATAGTTTGCTGAACTGAATTTAGATTTCTGCAGTCCCCAATGTTATCAGAAAATGATCTTGCTCTAATATGATTTTAACAACATCATCATCAATTAAGGGATAGAACTTTCTGGTAATATAATATACCTAATATAAACATAAAATTGCAGCATACCAATTTTTATCTACACATAATTTCCCATATATAAAAAGATGTAAAAAAAATAATACCAGATATTAATTTCATTTGGTAATAAAAAAATAAGTATTATTATTAAGCATAAAAAGCATAAGTAACTAATTAAATTTTAATTGTTAATTTAAGAACATTGCTAAAATTAGAGATGTCAAATCAAATAAGTACAGGAATATATTAAATAAATATAAAATTTAAAAAGAATGAAAACTATGTTTATCACAGAGTAGTAATCAATATCATATGTGGTGACAATCAATAAAAATAAATTCTTTTTATAACAAGGAGCACTTATAATTTTTATTAATATATTATATAATACAAATGATACCTCAAAAATACTATTAAGTTTGGGGATTTAGTTTTCAGTAGCTCAACTTCAATCAACTCTATTCTATAAATTTCATGATAAACTTACACAGAGACTAAAATGTGAAGAGGGCATCAATCCCATCTTGTTACAACAAAAAGAAAATTTCATTATAAAAAAAATTTAAACTTCTGGTTTTCTAATAATAACACATTATTTTTTGTCATGGAAATGAAATATAAAAATAAATATAAGAAATTTGTTTTCGTTGAAGAAAGTTTCTCAAAAAAATTCATATTTGTTTAAAATATTTGCATAAACATAAAATTTCGTAATATATATACAATTTTTTTCATGAGTACCAAACAATGAAGCCATTTAATTAGGGATTATATATATATATATATATATATATATATGTTTATTCCCTAATTAAATATATATATACATATATATATATATATATATATATATATATATATATATATATATATATATATATATATATATATATATATATATATATATATATATATATATATATATATAATATTTAGGAATAGCTACTATTGAATCCATAACAATAAGAATGTAAGAATGTAGTATATTTTATTTTATGCATAGTACTATTTCTGTAACCTGTGAAGTTTAATATGTTATTTATTGCATTCGAATATATATATATATATATATATATATATATATATATATATATATATATATGAGTCATATAAAATATATTGTCTGCGCCAGAATGCATTTTTGCATTTTCAGAAGATATCTAACATGCTCTATAAAATAAATTCGTAAAAAATGCAATAAGCTTACTGATAAAATTTTGCATTTTAGGTTGACCTAAAAAGGTAAATATATATCATTGAACAAAGTAAAACTCTAAGTTATTTAAACATGTAATACAAATTCAATTTGTAAAGAACCTTATTTTTTTAAATTTACGAAAATCAAACAAAATTTCATATTTTCTTCAATTTTAAGAAAATTATTTGTGGACATTAACGTCTGTATAGTAATAAATTTAATTTTCAACCAAAAAATATGAAAAAAGTATAGTATAAATACAGATGAAACCGTTAAAAATTGATTTAAATATATTTACTTTTATGATAAAAATGTAAATCAATTCGAAATGTAGTTACAAAACAGTAAATTTATGTCAATAAACTGCTTAATTTATAAGATATTTATAAAAATAATAAAATACTTATATTTTCTCAACTATAGTTGTAGGTCATACTTTTAATAGAAATTGTATTTAAAATTAGGAAAATTTATATCTAAGGAAATCTAAAATTAGCGAAAACGATATCTTAAATAAAAAAAATCATTTTAATGGGAAATTTTAGTTCTGATTTTTTTCTTCAGCTCTGGGTGTGGATATTTAAAAAAATATTATTACTATGGATATGAAATATAAAATATTTTGCTTCAAAGTATTATAAATTGAGTGGTGTACATTCTCTAAAAAATTAATGAAATGTAATGTTTCATATCGACTAAATGTAGTAAACTGAATAACATAATGATTATATTATTTCAAAAAAATTTAAAGAAGTGAATTCATTACTTAAAAAAACGATACAAATTCTTGCTAATAACTGTAAAAAAATTGTCTTAAATAGAAAAATATTTTGCAATGGTTTTTTCTTTGATTTCCTAACTCAATGATTATAATACTTTCTATATGAAGATGATTATATATATATGTACATAAAACATCAGATTAGAGGAACTTGGAAATTAAATAAATTTCATATTTAAAAACATCACTTTTTTGAATTATGTTTATAAATATGGTATGTCTCTTTTGAAACGTGTTCTCAATTCGAATATAAATTATTCAAAAATCCATTGAGTACAAAATATTTTCGATTTAAACAATAACTATTTTTAAAAGTTTTTTCCATTATTTATTAAGATAAAATAAATTATCCTTCATTAGTTACTGAGGTGTTTTTTATATATAGTTTATAGACAACATTAAAATTTCCAAATATCAAGCTACACTTGCGTCAACTTTGGGGAAATGAAAGAATTTTCATTATTCCTTTGTAACATTTAGAAACTTCATTTTTTCTTCTTAACAGAACATAGTATCTTGCAATAACAAGCAAACACAAATATCTTAAGATCAATTCGATAAACAAAATTATTTTACCATTATTTTTTAGATTAAAAATCTAAAAAAGCAATAAACTTTAAATAAATTTTTACTTTTTTTTTCCTATGGTGGGTATTTAGGTGACGAATCCTATACCACAACAAGGCCAGAAACTGCTACTCATTTGACGTTACCCAGCGTGCACCTGAGAACCAAGTCACGGAGGCGAGTAGCGTTGCCCACGCCATACAACCACAAACCCACATTTTAGGGTGGGCCACATTCATACATCATCACAGAAGAAAGGACAGAGAAACACAGAGAGAACAAAGAAATAAAGTAATATCCATGCCCGAACCAAGATTCGAACCCGGGAACCACAGTTCAGGAGTCAGAAAAAGCCATCAGTTGGCTTGTAAGAAAACTTATTTCCTATTATTATAACAGTCTTGATAGAGTAACGTTAAACTACGTATTTATTTTCTATGTGTGTGTGTATAAACACATCTCTCTCTCTCTCTTTCTCTCTCTCTCTATTACACTAATTAAAATTCTCTTCACTCTAAATTCTAGAACCAGCAAAAGATTCCTGAATAAACAAATCTATAGGCATCTTTTTTATATTATTTTATGTATACACACATTTACATGTATAATGATATATATATATATATATATATATATATATATATATATATATATATATATATATATATATATATATATATATATATATATATATATATATATATATATATATATATATATATATATATATATATATATATATATATATATATAATATCTTAGAGAACAATTATCATTAAAAAATGAAAAAAATGCTTTCTTATAGATTATTTGTATCTAAAGTCAATTTCTCATGTTCTCTTCATATCCTTTATTGTGTTCTTTAAACTTACAAAAATATTTATAAAATGGAAACACCATTCATTAATAGTAATTTCGAATACTTTAAAGACAGCATGATAGATAAACATTTGCAAAAATAATTTTTCAGTTTTTATTCATAAGTAACTATCTTCATATTAAATACACAACATTAATTACTTTCAAGATTTATAATCAACATTTATAAGGCCAAATCTCTTCTTTTCATTAATTTTGACTAAATATAGGCTTCATACTTCACTACTTATTTTAAACAAACCAATAAACTGAAGGAATACATTTCTCTATGAAGGAAAGTATTTCAGCTCCACTATAATAACTAAACTATTAAAATGTGAGGAAATGATGTGTAGAGAGTATATTGTAACAAATTCGAGAGATTAAATGAACTGAATATTATAAGGCTGATATATTTAGTTAATTCTATTTTGTTATATATTTTGCTACAATTTTCGTGTATCACATCAAAATGATCAATATTTACAATATGTTAACAGCTCTTGTGTTGATTTTCAGCATAAGCTTGGAATTCTTTTATAGGACTTTCTGGTTTTGTAAATATATTCTGGGCAAAAATTCATGAACTCATTCCTTTCAATAAAGGAATTTTTTTCCAAAATAAACCTTATAAAGCATAATTCATTTCCAGGAGTCATTAGATTCACTTTTTAAAATAAAACCTATATGACCAAACCTTTTATTTTGAAATGCAAGAATAAATTTTTTTCGAAGAAGTGAGATTTTATGAAGGACTAAGGAGTTATTTTAATGAGTTTCTCTAAGCCCGTTTTTTCACTAACACAAGGGAATATTGCTCAAAAATTTTTCTCTCGATACCTAAGTTGCAATTTTCTAAAATTTTAAGCAAAATACTCCTTCAAGATACCGATGAAACAATTGAATTTGTTGAGTGTCCTATTTCCGAAATTAATTTTTGTATAAGAAATATTTCTGTCAGAGACTTGATGTGAAAAGTACTTAGATTTTAAGTAAATTTGCAGTTTAATATAAGTGCTTATAAAAATATTTATTCTTATTTAGATTAAAGATAATAATTAAGGCAATGCATGTACATCCCTTTTGATTTCAATCCTTTCAGTTAAGGAATTATTATCAATGAACATACATTTAAAAGTAGTTAAAATATGAAATACTTCTTGCAAAGTGATTATCAGTGTAGTCATTTGATTTAAACTTATAACATTAAAAACAATTTTTATATAACATAGATCACAATGGATTAAAAGTCATTTTCACTTCTAATAGATATACTTAAGAAATTCCATTAAAAATGCTCTGATGTATCTATTAAAGTAAAGGATATTCTTAAATGGAAAGATGTCTCTTTCTTCCTATATATATGAAGAATTTATTCCTATAACAATTATTCACTAAGGAACGTTTTTTTTAAAAAAGTTAAATATTTTTTTCTAGAATAACATTGCATTCATTAGACGCAATGTGTAATTAAGTTAACTCTATTATGATGGAAAAATTACAGAAAACATATAAAAAAAAATAAGCTTTATTCAAAAAAAATTTTTTTCCAGTCAGTGTAGATTACCAATGAATCTAAATTTTGTTTGAAAAGCAACTCACGGAGAATGTTGATCTGTTCGTCTGTAACGTTTATCTTCTTTACAAAGGAGGTAATTTTCGTTGTTTCAAACAGGACTTAAGATGAATGTTTTTTAACATCTGTATTATTCTAATACATACAACCATTATATTGAAAAAATTCTATGTAGAGTACCTACTTAATGCAAATGGCCATTATATTATACAATCGCAGAGTTCATTCTGACATAATTGGATCATGAACGTTTGGATCATCCATTGTATTTCAGCATTTTTATTTTGTATTTTCAGTTTTTTGAATCCAAGAACAATTTTCTTAACTTATGAAGTATATTCTTCTTGTCATATGCAATATATCTTCCAACTCGGGAACAATAATTTATTAATTAGGAACACATACCACTTAGCCATCAGCTGACCGTCGAGGCATAATTTCACATATTAATACAAATAAATTATTTTTAGTTGGTGTTGAAGACGGAAGAAAATAGTAGTTTTCTATTAATAATAAAAAGGAAAAAAATGTTCAGCAAAATCTTAGAAAACAAAATACAAATTCATAAAAGGAAGTTATTTTAATGCAAAATGTTTCAAAAAATCGAAAAAGGAAAAAAAAAATTTTTTTTCCTCTCACAAAAGTTCATTATAATACGCTAATACTTTTTATATTCCTTGCTTTGTAGAAAAATACACTCTTCTTTGGAGTCCCTATTTTTTAAATTTTTATTCATTTTTCAATAAAATTGAAGCTTTCTTTCAAATTCCCAATCATTATCCAATCTTCTGAACTCAACTTTTTTAATGTCTTCGTGTTGTTCGTGTAATTCTATGAGCTCATTGCCTGTCTGCTTCTGACTGTGGAAATCCAGCTAATCTTGATCATTATCTCTATCCTCCTTTAAATTTATTTGCTAGCAAGGTTTATTTTTAGGCATCTTCTTCCAAAACAGGCAAGTTTCATGTACGCTGAAAATGCTCTGTTGGTATTTGGTCGGTTGGTAGCATTCATTTTTCACGTCTTTCAATTTCTCTGGACCGAAAGACGTGGTTTCTTTATCAGCACTTCCCATCTCTTTACTTTCTGCAATATTATGCCAATTATAGAGACATTTAATTTGACTTGATAAACCGTTATTAGATTAAAGCTGTTTTGAAATACTCTTGTGTTATAATATTTAAGAAATATGGCCTGTTTTTGAACCAGTTTATGGTATTCTTTAAAGTTTTAAATGTCTTAACATAATGAGTCTGAGAAACTCTTCATTGTTATCTATTCATCATCTTTAAAGTACTCAAGCCTTTTTATTTAAAGTTGACTGTAGCATGGTGGTAGAATTGCACTTTTAAAAATGGATAGTCCGAGGTTAAATTACAGTCCCTTTTAAATAACCTGAAATAAGAGTTGCGTTGATATATTCTGTTTTCATATCTGTTAAGTTAGTTGCTTGAAAGTTTTCCAGGTTTTCTCCATTGAAATATGGCATTAAAAACCTTCCTTGAAGGCAGTAATACGTGTTTGATATTAAAATATCTTAGAAAAGATTTCCACTGTTAAGCTGCCCGCTAAATCTTACTATCAAACAGGATATTGATATTTACTTCATTTAAAAGAATCTAAATGAAAAACCAAATGGAAAGAAAATAAAGTTTTCGACGTAAATACCTTTACTTTTTCTCAGTCTAATGCTATCTCGTAAAATAAAATTAAATTTTTAAGTTTTATGTAGAAATTATTATCTTTCTCAGTTGTATTAT
This sequence comes from Latrodectus elegans, assembly GCA_030067965.1. NCBI lineage: Eukaryota > Metazoa > Arthropoda > Arachnida > Araneae > Theridiidae > Latrodectus > Latrodectus elegans. The sequence continues at coordinate 72,779,324 of CM057809.1, read as the reverse complement.
CCAAATCCACCTGAATTTTCGAAGATCTGATAGAAGATACTCTGCCTTAGTGTACATATGTTATTTGTACACAACTTATGAAAATACTGTAAATTATATGTATGTGCTGTGCTATAAATGCATAGAATCAATAATCAAACTTATAAGACTGCTCTACAAAAACTGAGATCACATGTCAACATTATATTCGCATTAGAATCTCAGTAGAAAAGTATATATCGCAATCTTTCCAATTTCTTAAAAAAAAAAAAAAAAAAAAAAAAAAAAAGTGAGGGGGGGAACGCTTGGAGTTTAGCTATTTGCTCTTAGCTTAGTATTTAATTCCTATGGGACATAAGAAATAAAATTTAAAAGCGGTTTATTTTTAAAAACCTTTTGAGTTTTAAATTTAATATCCAATTTTAAATGCCACACACATTTTATCTCTGCTAAAATAAATAGAAACTTTCTTTCAAAGAGAATATGAGAAAGGATTTTGCCCAAAAAAAACTAAGGAATATATCAACGATTAATATAATTGAGAGAAAAATTGGTAAAAACTTGACTGCATATACATCACAGATTTTAGATTTTAAATTTAGTACTTAATATATCATCAATGAATGTCAAAAAATACTTTTCTAAGTAGTCAAAAACAGAGAAATGAAGCAGTGAAATAAGTTCGTGATGTAAATTCCCATGAGCAGTTAATGAGATTCAATGCATTTCCAAGCAAATTTGTTAAGAAATCTTCATATTTCAAATAATATTAAATTTTATATTTATTATTCACTAAGAAAATATGATTCGATGTCATATACATTATACGATAACCATATCAAAATTCAGCTCACAAACAAGTCTTTTTTTATAAAAAAGAACAACTATTCAGTATTAATATCATTTAATAATAAGAAAAGATTAATCAAAAGCTCTCTGAATTTTTTTCAAAGTATTATAAATAAAACGATTTCTTTTGTAGAAAATCATGATGTGTTTTTTAATGACAAAATCTATTCATTTTTACTGAATGAAATTTACTTTTTTCTTTTACTTATTAATATTTTTATCACATTTTATTTATTGCTTACATTTTAAATACAGAAGTTAATGAATAAATTTTTAATATTAATAATAAATTTCTAATGTGTTACAATCTAAATACTGTTTATATTTAATGTCTTAATACCAATAAACACAAAAAAATAGAAAAGCTATTATGGTCATAAATATTTTCTTTTAATACTGCATTATTCAAACATACGCTTGTTTGTTTAAATATTTGTATTTAAAATTTTTATGATCATATATCTGTGCAACTCACAATAAAATTCATAATGTTAATAAATGTGTGATTATTTATTTAAAAAATAATTTTCAAAAACAAATGAGAATTCACAAGGAATTAATATTAACTTAAGAATTGGTTAATTGTCTAATTCATAATTCATAAATATATCCACAAATATTGGAATAATCTTAAAAATATTGAGAGTAAGTAGTTCACTATTTTGATAAAGCACACACAATCATTATATATACGGATAGGGAGGTCCTGGGTTCGAATCTCGGTTCGGGCATGGATGTACTTTCTCTCTCTATCAATCCTGTCTTTGTCCTTTCTGTGTATGAATGAGTTGTAAATGTTTGCCTACCCTATAAATGGGTCCCTATGGCATGTGTGTGTACTGAAGCAATCGGACTCCACACCAAATATGGTTCAGTGTGAAAAAGTGGAGCAGTGCACCCCATATTGTCAGCCTAGCTGACACAAGACAAAAAAATAATCATTTTATAAGTAACTCTTTTGTATTTAACTCTAAAATCTTCAAATTCTAATGGGTATGTTTCATTGCAAGTGTTATATAAACTTTTCTAGATAATGTTAAATAAATTAAATGAGAAATTAAAAAAAATATTTCTTTAATTTCTCGTAACTATGCAATAGTTTTTGTGTTAAGGCACTGGATTTCCAAAATTGATTTTTGAATATTTTGATAATTTATTGTGTATTTATAATATGTGATGAAAATAATGGAATTCCACCTTATTTAGCAAGAAAAAGAACTTTTAATAATAAATAATTCGCATTAGTATCATCTCAAATATAGATGTTTTCTTAACTAGTTCCTTTTGGAAACTTTCTTACCTTTCAATTGAGAACTCGCGTGATAGAACTCTTAAATTGATTAGGTTCTTTTATAAGTGAACAAAAATATGTTTCTTTAATTCCTAGTTTATAAATTATGTACCATGAATAAAAAATGGTGTTACTTAACAGTAATCCTATTTGAATTATGGAACTAATTTCAGTTAGATGAAAACATTTGCAAAAAAGAGAGATTAGTGTATAAATAATTCATATAATTTTAGTCATTTGAGAGTACCAGAAAAAGGATAAAGGATTGTTTCGTTAAAATATATATTCCAGTTACCATTTTTCTTTAATAAAATAATAAGGAATAATTGTGATTTCTCCGAAATGTATATATTTAATCATATATTTCTTTAATGTTCCCTTATTTTGCCACATATATAAGTGTAAATCATAATTTCTCACCCTATCAAAATCAACATAGTTATTAAATGAAACATTTTCTCAAGTTGTGTGTGTGTGTGTGCGTGTGTGTGTGTGTGTGTGTGTGTGCGTGTGTGTGTGTGTGTGTGTGTGTGTGTGTGTGTGTGTGTGTGTGTGTGTGTGTGTGTGTGTGTGTGTGTGTGTGTGCGTGTGTGTGTGTGTGTGTGCGTGTGTGTGTGTGTGTGTGTGTGTGTGTGTGTGTGTGTGTGTGTGTGTGTGTGTGTGTGTGTGTGTGTGTGTGTGTGTGTGTGTGTGTGTGTGTGTGTGTGTGTGTGTGTGTGTGTGTGTGTGCGTGTGCGTGTGCGTGTGTGTGTAAAAAAATTACGTATCAACATAAAAACTCCTAATATATTTTACTCAGTTTACGTGAATAGTTAACTCATTAAATTTCCTTTGACGCTTTATTTGAATATTGTGTGAATATTAAGAAAGATGATAACATAAAATTTTACTTACAGTATAAATAAACATAACATTTAACTTTCATATATTCTCATTCACTTACTTTTAATTGTTTCCATATATACTGAAATTGAAGGAGTAAATAGAAACTACACATAAGGAAACAATTATATCTATGAATATAACCAGAACAGTTAGCTACAAGCATTTATTCGCTTGTGACAGCCACGGAAACTTTCCTCTCTTCGTGTAATCCGCCATCATGAAACAACTTTGTCCTGAAGCTTTGAAATGAGGGCGCTCCAAGCCCCCGCGGCTTTTCAAAACTCTCTCACTTGTTAGTTAAGAAGTCATTTCTTATCCGCCGTATTTAAATGATTCCTAGTCATTTCGGTGTAATTTACCTCTCTTGAAACTCTGGGAATCATTCATTAGCTGATATGCACTGTTTATATATATATATATATATATATATATATATATATATATATATATATATATATATATATATATATATATATATATGTATGTATGTATGTATGTATGTGTATATGATTGTATATGTACATTTATAGGCTACTCAGAGCTACATTTAGAAAGAGAAATGAAGAAAATCGTTAAGAAAAGAATTGTAGAAATATCTTTTGTATGTGATAAGCAGAAGGAAAGGCTTAAAAAAATAGTAATAGTCTAAGCAATGTAAAACACATTTTATTACACAAGAAAAGAGCACAAAATGAACGATAGACATGAAACAAAAGTAGTATGTGTGTGAATTGCTGTTATTGTAAATATTTCTACTTGGAATAGAGAATACTCATACCTACAAATATTATGTGATATAGTATAGGATATTTATGTGCACACCTCTATATTGGGCAATCGGTAGGAATTTTTTGGTTCAAGACGACAATATATCTCAGAACTCGACTCTTAGGTGCCAGTCTTAAACAGAAAACACTTTAGTGCATAGATTGATTAGATCGATCACCAGATCAGAATCCTTTCAAGAATGTTTGCGATGCATTTGGAAAATGTGTAGCTACTCTCAATTATCAGCTGAAGACTCTAGCCTTGCTTATAGTTGCTTGCAATGGCCCTCCAGAAGTGACAGCCAGTACAATTTGCAATATCACGCATCACTGTATGTGTTGTATTGCTTGTCTGGGGACCATACTTCATTTAATGGTAATCTGCCTATATAAAACTGACACATCCAAACTATTTATTTTATAAATGTGCAAATTTTTCTCATATTAAATTTTTCTGGTAATTTTTTCTTGCTGATTTCTATGTAAGCATATTTTTGTTAAGTTCCACTTAATTTTACTCGTAATTGTTTAATTAATGGCTATTTTATGGTTTTTCTAAATTTTCTGAGGACATTTACTTGAGTGAGCTTTCTGTAATTTGCTTGGAGTCTTGTTAAATCCATTTGTCTATACAATACTGTAAATAGTTTTCTATTTTCGTGAATTGGGAGGTGCATGGGGTATATATAATCATAAATTTGGTGTTCCTGAAATAGTTTTTGTTGAATGCACATTGTGGATGTCTGGTGTAAGAATATCATACATGTTAGAAACGAAACCTTAGATCCAGAACACTGCTATTGCTCTCAATCTAAACTTTCATGTACAATTTCTTATACATAAACACAAAAGTTAAAGAAGCTGATTGATAACAGTATTGGCTTTGCAACCAGCTCGTGATACATATTAAATTAAAGCTATTATTTTGAACACGAAATTTCTCTGCGATGTCTAGATACCTAAAAATATTATAGTACCCTATGAAAATGTTCAGTCATTATGCTTAAAAGTTTAATGTTTTGTTTGTTTGTATTTCTGATGTCTAAATATCAAAACTAAACATAATATTTTGTACCAAATTTATGAAACATTTATTTTCTTGTGATTCTGTATAGCTCAATTACATTTAATTAGGAATAATTTTCCACCACAACAACAGCATCTCTTGTTTTACCACAGCATCTCTTGTTTTAAAGAACTTGTTTTAAAGACAACCACAGCATCTCTTGTTTTAAAGAACTAATGGACACCAGTATAGTTATTAATTTAAGATGGATATGCTTTCATGTCATTCGAAAAAAGTATATATCATTATTGATGTGTGCTTGCTTCTTTTCGTGGCAAAAAATTGCTGCAGGATTTTTTTTCTCATCTGGATTTTTCCTTTCATCTCATTCTTCATCAAGATTTTTCTTGTTATTTCATTCATCTTTCAATTACAGTATTATATCATGGAGTACAATACTGAATAATACTGTAGTGTTAAACTCACCTGTGATCATAATCAATAAACCACCGTCATTAGCCAATATTATTTTGAACTTTCTTAAGGAGATAAACAACTCCGATTTCCTCCATATGAAGTAAAGTTGTTGTTAAATATTCACTAGTTAACAAAAAACTGAAGGATTTGTATTTTTTCAATGTAACGTTTCAAAAAATATTAAAACCGATGCAGATCGACACCAGTTTTATAAGAGTATTTCCAATGTGTGGGAACATGATGAGATTTAGTTAAAATATCCGCATTAATAGGATGATAGTTCATATATATTTTTCATGAATATTTTACTTTAAGTACATAATCATGACCTTTATATGCACCGTTTTAGATTTTTTTGTATAGATAAAGATATAAGTTAATGCTAGAAGGGATATATCTTCTATAATTTAATTAAGTATAAAAATTGTTAAAAAAGAATTTTTTAAAGCGTTAGAAACAAAGAAAGTTGAACTGTTAATATATCCAGTTTCATTATGAAAACTTTAAGTATTAAAAAAAACAGCATATATGAAAATATGTTTCATTGTTTGTTTTTCTAAAAATTGAAATCTGGTATTAATAAGCATTTACTTAATTATTTTTTACTTATCTAATAAGCTTTAATGAGAGTGTGTCAATTATTGCAAGACTCTTTATGTTTTACGGTTGGATTTGTATCTGGAAGAAAATTAAAAGTACGTACACATCATCTGCTTTATACAATTTAACACATTAGCAAGAACAAAACTCAATTACTATAATGCCCTGCGGGATAAATGTAACTGAAGTAACGTTTAATTTCCTTTAACTACTTAACTCTTTTTTCAATCACATAAAAGTAAAATTCAAAGCAGACAGTGATTTTTTTTTTTTGCTGCTTTCCTAAAAGATTTACTTTAATCAAGTTAATCTTTTAGGAAATTCCAAATGGAGAACTTTACCCAATTCTTAATGAGTTAAAGTTTTAAGCATCAGCATTTATTTCGTCTTTTCAATCAGTGAAGGATAGTAAAGCCATTGTATGAGCTGAACTCAGACTATTTTTCTAACAGATTATTTTGTAGTTTCAATCCAAAATTCACGTCGTGTCACGCATCGATAGAAATACGACATTTAGAATCAATTCGAAACAGCTTATCTAAGCGTAGGGCTGAAGCTAAGCGCTGCATTCCAGTGTAGCGAAAAAGGTTATTTTATATCTAAGTAAATCCAACAAAAAACATAAAGAATGTGAGTCTTGTTTACTCTGTTTGGTGAATAGGAAGAGTTATTTTTTCCCTTCCCATTGGAGCAGGCCTCGCATGAATACGAAAGGGGGCGAAAAAGGGAATGCGGGAAAGACCGGAATCCTGAGCGAGGGAAGATGAATCCTGGGGACCTGCAGTTAATAGAAATGTCCCCTTAAAGCAATGCCGACAGTCAGATAGGTAATCGCATTTCATTACTTCATTAGACGTGGTGTCGTGACTGGAACGCGAATGTTTCAACTGCTCTGGAGAGAGAGTCCAATGGAATCAATATTTTTGCTATTTGTAATATCAGAACGTCCCAAGGGAAATAGAACGAAAAAAGCGTGTCCTTTAACTAGTGGAACGATAATGTGCTATTTGGGTTTTCATTGCTATGAAACGTGAGAGTGGTTTACATCACGAAACAGTCTTTGGTTTCATATTTGATACGCTAGTACTCTTATAAAAACAGTATTTCATATGAAGTACCTATATATATATATATATATATATATATATATATATATATATATATATATATATATATATATATATATATAGTTTTCTTTTCATAAAATCAATGAAAGGAAGAGGATTCTTTTCTAAAGAAATTATTTTTCTTTATAAATTATTCATTATAACTACAAATAAATCCTGCATGCGTGCCTCATTTGAGTTACAGATACTACTAAATCATATATTTCTTTTTTCTGTTTAAAAACATTAAGTTTAAATGTATTGGATTTACATTTAGCTAAAAAATTAATGAAAGTATATATACATATATGTATGTTATAAACTTTGTTTAAGCTATTAAAAATCAAGAATTCATAGTTTTTTTTAATTATTATTATTATTATTATTAAATTGTCAAATTTTAACGACAACAAGTGTATGAAAAGAATGTATTTAGTAGATTAGATTATTATTAGTAATGCCAAAAAAATGAGTTGAAATATTTCATATTCTTTTTCAGTTTATAGTAAAATAAAAAAGTCAGCATTTTTTGTGAAATAATTTTGAACCAAACGACAATTAATGTATGATATATATATTCAAAGAGCTTAGACTAAATATCTCTGAAGTAACACCACCATTTTAATTTCTATATCTTAACAACCTATTATCTTCCTTAGAGTTAAGAAATACATTGCTCAGATATTTCAAAATATATATATTTTCCCATTCATTAAGCTCAAATGGCTTCCAGGTGTTGGAAGAATAATTCAAATTTCACGAAATTTTATCTGAGTTAAATCCAAAATGATAATAATAAATAAATAAATAAAACTGTTGTTATTTAAAAATGTAACTTTTTTAACATTTTATACAATTTAATGTATTTTTAATAATAATTATAAATCTTTTTTAAAGTTGGATTTAAAAATAGAAAATTATAGCAGTTTTAATTATTTAAACTGAGTTTTATCCGCACGCTAAAACCAAAAATTTATATAATTTTGTGATTGCTACTCACAATTATAGAAAGTAATTAAGAAATTTATAATTTGACTAGTCATTCGAAAGGAAAAAAAGATAATAGTTAAATATTATAATCACAAGTTTGCTTGCAATTATGTAAAACTTTAACTCAAGATGAAGTAAAAAGTGTATAAAAACCTTGTAATATTTTGAAAAATAAGGTTGCATAATTAATCCGTATTAATAATACAAACTCTGTCTAGGCAACCTTCTGGCTGACAAATGGACATTTTGTGAGATCTTTAACATTGTGAACTGAGGAAGCTACTGAGTCATTATTGTTGTGCTTTTACATTATAGGTTTTACTAAAAATGCTAATGTGACTCTAACACAAAAGAAAATGATATGTGCTATATGGTATGCAGATACGGAAGAACAGATGCCTTCAAAAGAACGTCAGGAGAATTTATAAACGCACACTGTATGATATAGAATAATGCTTCTAACTAGCTGGAACTTGCATATTCTGTAATACTTAAATGAAAAGTTCCACAAAGACAATTAATACCTTATAGCTCATTTTATGACTTCCAAATGAGACCATTTTCAAAACTCACCCTTCCTCATTCTAATCTATGTTCATAAACTCTTTTCTGTAGATTTATGAACAATGTTATAAACATGATTATAGTTTCAAATGATATTACTACCTTAAATAGATATATTTTTAGGGTCATGAAACTTCATTTTCTCATTGATTAAATTTGAATTCTACGATTGATTCAGATCAACTACAAAGCATCATCACTAACTGTGATTATCTGGAACTTTAATTTCCTTACAATATGCATTTTTGAAAAATGAATATACTTTATATAAAATCCCCCACTTTAACTTTTTAAACAGCTTCACGTCCTTCATGCATCTTTTTAACATTATTCAACTAGGCCTATCAGTTAAATAAGTAAGGTAAAGGGGAAAAATTGGTGTCATTATTATTACATAAAACATAGAGTAAATAAAAATCATTACATTAAGAATTAAATTAATTATTTTTAAATGTTAATTGTTATGTGATTTTTTTAATGATGAAAAATATGATGATTAGAAAAAATATATTATAAAAATGATTTGAGTTTAAAAAAAATTTAATTTTTATACAGTCGTAAATTTTCTATTGTATAACTGTTCATTTCATGAAGGAGGGTGTGTGAAGAAACTCTATCAATATACAATGCCGCTGAGGAATCTATAAAATGCTAATTTGTTATTTCGTACGAAAATTTACTTGTGTTTAAAAATTACTTTTAAACAAAAAATCCCAGTCAGAAATTTTTCCGGTTTGAAAATCATTGTTTGTGCACAGATGTTCCATATATATACTTGGAACTAAAATACAGAGAAATCTGATACATGGAATACTAAGAATATACAGGAATACAAATTGCATAGAAACTGCCGTTTGAAATAATAAAACATAATAAAGCTCAAAATTACAGTAGAGACAAAATGCATGAAAAGGAATTAGCTCTTTAATATATATAAAAGTATTTTGATATATATATATCCACATATTATTTTAAAAATCTTTATTTCTTTAATCTTAAGATTTTCACAACTACTATTGATATAAGCCAAACATCTATGCAGCATCGATTATCAGGCATTTAAAAGTAATCGGATTTCTTGAATAACTGCTGGCATAGGAATTTTTATCATGAAAGATGGCATTTCCGTTAACTCCCGTTCTGTTAATTAAAACCCAGTTAGTATCTAGTTAGCAATATGACTCTTAGTTAAGCAGGTCCAGGTTTCGACTTCCACTGTAGACATGAATCTTTGTAGTGATTTAGAATGCCTTTTAAAATATAATTCCCGGTCAAATTAGCTCTGAGATGCAAGGTTAATAAGTAAACTGAACAATTAATATATGCAAATGTCCTCTAATTTAGAGTTGAGAAAAGGATACATTTTGATTTTACATAAGCTATGACGTGAATGAAGAATCATAGTTGACCCAAAATTTAACATAACATACGCCATCTATCCATTTCCGATCATACTTTCTAAAAAGATTTTTAGTTGTATCAATTTTTTAATTCCCTTCTTTAAATTATACTTAAAAAGGGGTTCTCACCCTCTCTATCTCCCTCTTATATGTATATATACACTGCTGGAAAAAAGTAGGACACTAATATTTTTTCAAATAAGAGAAGAAATTTGAATTTTTGCAAAATAATTTCATTACAGCATTTTTTTGTCTTGTTCCAGCTAGGCAGACAATATGGGGTGCGCTGCTCCACTTTTTCATACTGAACCATGTTTGGTGTGGAGTCCGACTGCTTCAGTGTACACATGCCATTGGGACCCGTTTATAGGGTAGCCAACGATTTAAAACTCATTCATACACGTACAGGACAAAGACAGGATAGATAGAGAGAGAAAGTACATCCATGCCCGAACCGGAATTCGAACCCGGGACCTCCCTATCCGCAGTCAGGCACTCTGACCAATAGACAGGGTGGTCGGCAGCACTTTTAAAAATTTATTTACAATCAGATAACTATATATGTAATATGCAATAAAAAACTAGTCGCTTATTACAATTAAAATTTCATTTCATTCACATTACACTATGTGAAAAAAGCAGAAAGACAATTCTAAATAATGAATGTAAAAATCATGTTAATAAGGGTTTTTCTGTCATTTGCCTTAATTACTTAAAAAACTCTATTTGTCATTGAATCACATAAGTTTTGAATTTTGGATTGACAAATTTGTCAGAAACATAATTCAAATATATATATTTTCTCCAAGCTCTATCAAGGATTCACATTGCTTGTCTCTGGCGTAAACACGCCTTATAGTTACTGACCATATATTTTAAACAATATTGAGGTCTCTACTTTTAACAGGCTATGGCAAAACCCGAATATTATCTGTTTCCAATTTTTTTATCTGTTTCCAAACCAATTTTTAGATTCATTAGCCGTGTGAATTCATGATTCATATTGCTGAAATATCTAATTTTCTTCACCTAGCTCAGTAGCATAGGACAGAAGCTCTGAATTTAAAATTTCAATGTAACTTGAATGTATCTGTCCTTCATCCAGAAACACTACACTGTTCTTTCCAACTTAGGCAACTGATATCCAAACTATTAAATTGCCTCCTCCTCTATCTGTCAGGTAAAATAAGTTTCCTCTTGTGTACCCAGACAATTCAAATAATATTGACAACCATCTGAGCCATCTAAATTGATTTTTTTTCATCAGAAAGATAACTGAAGTTCATTCGGAGTTTCAAGACATGTGTCCTTTGACCCACTGTAGCAGGTAATAAATGTGCCTTTCCTTCCTTTAAGGATGGTGCTTTCTTTTCTTGATTATGAACGTATCCGATCCTCTTATGTAGTTGCAAAGTTTTCTTCTAGTTACATGTGTGAAGCCAGATGGGCCATGTGCTTTTCCAATGTTTCTACGCGTTTTTTTAAGTTCTTTAAAGATTTTTCATTGATTACGCAGAGTGAATTTTTTAAGTTTGATAATCTTTGTTTTCCTCTGACTCCTCCTGGTCAGGTTTGGATCTGGATTTAATTTTTTTTACTATAAATTAATGTATTTTGGTAACATTTAATTTAATATTGTATTTTGGCTTGACTTTTATTTCTTTTATTCTAGTTTGAAATTTTTAATGTGTCTTTGGTGTGTATTGGCTTCTTTAAGACTATGTTTTGGGTCAATACAAAAAAGCCATATTTGCACCAATATGGTCAACACCACCTAAAGAAGCTAGCCATGTTGGTGCTTCTTTCCATTTTCCTTTATACTATTTTCTTTGAAATTTTAAACTATATATTAAACATTTTTCCATCTGTTTACTAAATTTCATATTTTCTATGTATTTTTAATGTATTATTCTCCATATAGAATTTGATTATTATTCTCAATTTTGTTTCTGACTAATTTACTATTAATTATATTTTTGCAATTCAATTTTAGCTGCCTTTGCGCTGAATGTAATGCTAAACATAAGTGTTATATCTATTCTTGTACTTTTCAATTTGTATACCTACACTTATATTTTTAAATTTTTCTATCTATTCTTGTATTTTTCAATTTTTGTATATATTCTTGCATCTTTCAATTTTCGCCTATGATGCTTCTAATTTATCTTTATATACAGGGTGTCCACAAAAGTCCCTTGCCACCCTCTTAACTTCGGAACGGCTGCTGTTATATTCATAAAAGTGGTGTCTAGGTATAGTAAAGCAGTCATGTATAGTAAGCTAGGTATACTAAATAAAACAGACTACAGCACCACCTGGTGGAAAACAGCGGAGTTAGCATTCTTATCTCAAAAACGGAACGAGATAGAGAGAAAAAAATGATATACAAAGTTGTAGAGCATCCTCGATTTAGTACGAAAAGATACATTGTAGGCATTAATGTGAAGAATACAACGGTTAAAACACGCATTTATTGTTTCGTGCTGTGACTTCACAAAACCATCTAAGAAAGAAAAAAAGGAAATAATTATAACGATATACTTTATTTAAGATGTTCAAACTTCTCACCGTCTGCTGCAATGCACATTTGGATCCTCGCTTGAAGATTACGTTGCACACATTGGAGCATAGAGCGTGACACGTTGGAACATGCGACCGTAATGTGTCGTTTAAGATCCTGCAAATTTTGTGGAGGGGTCGCATACACCTGCTGTTTCAAGTATCCCCACAGGAAAAAGTGCAGTGGAGTCAGATCAGGAGAGCGTGGAGGCCACTCTTCAAAACCACCATACTCTAGTATTTGGTTGCCAAATTCCTTGACGAGGTACTGCTTCACTGGAGATGTGGCGCGCAGTCTTGTGAGCAGACGCGCCGTCATGTTGAAACCATAGATATTTAAGATTAAAAAACGGCAGGTTCTCCACAAAATCGGGTAATACATTCTGTAGCAATCATAAATATTGTGCACCCATTAGCGTGCCATTTAAAATATTGGGCCTATCAGCTTGTTATTGTTGATTGTACACCAAACGTTAATAGCATACCGCATTTGATGTTGAACGTCGACGAAACATTTAGGATTTTTCAGAGCCCAGTTATGGGTGTTTTGCCTATTGTATATACCATTCCGTGAAAATCATGCCTCATCCGTCCACATTATATCTGCCAAGAATGTTGGCTGGACCTGTATCTGATTCATAACGAAGTTGCACCATGCATAGCGTCGCTCGGCATCCCGGTCCATTAAAACCTGTTCAGGCGTTGGTCGGTATGGATGAGCACCTGATTCGCTTAGGATTTTCCAAACCTGACTTTTGGAGAGACCACAGTGTTCACTGATCTCTCTTATGCTGCATTTCGGATATGCGAGTGCATATGCTAATACCTCATCTGGTTTAACTTGCCGTCCTACCTTAGCTGGTCTGCCAGATCGAGGTTGACTAGTAATGCAACCTGTCTCCCTTAAGCGTTTTACAACAGATAGGATGGTTTGATGAGAAGGAGATGCGGGCCTGCAGAGAAACGTTGGCAGTACAACCTTGCTGCTGATCGTGACTTGCGATCAGCAGCAAGTACTGATCACCGTACATTCACCGTACAGTAAAACCATCTCACAATACTCAATTTCGGAATACTCAGCCATGATCATGAGCATCAACATACTAAAGCCCCAAGAAGATGACTCTTTTATAGCTGTCTCAGGTGAACAGGCGTGATGTTTCTTACGTATTTGCATATTGCATTCAAAATGTTGGAATTATTTTTAATACTTCCGTTCTTTCCACTTCGAAATAAAAGTGAAAAATTTAAGTACGAAAACGATTTTATTGTTTTTTTAACTATGCACATGTACGATGTGCTACGTCATAGCACGAAACAACAAATGCGCTTTTTAACCGTTGTATTCTTCATAACTTTGTAAATCACTTTTTCTGTCTATCTCGTTCCGTTTTCGAGATAGGAATGCTAACTCCGCTGTTTTCCACCAGGTGTCGCTGTAGTCTGGTTTTATTTAGTAGCGCATGGCTCCTTTATTGTACCTAGACACCACTTTTTATGAATATAGCAGAAGGCGTTCCGAAGTTAAGAGGGTGGCAAGGGACTTTAGTGGACACCCTGTATATATATATATATATATATATATATATATATATATATATATATATATATATATATATATATATATAGTTTGGAGTCCACGTCAAACTGTACACCCAAATGAAATTAGCTCTCGAGTATAAAAATATCACTATGGAACAAAAGAAAAAAATCTTCTTGCTTCCATCAATTCTATAATAAAATAAATGTGTGTTATTTGGTTATATCTGAAACGACGTCTAATTTTTTTAAAGATAATCAGCAGTCAGTAGAGAACACTTCTCCCTCAATCAAACTCATAAATGCTTTTGAATAACACTCTTTATCTTTTGCTAACCATATCAAAGTTGGACACTTAAACGCTGCTTATGAATATAAGCTTGTCATAAAATAAGTTAGCCATGCTATGCAACTGTATTGAAATTGTAATTAACTGTATACCCCATTACTACATAAGTGTGCAAAAAATTTCAATTTGAAAGAGTTAGTTCTTAGTCTATCCGTTTTGATGTCCCGGAATGTTGTCAGAATTTAAAAGTAAATGTTTTAATTTATCATTTTTAAAACAGTTTTCTTTAATAATTCGGTTTGTACCTTAATAGTCATTCTTTTCACAGGAGAGATAATTAGACCAGGACATATGGGTTAAAGTAGATTCTGAACTACTGCAAATAGCCATGCCAAAGTTGGGATTCGAACTCAATGATTGTTGAACTGAAAACAAATCTAACTAGTCGACAACCAGCTTAGCAGCTTTCTGCAAAAAAAGTGTATACAGTAAAATTGAAAATTTTACTATTAAACATAATTACTTGCAATATTAATTGAAAGTGATGTTTCAAATAATGTTTAAAACCTTATGTATTGAAACACAAAAATGTATAATAAATAAAGCAATCACGCATTTTTATAAAATGTTAGCTTATAATAGGAAATTACAATAAAGCCTATTTATTTATTTTTTTAGGATTTTATTTTAAGAATATATATATATATATATATATATTCTTAAAATAAAATCCTAAATCCTAAAAAAATAAGTAAATAGGCTTTATTGTAATATATAATATATATATATATGTATATATATATATATATAATAGAGATAACAGCAAAACATAAGTTCCGATATAAATAATTCAAAGTTGAAATATTACAACGAAGTATTATTACGAAAGAAAAAAATTTACGCAAACATGAACAATATAAGCATGTTTAATTTTCAGAAAAAAAAACCTAACTTTTGGAGGGTTCTTGATCTGATTAAGTTATTTAATAAATGTCATACTGTCATAACAACTTATTTTATTCTTCCTAAAACTCCTATTCACCTATATTAATGCATTTTAATTTTTTTTCCTCTAAGCTGGTAAAATGTTTTAGAAATTAAATTTATTTGCAAATTTTGTTTAAGGAAAGTACATGAATTTTCTGAAAGAGATTACTTACATATTTGAGGAGATGGTTTATGTATTTTCAGGAAAAAATTCATCTTTTTTACTTTTGATAAATTTATACTTTGCTTCAAATTTTAACAAAGTGTTTATATTTAAAATGAAAAAAGTTTAATTCATGAAATATAAAAATAAATAATTGTGTTAAAATTACCTATTCAGTTGTGCATTAACAGTGCAAGCGAATTTCTAATAACACTAATATTCAGAATAATACAACAAAATTTATATTAAAATAAAGTGTGAAAAAATACTTTCGTTATAAAATAATTATCCTTATTTAAAAGTGTCGTTATTAAGTAAAAGGCTATGAAGAGAAATATTTTTATTGTTGCAAGATAAAATGCAAGCGCAGTTAAAAAAAAATAAGGTAAACTATATTAAATCACTCTGAAACAGAAAACCTTAAGAAATTATAATAGTTAAAATTTAATTATTTTTGAACATAATAAAATCTAATTGCTTAAAACATTACGCTTATGTATGAAAACGTACTCGTATTAAAAACAATACAGAAGTTCTACTTTTTAATGCATATTTACATACTAATTTTCTCGTGTGTTATGTAAAATACCAAGAGCTTATAACATCAGACTGAAGAGTTGGATGAGGTCTATGGACTGTAAATTGGGGGACAAAATCTGTTATTATTTTCCAAATTTTAAAAATAAATGGGAAAATGTAAATTTCGTAATTGAAAGGCAAATTATATTTCAAAATAAATGAGCATAACCAATTTTTATAAGAACTATTATATAATTATGTTAGTTGAATTTTAAGAAGACATATACCACCCATTTTCTTTTAAGTTTGTTGTGAATGAATATTCAATTATTATTAAATTCAAATTCTATAACTATTAAACTGAAAAATAAAGAATATTCAACTGTCTTAAATTGTTTGGTAAAGCTCATAAAGGAAACTTATACAAATAAAATTTATTGTTTCCTCTTCGTTATAATAAACGTTAAAATTTATGAGTTAGAAGGAAATTTAAAAACGGTTCGAAATGTTCAAAACAGATTCAGCTCATTTCATAAACAAAGTAAGATCTATTGAAATGTGATTTTATTCTGATTTTAATTTAAGATCTAGAACCAAATGTTTTGATTTAAAAATAGGATCTAAAATCAAAATAAGTTATTCTTCGCGATAACGTATATTATGTGTATATTGTTAAACATATCACAAAAAAAATATAATGAATAACTTTTTATTCCAAATATCCTTAACTTTACTTACCAATCTTTTGTCTTTTTATTAGATAACTGCCACTTTATTAATATTAGCCTTAAACTTCAGACTCAATCAAAGTAGCCCTCGTATGCACAAAAATTAAGGTATATAAATCATATATTTGAATTCTACTTTTATCTTTAAATCATATTTTGATTTTCAAAAGAGTTGAATTTGTTTTGAACATTTCTCTCTCTCTCTCTCTCTCTCTATATATATATATATATATACATATATATATATATATATAATATATATATATATATATATATATATATATATATATATATATATATATATATATATATATATATATATATATATATATATATAACTATTTTAAATTCCATTCTAACCTATAAATCCTAGCAATATTAAAACTAAGAGTAACAGATGAATTTTACTTAGATAAGTTTCATTTATGAGCTTCGCCAAACAATTAACGATAACTAAATATTTATATTTTTTTAATTTAATAATAATTGAATTTCAATTTAATAATAATTAAATATATTTTTAACAACGAACTCGTGCAACTCTTAGGAGGCAAAGCTTCTGACAAACGATTTTAACGCGATTTTAATAATTAATTTAAATTTATTTGAATTACAAAATATTACTCAACTTAAACTAAAATATTGATTTATAAATTTTAATTATTTCATGAGACATACATTCACTGTGAAACAAAAGTTTTACCAGAAGAGTTCTTGAACGTTAAAAGCTTCTAAGTTAGATTAAATAAAAACCAGGAGCTATGATAGCCACTGTTTATCACATTTACTCACTTTCTCACAAACAAAAAATTTTCTTAAAACTCAGAAATGCAGCGTGAAATTCAAAAGAAAGAAACCAACAGATTATATACTAGTGCCATCTATTGATCAGTATTTCAAAGTATAGTTGGTATGTTCATATATTTCATGAATACTCTTTACCACAAACCTTAATACGATATTTTTATTTTATTCGTGCTCCAGTAATATTTCCAATATCTCAGTCTCAAACTAAATCCAAACGTTAATATCACAAATTAAAGAAACAATTTTAGAGCTACTGACGCTTGAATTACTTCAGAATTCCTATGGCTTACTAATTCTTCTGTTCATTCTAAATCAGAAAATGTTTCCAAGCCACAAATTCATGATTATGCAATCATAACTCAGCTTCTCTTGAAAACAGGGTCTGTAAAAATCTGACTTTTAAAATGGAAGAATAAAATGATATAAATAATAAAAATTTCATTTAAACAGCAGGTTGTATTCTCGTTTCTGTGTTTCCTTTATTACAAATAAGTTTTTTTACAAATTTATTATAAGTAAACTAGCCTGCAATGAAATAAATTTTAAACGATTTAGGGTTAAATTAAAAATAAAAATGAACTTTTTTATAGAAAGAAAATTACCTGAAAAATATAAAATCTTACCAAATAGCAGAATTACTTAAAACTGTTTTAAAAATTGGAAAAACTGTTTTATAAGAACTTAAATTAGCATAATTAAGCAATTATTTAAAGCAAAAACGAACAACATGTAAATATAAGAAAAAGCTCTTCCAGAATAAATGGAGGGATTTTAAAGTTTTAAATGGAGGGATTTTAAAGTTTATTGAGTGAATTTGGCTCATTCCACTGAGACCTTATACACCTGATTTAATACTCCAAATATACAATATAATCTTAATACGAGATATACTCTTTACAAACATTCATGAAAAACTGATTTTTTTTTTTTCAAAATTTTCATTTTTTTTAAATAAAATATTATTTTTTAAAATTATCTCAATGTTGAATACGGTGGTATTTTGCTCAGTTTTGCTTTCAAGATAATTACTCTAAATATAAGTAGTATTGTTGTTATACAAGTTAATGAATGAGATAATGGTTAAAAAATGAGAGAGATATATAATCCTAAAATAAATATATAGCAATTCTATAAAAAAGGCATCATAAAATATTTAACAGTTAATGGATTAATTCTTACCATTATTAAATTCTATTTATTTTGAACATTTAAATGATGAAATCTAGACTTAAGACCCTATGCATCGCATTACATCAGTCGAAGAGCCAGTGTCACGAAGTTTGAGTTTAACTTCCAAAATAATGTCCATTGACATTGGAGCTTAACTTTGGTGTTCTGACGACTGTTCCAATCTTTGCTTCTTTTGATAAGACATTGCAAAAAATGTATAGTCTTGCATATATTATTTCTAAGAAGGACAATTCATTGCCAATATTAAATCCTTGACAAGGAAATACCGATTTTGCAATTACCTTCGCCAAATTAATTCATCGCCGTATTCTTCAAAGAACTCTAAAAGAGTTTCAATTGACACTTTATTGAAGACAACCTAAGCAGGCATCAGCACAATAAAAATTCAATTGGTGAAGTGCAGCGTTAACCAGAGTAACAAAGCTGATAGCTAATTTTTTATTATATTTTAGATAATGTTCTGGCGTATAATGACACTGTAAGCCTTATAAAAATTGCATTTAAATATGGGATGATTTTGATCTTCTCTTACTAAATCAACGCTCATAATCCAATCAACGCTCATAAAAATACTCAAAGCCATTTCATGACCGTCATATGGTATAATGTTTCTACAAATAAAGTGCTAAATAAAATTTCCATTATCGATCATTATCTTCGGTTATAATCAATAATGTAAATTTTATTATTTTAATTTATAATACAATATTTACAATTTCTATAATTTATAATTTACAATGCAATTTCATAATTTATAATGCAAATTTCATTATTTGCCTTCGAAAAAATTTATCTTAAAGGTCGCGGCATTACGCGCTGAGGGTATGCTGCATGTTACCACTGCATATAAGTGTTGAGAATACGCATGAGAATAAATTAAATCGTAAGTTTTGTTTGTTTGTTACCATCAAATCTCGCCAGTTTCTAAACATTTTACTGAATTTTTTTTTAGCTGAAAATGAGAGAGAGAAGCATTGAATATATATATATATACTTTTTTTATTTGGAACTATATTTAGCGCTCTTTTTCTAAAAAATTAACTTTATGAAATATTTTCTTATGAGTATAATATGTTAAAAATTTGCTTTGTGTTAGGGCTTACAACGCATGACAAATTTCTGCAAATAAATGAAACATCTCTATCAACTTACTCAATATTTTAGAAGGAGTTGTGGCAGAGATAAACTCAGAAAAGAAAAATTATTTAACTTTGTATATTTTTCTTCTTGATTTAACATTCTTTTTAATTTTGAAGAATGAATATGCATCAGAATATTTATATTGTTCTCTCCCACTGATGAGCAGTCATAGGCTTCAAAACTTAATAAAAATGGACCATGATGTGTTTTTCTAAAAGCACATCTACACATAATTTGAATACTTAAGATAGACCAGTAATATCTTTTCGCAAATGAAACTTTTTTTAGTTGAGAGAAACCTACTTTATTATGACTTGATAAAAAGAGTTCTTTGTGAACACGAATATGTTCTTGTCTTATTCAAAATCCATACATGATGTTGAATGAATTTATGTATTCCTGCTGGATCCTCCACTGGTGTGAAGGAGACCTTTACAATGCAGAGAAGACAATTAGATTCAAGTTCGGCATTTTCATAGTAATATAGAATTCACGATAATCTAGAAACGATCAAGACTTTAGTAAGTTACAGGTTACGATATTGAGTTAGATGCCAAGTGCGTCGCTAAAAATAGTCATTCTTCTAAGTGATACTACTATCATATAAATTTTAAATTTACTGTTCAACAAGATAGAGTAATATTTGAGAAAACAAATTTTACACTATAAATAAGTACTGTTCTAATTCTTAGACGTTTGAGACTATAAATACAAAAATAAAAATAAATTTTGAAGGTGCTTTTTTTTAGATAAATTAAAAGTTTTTTTTAAACACACGCAGCTCTTTACACCATTCAACACAACACTGTAATATAATTCAAAACTAGTTTTAATGCATTAGATAAAACATTAATACTAATGTTTATTTAAAATACTTGGGAAAAAATGAATCGTGAGAAATAAACATTTTAAATATTTTATCAATACTAATTTTAATAAATAAGGCTTTTTTTCTATTTGTTGCATAGTACGATTTGCGTTTTTAATGATGTAAAGAATAAAATATCATTGCTGTATATTTCTATAGAGGAAAATTAAAGTATTTTCTTAGAACATATTTGGCGCATAAATATGATAGAAAAGAATTATATTCCTTCAATCGTAAACACTAAGTTAATCGGGATGCGAAAAAAAAATTTTATAATATCTGTTTTCTTCCAAACATATATTTATTTCATTCAAAAGTTCAATTGGAAAAAATCAAGAAAAAAAACGCATGTTGCTGAATGAAATTAAAGAGGCGGAATTGATCTGTGTAGGAAAAAATAACCTCTTACATCAGAAATGAATGAAACAGAGAAATTTAATTATATTTTTCTTTTTAAAGAAATACTTGAATGTTTTAATCTCCCAAACATTTATGTATTGTTATTTCTCATCCATTTGTAGTAGGTTTATAATTTATTTTAGAATGTATATGTCTACCTTAATTTATTATATGGAATATTTATGCGAAATAAATTAATTGAAGGAGAGAGATGTGGCATAGATAATACATTAAAGAGACATTCCATTTAAATAGTACAGAAATTACATTAAATATAGGTATTGGATAAATAATAACAGAAACTCTCCCTTTCTCAGTTTGTGTGTGAGAAACATAAATTAAAATATTACACTTAATTACTCATGAATTAATAAGTAAATATTTATATCTTAATTTATTTTATCATTCATTTTACACAAAAAAGACACATTGTTACAATAGCATTTTAAGCTACCCAATTCTGAGAATGCCTCAAAGATATCTTCATATTGGTTTGAAGGAAAATGCCTCCTCCCCACCGTAATTCATGAGATTCGAACCCAGACTCTCTGGATAGAAAAAGTGTACGTTCTACACAGTGAATAAACGCAGGAATTAAATCAAATCAAACTATTTAAAAATTACAATTTAAAATGATAATGAAACTAAATCATTAATTTTATATGAAAGGGGGTTTGTCTTCTCCTTATTAATTGATGTATTAAACAATCCATCTCCAATGTTCAGATAATGGCAATTTCTATAAGATAAGGCTTATGATTTGAGAGTAAAGCTGCGATTGATAAAAATATTTCTCCCTTGTAATCTCTTCTTCGTAATGAAGAGGAAGTGTTTGATAAATTTATTGGGTAAAAGAATATTAAAATATAAAAATATCATATCTTAAATTAAACTTCGAATATAAATATATATTCCAAGTTATAATTTAATTTTGAGTACATGTTTTCTCAGTATTAAACACAAAGTAAAAAAATGACTGCATTTCTTCCAAAAATCTATTTTAGATATTGATGTAGTATTATAATGATGATCTGAACATTTGCTCCAAATATTGATATCATTGTTTTTTCATAAAATTTAAATGTATACATTTCAAAGCAAGAAGAAGTAGTTATGTTTGACCATTCTTGCAAAAATTATTAAATCTACACTGGATTGTCCTCCGTTCAAACTCTGTAAGCAACACATCATCGAGAGTAATAAATCTAAGAAGAAGGGATCCAATACAATGCCAGAAGGGTTAATCTCAAGAAGATTTAAATAAATAATTTTTTTTTTTTAGTTTTTTCATAATTTTTAAAACATTACTATTCATTTTTGAAAAATAAACTACATTTCTAGAATTAATATTTATGTGAAGAATTTGGTTCAAATTCGAACTGAAATTGGGACCTCTTTTTATTTCGTTACTCATATATTTTTCATTTGCTTTAGAACATTAGGTTTAGAGTCATTCTTTCCGCTCTCATCAAGCTGTGGATCGCAATAGGACTTTTTTCCAACCCAGGCGCAGAGAGTGTGACCGAATATTGACAAAAAATTAAATGACAACAATAAAATCGAATAATATGTATACTCTAAATTATGCGTTTATTTTTCTCTATTACTTCTCACACATAGTTTTGACTCCTGACGGGTCACGACTGTCTCTCTGAACATTTGCATCACATAGGCATCTTATATTCACCCGAGTGTCCGCTCTACAACTTGACAGAACCCATGAATAGGACCCACCTCCACCACTCTGCTGCACTGCATGGCAGCTCTGAATCATCCCTTTATTGGCAAGCCAGAGAACTTTTGGTGCAATAACTCATCTCGTTTACGTTTATGTACTGTAGTCACCTGTCCTGTCTTCGTCCCATGTCTATTTTGTGAATTTTCATGTGTTTATTTGTGTTATTCCTTGTATTTGCCCTGACAGTGGAAATAAAAAAAATTCTCGCACATTATAACCTAAGCATGAAATTAATTCTGTTTTTCTTTGATATTGCTCTCAGTTTTGAAAAACATGCTTTTTAATATTAACATCTATCTATCTATCCTACAATAATTGGAGGAAATTGGCGGATTCAATAATATTAAAACATTTCTAAAATATTTCATTTCTTGTTTAACTTTATTTTTTCATTTCTTATTTAACTTATCAGATCAATTTTTTCTACACATAATATTCATAACATTATAAACTTACATTACAGTCTGAAATTATTGATTTTTTACCGTAGCTCACATTTATGAAGCTTTGCATTACTATTAACAAAATATCGTTTTCCCCTTTTATATATATATATATATATATATATATATATATATACACACACACTCCTGGCCATTAAAATTGCTACACCAGGAAGAAATGTAGATAACAAAATGATATTTATTGGACAAATATATTATACTAAAAATAACAAGCGATTAAATTTTCAAAAAATTTGGCTGGATAGCTCCTGAGAAATCAGTACCCAGAACAACCACCTCTGAAAGTAATAAAAGCAGTTATACACCTGGTAATTGAGTCAAACAGAGATTGGATTGCATGTACAGGTACAGATGCCCATGCAGCTTCAACACGATGCCACAGTTCATCAAACGTAGTGACTGGCGTTTGGTGACGAGCCAGTCGCTCGGCAACCATTGACCAGACGTTTTCTATTGGAGAAAGATCTGGAGAACGTGCTGGCCAGGACAACAGCCGAACATGTTCCGTCTCAAGGAAGGTCCATACAATATCGGCAACATGCGGTCAGGCATTGTCCTGCTGAAATGTAGGGTTTCGCAGGGCTCGAATAAAGGGTAGAGCCACGGGCCGTAACACGCCTGAAATGTAACGTGCACTGTTCAAAGCACCATCAATGCGAACAAGAGGTGACCGAGACGTGTATCCAATGGCACCCCATACCATCACGCAAGGTGATGGGCCAGTATGACGATGACGACTGCACGCTGCCATTGTGCGTTCACCACGATGCCACCAAACACGGATGCGACCATCATGATGCTGTACACAGAACCTGGATTCAACTGAAGAGATGACGTCTCGCCATTCGTGCGCCCAGGTACGTCGTTGATCGCACCATTGAAGGCGCTCTTGTCTATGACGTAGCGTCAAGGGAAGTCTCAGCCATGGTCTCCGAGCTGAGAGTCAATGCTGCTGCAAACGTCGTCGAACTGTTCATACAGACACTTGTTGTCTTCCAAACGACCCCGTTTCTTGACTCACGGCTCGTGACGTGGTTGCACGATCCATTATGGCCATGCGGATAATATGCTTGTTTTCTCGGCTGCTAGTGATAGGTGGCCGTTGAGATCCCGCATTTCGTTCCGTATTACCGTCCTGAAGCCATCGTTTCCATAGTCTGCTAACAGTCATTGGATCTCGACCGACGCGAACAGCAATACTGCGATAAGATAAACCGCAATCCCGGTACGCTACAATTTGACCTTTATCAAAGTCAGAAACGTGCTGGTACGCATTTCTCCTTCTTACACGAGGCATCACAACAACTTTTCACCAGGCAACAACGTTCAAATACAATTTGTTTATGAGGAACCGGCTGAACAATTTCCTCATTTAAACACAATGTAGGTGTCGCTACTGGCGCCTGCTTTGTCTGAATGCGCTGAAAAGCTAATCATTTGCATATCACAGCACCTTCTTCCTTAAATTTCACGTCTGTAGCACGTCGCCTTCTTGGTGTAGCAATTTTAATGGTCAGAAGTGTATATATATATATATATATATATATATATATATGTGTGTGTGTGTGTGTGTGTGTGTGTGTGTGTGTGTGTGTATGTATATATGTATATATATATATAATCAATAAATATCATATGCATAATTTTGAAATAAATAGAAAATTGTCAATTCTATACAAAAATGATATGTTTAGCAATGCATTTCGCGTGAAAGCAGCTGAAATAAAACTACCAAAATATAGATAATCGAAATTGTTTTTAATTGAACAAATGTTAAAAGGAGAACAATAACGCGACAAGGCAATTGTTATTTACTTATAGTAAACAAATAGAACATATAACCAATATACAAAGAAATATTAAAATAGACAAAATAAAAGGAAAATTGAGAAACACCATAAATCAAATTAATGGAAGTACCAACATGGCTAGCTTCATCAGGAAGTGTTAACCACATTGGTGCAAAGTGTGCCTTGTCTGCAATGACTCAATACTAAAGTCTAAATACTGCCAATACACACCCCCGAGGTCATATCAAGATTTTTTGAAATTAAAGATAATAACATGAGAATAAATTCATAACTCCAAGTTAAAATATCAAGTTTATAGTTGCCAAAATTAAATGTTAAATTTATAGTATCCAATATAAAATACATATTCCAAACCTGCAAAAATTGCAAATACATACACAATATATAAACCAAATACATAAATTTAAAAACTAAATGTAAACACTATTGGCATCTTATAAGAAAGAAGTTTTAAATGAAGCCAAAGGTTTAGGTGACCCTTCTATAATTTATAAGCAATATACTCTACTAGCCTAAACAGTGTTTAGTTAAATTAATTGTAATATTATTATTATTAATTAAAATATTTTCCAATCTTTTTATTAGTTTATTAATTTTATTAAGAGTTTTTTTCCAATGGCAGATTGTAGACAGTACAACTGCAACAGAGTCTATTAATCAATTGTTCCCTGATACCCAAGGAACCGGCTAGAAACAACCTCTTAGCCGCCGAGGCTTTGCCCCGGGTGCACCACAGGGGGTGGGCCACCGTCGCCTCCTCACACATGCCATAGGGACCCGTTTATAGGGTAGGCATCATTCATACTTCATTCACACACGCAAGGAAAGGACAAAGACAGGATAGAGAGAGAGAAAGTACATCCATGCCAGAACCGGGATTCGAAGCCAGGACCTTCTTATCCGTAGTCAGGCATGCTGACCACTAGACAAGTTGGCCGGCTTATTAAAATTGCAAATAACATAAATCCTGGTTATATGTTCAACCATTTACTCTATAGTTTTGTCTTTTTGATTTATTCTTCTTCTTTTGACATTCGTTCAATTAAAAAAATTTCGATTATCTATATTTTGGTAATTCTATTTCAGTTGCTTTCGTATGAAATGAACTGCTAAACATATAATTTTTGTGTACAATTTATTATTTTCCATTTATTACAAATTAATCTTATGATATTGCTAATCATGCTTTTTCAATTAGCCACATCAATTAACAAGAACCAACAACTATAAATTTCTCAGTCTCCAGCAATTATATATGTTTGAAAATATTTTTAAAGGTTATCTCTTAACATCTCATTACCTTTCCATTATATAATAAGTCTCTTTCTAAAGTTCCATTCAGCGAATAAAATATCCCTAAGTAATTATCTTTATCTTTCATCCATTATATCACGCTATTTACTCTCATCAGTTAGTAAACTTTAAAGCTGATGCAGGTATTATAGAAACATCCATTTTGAAGTTATCAAATAAGTCATTTAAATGAAATTTTGTTAAATGCAGCAGAGAGAGAGGAAATAATTAATATATGAAAAATAACTCAAAGCGGATAAATATGATTCAAAGAATCTGTAACGAGAAAATAACAGCATTATACTTTTATCGATTTGCTAAGAAAATATGACAGTATCATGATACAATCTTTGCAGAGCATTCAGAATATTTTGAGTTATTGCTAAGAAGATAAGAGTTAAAAATATATTGGTATTTCAAATGTGTACAGAAAAGATTAGAATATTCTTTATGTTCTATTTTTCTTTTTTCATTTTTTAACACAACCATAATTTAACTAAAAATAATAGCTAAAATCTACTATTTTAAGAAAAACTGTGTTTTTAATTTCATGTTCTAAATTTAAAAAGATAGTTTTAAGCAATTGTTTTAGTCCAAATTTATCTGTAAAATGGTTATTCAATTATTTAAAAGATGCTACTGTTCTTATACTCTAAAGAGTTAGTTTTTTTTCTAAAGATTTGTATATTTATTGTATTCCTCTGATTTCTGTCTTTAAATACATAACAAATTGAATACATTTTATGTTAAACATACATTATTATGTAAATAAATTTGATATTGATAAATCCCTAAAGTTAAATTTTAAAAGCTGTAATAATTTTAGAAAAGTAGAATAATTTAAAATATATTATGAATTTTCTCCAATAAAACTAGTTAATTATGAGTTTACATATAATAGTATTTCAAAGAGATGAAATACTGGTAGCTCGTTAAAAAAGCTATTTTTCAGAACTAGAATTTCAAATTAAAATTACAATATTCTTAAAAAAAATGACAATCTTTAAAAAATCTATTAACTATAGTCCTTTTGAAGTTTTGAAAAAGTTTTAATCATTATGAAGCCAATAAAAAATTTATAATTCTAACACATCATCTCAAAATTTTGAAGAAGCAATTTCAGAACAAAAAATGTATGCTTGCATAAAAAGATTTTTTTATTTATCTTAGTAATTCCATTATGCTAAAATAATTCATTTGATATAAATTTGAAAGAGCATTTTCTTATCTCAATTTTGGGCATAAGCAAACGCTTCCTTTCCCAATTCATAAAAAACGGTGGCAATTTTTTACGCACACATTTCTTTTTTAAAACATTTTTTACATCACTTATAATTGAATTAAAAAGTCTTTAAAACCTATTTTGCATAATTTCCGAACATCGATATGCAGAATCTTTAGATCACTTAAGGCTGAGTAGTTTTATGTGACTTTATTTTTAATCTCAAAATAATGAAAACATTTTTTATTGCAATGAAAAATCAAAAAAATTTCTCACAGAAATATTTCAGCCTTAGTTTCTGAAAAGGTAAAAATTTTTTAAGAAAAAATATGGATGCCTTTATTAACCATGCAAGCAAACTTCTATGCATCAATAAAAATTTCGATAATGTCATTACCATCGAATGCAAGCTAATCATAAATTAAATTCATTAGTTTCCTTTATAATTTATAACTTCAAAAATTAGAAAGAAAATATAGGGATAACAAAAATAAAAAAGTAAGGAATATAATTGTGTTGTAAGAACTATGAACTCCGAAAATAATAGTATTTACCACTTGTATTGCCCAAGCCAAAAGGAAGAAGCTATGAAATTAAGTTTTAACTGTCTTGCGACAACTACTTCAGTGCTCTTTTCTGGTGTTCGATGTGAAGTGGTTCGGGAAAAATCAGTTTGTAGAAGTGCTTTTTTATGATTAATTAAGCAGATTTTACTTCACAAATACAATATTTATCGAACAATAACTATGTGAAGGAATTTACAATATCATATCTTCAAGAAAGAAACTTTTTTAAAAACAGAGTGGCATTTTAACAATCCTACTTATACTGAGTCATCTTCAAAAGATACCGAAATCTTTTTCATACTTTTCGAAATTTGAAGTTATGCAGCAATTATGAATGAAAAGAACATTAGCATTCATATTAATTTTTTTATAATTTTTTCAATTAAATGTTTTTTTATTAAAATGTTAATATACTCACCAGATTCAAAAAAGTTAGGAATGAATTCATTAATGAGCACAAAATGTATCAGTCCACAAAATTTGAAGATTATTAACCATCAAATATATATATTCCTATTTAAAATAATTAATTTGAACATGAAACTCCTGTTGAAAATATCATTGGTTTAGATTCTGATCTGATTACTCAATGTTTAGTCCTTGCTACGATTCAGAACATTCATTCACTTCTCTAAACAAAAAACATTAAATCATTGGATCAAAGTAGAGGCAAAATTATATCCATTTAAATCATCCATGGATCAGTAATTTTAACCACAACTGGAGAAGACAGACAGGCTTCTGCAGAGATTGAATGATCAACTTGTATCATTGTCAAGTTGTATCATTATCAAATTTTATGAATGATCAACTTGTTTCATTCTCAACTTGTATGAATGATCAACTTGCATAATGGATACCATAATCATTTGATCGCCAAGTAAGGGCGAAAGCGAGATGTCACCAATATCTAAATATACAACGGTAGTTGCTTATCAACGCTGTTGAATTCCAAGTTGTCTTTTTCAACTTTTAGAACGCCTTCGTTTCCCAAACAAATTATCAGATTAATTCTTTAAAGAACAACTAAGGTGATTATACTTTAGCTTAACAATTAATAGTCAAAATTAGTATATTGATTTAATTTCAAAAACAATGTATTCAGAAATTTTAAATAATAATGGGATAAACACAAGCACTAGTATGCTTACATTAAGCAGTAATATTCCAGTTCATTGTAGTGAATTTCTGGAGTTTAAAATTGTAAATGTGTGTGTGTGTGTGTGTGTGTGTTTATATTTATATATTTATATATGTATATATATATATATATATATATATATATATTTATTTTTTTATATATATGTATATATATATATATGTATATGTATATGTATATGTATATATATATATATATATATATATATATATATATATATATATATATATATATATATATATATATATATATATTGTAAATGTTGTAAAAAATTGACTCTAAAAATATTATTAAAAATATGTAATTAGAAAATATATTATTAAATAGATATATAGTTCTGAGAATAAATAGGCTATAAATTTTGAACTTGTAAAAGATTATTAATACTGAATAGCCTGTTTTAATGAGATTTAAAAGAGCTTCTCAAGACAATAAAGAAATAAGAAAAACAAATTGATGAGATTTTAGAAGTTCGATATATTAAACCTTCTTATAGGCCATGTACGTCCCCCATTACTCTATTATTTATAAAAAATTCAGAAGCCAAAAAAAATTGTATATAGATTTTGGCAAACTAAATCGGATTATGAGCCCATTACCAGAATGGATTTAATTTTATATACTTTAGAATAATCCTAGGAATTCTTTATACTTCCGGTTTAACTTCACACCCCTAAAACTCAATGGAGAAGATATTGAAAAATAAGCATTTTTACCTCAAATTTTATCTCAGATAGAACAAGATTATTTGGTTGGCGCAATGCTCATAAAATTTTCCAAACAGTGATTAAGTAAATTATTAACAAATATATATTAGATTTTGCTATAAATTATATATATGATGTAATAGTATTTTCAGTCCCACAAAAAAACATTTAGAACTTTAAAAATATAATTTTCGACATTTGTGAAAAGAGAAAACCTTTAATTTCCTAGATATCAATGTGCTGAAAATAAAATAAAGGTTATGAAATTGAATCGTATAAATCCCTCAAGGTCTGTTAAAGAACAGCAAAGATTTTTCTGTGCTCCGTTAATGATTATTTACAGTTCAATCCGAATTATGCAAAACTAGAAGTCCACTTAAGAAAATGGCTTTAAGAAAATTTTCCATTTAATTTATTAGGTGAGATATTTTAATATTCTTGTACTATTTATGTCATATTTTTGTTGACGTATCCAAGAACTGATGGATTTATTCTTAAACCTGAACACACCCTGATAGAAATCTTCGTTAGATATATTATCATTTTGCAAACTCAGGTAGTACGAATAAGAATATTCCTCCACCAAAATTTAAAATGTTTAACTATAATATATGCAATATATAAACTTGCCTACAATCACTTTATTCCCATTATCAAATTATTCAATTAGTCACTTATAAAGCTCTCAATATTATGACTTTGAAATTAAGTGCAAAAAGAAAGCTCCACAGTTTTTATGAACATATGTAGAAGTCTACATTATTTGCAATCAATGAATATCTTGTTGAATTCAGAGGATATTAGACTTCATAAAAATAATTATGTTTCTTGTAAAATTTTAATTAAAAAATTGTGTTTTGGCAGCAAAAAAGGCTTATATGAAAATTATATATATCTATGTCATTTAGGAAACATTGGAAACCACAAAATGTTGTTCAAATACGTATAAATTTATTACTAAATTTAATTTTTCTTCAATAATTGGATTGTTTTTATTGATGATGTAATTTTGAAATAATCAATTTAATAAGATTTATAACTATATGTAAATGAAATATATAAAATTTTCTTCAAGCTCTATGAAACATTCTTGATTATTTATTAATGTTTTCCATTGGTGGTTTTAAGTATTATAATTTAACTAAGAAATATTTATTAGTATTGATAATGTTACTAAACACATTTGACCTTTTCTAAGAAAACATAAATGCTGATACTGACTTAAATTACTTAAAAAAGCTTTTTAAACAAATTGATGTTTCTAAGATTATATTAAGTGATCTAATTCCGCCCCAAATAAATTTTACTGTTTACTTCAAATTGTCAGACAGAAGTATAATTGTAGATTACAATTACACCCATCAGTCAAGAAAGCTGGTAATTTAGCACAGAAAAGAACTAAAGAATATTATAAAAACAGTGAATGTATAAGATTTAGTTTAAAATTCAAAGGGACAAAATATTCAAAAACCTTAAGATTTCATATTATATAAAGAGTTTCAGTACCCTTGAACGTACAGCATGGGAATACATGCAAATTCACTTAATCTTATTTAGGTCCTTATAATATTCTAAAAAAACATTGATGTAAATTTTGAGAGACTGAGCTAACAAAGAACAATTGTGAAAGAGTGAACTCTCTACTAGAAGACATTTTCATTCAATATGTATTTTTACACTTAAAACTATGCCTACAAAAATTCCAGTTTTTATAAATTTAAATACAGTAGCCAAATAAGTTATATCATTATTAAGAAGTTAAAGGTCATTCTATGACAAAAATTAATATACAAATTATAATGTATATCGATAGTGTTTTTAGTATTTTTTACTCTTTCTCTCATATATGACATTAAATTCCTTGGTAAATTCCAAAATACTTTTATTATTTTGACTATTGTATTCCTTATAAATTTTGATATTATATGGATTTTTTTTAACTTAAATATAAATATGATGAAAAACTCTCAGCTGATATATTTGTTGTTCAATAGATTTGTCGTTTATAATTTTGTTCTTAAGCTTTAGTTTATGTTTATACTGCTTAATTTGCTTTTTTTATATTGTTTCATACATTTCACATGTTTCTTTATCAATATTACCTATACATGCAATTCTATTTTTAAAAAGAAAAACATTTTTTGTGATAATTTTATTTTGGAAGAATTTTGTTCTATTGTATAATGGATATTAACTTATATTCACTAATACTTATGTAGAAGTGACTCAATGATTTTCTTTAATTTAATTATCAACATGTTTCAGTTCCTTTAATTTATATGTTACTAGAGTACGAAATTTATTATTACTTTGAAGTTTTCAGAATCCTAATTACTTTATCGTAACAAAATTAGACTTAATTTTATGTGGGTATTCAGTTTTGCAAATATTAATTTTACTGTTAAAACCCCCGCAATCATCTATTATTTTCTAAATAGATAAATTAGAAAGTTTAAGATATAATTAATTATTTAATTCTTTGGTATTGAATATTTCTCAAAATTTCTTTCAGAGTACAAATGAGCAATCATATGATTATGGAAAATCTCTTTTTCAGTAAAATTAAGCAGACTTAAGCCATTACTAATTTTATAGCTGTGTACAATTAGGAGTTATTATTTCAGTCTTGTATAGCTTTATATAAAATATAGATCTGTGTTCATCAAACAAAATAAAAAGAAAGCTGCAAAACGCTTCAAATGTAAATAATTATAGAAGTAAATTAAAATTTAAAATTGTCCATATATAAAAAAATGAATAATTTTTTTCAGTTTAAAAATTGTTAATGTTACCTTTTTAAATATTTAAACTCTTGTTTGAATTTCTTACCCTGTATTATTTCAAATATTTTTGATGCCGTAATTTTGTCTGTATCGGAAATACTATGATGGATTAAAGGGAATCAAGTTGGCTTCTTTTAAGGCTTTCAGTAGACTACCAATTTTTATATTTTCTGTTAAATTTATTTCAAATATTTTCTACTAAAAGCATTGCATTTTTATAAATTTAGATTTCTTGATTTCTTTTTACATTTTCCATATTTTTTGGGCAGAAAATAAGTAATATTAAATAAAAACTAAAATAAAACAATTGAATCAGTTTTTAAGTATAACACTTTTTTTTTAATGCAATGCTAATCCTAGGCCTTCATTTTAAACATACATTGACTTTAAAATTCTAGCATCAATGAAATCCTAAGATCATTTCTGTTCTTTAAGCAATCATGTTACACTTTTCCATAAAAGCAAATTCAATATACAGTGTGTGTGTGTGTGTGTGTGTGTGTGTGTGTGTGTGTGTGTGTGTGTGTGTGTGTGTGTGTGTGTGTGTGTGTGTGTGTGTGTGTGTGTGTGTGTGTGTGTGTGTGAAATATTTAGAGCACTCAATAAACATTAATTACAAAGTATAGCTAAATAACTTTGAGTAATTAATATGAGATATATACACTACTGGCCATTAAAACTGCTACACCAAGAAGGCGACATGCTACAGACGTGAAATTTATACGAAAGGAAGAAGGTGCTGTGATATGCAAATGATTAGCTTTTCAGCGGATTCAGACAAAGCAGGCGCCTGTAGCGACACCTACATTGTGTTTAAATGAGGAAATTGTTCAGCCGGTTCCTCATACACAAATTGCATTTGATCGTTGTTGCCTGGTGAAAAGTTGTTGTGATGCCTCGTGTAAGAAAAAGAAATGTGTACCAGCACGTTTCTGACTTTGATAAAGGTCGAATTGTAGCGTACCGGGATGGCGGTTTACCTTATCGCAGTATTGATGCTCGCATCGGTAGAGATCCAATGACTGTTAGCAGAATATGGAATCGATGTTCTGCTAACAGTCGGTTCTATCGGGTTCAGGACGGTAATACGGAATGCCATGCGGGATCTCAACGGCCACCTATCACTAGCAGCCGAGAAGACAGGCATATTATCCGCATGGCCGTAATGGATCGTGCAACCACGTCATGAGCCGTGAGTCAAGAAACGGGGTCGTTTGGAAGACAACAAATGTCTGCACGAACAGTTCGACGACGTTTGCAGCAGCATGGACTCTCAATTCAGAGACCATGGCTGCGGCTTCCCTTGACGCTGCGTCATAGACCAGAGTGCCTTCAATGGTGTGATCAACGACGAATCTGGGAGCACGAATGGCGAGACGTCATCTTTTCAGATGAATCCAGGTTCTGTGTACAGCATCATGATGGTCGCATCCGTGTTTGGCGGCATCGTGGTGAACGTACACTGGCAGCGTGCATTCGTCATCTTCATACTGGCCCATCACCTGGCGTGATGGTATGGGGTGCCATTGGATACACGTCTCGATCACCTGTTGTTCGCATTGACGGTGCTTTGAACAGTACACGTTACATTTCTGGTGTGTTACGACCCGTGGCTCTACTCTTTATTTGAGCCCAGCGAAACCCTACGTTTCAGCAAGATAATGCCCGACCGTCCGACCGTATGTTGCTGGTATTGTACGGACCTTCCTTGATACATGTTCGGCTGTTACGCTGGCCAGCACGTTCTCCAGATCTTTCACCAATAGAAAACGTCTGGTCAATGGTTGCCGAGCGACTGGCTCGTCACCAAACGCCAGTCACTACGGTTGATGAACTGTGGCATCGTGTTGAAGCTGCATGGGCATCTGTACCAATACATGAAATCCAATCTCTGTTTGACTCAATGCCCAGGCGTATAACTGCTGTTATTACTGCCAGAGGTGGTTGTTCTGAGTACTGAATTCTCAGGATCTATCCAGCCAAATTTTTTTGAAAATTTAATCACTTGTTATTTCTAGTATAATATATTTATCCAATAAATATCATTTTATTATCTGCATTTCTTCCTGGTGTAGCAATTTTAATGGCCAGAAGTGTATATATAATGAATAATTAAATATGCACTGTTATTGTTTTTTATGAGCGCAATACTTTATGTGTGTGTAATTAAATTTTTTTTTTTTATTTTTTTTTTTTTATTTTATTTTAACCTTACATCATAAAATAAAAAAAAAATTTAACTGGTTGAAATTATTTTACTTTAAATGCTTTACATTTGACCACTGCAAGTTGCCATAGTATAAATGTGATAAAAAAACTTTGTTTGTATGCGTAGAAGCTTTATTTTAGTTTTATAATTATAAAAAATAAAGTATTTTTAGAATTACAAAATATTTAAATTATATATAACATGGGATTAATATAATTATTGAAACAATATTCTTATATTTTGTGACCACAGTATTTTATGTTTTATGATGTTTCACTTTACAGCATAAAGAAAAATAATAGTACCTTATTATACTTTAAATTATTTCCTTACACTTTGTCTCTGAGTAAAAGTCACGAAAAAAGCTATCGCAATATTACTTGTTATTTTCCTTTTGTTGCACTCATATTTCTTACTTATGTTACTTAGACATAAATAAAACATGTTGTAATACAAATACTAACGCTTATAGTAAATGTTGTTTTCCTCTTCCTTTAAGTGTGGACAGAAAGATACAGTTACAGAATAACTGCGTCATATTTTTTAAAATGAATTGCTATGTTTTGTCTACAACATACATAAATAAGCGATGTAGTCTTATGACAAGCAGATTTTGTGTCTGCTACAAAGTTAAAAAAGACTAAAGTTTAAAGATTATGTCATAATGATACACGTTTTTTTTTGTCAAACCGCAAATGTATTTTATATATATTGGCATCATGAAGATTCTTTGCATTCTCAAAATTTGCAAAAATATTAATATGTTCTGTGTTCTACAAAATATCAGGAGTGTGCTTATAATTATAGTCAGGATTTTTAAAAATTTCAGAAACGCTTATTATTTTTTTCCATCTTTCATTGGTGTCCAAATGAAGAACATTTCTGAGTTAAATAAAGTTTCATCTCAGACTAATTTTAAGAAATATTGATTTTTAAAAGAAATAATTACTGACTGTATCAATTATACTGAAACCTGATATATACATCAAATTTTTCTACTAAATACACATATTAAACTAAAAACGAATTCTTCGCAAAATTGATAAACATATTAAATTGGATAACTTTAAATTCATTTTCGCACTTGTCATTATTTTTTTTCAGGACATGTGCGAAAAAAAGTATGTAGATTTTGGTATATTTCTTTTGTTTATACTTTTAACATTTGTTTAGTGTAGTGTATTATTAAAGATTTTTCATTTTCTTACCTAAGTGAAATGCAAAGACTGGAATTTTGATGAAATCAATTTTCTCTAGCGCAATATACTGTCTTACTTCTCTAGTTAATCCTGACTTACATATTCTCTATTAACTTTATTGTAAATATCATTTACATTATTATCTGAGGTCTATATTACACTTATTTCCTTTGATGAACTTTGCAGTCTGTATTTTTCAATTTCAGCACAAACAGAGCTTGTTTAAAGGACAATATAATTTTAAATATAATCTAATTCACATGGAATCACTGAAATCAAAATTTTTTCAACTCATTCTCTAAAAAATTCTCATTATGCATAAGACTCGGCAATCAATATTTTGAATGATATTCAATATTTCAAAATTTAGTCTTCAAATAGTTTTTAATAAGCTATATGTAGATTTTTAAGTAACCTAATGGCAAAAGTCATCATTTATGCATATCGAAGACAAAGGGTTGGATGCTTGACTTAGCTCAAGACCATTGTGATGAAAGTACCTTTATACGCTAAAATTTCGAAATATTCCTCTCCATGAACGAAGTTTGGAACGATTTTAATCGAGCTTGTTAGTTACCGTATCAACCTCATTATTTGACTTCGGCTCAAAATTTCAAAGTAATTGTGTAATCTTAATGAATAATTTTGCAATTGTTGAATTGTAATCTTAATGAATAACTGTTGTTTCATTTTTGTGTAATCTTAATGAATAAACATTTTTTAATTCATAAGTAGAGCATACGGTTAATATTTTATGGACAGAAAAATGGTTTTAAGATGTGTAACTTATATCTTTATATGAATATTCTGATTAAAGACTATTTTTAAACGAAATTTTTCTAATTTAATGTATTTTTTCATGTGAAAGTATGACTAACCGATGTGAAATTATCTCGTAAATTTTCCAACAGGATATAAATTTATATAGTTACTTTACCGCCATTTTTTACCTACTGGATTATTAAATACGTATATATTTTTACATGTTGTAATATAGAGTAGTATAAATCGAGTATGTTTTTTCACACTTTAATAAATTATCATTTTCTTCTTTTATTAATTTTCATCATGAAATTGCTCATTAAATTTCTCCCAGGCCTATTAATTTAAATATCCATCTCACGAAATAAAAACAATAATCAGATGAGAATCAAATACTTTGCAAAAAAATATGTTAAAAATCATTTGAGAGACTACTATATAGTAATTATAACTTGATTTAAACACATTTAAAGTACATTTCATTAACTATTCTAGAAATACCCTATTAAATCAATTGAAATCTTCATTCAAGGTATCTCAAAATAAATATTCATTAATGTTCCACTCTTTTCACAATTACTCAATATAATAAACATTGAACTAGTTTCGTGATCTCAGAGTAAATGCTATGATTTATTTAAATAAAAATTAGTTCAGCAGTTCTTCAATTAATTCTGAAATGATGCACTTGTTGATAGGGACAAAGAATCTTATTATTAAGATATCATTCTAATGATATCGCTCATCCAAAAAAGATCAGAAGAAGATTATCTACTGTCTGTAGACATTGAACTCATTGAACTAAGAATCTTTTCGTGTTCACTAGTCTGAGCTCTTCATCCGGAAGATCCGCCCTTTTGTTCTGATGATTAAAAAAATACCTTTGATTCGAATAGCCTGATAAATTGACTTCCTTTCTATCAGACAAAATAAAAGGCCTTATCCATACAAGCACAATAAATCCTTTTGTCTTAAGCAATCACTGAGGATAGATTTTTGTGTTTTCAAAGCCTATTTAAACTATTTTACTTCAACTTTAAAATAATAAAACTATTACAACAATTAAAATACTATTATTTTCTTGTCATACCTTACTTTACGCTGATTAAATTAATTTGTATTTTTAATATATTTCTATTTTCTGTTTTTAAAGGGGACATTTAAAAATAGTCATATAGATAGAAAAATTGTAATATATATAAAGTATATACTTGCAATCGCAAAGGAAGGTTTTTTCTTAAGTTATTAATAATAACTATTCAATTCACACATTACGTTTTCTTATAAAATAATTGTTTTTATAAGTCTTTTTTGTTTCAAAAAAATTTTACTATGACAACAATAAGTAATTTTCATAAATCAGTTATAAAAGCAATACTTGATACTATTTTCCTCGATCAATTAGGTATGATGGCCCCATGAAAATAATTTAATATATAATGTATAGCATAAATTTAAATTACAGAATTTACTTTTTAATTGTTTTAGAAAAATATATTTCTCTGGAATTTTAAAATTGGATTCCAAGGTTCAACAAAACAATCTTGGGATTATAATTGTTTTCAGTTCATATCGCATAAATCATTATATAATGAACTTACTAAATTCCGTAATAGAACCTTTACATTATAAACATAGATTTGACGAATGATAGTTCTCAGCAAAAACATGGAAGTTATTGTAATGTTAGACAATTTTTTTGCAGCAATATCTATTTTTTAATGTGCAATTGTTGAATTGTAATCTTAACGAATAATGAATAACTGTTGTTATTCATTATTCATTAAGATTACAATTCAATAATGAATAACTAGTCTTTGCAGCAATATCTATTTTTTCTATGTGGTTGAATATTATTTTATTATTTTCCATGTAGAATTTGTATTTAATATAGATTTCTTATTTTAAATGAAATTCCGCATTTGAATTTATCGTGTTTCCCTTTTCCTTAATTTCACTGTTTTACAAAATACAGATAGTGAATTTTTTAATCATTAAACTTAATTTTGTAAATTTTTAAAAAAGTAAACAATTAATTTTCAGTGTGTGCTTATATTTATTAAGTCCCACAATTCAATATCTATGATTTCTGCGTATGTGTGTGTTTAACTAGTTTTAGATGGAGAAAAAATTTTTAGTAAAAATGAAACTGCTAGTAAAGTTGAAAGCTACACAAATCTGAATACTCTTTTAATTTAAAGATGTTTCTATTTAAACATATTTTTATGTGAGTGCATATTTGTATCCCAGGTTATTATATTGCTTTAAATTTTTGAAGAAATATATCTTTCTATAAACGTGGTTTTTGAAAAGAAATTTAAACTACTTATTTTGAGAAATCTTTCATCTCGTACCCCAAAGAATCCTTTCTTGCACTCCGATCTATATTCTATTCTTACCAAAAGTATGGAAAGTTTTTAGTGAAATCTATAAAACTTACTTTTTGAAAAAACGAAAATAAAAGAAATCATAGAACATTTCGTAAAAATCTATAAATATTACTTAGTACATTTTACCTCCTTTAAAATTGTTAACAGGATAAAAGTGTTTAGTAACAAAGCTTGCAATTTTTATTACAGTTCTTTACTATTAATGATTTTTCTTTATTTTGTAATAACTACTCTTAGTTCGTTTCTCATGCATGTAAAAATGTGTCATATTCTATCTAATTTTTTATCAAATATGCTGATTATATATACAAGTTCTAATTTAATTATGAACTATAAGCATTGTATTGTAGATGTTACCAATGATTCTTGATAATGCCTGTTGAGAAAAAAAAGTGTGTGTGTGTGTGTGTGTGTGTGTGTGTGTGTGTGTGTGTGTGTGTGTGTGTGTGTGTGTGTGTGTGTGTGTGTGTGTGTGTGTGTGTGTGTGTGTGTGTGTGTGTGTGTGTGTGTGTGTGTGTGTGTGTGTGCGTGTGTGTGTGTGTGTGCGTGTGCGTGTGTGTGTGTGTGTGTCTGTGTGTGTGTGTGTGTGTGTGTGTGTGTGTGTGTGTGTGTGTGTGTGTGTGTGTGTGTGTGTGTGTTCGTTCATTCTACTTGTTCTAATCATGTAGCAAGTGAACAACTACAGTTGACAATTAAACTCGTATCCAAGATGAGAATGTAACGAATGAACTGCAAAACACCTACGAATGAACTTAATAACATGTGCATGCAAGAATTCGGTTTAAGAAAAAATAATAAATGGTTATTTGTAGAAGCAAAATATTTATCATAAAATCAAATGAAAAATAACCTATTTGAAGAGTAATATATTTGAGGTTTTGACCAATATTTTTTCCGAAATGCTATAATCTCTGTTTCACTGCTTTAAATAAAACATTATATCTGATTCTTCTCCGTACATAAAAAGCACATATTTCAATTGCACATCTATTTCATTACTTAAAACTATGCAGTTGGAACTTCAATATTAGATCCTGGTACAAATGAAATAATAAATCAGTCTTTAAATAATAATTTGCTTGCATCTATTAAATTGCGATGTATGAATGAATCGATTCTTAAATTCAGCAGTTCTCTACATATGAATCATGGTATGAACCACAGAGTTAGCAAGCAGCTATTAGAGGTACAACTTATTCTAAATTTGGGAGATACACCAAGGTTTTTAAAGTTATATTTACGAAAAACTAAGAGTGTTCAAATAATTTTTTCCAACATTAATGCATGTTACTTAAAGATTAAATACTTTAACTCATCATCAGAATCGGTAGAAAGATGAATTTATAGTGCTATCAATGCCATCCACAGAATGACTTCCTCGCAAGTACTTTTTAAGGTTAAAAACATAAAAATGCCTCATGTTTCTAGAATCGGGAGATAAAGAGGATCTCTTGCCACTTTGACATGTTTTTTCTCAAGAAACTCAACAATCTTGCTAAAAGAAAAGATACATTGTCTTAATAGATCAAGACCCTTTAATAATTGACTTCTTGAAAATTTTCTCTGAAAGATTTTGTAGTACCAGTCAACTGTGTCTTTTGCCTTTCCTGTTCGATATGTTTTCTCATAGCACATTGTCTTTTAACCACTGTGGACGCTACATCTTGAAAGACCTATAATTTATTCTCTTGGCGCTTGGAGAATTTCAAATATGATATGAAAGTTTTTCTTCCAATCATGAGATTTTAAAAATAATGCAATGGCCACCATCATTAAGCAATTTTAAAGTTTCTTTACTGATTCTGACACCGTTAGCAGTTTGCTGCTCCCCTAAGTTATGAGAAACAATATAGAAAACATTTTTTTTCATATGCAATCCATCAATTTAATATTATGTGTGACGGCTAGTTCAATGTTAAGTTCATTCAGTAAATTTAAATGTATACAGCGATAATCATTGATTAACATTTTGCATAAAGCCTGCCCATTACTCTGGATTACAGCTGAGAGCATTTTTTTGTTAATTGCCACCTCTGTGAAATTCTATAATCCATCTCAATACTATTGAATAAAATCGGCTTTCATTTCAAAATACTAATTGTGGAATCATAACACGATGATGCTCTCTCAAACTTTCTCGACTCACTTTGATGGTGAGATGGAAGCTATTCTCATTGCACTTGAACAACTCTCCATACGACAAAATTCCTTTGAAAGAGCCGTAATACTTTCGGACTCTATTTCTGCACTTAAAGCTCTTTATACTAATAAAGAGGTTGAGAACCAAAGAGTACTAAATTGCAGGACTTTGCTTAAGAGATTCCCTAATAAAGTGTCCTTCCAGTGGATTCCCTCCCACTGTGGCATTTAGGGAAACGAGAGAACTGCTTTTAGCCTTGCCAAGAAGGTGACCTTAATTCTCCAGAAACCCCTTGTGAAACTGAGATCCCATTCATCTAAACTTGAAATTTCTAGAATCTCTTGGCGCTTTCGCCGTGACCTTTCGAATGGCAAGCCATGGACTATACTCTTCTCTGCTCCACACACTATTCCTGACTTCCGTCGAGCGACTGCAGTTGCAACATTTAGAATGCTGACTGGTCAGGACTGTCTCCCTGCCCATTTCTTCCATTTTAACATTGCGGATTCCCCTGTGTGTTCTCTTTGTATGTTTGGACATGTTATGACTGCTTCACATTTGGACGAGTGCTCTGCACTATCTGTTTTTTCTTGTCGTGTTTCAAGATATTGGAGAGGCCGGTGTCTAATGGCCTAGCAGCCAAATGACAGGTATTTGTAAATAAAATAAAGAATAAACTGATGCTCTCTCACCAACTCCAATTTTTTTCTTGTTCTATTATGTGTGTGTGTTCGAATATTTCAAGCCTGCATATGTCTCAAAATTTCCAAAGTAATCCTCTTAGGCAATCATGATTAATTCAAATATTAATATGAACCAAATAGTAGAAAGATAATTTTAGGTAATCTGAAAAAAAACTTAAATGTATCTTTAATGCTCTATCTCATTCTGTTCTATAACATTTATAATAGTTTTACACAAAACATTTTCCTGACAACTATAACATTTAATTCGAAGATTTTTCAAGAAACTCCATGCTAATAGAGGTAATCATTCTGATTGTCCCTATAAGTGCTTTAGTTAAATTCTCATGAGTAACCGTTAGCATTATCAAAATGGATCTCTTATCATTAACATTTAAAATTTTCATTCATGAACCTTTGAGAACTAGAAAAAGGAGTAGACCCAGGTTTAAATGAATGACCAGTGTAGACGGGGATTTTAAGATTCTAAGAATAACTAATTAAAAATCAATTGTAAAAAATAAATCAGAATGGAAGAAAGTTCTTGGAAAGGCACTGGCTCATCAAGGGCTGTCGTGACAATAGAAGAAGAAGAATAACCATAAGCACTTATTACTCTTTATTCGATCAAACCAAAATTTTAAGATCTAATTTTATGGTTATATTCCACTTGTATGGTTTTAGCAAGACCTTAAAATTTACGATAGTAAAATTTGAGAGAAAATATCTTCGACATAGTGATTATTCAAATTTATTTAAACTAAAATTAATGATTTTAAATTGGGCTTGATTGGCTTTTTCACAAGTAAAATTTCTTTTTTCAGTAAGTAACTTTACATTCATACAAAATGTTTCCCATTATGTTACATATCTTTTTTATATGTTTTATATCATATTATTTCTCCAGATCAATGAGTCACACATTAGTTTTTCTTGAAAAATTAAAATTTATTCCTTAAAGATTGATATGAACTTCCTCTAATGATTTTTCAAGATACAGTCCATTGGATTTTAATATGTTTTATAAATGATACTGTGCCTATATACAAATCTGATGAGCTAGAATTCATCAAATAAGAAATAATATCAGCATGCTATCAATTCATCTCATTTCATATACATATGAAAGCAGAAATGCTGCGGCATCTATCGCATTTTTCTATCACGTTATCCGCGAGAAATGAAGTAAATAAAAAGTGGCAAGATTATAGGTATCCATAAATTTGCCAATTCACATCGAGAGATTTCTCATTAGCAAAACATACCTTCTTTTACAGTAAGTTAGAATCAACAGAATTATCCCTCTGGTAATCGCAAAAAGCTAGTTGAAGGAGATTAGAGAACCCTCAAAGCTTTTTGTGCGTAAAAACTACCAGACATCTTTTTAAAGGTTGCGAAAGATTTCCTCCGCAGTTCAGGTACACAGGCCTGAGACTGTGTGTATTTGATCTGGAGGGCGAGAAAATTTTCTCCAGACCATTACACCCATGATAATTGCTCAACGACCTACTACAGACTTTCGATTCTACAGATTTAACGAACACGTATATCGTATGTACTCGGTGAGTCTTTGGTGGCATTTGGAATCGAATCAGCCCTTCCAGACGGAAAACTGATGCCCTAACCACTAGGCCACGGCCGTTTGTAATTGCTCAAACAACACACAAGTCAAATTATTGACTTTCAACAGTTGAAGAAAAATCCTGATGCATAATCTGACATGCTAATAAGCGTTTACTTAATGAATGTTTTGCATACAGTATTTACTTGAATTTATAGTGACAATCGTGAAATTTTGTGACAGTAGTGTTATGACTTCGGTTGTTTCTCCTAGTTTGAGCCTTGGCCGTTAATTTTAATTTATGGACCGATAATTCGTGCATATAAATATTATATGTGCTCATTTCAAATACCTATGTGTATATATGATTTGGAAAGTTCTTTTTTACATCAACACGGAAATTTTTCTATTCATATAACGCACGTCATTGCGTCCGGGTTTGATTATAATCAGATGAGAGAGATACATTTAATTCCATTGCATTACAATAACCGAATTGAACCTTATATAACACTTTTGAAATAACTTAGTGTGTCAATTATGAGCCAGTTAATTCAATCAAAAATCAAAAACGAGCTATTCATCATAAAACAAGAGTAGAACACACTTTCACGAACAATTTACCACAAATTAGTAGACACCTTATCTCGAAGAGTAAATGTAATTTAAGCAAAAAAAGACTCGACATCACATGT
This sequence comes from Latrodectus elegans, assembly GCA_030067965.1. Taxonomy (NCBI): domain Eukaryota; kingdom Metazoa; phylum Arthropoda; class Arachnida; order Araneae; family Theridiidae; genus Latrodectus; species Latrodectus elegans. The sequence continues at coordinate 72,734,839 of CM057809.1, read as the reverse complement.
TAGTTATGCTTTAAGTATCTTGCAGATCAACAATACCGAATGCATAGTGTGTGTTTTAGTACATTTTAAATTAAAAATGAATAGGGATTTTTTCATCAATCCATTATTTGACCGATTCTTATATGTTAAATAATCTAATTAAAATATACACACAGTGTAACGTAATGTTAGATGTCTGCTTCAAATTATTGAGTTAACTAATATGTTTAACATCAATACAATATTCATATGTGTTAACAATAGAACTGTCATATATGCCAAATAAGTAATCTCGATATTGTAGAAACAACTAGTAAATACGTATAAGCAAAAACTGACATATCGGTGGAAGACTTATTATCTGCAAATAGAAAATTTTTATTCCGTAGCATAAAGTATATCACCTTTTTTGTAAAATATATAAAGTCAATATTTTTCAAAAAAAAAAAGGATAGAAAAGAAACATCATTTCCTAAAATTACAGTTTATTCTCTAAAAAAAACTATAAGCTTGAAAAGAAAGTAAAGAGAAATGCTTCCTGTCACATAGGTGACTTTTGTAAATAGGGTTAATCAACCATAACATGGAGATACATCAAAATCTATTTGAAAAATACGTGAGTTAAAGTGGGTTGACGGTAATACAAATATAAATAATATAAATCAAATATTTCGAATACTTATTTTAAAATTTTTATTGTATTGTCTATCTAACTCTTAAAAAATGACTATTTTCTTATAATAAATACTATATAAAATTTTTCATCCGTTAAAAAAGCGTAAAAAAGGTAAATAATAGAGAAATGTCATCAGATATAAATCATTTTTTCAATAAAAAAATAAGTTAAATTATTTACTTAATAAATATAAATTCTAACATTATAAAATTATAAAGTGACGATAAATAACTTGAATAAATAAATTGATATAAAAATAATATTTTAATAAAGCAGATTAAACTCTAGATTAATTTGAATTACAATAATTATATGTGGGTGTTTGTTTTATTTTTCTATCTTTCAATTAATATAAACAATTTTCCCACAAATTTTACAACTCAACAATTTTTCCCAGTTTATTGATTGAATCAATTGAAATTGTGGGTGTCTGCACGACTATTTCTAAAGAAAATTAATTAATTATCTGAATATTAGTCCTTCTAATATTATCATTTATTTTAGAGTTTCGACCAAAAATAAGCATTACTTTCATTGTTGAAAATTAATAAGTTCTATCCTAAATTCGAAAATTAATAATAATTTTGACAACGAGCATTTTTTGCTGGACTGGTCAAATGTGTAATATATATATTGCATCCAATAATTACCAATTTTATCCTGTACTGAACCTAATTTTTTTAAATAAACAAAAGTAAAATTAATACAATGTTTATTAATTCTGCTGTTTTGAGAGACCTTAATAAATAACTGCACAGAATTAAACGAAATTATATAAAACAAGTTTTTAGGACAATGTTTTCTTTTAAGTTTAACATGAGATCACAGTTTTAAAATCTGCTTTGGACATTAGAGCTTAAAATCCAAAATTTATCTCAAAACAGAATTGATATATTACTGATTAATACGTTAAAAAAATTTTAATTATAAATATAAAAAATATATTGAAAAGTTTGTTTTTTTTAAGTTGACATGAAAGTAACTCTGAGGAAGTGAAGTTACTGAAATAACTAATTGATTTTGATTTTACTTTAATGCAGAAAATCTTACTGTGAAAACCATAAAAAAATTTTCATCAGTTTTGTCAATCTCTCAGCAATATTCAAAGGTGTCAAAAATACAAAGATGATCTCAAAATCAAAAAATCGTAGTTTCGACACATTCAATTACAACGTTGGAGTTATTGTCTTCATCGTATGTTACACGACGCTGATCGTAGAAGCATGAAAATTCAGATTGTATAAGATAAACGTCTTGACTAAAAACAAAAAAACATAATACAAATTATCTTATTATATACATATATATACAATGGTGTGTGTGTGTGTGTGTGTGTGTGTGTGTGTGTGTGTGTGTGTGCAAACCTTAGGCAACAGGTGGTTTTTCTGCCATAACTCCGCGAGAAATCATCTGAGGAACATGAAATTCAGATATGAGACCCATCATATTTTACTTAAAGGATGACGAAAGCATAGTTGCACAAAAATGAATAAATTGCATACAGTATGGAATTAAACGAAAATGGGTTTTATTAAACTCACAGTATCCTTGCACAAGATCATCTCTCCAAAAGAACAATAAATGGAATATGCCCTCCCCTTACTGCAATGGTTGCTTCGCATCCTCTCTCCATACTCAGCACCAGATTGTCCAGCAATTCTTGTAGTAAGAGTGCCCATTCCTCAATCAGCATCTGTTTCAGTTGATGCGTGTTCCCTGGGGGATGCAATCGTGTCACCCTACATCTCCCCAAAGCATCCCACATGTTCTATGGGACTTAAATCAGGGAAGTACGCTGGCCAATCCATTCGGGTGATGTCTTCACTTTCCAGCAGCTGCTGAACAGCATGAGTCCGATGTGGCCGTGCATTGTCATCCATAAAAATGAAATCTGCTCCAATGGTACCTTGGAACAGATGCACATGGGGAAGGATAACTTCCTGACAATAGCGATATCCGGTTGCAGAACCTCTGTCGAAAACTTGGAGCTCAGTCTGACCGTTCAGCATAATGCCTCCCCAGACGAGAGCTCTAAGACCACCATAATAGTCGCTTTCCTTTATGTTACTGGGATGAAACCGTGTCCCAACCTCTCTCTAAATCAACTGGCGTTGAGAATCGCTTGTGGCACTGAAACGACTCTCATCTGTGAAGAGGACGAGACTGCATTGGTCAGGTGTCCAAATTGTGTGCTCTTTGCAGCACTCTAAGCGGTGCCGCCGATGGCGAGCTGTCAACGAAATGCAGCGTTCGGGACGGCGGGTGAATGGGCCTCCTTTGTGAAGGCGTCTGCCCACAGTAAACCGCGAAACTTGTCGCCTAGTTGCTGTTCACAGTTGCTGAGCAATGGCACTTGCTGACTGGTTTCGGGATTTTTTCGCCTGCAGGATGGTATAGCGATCATCCACTGCAGTTGTTTTCCAGGGGCGGCCACCAGCAACCTTCGAACAGCTGTACCTATGGTTCTGAAGGCTTTTCAAGTCCGCGAAACGACACTTTTGTCGATTACGAACTCTTCAGCTACACTGGTCAAACTACCACACTCCTCCAGATTTCCAATCACTCTTCCACGTATGAAGTCATCCAGGTGATTTCTTCTAGACATATTTCACGGAAACACTCACTTGCACTTGAAAGGAAAGCCTTTAATTGCTTCTCCGTCCTTCCTTTTATAGTAGGCTTGAGCTGCGCAAGCCATGCGCACGCCTTATGCATACGCTCTCGTCACCTCTGACCTTTTGTCACTGATATCTGCATACGCATGACCTTTCTACTGAATTACGTGTTCATTAACCTGATCATCATTTAATGAAATAAATTATATATATATATATATATAAAAAATATATATATATATATAAAATATATATAAATATATATAAAATATATATAATATATATATATATATATAAAATATATATAATATATATATATATATATATATATTTATATATATATCTATATATATTTATATATATATATATATTTCATACAAAGTAATTCAGTTGGAAAAAAAATCATTACATGTCCATAAAAATGTCTTAAAATCACTTTGCACGTTATCATATAGTTTCGTTAGATTATAAAAACAATTCTTGTCATTCCAACATCATCATAGTGATTAAATGCATCATCAAAATGTATAATTTGTCTATAAAATATAAAAAAATACCTATAATTTATAGCAAACAATTAGTGTAAACTGTTTTTGTTAGAAAACCCATATTTTTTTATATTAGAAATGTGAAATAATACATATAAGAAAATATTAACACATTATTTTCTTAATATATAGTATCTCAATGTTATATTTTACTAATTTAAGAAACTAGAATATTATCTCAGAAGAAAACTTGCTATCGTTAACGTATCGCTAAATTTACGCAATTTCATTCGTATTTACACTGCTGGCCATTAAAATTGCTACACCAGGAAGAAATGCAGATAATAAAATGATATTTATTGGACAAATATATTATACTAGAAATAACAAGTGATTAAATTTTCAAAAAAATTTGGCAGGATAGATCATGAGAATCAGTACCCAGAACAACCTCCTCTGGCAGTAATAACAGCAGTTATACGTCTGGGCATTGAGTCAAACAGAGATTGAAATGCATGTACAGGTACAGATGCCCATGCAGCTTCAACACGATGCCACAGTTCATCAACCGTAGTCACTGGCATTTGGTGATGAGGCAGTCGCTCGGCAAATATTGACCAGACGTTTTTTATTGGTGAAAGATCTGGAGAACGTGCTGGCCAGGGCAACAGCCGAACATGTTCCGTATCAAGGAAGGTCCGTACAATACCGGCAACATGCGGTCGGTCATTATGCTGCTGAAACGTAGGGTTTCGCAGGGCTCGAATAAAGGGTAGAGCCATGGGTCGTAACACACCAGAAATGTAACGTGCACTGTTCAAAGTACCGTCAATGCGAACAAGAGGTGACCAAGACGTGTATCAAATGGCACCCTATACCATCACGCAATGTGATGGGCCAGTATGACGATGACGAATGCACGCTGCCAGTGTGCGTTCACCGCGATGCCGCTAAACAAGGATTCGACCATCATGATGCTGTACACAGAACCTGGATTCATCTGAAAAGATGACGTCTTGTCATTCGTGCTCCCAGGTTCGTCGTTGATCACACCACTGAAGGTGCTCGTGTCTATAACGCAGCGTCAAGGGAAGCCGCAGCCATGTTCACTGAGCTAAGAATCCATGCTGCTGCAAACTTCGTCGAAATGTTCGTGCAGACACTTGTTGTCTTCTAAACGACCCAGTTTCTTGACTCACGGCTCTTGACATGGTTGCACGATCCATTACGGCCAGGCGGATAATATGCCTGTCTTCTCTGCTGCTAGTGATAGGTGGCCGTTGAGATCCCGCATGGCGTTCCGTATTACTGTCCTGAACCCATCGATTCCATATTCTGCTAACAGTCATTGGATATCGACCAACGCGAGCAGCAATACTGCGATAAGATAAACCGCAATCCCGGTACGCTACAATTCGACCTTTATCAAAGTCAGAAACGTGCTGGTACGCATTTCTCCTTCTTACACGAGGCATCACAACAACTTTTCACCAGGCAACAACGTTCAAATCAATTTGTGTATGAGGAACCGGCTGAACAATTTCCTCATTTAAACACAATATAGGTGTCGCTACTGGCGGCTGCTTTGTCTGAATGCGCTGAAAAGCTAATCATTTGCATATCACAGCACATTCTTCCTTTCGTATAAATTTCACGTCTGTAGCATGTCGCCTTCTTGGTGTAGAAATTTTAATGGCCAGTAGTGTATTTAAGGAATATTAATAAAAAATATATAATTGACGCGTAATTTTTAATAAGATGGGGGAATTTTTTAAAAAATATATTCTTATTTATACTAAATTGCTTGAATTAATTAAAAATCAGGAAAATCAGTAATTCAAGCAAACTAACATTTTAATTGATGCATAAAATAACGCATGCATGAAAATGTGCACTGAAAAGCAACTGAATTAGTTGGCGTTAAGTGAATTTCTGATCTGTGCACAATAAACTTAAAAGTAACTAGCTAATGATGTAATATATAGTGTGACAAGATATGGAGTGCAGTTCAAAAAATAGGTTAGAGTACCAATCTAAGTTCTTTTGATCATGGCCAAACCGTCATAACCCCACCAGTGTGGGTCACTTCGTTTCAGCAACAGTGCAGAAGAAAATTTAGTGCAGATATTTGGATTTTCCTGCACTAATTCTAGGTTATACCATGGATATGTAAAGATTCCGGTATATACATCAATGCAAGAATCAGCTGCCGAAGACAACAGGGAGTGAACGATCGATATCGTCAGAGGATGATCGGGTCACAGTTCAACAGATTAACTCGAATACACAACATCGCGCCTGTACCCTGCCACATCGTTAAACTTCTATGAGAGTCCTATTATAAGATAAAACGTTAACTTATCCGCTGTATTTAAAATTCTGTAAATATCTCTTCACATTATAATGAAAAACTTATTTTTCGGAAATAACTAGGCATTAGGGGAATATAAAAAGGAACAATTTTCATAAATTGCAAAATCAATAACACCAGGAAAACTAATTTTACAAAAACAGCTCATTAATCATATAACAATGCATAGGACATAATTTTGTTAAGTTTCATCAGTCAAACTAATAGGAAAATTAATATTTAAAAAGAAATAATATTAATGAAATCCATGAGAGAGAGAGAGAGAATGTGTGTGTGGTCTTTTAAAAAGCTGGAAAAAAAAAAGCTCCGCTGAAATTGATTTCGAAAGGGAAAGAATTTTATTATTCAAAAAGAATGGATGGAGAAATTCCGATTACTAGCTCTTCCCATATTTTCCAGCTGTTTTTGTATATATTAAGTAGTTAAAATCCTGGATCCTCAAGATATAGAGGTAAGAGAAGGCACACAGAGAAGTTAAAAATAAAAATATTGAGAATGAAATTTAAAATTCTAACTGTGTTTTTTTTAACTTAGAAAAACAGTTAGTTGCTAAAAAAAACAAAAGGATTTTAAAGATAATGGGGAAGAATCACTATTCAAAGTATATACCCGCTTACTGTTTACAACTTTAGAGCATATCAGCTTTAAAAAATTCTAAAAAGTCATTATTTTCTTTGATAAAATCATATAGTTTAACCTGTTTTTGTATAGGTTCATTAAAAGGAAAGGAAAAATGAAAGATAAAAATAGATATGTGTGTGTCCTGTGAAACACATATTTTCTTTGTTTTTCACTGAAAAATTAATTTGTGTGTTCTGATTTCAAATTAATCGTGGTTAAACTGATTAATTTCAAATTAAGAGTGGTTAAAATAATTAGTTTTAAATTGATATAGCTATAAAGTGTGAAAAGCATTAATTGCTGATATTCACTAAGTGTACATTCTGCTTTTATTATTTTTATTATTTGTGTATATTATTTTTATGTGATTATTGAGCTTTAACAAAACTGTATAGTTTTCGTCAGTTATAAATTTATAATAATGAATTAGAAATATTTAATTTAAATAATAAATTATAATTTAATAATTAATTATTAATAAATATCTAATTTAATTAATAAATCTATCCATTTAGTTTTTCATTTTAAGTTTAATTAACTAATTATTATAAGTTTAAGTATTGATTTAAGCGTAATATCCTAAATGAGAAGGAGTTTTATGGGCTGTGAATGAGAAACTTCACCTCTAATCTCAACAGCATCGTTGCAATCCGTGAGAACGCAAATCCTGATCAATCTGTTAAGAAGTGAACATTGAGACAAGAATTTCATGCAATGGAAATTTAAAATCTAATATTTTATAATAAGATACTCTTTACAGACACGCATAAAATTTCCTTTCTTTAAGAAGCTATGGCCTAATTGGCTAAGTCGTTGTTTTCATTATAGGAAGGTATGAGTTAAAATCCGGATTAATCAAAGCTCCGTCGTGTTCACTAAAGGAGGCCAAGCACGTTAAATATGTCTTGGTTGCACTTTCCTAAAAGTGCAATGATACCTCTGAGGGTGGAAGGTCAAATATTAGGAGGTCGATGCTTAAGTACTGTTTCTAAATTACGAAGACTCCCACCAGGATGCTCCCAGTAACTGGTAGAGCCAAATTCTTGAGCTAGGTACAACGCCAGTGCAACAACTAACGTGAACAATAATTAATTGACGGTATTTAATGTTATCTAAGTAATTACATTTTTGCATTTGCTTAAATGATATACAGTGACGAATGCACGGAAGGTAAGATGCAAAATATCATTCTGAATGTAAGAAAATGATTGGTTTAATCCAGTTGAATCTTTCAGTTGATGTTTTTGGAGGTGATTGTAATATATGGATTGGTTTTGTTTATTGAAAGTACGAACAATTATGTTTATTTTAATACATTAAATAATCATGACTATTCTGTTGACAACAGGATTTTTCAAGAAAACAGCAACGAGAATGAAATAATTAGGTGCATGTATATACTGGTGTGCAAATTTTTATAAACAACGCAAATTTTAAGTGGATAGGAATGAAATTACAAAAGAGGAGTTCCTGCGATCAGTACATCGAACATACAATTTAGTGGAAAGGTCGTATATATGCGTATGTCAGGTACAAAACGACACAGGCGACAGGATCGTAAGCAGGATGCGTATGGTCGGCGCACGCTGCTCAAGACTGAGAAAGGACGAAGAACAAAATAAAGAGTTAGAAAAAAAGGGAGCAGCACAAAGAGGCAATTGAAGACATTTACTGAAAGTTTAAGTGTTTTGTCTCGTGAAATATGGGTATAAGAAACTACTTGATAAACTTCACGGCTGGAAAAAGGGTCGAAAATCAGAAGGAGGGACATATTGTGATCACTGTAACTGAAAAGATTTGAATTAACAAAAATATCATTTTTTGAGCTTGGAAAAGCTTCCAAAGTTGCAAATAGAAGAAAGGTTGTTGATGTTCGCAACAGAAAAATAATAGTTTAAGATGATCGATACATCGTCCAACAAGCGAAAAGATCCTGAAACCAATTAGCAAACACCATTGCTCTGCATTTATGAACAGCAACGAAGTGATAAGTGTCGCAATTTACTGTGTCTATATGCTTCCGCGAAAATGGTTTATTTATTTGCCGTCTTTTTGCTGAATCCCTTTGAAAGTTGACCATCTGGGCCACTTTTCAGAGTGGCAAAAAGAGCACAAAACTGGAAATCTCATCTAAGGCACCATGTCCTCTTTACAGATAAAAGTCATTTTAAGATCTCAAGTGATTTTCAACGCCATTTGATTTGGAGAGAGGTCGGGACATGGTTTATCCCAATAACATTACGGGAAGAAACCGTTATGCTAATCTTGTGAAGTTGTTGTTAGTATTACACCAAGCGAGTGAACAGAGTTCTGATTTTCAATAGAGGCTCTATAAATTAAGATTGCTATTATTAGGAGTTGATATTTCATCATGTGCGTCTTTTTCGAAGTGCCCTTGGAATAGACATTATTTCGTGGATGAAAGTGCAATTACACACCTGACTACTGCTGTTCAACAACTGCTTGAAAAGAAAGGTACCACACGGATTGACCAGCTTACTCTCCTAATTTAAATCCCGTAGAATTTGTGTTGGATACTTAGAGGAATGCCTGACACCACTATCCTCTGGGAGACACATAACTACTGAAACAAATACGAGTTAAGATTATAACCTCTTTTCTCAAATATAAATAGACGAAATCTTCACGAACTAGTTCTAAAGAACCAGATCCTTCTAGAGAGCGAGTGAACAATAACTCAAGGATAAAAGCGGAAGTTCTTTGAAACTTGACAATCATTCTTCTGCTCTCATGAAATTGGTTACTTCTAAATCCTCGTTCTGTCAATCAGTGATTCTGCTCATAACGTTCGAGAATTCAAATTCTGGGCCCATCATTGTATTATTTATGCTCACTTGGTTCTTCGCATTTAAGTCATAAATTTTGACTACATATCTCTTTAATTCTTAACAATTCTAGCTCTGTCATCAACTTATCTTCTGCCACTAACCACTTTATTCTTTTTCATATGCTCTTTCGATTCCAGCTTTATCATAAGTGTTAATAGCAGCAGAATTCGTCATCTTTCTCTTATCGAAAATTCAAGGTTTTTCAGGATCTTGATAAATTGCTAAGTAATGATAAGGTTGTTCCCAGTTTTGATTAAAAAATAATAAAAATATATATTGGGCAAAACAATATAAATTGGATAAATTCTGTATCCAAAAGATTTCATACAGAGAATAAAACTACAGCAATTATAACAGACAATTCAGCAATTATGAATCTAACCGCGTGTTTATAAATGACAATATCACCCGGTTTTGCTTAAACTTTGATTGTCTAAAATAACATAAAAATTTTAATTCAAAAAGTGATGAAGTAAAGCAAATTGTCATGTATTTTGAAAAATTTCTAATAGTTCAAGCAAAAGATTAAAAGGCAAGAGAATTTAAAAAAACAAGGTGTTTCCCTGCGGTGGAAGTTGACATGACCCTTAATTCATAAATAGATTTTTCAAAATGATTTTGAGTTTAATGAATGCTGCAATGGTATAGTGAAATGAAAAAAAGGAAAAAATTCACAGCAAAAGGTAATGGCTTCTACTGATAGTTCATCTATGTCTGCATCTTCTATTACTGCACTTTGGGAGAAATTTGAAGAAACATGTCAAAGTACTAGGAATACCTGATTCCCTATCGATTCAATTATTGAATAACATAAATAATTACTAGAGCCTAATTTGCAAAGAAACAAAAGTCAGTCGAGAAAAATATTTATCCTCCGCTGTATCAAATGGTTTTAAAAAGATTATGCATCCCTGACACATCAGTGCCTAGTATACGCTCTTTTCCCAAAATCGGATAAATATGTACTGAGAAAAGGATTTGGCTTTCTTATGGAAAATTAAACCGTGTGTGTGTGTGTGTGTGTGTGTGTGTGTGTGTGTGTGTGTGTGTGTGTGTGTGTGTGTGTGTGTGTGTGTGTGTGTGTGTGTGATAATACATATATATGTACCATGTAATAATATATGTATATGTAATATGTATGTGTAAGTAATAATGGGTAATGTAATGTGTGTGTGTGTATCTGTGTAATGCGTGTATGTGTGTGTGTGTGTGTGTGTGTACATATGGTGTTATGTGTGTGTGTGTGTATGTGTGTGTGTGTGTATGTGTGTGTGTGTGTGTGTGTGTGTGTGTGTGTGTGTGTGTGTGTGTGTGTGTGTGTGTGTGTGTGTGTGTGTGTGTGTGTGTGTGTGTGTGTGTGTGTGTGTGTGTGTGTGTGTGTGTGTGTGTGTGTGTGTGTGTGTGTGTGTGTGTGTGTGTGTGTGTGTGTGTGTGTGTGTGTGTGTGTGTGTGTGTGTGTGTGTGTGTGTGTGTGTGTGTGTGTGTGTGTGTGTGTGTGTGTGTGTGTGTGTGTGTGTGTGTGTGTGTGTGTGTGTGTGTGTGTGTGTGTGTGTGTGTGTGTGTGTGTGTGTGTGTGTGTGTGTGTGTGTGTGTGTGTGTGTGTGTGTGTGTGTGTGTGTGTGTGTGTGTGTGCGTGCGTGCGTGTGTGTGTGTGTGTGTGTGTGTGTGTGTGTGTGTGTGTGTGTGTGTGTGTGTGTGTGTGTGTGTGTGTGTGTGTGTGTGTGTGTGTGTGTGTGTGTGTGTGTGTGTGTGTGTTTTCAAGTTATCCAGTAGTTTGGTTATGATTTTGCGAATTATGGAATCGACTGTCACAGTATTCAGGTCAGGCTTTCCAAGCGATACATAGTTTTTTCAGTAATCAAACTTTTCCTTGCAATAGGTAAACATAACCCTTAAGATGACTGGAGAATCAAGAAGTTGTAGAGTTTATCGCGAATACAAAAGCTACACATAATGATCTGAATTACTGTATAAATTTCATTTTTTAGTAAGTTTTTAAGAAATAAAAATAATGTGATTATTTTCCGTTCGCCTCTTTTTTGTTAACTTCGATTTATAATTTAGATTTATATTTTCAAACTGTTTTCTATTCCTGTAACGATAATTTCAGGAATTGAAAACAATTTAACTATTAAATTTTTAAAGTTGTTAACAAACAATTTAATTACAAATTAGGCCTAGATAATAATTTAAGTTTATAAACTGTTTTCTCTATTCCTGTGATGAATAACTTCCTCTAAAGACTAATTTTTTAATAATATAACGATAGTTACAAGAAATATAATAAATATAAAGTAATTCGTGATATTAAAAATATATTACATGTATTCAATTAACTACTTTTGTTTTTACAAAATATTCTTTATGTTTAATATCTCTGTATAAATTAAATGGTAAATGAATGTTATCACTCTTGTGAGCAAAAATATTTCTAAACTGCGTGTAAAGGAGTTTTGTGATTAAAAATTAATAATTTTTCTGTAAGTTGCATAGAATTTTCAGAAATGCATGCTTATATATATTTATATATAATTGATATATAATAATGGAAAAAATATATATGTGTATATATTTGCAAATTGCAAACACCTGTATAATTAAATTATAATAAAAACTATGCAAAAATGATTCAATAATATTGTTTGCAAAAGTAGAAATATATGGAAAAAAAAAAGATTTCTAGATTGCAATGTATTAGTAAGGTGGCGCCATCTAGAGACATATATAGAAAATGCAAATATTCGAATATTGGAAAGAAAGATGCTTCAACTAATGAGAGTTGCTTAGGATTCCAATATTGTTGTTTATAAATGTTTTCCCTTCCTTCATTTATTCCACATACTTTATTAGCTTCTTGACAATACAATTTATTCCGCATTCAATTGATATTATTATATTTTTGAAATGTAGGACTAGTTTTAATAATTAAAAGAAAATTTCAATAAAAATCGTTATAAACCTAGAATAAAACAAATAGGAAATATTCTTCACATATTATATCGTTACACAAGTTATATGGTAAATTAATACTAACGTCCTATTGCCCAAGATTATTTCTAAAAGAGTTACACAATGCACATAAGAGTATTTTGCAACTAAAAATTGATATTTTTCTTTGGTATCTTGCTTAGAGTTTTCAGCGATGCATGTTTGTCACAGACACATTTTTTTAAGTTTTTATTTTAAATATGCCTACTAAAAATTATCCTTTGGTATAATTTGTTAGATGTTTATTTTTCTTAGGTTAATCGATCTGTAACAATTGAAACGTTTTTACTTTTTGCTAACTTAAACAACTGGTTATTAGATTATAAAAATTAAATTACAAAATGGCCAAAAAATTATATAAAAGAAATTTTTATGCTAGTAGGTAAAAATATGAACAAAATCTTTTCTTTTTTTTTTTCTTTTTTTATCTTGAGTAGTGAAATAGTAGTAAAGTGACTCCCCCTAGGAATTAATAAAGAAACTATAAATTTTCAAGTATTGAATTAAAATAAGAATGAATAAATGTTACTGATTTAAAAAATTGTAAAACAATCGAAAATAGTAATTTAAGGCGTACAATAATGCCCCATGCATATATTGTTGAATTTTTGAAAAAATTTAATTGTTCTGTAAAATCCCTTCGAAATAAAAAAAAAAAAAGTAAACAAGATGGAAAAAGGAAATAAAGTATGCATAAAATTTTAACCTTGTCTGGTAAAAATAGATTCCGTTCTTAATTTTAACTTAGAGATTTCAAATGACTAAAACTAAAATGTATTTCCTGGTCAAATTAGCTTCTCGATCTAAAAATAACTAAGATGATGAATTGTTTTTAAAAGTTCACTTGTTCAAAAATATTTTAGTGCCTAAAATTTTAACTGTACGAATTTAAAAAAAAAACTGCTTCTCTCTGTCATTCATAGTAAATTGAATATAATATGGAAGTTCTTTTGAATTTCTATCAAAGATGAAATACAAATTAAAAGAAGCATGATAATAATATTAAGTTTTTTATTTCATTTCCATCATTCGTGTACATTTTTCTGAATGCACATGGTGTACTCAAAAATACAATTCTAGACCTATCATCAATGATAAGAAAACATTAAACTTTTGGAATGTATCTAATCAACTGTCATATTCAAAAGATGACATTTGCATTCATAGACCAGACATTTTACTGCAGACAGTCATTTCTTTTCTTAAAAAATGTATTTTCTGCAGTCATTATCATGCTTCAATGAATCAATGTATAAAAAATTTTGCTACCAGTTTATTTTATTTCTTTTTTATTCATGAATTTTTTCAGAATTGCGAATATTCTATCAACTACCCCACTTCTGACAAAGTCTATCAACTCACCCACATTTCATGACAAGATGAAATGTTTTTTCCTTATTATAGCTAGGGATTTTAATGTGAAACACTACAGTTGGGGCTGCCATTATAATAATAGCTCAGGAATTGTGCTTAATTTACTGGTTGCAAACACCGATTTTAGGATCTACAAACCAGACAAACCTACACACTATGGCCGTTCATATGGGAACTATATTGATCTTCTGCTATCCAGGGGAGTCCGACCTCCTATGAAATTAACCACTATGGAGGAATTGCCCTCTGATCATTATCCTGTAATTATATATTATGGTGACCAGTTGCCGCAAGAAAATGAGGGAGTTAGGTATTTTTTTAACTGAAATAAATTCTGTAATAAAATAAATGAATTAATCCCTGAGGATGCATTTCTATTGGCCAAAACCCCAAATCAGTTAGAAGAAAAAACAAATAATTTAACTTCCATAGTTAACACAGAGTTAGATCATAGCAAATTTAGTAAGCCAAACCAAAAACTTTAATATCTTCCAGACAAAATTAAATCCCTTATAAAAGAGAAAATTAGATTGCGGAAGCAATACAATAGTCTTAGAAATCCATCAATCAAAAATCAGATTAATGCCTTGAAACGCAAAATTAAAAATGAGATTGCATCACATAATCATAATCGATGGAAATTATTTATCCAATTTGAATGTGGAGAACCGCTCCTTCTGGAGAGCGGCTAATAATAGGAAAACAAGTAGAGAGTTCCTGCCGCCACTCATGGATGGCACCAAAGTCGCCATCACTAATAGCGAAAAAGCTGAATTAATAGCAAATTTACTTGAACAGAAATTTAGGAATAATGACATTTCCAATCCCAATAAGGACCTGTATATAAATAGTATAGTTAAAGAATTTCTGATGGATACTAATTTCAGTTATAACATGATAAAAGAAATAGTCCTCAGAAGTTGAGGATGTCATCCAAAAACTCCAAGACAAAGAAAATCCAGGACATGACAAAATTAATAACAAAACCATTCAGCAAATACAGATAAGAGCAATTTGTTATTTAACAGCCATTATTAATAGTGTTCTGAAAATTGGGCATTTTTCAGTTACTTGGAAGAAATCAGTGATCATCCCCATTCACAAATGGGGAAAATCTAAAACAATTCCCACTAACTATAGGCCTATTTCACTCCTGCCAACGATTGCAGAAATAACGGAAAAATTTGTGCTATTAAAACTATTGGAATTTGACAACCAAAATCATGTCATCATCCCCCAGCAATTTGGATTCAGGCCGAAACTTTCAACTACTCACCAACTCCTTAGAGCTGTGGAAAAAATTTCGCTTGGTTTGGCACACAAAAAATCTACAGGTGGAGTTTTTCTCGATATTGAGGAAGCCTTCGACAGATTATGGCATTGTGGCTTTATTTTTAAGCTTATTAAATTCAAATTCCCCTATTATTTAATCAAATTAACAATTATTTACTTAGTAGAACTTTTGCTGTTAAGCTAGTTAATGACTTTTCAAGGGATAAGCCCATTTATTCAGGCGTCCCTCAGGGATCACTGCTGGGCCCCTTCTTATTTAATATTTATGTAAATGATATCCCACAACATCCAAAAACTATGTTATGCCTGTTTGCGGATGACACTGCAGTTCTATCCACTAGTTCGAAGTACCTCAAAATTCACGACAACCTATCTCAACACTTAGCGGCCATAGAAAAGTGGTTGAAAATCTGGAAAATCAAAAGTAATGTAACGAAATCCCAGGTAGTCCTCTTCACGAAAAAATTATCACAATGTCCTAGAATAAAGATAGCAGGCATTGAAATTCCAATGTCACCCAAGGTGAATTACTTTGGACTAACTATCGATAAAAGGCTTACTTGGAAGCCCCATATATCTAAAATTAAAATTAAGAACAAATTTATAGCAGCAAAAACAACATTGTACCCACTATCGCATATAAATCAAAACTCCCATTGATAAATAAGCTGCTCATTTATAAGGCCTATTTGGCCCTATTATCACGTATGCTTCTCCAGTTTGGGGTGGAACAGTGGACACGAACATGAAGATTCTGGAAAGACAGCAAAATAAATTACTTAGGTTAATATCAAACTCGGAATGTTACTTCAGAAAAATTATCTTATCAGAAAAAACATGGGAGTTTTAACGCTTTCGCGTTATATCAAATACCTGGCTTTTAGGTTATATGATAAACTTATCATACAAACAACACTGAAATACAAAAAATTTAAAATAATAACCCCTACTATTTAATTAACTTCCATAGACCACGTTCAGTTCTCAGAATTAGACCACATTCTAACTATCCAATCACTAATCGACGCTCAAGAAAAAGGAAGAAAAAAACAATAGGATGACTTAATTTAAAGCAATTAGAAATATCGAGTTTGTTTGTATACAAGGGAACAGTATATACGGACAACCTGAAACTGTGTCATATGGGTGGCTCGATCTGTTGGCTTTATAGTCTATAACTCTAATGAAATTATTACTTGGAAAAATTTTATTCCATATGTAATTTGTTGTCTAGTTCCATTATTGGAACTTGGAAAATTAATTGTTATTGTGTTAATTGTATATTTTGTGTAAATATATAAATATTTCAAATAAAAAAGGAATATATATATATGTGTGTGTGTGTGTGTGTGTGTGTGTGTATGTATATATATCTATATCTATCTATCTATATATATATATATATATATATATTGTGATGCCATGCAAAGTACTACCAACTTGGGAGCACTTACCTTAGGTTATTAAAAAGTTGAAACTTATTTAAAATCAAGAATTATGCATATTTCGAATATTCTTTTAGTGGTGAACTCCATTTTGTTAAAATATAATGGGGTAAATGGCCAAACTGCTAGACACCTATCAACTATTAGACCTAGTTATTAATATTGTTCTTATTTTCGTATCTAAAATATAGTCACACCATAATTCTGTTAACTTTGTTCTTAAGTGCTTTAAATATTAACCTTTTTGACTGTAAAATTTTCGAGTATTATATTTTTATATAATCATTAAATAAATTACTAATGAAACTTGAAGTAACTTACGATTGTTTCATTAAACTCAAAATTTTATTTTATAGGCTCCATATACGTTTCGTGACAAACATTTTATAATGAGTTAAAAGGAGAAGATAAATTAATGCTTTGCACATTGGATACATTTCCTTCACAAAATTTCTTACTTGGATCTTCCAGAAATCATATTTTTCGAGAAAGTAACAAAAGTGGGTACTTGTGGGTAGAGAGATTATGGTTCAATATCTCCTCTCGCCGCAAACTGATATACCTACATTATGATCTTGGATTTATTGTGAATTTTCATCATTGTTCAGAATGAATTACGTAACTTTTGTTTCTCAAAAATGTATTAATCTAAGTCATTTAACTGCTATATATACAGTGTTATCAAAATTTTATTCCATTGTCAATTTTTTCCACGAATTTTATTTTTTATGTCATTTAAAATATAGCTCTCAAAAACACTTGAGCCATATATTTTTCTGTTGAAAATTTTTTTGTAAGCAAAATTTATTAATTGCAAATAAATAAAGTAAAAATCATTAAGGTACACTGAATATATATATATATATATATATATATATATATATATATATATATATATATATATATATATATATGTATGTATTCAGTGTACCTTAATGATTTTTAATGATTATGATTTTTACTGATTCTTAATATCAAGTGTTTTTAAATTTCTCGCTTTGGAGACTTGAGCCAGATATTGGCTTACTCAGTCGTTGACCATTTTTGCATATGGTTTCCTAATTTATTACCATTTAAATATCAAGGCTAGTATGTTTTTAGAATTATTTTGGAGATATTACATTGGTACCCACTTTGGTGATGAAATAACAATCATATGTACAGCCCTAATGTAATTACGGCTATTTATCATAAGTGTGCAAAGACCGTTATTATTTCTGATTTTCAAGCAACAATTCAGTCAAATTGCTTTGTTGAACATCCATTAATGCTTGATAATTTTAATGTCAAGAATTCATGAGAAGAATTCTTACTTCAAAGGAGAAACAAATCGCTCTCAAATGGGTATTTAGCCACTGTGACCTTTAAGGCAATGATCAAAAGGACTTCCTTGCAAAAAGAGGAGTGTCAATTGACTATAATATTCTAATGCAATCCTTTCTGATTGGGGGCTTTTTAGCCCATCATATTTATTCATTTTGCTATTTTAGAAAAAAAATTGGGCAATCAGCCACATGCTTCGATGTAAGGATCTTCATGGTCTTACGTAAGAGTCGATTGGAAGTCAAAAATGCTGTTTACGGAATGACTTCGGTCTTCTTGTTCTTATTCTTGTGTTTATAAATTCCGTTTATGAGGTCTTTGCTCTTTATAACTTTTTCCTGTTGGTTACTAGGAATAAGAAAAATCATCGTAACGAGAAATTTCTTAAAGATACAAATAAATGATTTAAAGCTTAATCATCCTACATGGTGGGTAAATGATGATGTGTATGGAAACTGTTAATTTAAAAAAAGCTAAGCTAATTTTAAAAATGAAAGTAGAAAGTTTTAGACTTTTCAGTTCTTCAAAACTTTTATTGAAATTAATCTACTTAATGTAACGGAATACCTCAATGTTTAATACTTAGTTGCGCATCCTTTTGCTTGCTTTGATGCTTTTTAGGCATGAAATTAACAATAATTTTCAATTTAGCTGAGAATTTTCTTCTATTCCATTTGGAGATCTTTTAGGAATTCTGCTTTTGAAGAATGCTTTCATGTGCTGAATTTTCTTTCACTAAGTTTTCGAGTGTTCAAATGGATTGAGATTTAGTGACATACTCAACTGTCCAAAACTTTGATTTCCTTTACTAAAAGCTTATATTTCACTATTTTGTACATGTATTTGAGTTTGAAGTGAGTAAATACATCATGAGTTATACGAAACCATGATGAGAAAGAATACTATAAAATGCTGTTTGCGTATAAAGTCAAATTATGTGGATAATTCTCTTAAAATGGTGACTTAAGGAATTCAAAGACAATTTTCCTTAGAATTAGTAGTTGATGCTATATTCTTCATCAAAAAGTGCCAGACTGGATTTTTGAAACCAACGTCTAATAGTAAACTGCTGAACGAATCAGTAAGAGACTTGGGAACATTCCAACCTGATGGTATCGTTTCGTCGTACAAAGTGATGGGGATTATGAATCAAAATATTTATAAAATCATTTTAGTAGATTAAATGTTGCCTTATGCATTGTAAAAAGATGTCTGGTACATGAATATCTCAGAAGAAGAAGAACTCTAAGCACACCTCCAAAATAGTGAAAAATTAATTTACAATGAAGGAAATTTTGGACTGTCTTCGTCAGTCACCTGAGTTTAATCTAACCAAGCACTTTTACCAGAAGAAAATTTGGGACATGAGGGCATTCCTTAAAGTCATTTCGCCTAAAGGACCTTAAATTGGAATAAGCCAAAATGTATACATTTTGGAATATTCCAATTTATTTTACTTCTTAGAAAGCTAGGTTAATTATTCCAAAGACATTGTCCTCAAAGCAAAAGGAATTAATGCCTAAATCTTATATTATTATTACAAGCAGCAAATTTTTAAAACTTCTGCATTTTCTTACAGTTAGACACGTTTAATTTCAAATTTTTTAATTTTATAAGTAAGAGAAAGTTAGTAAAAACGAATATTTTAACTTTAAAAATTCCTGCTAGGTATTTTTTTAAATTATCAAACCACGCATAAATCTTCAACTGCACTCCAAACAGGATGACTGAAAGTAAAATTTACTCTTTTATATCAATCAGAAATATTGCTTACAGAAAAATTAGGACTGGAAACCATAAAGCTTCAAATATTTACTATCGTATATTTTAAAAATGACATATACTTTCATGAAGGAGATAAAAAATATTTTTATATAATTATTATTTTAGTTTCAATTTTAAACACAAAAATCGATAAGAGAATATGTAATGCCATCGTTTTTTGGTGAGAATTAATTGTACTCATTACTGAAAATGCCTAAATCTTATATTATTTTTATGTAGGAAAGGAATAAATCTTTTCTGCATATTAAAATTATCGAACACTCCAAAATCCACTTGCTCTAGATGTATATGTTAATGTGAAATATTAATTGTTTGGAACTGAACACTTTTAATTACGATAACTGTCACTGTAAGTGGGTAACATTTCCTATAAAAGGCGTGTAAAAATTTTAAATCTGTAATTTTGAAAAACATTGCTAAAATAATCGCGCAATTTTTTTTTTTTTTTTTTTTTTTTTTTTTTTTTTTACAAATTAAATGCTTAATAATTTACTTTCATAATTAAAATACACTCCTGGCCCCCATAAAACCAACACCCTGAGCGAAGAGTGCAAATAACATGAAATTTAAAATATGCATTAACGATGGGGAGATATGCACTTGATTAAAATTTCAGCTCAGACGCACATCACGCGCGCCTGTGGCGCCACTTCAAAACTCTATTTAAGGATTAGAGATTTCTACAATTTCAAGTTCGCCAATTATGTTTTTTTTTAATGATCAATTATGCCTCGTAGAAAAAAACGATTAATTTTTAATCAAGTATCCGAGTTTGACAGAGGAAGGTAGTGACCTACCGAGATTGTGGATTATCTTGCAGGGAAATCGGTAGTCGTGTAGGACGAAACCAAATAATTGTAATGTGGATATGTGATCGTTGAATGCAAGAGGGTACGACAGATGGACGCGTTCGATCGCATCCACCTCCGTGCACCACTTCACGTGATGTCAGGCAGATAATGCGCATGGCAGTGACTGACCGCTCAACTACATCATGAACCATAGCACAGCACATTCAATCTGTGATGTATCATTCAGTGTCTTCGTGTACCATTCGACACCGTTTACAGCAAAGTGGTCTATCCACAATTGCTTCGTCTACCCTTGGCGGAGATGGACTATGTTTGCACAACAATTGACTCAGATTACATACCCAGTTACCATACTGGATCAAATTTGGAAACGTGTGGAAGCTGCTTGGTCTACTGTACCCTAAGTACACATCCAAAGTCTCTTCGAATCAATGCCTAGGCGTGTGGCAGCTGTGATCTCCAACAACGGCGGCTACTCTGGCAACTGATTTTTGCGGGAACCACATTTGACAGAAATCTATAAATTTAATCATTTGATACTTGGTCAACATGTTATCTACAAAATAAATTTTGCTTTGATATCTCTACCTTTCTTGTTGCAATTTGGGTGGCCAGCAGTGTATTTCACTCCTTATAGATTTATAATCTTTTATTGATAAAATCAAAAAAAAAGATGAGTAGATAAAACAAATAAGTTTATAGTTGAGAAGAAAGGCATTTGCTTACTTTTGCTGATAAAGAAAAGAAGAAGTAGAAAATGTCAAATATGCGAGAGTTTCAAGAAAAAGCTTAAATTTCAGATACGCAACTTTTAAATTGCATATTTCTGTCACATTTAATAGTCTTAATTTTGTTATTGCTTTAGTATTATATAGAGTGAATATTTTGAATTTTAAATTTAAATTTATTCATTATTAAATGTATTGACTGTGAAATATAGTATTGAATAATTAATATAACTATTCAAAATTACTAAAAATTGTAAACAAATAAATAATTAAAACTTAATATTTTCTATTGACTAAGTTTTGTGATATTATGTTAAAATCCCCCATTAATTATAACAAAAAAAGGAACTTACGTATTATCGCAACTATGCAAACCTCCGGGATAACATGTCAAATTGGCAACCCCTATGTCGCATGCATCTAAGGCGCTGAATTGGCAACTATGTGCTTCTTTTCAAATTTCCCCGCTTGCCACCTTTCTCAGACTAACCATTCGTTGAAAATGGCAAGCTTGAATACTAAAATACGAATCTGGGATTTACCGAACTCTGAAAAAGATGCCGTTACACTTTTACAGAAGTATAACATTTTACCAGACGTTAGGAAATGTACCAACTCTCACTCGATGAAGTTTTGTTTTGGAAAACAGATTTTTTTTGGAAGTGCAAATTTGCAACCTGTAATCAACATGCGGGAACAAGAAGTGGTAATTGGTTTGAGCGAAGCGATATCCTGTTATTAATAGCAGTAAAATTCATGTATTGCTAGTGCAAAGTATTAACAACAGTCAAATTTTGTGACGAAGAACTTAATTTAGCTGACAAAACAGTCATAGACTGGAATAATTATATGAGAGAGACTTGTGTCCTCCGCATGGAAAGCAAAGAAAGAACAAAGATAGGTGGACCTGGTTGCATTGGGGAAATAGATGAAGGCTTGTTCACGAAAAAGAAAAATAATTCATGTCAAATATTGCCAGAGCAATAGATTGTTGGTGGCATCTGTCTAGAGACTAAACAAGCATTTTAAACAACCTTTCCTGATAGAACTGCAGCTATGCTTTTCCAGAAAATTGTCGAAAACATTCAGAAAGTGAATACACTATTCTGACAGTTGGAGAGCGTAATAAACTGATAAATTGGCAATCGCTGGATTTAATGATTTAAGAGTAAATCACAAATATAATTTTGTCGGCCCCAAAATGAGTGTGTATACCCAAACAATCGAAAGAATGTGTGGTTCCACAAAATTGAGGAACAAGAGACAACGGGGTACAGCAAGGCACCATCCTGAGTCCTACTTGGCGGAATTCATATGGCGACAAAACACCAAGAAAAAGATTA
This sequence comes from Latrodectus elegans, assembly GCA_030067965.1. Lineage (NCBI taxonomy): Eukaryota > Metazoa > Arthropoda > Arachnida > Araneae > Theridiidae > Latrodectus > Latrodectus elegans. The sequence continues at coordinate 72,712,149 of CM057809.1, read as the reverse complement.
AAAAATTTATTCTATTCTAAAAACTATTTTGCAATATTTTTCACCAAAATGTAATTGATATATCGTCAAATAAAGGTCGGAATTATACAGATAAAAAATTACTTATTATTTTTCTTCACATATTATTTATTATTTTCTTTCATACTATTGTTATGTACTTTTTTTATGTGTATTATGTACTTTTCAACTGTGCACTCCTAGTCCTGTCAGTGTATTATGTTTTCAGAATTGGCCCGGTCTAATATAATGCCGCTAATATGGTTGCGATAATACGTAAGTACACCTAAAAATAAAATACAATACAGACCATTAATTACTAAAATAAATAAAGCACTGTAAGTTCACCTTAACAAAAAGCTTTTAACTGTTTGTACTTATCATTTAGACATTTCTGGCATTATAGCTTAAATTTAGCATTAAGGTCATTACTATAATTTCGAATTAATGAGAGAGTCAAAATTATTGCAAATAAAAATTTAAGGGATATATTACATTATTCAGTTCAAAAATAGAACTTAGCAGAAAAAAGTGATAATTCTGTTTGTTAACTTGCATGCTATATTCATAAATCTACTTACCTAGAAAAAGTATTATAATTTTATTATTAATTATTGTAAAATATAATTTCCATTACTTAAATGGTAACAATCTTCAGTTGCTTGAATTGTATTTTTAAAAATAATCCATGTTTTCAGGATATTTTGATTTAAGAATATTATGATACAAACTGAATATAGACTATTAAGTCATACCAAAATATTTTCTGTAAACATAGCAAATTTTAATCAAATGTTGAGATTGTGAAATCAAGGAGAAAAATTACGAATTAAGAAAATACTATTTTACGAATGTACAAGTAAAAATTAACAATTTTTGGGAAGGTTTTCAGATTTTTATTTAAGAGGATAAAAGTGCTTAATTTTAATATATTTAGCTATTTTAACAATATATAATATAATAGCTATTTTAGAAAATTCATTTTAAACAATAACTTGGAAGTTACTGAGATAAAATATCTCCAATGTATAAGTTTTCATTTGTTGCACTAGATGGCGCCCTTATGATAATGTGACATCTGAACAAGCAATAAAATAATTTTAGTGAATAACAAATATAATTGAGCTCTGAATTTATCAAAAAGTATAGTTAATTTTTCCAAAGCTTTTTATTTTTGGCAACTTTCAATATTTTTCAATTTTTCAAAATTTAAAGCTACAAAAGCTTACGCTTTTTTTTAAACATAAATTTGTATGTCTGGTGTGTATTCGAATAATAAAGTATTTTTGCTATGCATATTTAAGTTCTTTGTTTCAGTGCGCGGTAATTGTAGTTTGAATATGTAGATTTTATTTCGATTCTATATTCTATTTTGCAATGTGTTTATATATACATCCTTTTAATCATTTAATATATGCTATCTGAAAATGTTTCTTGTGATTTATATGAAATTTAAGATGTGAATTAATAGTTGCAATTAAAAAAATATTTGGTGAAAATTTCCATGTCTAATAAAAGAAGAAATTGCTTGTGATTAAAACAACTATTACTCGAAATAAATTTTAGCTTTCTGATTGTTTTGAGACAATTTCTTTTTATTCATAAATATGATAAGTAGTCTGATTATAATACACCCTTAAATTGGTATGCAACTCTTTAATTAATTAACTCTTAATTTAATTATTTCATACTTTCGCAAAAACTGCCTTTATTTATTAACATTAATACGAAAAGTAAAAGTTTCGAATCCCTCAAAACCATTATTCGTCATATTTCAAGAATTTCGAATATTTTAAACGAAAATGTTAGTTTAAAAAATTGAAGAAAAAATCACTATCTGTTTGAAATAAAAGATTTTTTCTTTTTCAAAAATAAAATATAATAAGATGATATAGTAATAAAATATTTCTAGTCAATACTATTTTAGTTAACAAATTAATTTAATATTCACACAAGAAAGAGTTCAAAAGAAATCTATGAAATTTAATTAAACGTATTTAAAATATGATAATGAACTCTTACAAAATTTGAAAGTAGGAAAAATTATTTAAATTGTGTGTGCAACCATCGCAACTTAAATTTCGCCTTATAACTTTTTTTTTTTTTTTTTTTTTTTTTTTTTTTTTTTTCATTTACTCATAATAGAACATTTTAAGAAAATTCAGTAATTAAAATGGAAGGATCCTTTTTTTCTAAAAATGCTCAGAATTGCTGTTAAGAAATTTAATCAAGTTATTCTAAGTAAAATTTAACAGTGAACTTTAAGAACATCAATAAAAGTTCTTAAATATTTTTCTAAATTCGCTTAATATAAATAACTCGCGTTCACGCTTAGTAAAATTTAATGATAGCACACAGCTCATCAATTAATTTAATTCGCATTTTAATATCATTGCATCTTTTTAATAATGTGCATATTTTTAAAGCCTTCTTTAATCTGATATTTATTAACGAAAATATCAACTTCTGACCCATATTAAGGACACTAAATGCTATAAATTATTCAATTTAAGACCTCAAAACATATTAAAAATTGATTGCATTCATTATTTAAACTATTATCACTAAAAATTTATAGAAATTATTACATAACATGCATTGTTTTATGAAGAAAATAGCAATAGATTTTGAAGTTAGAAAACTCAATGAAAGAGTGATATAAAAATGGATCTGGATTATTTGCGTGATATCATTAATCTGGAGTTTAGTAAAATAATAATGCTGCGTGTGTGTGTGTGTATACACAAAAATCTAGTAACTAAATTACAATTAACATTGATGACACTGCACATTGGAGCACATTTTTATTTAGTATTTTCTGTAATCTAAGTTATGTTAACTGGTAGAGCGCAACTCTGGATTAGGTACAAATGTATGCTGGTGCAACAACAAACTAAGTTATGCTGCAAAAAGATAATCTTTTTGTATCCTTAATCAAATACAATGACTTAAATAGAATAAACAATAAAATCAATAAATTTAAGGAAAAATTCATTTTTAAATTTACTTTAAATTTTATCACATTAAATTCATTACACTTTATTCAATAATTGTATTAACAATTTGTAAGCGCAACATTAACTACTACCAAATTACACAGTCCAGTCACATTAATGCAACTACCTGTCAAAAGTCAAGAATAGCCACCTTTCGCAGAGCGGATTGCGGCGAGACCAATAGGATGAGAGTCAATTAAGTTTCTGAAGATGTTAACTGAGATGTTGAGTCATGCCGACTCCATTCCCGCGGCCAGTTGCGTTAGATTACGTGGGTGAGCTAGATGCCCCGAACAACCCTATCGAAATGGTCCCAGGTTCCCAATTGGGTTTAAGTCAGGTAAGTTTGCTGACGAGGACAGAACGGTATATATATAAACTCAATCTAGTGCTCTTCGAACTGTGCATGTATACTGTCAGATGTATAACATCACCATTATCCCACTGGTACGTGCCATCATCCTGAGGAAAAGCAATGCGCATATAGGAGCAGACATGGTCCTTTGGGACAGATGCATACTTGTATTGATGCATTGTGCCTTCCGTAATGATAAGTGAAACCAGAGAATGGCAGGAAAACTTTCCCCAGACTATAATGCTCCAGCCTGGAAATATTTACAGAGGCTTCACATCATTCCTACTACCTGTCGAAACTCAATGAACTTCCAGTTGCTTTACTTGCTTCCGAATTCCATCCTTCCTCGCGAATGAATAGTATAAATGCATGAAGTAGGCTTCTGCTTCTGAAGCCCCGACGTTGTAACAGTCTCTGAACAGTAGCGCTTTGGTTGAAACAACTGGTTGGACAACTGCTCAACGGTATCATGCTTATTGGCCCAAACGCATATCCGCAGCTTTCTTTCACTTGTTATTTATGGGGCCGAGGTGGACCCAGTGGCTGATTTTGGACACTCTCATTTTGCCATGAATAATATACTTTTACCACGGCGGCACGCGATTATCTCACAAACTTAGCAGTTTCAGAAATCCAATGATCATGCCTATTTGGAGCTCTGATAAAAATCATTCCATTTCTGCATTACGCCAACGACTGCAATGATTTCCGAAGCTCTCACACAACTTTTACATACCCACGCCCAACTATGCTGCCACCTGCCTTTTGTGATTGATTATTTAAAGTTGACGTTGAAACTACGTGGTGGTCACATTAATATAATTGGACAGTGTAATTTCAACATAACTCTTCTCGTTTTTCAATTCTTATCTGAAATTTACCCAACTCAATCAATGGGAAATTAGATAGAGCATTTTTAGAAGAACATATTAGGAGTAGTTTACACATTTTAGCTTTCTTCATTAAGATTACTAAAAAAGATTACATATTTTAGCTTTATTCCTTTTAACTCTTTTTACTATCCTGTAATCCATTATAAACTATACATTCTTAACTGTTTTCTTAATGTAAATTATACAAAATCAGATCGATTTAATAAGCAAAAAAATATCAGTTGGAAATGTCTACATCATCAAATATCAATATTTTTGATTACTTTTCTTTATTCTAGGTTAATATTTTTGTTTTTATCTTCTTATTTATATTTGTTGTCATAAAATTTCCGTTTTTTCTCTAATATGTTGGAACTATATTATATTTTAATAGTTCTTCAATAAACCTCTTTTCCACAGACAAATTCAGAATTCTTCCGCATTTGTATCATGTTCCCCTCCCTCCCATGAGAAGACACAAACTTTTATTATTGCTTTTTCCTATGTTATTGAGCATGTCATTTGCCCTTTATTAGTTTTATTCTATTACCCTGCAATTTAGCATCCCTAATATTTTTCACATGTTTTCACTTATTAAGATTACATATTCTTGTGAAATGTAATTAGTTTTGCCAATATATACATTAGTTTATGATTTAATCAATCGTATAAGAGTAATAAAATGGTTGCTACCACAGCAAAATAAGCAAAATTTTCACTTTACCTTTAAAACATTTACTCACCAATTTAATGTTTTGGAAAAATTTAAAAATATTTTTCACAGCTGTAGTCACTTTATATTGTTACATTATAATACTTTCTATTAATATATATTATCAGCTCGCCAACTCATTTAATATAAACTTAAGTAGCACAATCAATATTGTATACTTCAAATTATTTAAAATATATTTCAAAACCTTCTGAAATACATTCATTATTAATAAGAATGCATTGACCTTTAATTTTCCTTTTAAGCATCACACATACATTATACATACATACATAAAATAATTTTCCAATTTACATTCATTATTGAGATTAACCACTTTTAAATCTAAAATAATATTTATATTTAGTTTTCAAATATAAATAATATTAGTTTCCAAATATTAATAATATGAAAACTAAATATAAATAATATTTATATTTAGTTTTCATATTGCTAGAGAGATTGCTCTTCCCTTGAAAAAAAAGGTATTTTACTTGCTTCAAAAGTTTCTGCACTAAATACGAAATTTCTCAATATGATTTCAAAATAAACGTAATTCGAAAAGTAATTATATGAAAAATCATAAAAGTTAATACAATAGAAAATAAAAGAACACCGAAATAAGGCTCCCCATGGTGACCGGGGGAATCGTAAGAATCGTTCCAACGTAGCCTATGCGCGTCGTAAAAGGCGACTAAAATTGTGCCCAGCGCTCCGGGGGATAGACGGGTACCCTGCTCCTGGGGATTATATCAAAGGACTGGTCCTCCTGGTTGGGGGTTGGGTGTGGGGCTAACAGCCCTACCCTATAAAAAAATTCCTTTCCGAAATCTAAAGAAGTAAATGCCGGACTTTCTTTAGAAAATTCGACAAGGAAACGAACAACAGACATGAGATATGGATTTTCGAATAAACGTAAAAGACCAAAAGAAAGACCGAAAAAGAGACGTAAGGACTACCTGCAGGAGGACTTTGCTATACTTAAAGTCCAAACTTGGAGGTCGATTTCTGGAAATAAGGCAGAATGGCAGAGGCTTCTGAAGAAGGCTAAGACCCACAAAGGACTGTCGTGCCAATGCTGCTGATGATGAACATCGAAATAAGAAGACAAAGATAGTATGCGAATTAATTTGATTTATGTTTTGTTTTTGACACAAATAATTTTTATATAATTTTTCCTATGATGAAAAAACTGTTTTTAATTTAGATCACTTTGGGTGTTAATTGTATTTCTTTAGAAAACATATGATATAAAAGAAATAAATCATAAAAAGTTTTAACTCGAAAAAATATAGTGCAGATTACTGTGAAATAAATACACTACCAAACAGTGAAAATGAGACTCCAAGGAGTTGCCAGAAAGAGACCAAACTCGACAAACGGTTAAAGACAGAAAATAACAATAAGTGATCGACATTTTGAAATGATATGCATAATAAAGAGAGAGATGTAGATCTATGGTGGACGGGTGATACACAAAACAACATGTCTAGGCACACATTCAATGAGAGTATGACTGGTATCCTGAGAAAGGGCTCTCCATTTCCTGTCAACCATTCACCAAAGTGTGTCTTCTGAAGGAGACGGTGGCAGGGTCTACAAATTTCGCCCAGTCATATCGCAAATGTGTTCGATTGGTTAAAGATCTGGTAAACGCGGTGACCAGGAAAAAAGCCGTTCAGGGTATTTTGTATACGTATACTTTTTTGGCCGATGTGAACAATATGCGGTCGGACGTTATCCTGCTGATAAAGAGCATTGAGGATCGCCAGTTCTAGAACCGAGTAGATGTGTTTCTTCGTTTGTCTTGCTGCCACAGTCTGCATAGCAACCATTCATACACCCCCAGCAACGGAGTCATAGTCTACATAGGAACCTTTCATACAACCCCAGCAACGGAGTCACAGTCCGCATAGCAACCATTCTTCACCCCCAGCAACGGAGTTGGGTGATTTTGCTATAGTGGCTAATTAGAAGGTCGCAATTAATTATTCAACAAGATATTACAGTAGTTCAGAGGATATTTATCCCTAGTACAATTGGTGTGAATTTTCTGACATTTCGAGAAATAGAAATTTGTTTTCTAATAATTTATTTTAGATATTTAAATTTTTTTTTTTATCATTTGTTGTTCTTTTGGATTATTTAACATCATGATGCGCGGCTGTAACCAAAATAAGTGGCCCAGATGTCGCATTATTGCGTCCGTACATTGATTCTGTGCGTTTTGATGTAAAGGTTGTGTTGATGGGATAACTGGAACCGAAGTTATTAACTTAATAAATACATAAATTTCATGTTTTCCGTCAGTTTTTCGCAAAATTTTTTTTCCACATTTTTAATTATTCATTGATAATTTCAGTTCTAATTTTTCTGTCTTTCTAGAATAGTTTTTAAATTGGAGTAGATATTATAACAATTCTAAAAATATACAAGTTATAATTATAAGATCAATAGTCCTTTTTCTGTAATTTTGTAAATTTCATATTTCTATTCCATTATTCGTGCATTTTTGAATATTTTGATTGTAATTCTTATCTTAAAATTACCGTAACTTTTTACTTTTTAATCAATCCACTCCCGTCTCTTTATATTTATTCGGAGCAGATTTCTGTGACTATTTTTAAGCATGTAATACATGTTATCAATCAATAGTTAATAAGGTATGGTCTAATTAGTGTATTAAGAAATTGTATTTCCTTTCGTATTTTCTTCCCGTGTCTCTTCATTCTTTTCCTGTGTACATTGATGCTGAGTCTTTTTCTTTTTCTAAGTTTTGTTTTTTGTTCCCCACTATGTCCCCCAGTTCATTTTCGTCTTAACCATTTGGGCACCAAATTCTCCGCGTATAATTAATTAATTTAATTTAATGTTAATAAGCCGCTTTCTGGGCTCCTAATTGTCGTAACTACATGGAACAAAGTTTTAAATTCCTTATTTCTAAATGTTTATCTAATGAGCCTACTAAGAAGGCATTTTATTAAGTATAACTTATTTTTTCTTATTCTTAGTACACCTTTTGGTTCCTAACATTTTCACATTGCAAGATAGCTTTTTCCATAACTCGTCTTGTGTACTTGAACATTTTTGCTTTAGCAACTAAGCTTAAATCTAGGAACAACATTTTTTTTCAATCTAGTGCTCTATTTTAAATTTTTTTTCCGGACATTTAGACTATAATTTTTTCGATTTCTCATCTGAGAATTTTTAGTCTTTTTAAAGATTTGTATTTTTTTTATTTATTTTATTTTATTTTTATTCAATTATTGTTATTATTATTATTATTTTGAGATTATAACTGTGAAAGAACAAATTTTTTTTTCTTAACTTTTTTTATTTTAACATGTTAGTTTGAATTTTGAGATTTTATAATAATTTATGATTATAAATTGTACTTGTTTGATTAAAAATTGTATGATTAAAATATAAATTGTATGATCAAAAATTGTCTCGCAATTTTTATAATCTTTATATATGTTTAGTTAATATTATTATTTGATTTTATTTCAACAATCATATCTTCTTGAATTTCACATCTTGTAAAATAAATTAATTGTTTAATAATTTATAATGATTTTACTACAAAGACATGATAATTTGAACCCTGACATTTTGTATTAATTTAGATCTATTAAATGATCAACTGTACTCAACATTTCTTAAAAATATAATAATTTTTTTAATAACTTCAATATAACACAAATATAATCTGAATATTAATTTAACCTAGATAAAACATTTAATTCTCATAAAGTGAGTTATCTTGCATTTAAATACCATACTGTTTTTCCACTTAAGAGTAGCTTAATTTAATGGACTTGGAAATTAAATGTAGTTAAATTGCGGTGCACAGTAGTGGGGAGAAGAAGCTATGAGATTAAAATTATTTTCAATTTTTTTGTTAATAATCCTCTTTATAGGACAGTTAACTATAAATCTCCGTTAAATAATCATATAACTTAATGTTTTAATTACTTCTGCATTTTAAATTTTTCAAATAGTTAATATTTAATGTTTGGTCACCTAACCATAGCAGTTCTTTAACTCGCGTTCAAATAGTCTCGGAAATATGGAATTAGGACTGGTTAAGCCCTCCTATTAACATTAATCTATAATATCATTTCCGAAATTTCGGTCACTTACTAATTTTCGACCCTCTTAAGTGTCCATGCGCCTCCAATGTTCAGCCATAGACTTATCTCTGGCCCTAATTGTCCTAGTGACCTAGGGTCTTTTTTCTTATCTTCCCTCTTTTTCTTCCTCTTTAAGCGAAATTCTATTTTATTTATTTTTTATTAACTTTTTATTTTACTTTTTATCGTAATTTAAATTTTTTTTATTACTATTTTTTATTTTATTTTATTTTCCTCATTAAACAAAATTAATCCCATTAAAATACCCTAATTAATTTGTATTTCAATCACTTTTACATTTATTTTAAAAAAATTGAAACAGTCCTAATTTTATCAACGATTGTCGGATATCAGCGCAACTAACTTGATTCAGCGTATATGTAAGACTCTACTATTCATACGGGTTTAAATTCTCCTGCCTAATCAAACAAATTAAAAATTTAACAAATTTTTTTAATTTAAAAATTTTAATTTTTTTTTTTAAATTTTAATATTATATGAGTGAATTTTTACCCAAAGTATAGAGCAACACTAATTGGCCCATGTCTCATTGAATTAAATAATTATGATACTATTTCTTAACACTTAAAAAAACAAACAAAATAAATAAAAAATTGTTTAGCAAATCTAAATTATTACTTTTTTAATTCAAATAGCTTAATAGATAGTCCAAAATAAATACAGACATGCGATTTTCAGTGTTATGCTTATTTGGTGGACTTCCTTCTATTTACATATCTTTAAACTTTATAATATTTTATTAAAATTCTTTTATTAATAATTAATGACAGTTAAAATTCTTAGCATACACCATCAATAGGGTTACACTCATGGGACTTTCTGCTAAAAGTGTCCCATGGGGTTTCCTACATGACCTGTCAGTTTTTTTTATTTATTTATTTATGTATTAAATCACAGGGATATGCTTCATTCAGTCTTTACATCGGGTTTGAGGGTTGATGCACGGGACTGGATGGTCATGGCATCTGCATCACTTGCGCTATATTTATTGCCAACTTTTGCATTTATAGTGTTTTTTCCTCAATATTAATATCTCATCATTACATATTGTGTTTTCTCATCAATAAACCTATAGGTTTTATCAGCTTTCAACATGATCTTAATTAAACATACAAGTTATAATAGTTGAAATGAATTCACTCGTAAAACAACAATATGATCCAGAAAGCCTGGGCTTAGATGAATTAGATTCATATCTTGGCACAGTCATTGATCTTAACTCTGGTGATGAAGAGGTTATTGTGCACCCAGCAGTAGCAAAGCCTCCCTCACAAATTGAAAAAGGGTGAGAAAATAAAAAGTTAAAAAAGCAACACCACTTGCAATGTTGCAAACCCTTAAGAAAATCATTCAATTAAAAGTAGGGACAGATTTATTTTTCCAAATGATAAGCACGACAAGACCCTCAAGCTCATTAAAAATCTATAAGAGGAATTTAAATCCGCAACTCTTCATCCAACACCCCCGCTCGAAAATATTGACACAACCTCGAAGGAGTTCCTGCAGAATATAGAAGTCTTAAAGGACCAGAACTACCTGACTTAGCAAATGCTATCGAATCCTTAAACAAAAAGCTTCAAATTTCCCGGTTCTTTTTTAGAGGTTGTTTAGTACGCACTCTCTAAGAAGAACCAGGAATCGATCCAGCAGACTCTAAAGTCTTGTTGCCAAGCGGTAAAATCTCAGCAATCCCTAATAATTAAAAGAGTTCCAGCTGACAACAACGGATAAACACTGCGACAATTTAAAAGGTAGGTCTGATCTAAAGGCGTTTACACGAGTAAAGCCCAATGTAAAAATCCAATGTAGGAACCATAATGACGTAACATAGCTATCAATAATTCCTTACAATAAAAATATTACGGTGGTCCCAAAAACATGCCGAAAATACGGCTAATTCCTCTTAACAGTCCAGACACCATCACTTACGAATCAACCCTCAAGGTGATTCAGGAAGACTTAAGACTGAAAAACCCATAGGATATTAGGATTCTCCAAACTAGAAAAATCCTAAGCAAACTTAACTTGTGTAGCTGGATCTTTGAGCTCCCAAGACCATTGAGGCTAAAGCTCATCAAAATCGTTCATTTTCCTAGATTTAAGAAGATTCAGAATCAACCGCTTTTTAACAATACGTAGATTCTAATACTGTCATTTCCTCGCTACACAACTGTCAATTGCATGAATACCAAGTTTTGTGGGAAATGTGGAAGTGAACACATGACAGATAAATTGAAAAAATATATTTTTGCATCAACAGCTTTGAGAATAATAAAAAGGATGTTAATAACCAACTAAAAAAGCCACCTGGTATATGATTTCAACTGCCCATCATATAACAACTTTATCAACGAACAGCTGGAAAAACCAAAAAGAACTTACTACAAACAAGCCATTTACCGTTGCACCACCAACCGATAAATAATTGAAAAATCAATAACCTTAAATGAAATACCTACCCTTAATAACAAGGAAACCTCAATCTCCGGTGGTCACAATTTAAACAATTCACTAACAGTATGAGTTGTACAGCACCCAACTCATAAAAATTTAACTAGTCTAACCCGCAACAATATAACGTGTCTCCAAGTTAACTTACAACGCAAAAGATAGGAAATAACCCAACTTTTACAATGCATAATCACTAACAACATTGATTTCAGTTAAATACAAGAACCGTATGCATGGAAAAAAGCATAAGAGGGATATCTCTTAGATGGAAAGTATTTCATGCAATGGGGCCGGAAAACCTACGAGTGGTCATCATTGTCAATGCCCCCTTTAATCCTACAATAATTTAATCAGCAAAGGATCTCGTAGTGATTCAGATAGACCTGCAACCACGTCCTTTACATCTTGCCAGCCTCTATGTCTCACCCTATGAAAGGATTAAAACTTCTCTACAGCAGTTACATAACATCTTAGTAAGCTATCCGGAACTGCCAATAATTATTGGAGGCTTTAATGCTCATAACATCCTGTGGGACTACTTTTCAAATGACCGCACAGAACTCCTTTTGGAAGACTTCATTCTGCAGCACCATCTTTCTGTAGCGACATTGCTATTGACCAAGATAGCCCACCAACATTCCAAGGCCCTTGTTGAAGTTGCAATGCCTGAATTGACCATAGTAAACAACTTTTTTTCTAGCCTAATAGATCAGTGGGCAGTGACTGATAATGTTACATGATCTGACCATAAATACATAACATTTAGCATCTATTCAAAATCCATCGTCACTTTTAATAGACGATACAATGCCTTCAAAGGTCAACACAAGTTTATTCAAAAAAGCTTAGATTAAAACAACTTAAAATAGAACTTTACCGTGCCAATACACACAATAATCTAGTAAAACTAATAACCATGCAACGTCTAGATGTTATAAAATGAATGTCAAAAGAGGTCTTCAGTATCCAACATCCGGTTAAGAAACCAAACTGTCTTGATGAACAACCAGCCTGAGGAGCCAAAAGAAAAAAAACAAAGGCCATACTAAGATTAATGAGAAGCGCACGTACAACAACCATTATAGATCAACTGCATTTAAAGTATAAGGAACACAGGGTTATCTATTTTAGAAGCAAAATTGCAGATCTAGTCGTGGTTCTGCACAACCAACAATAAAGAAAATGGTATTATTCAACGGATTGTTACCGGCAAAACTTTCGATCCCAAACAGTTTCAGATCCTTACGACTACAATCAACAATAGTCAGACCAGCAACAATACTCGAGGAACTTTTTGAAAGTTACTTTTTCAACACAGATGACACTGCAACTGACAATCAACACCACGACAGAATCAGAAATGAGAGTCCCTAAATCCTACAACCACAATGAACCCGTCCTTTTCATTAAATGAACTAAAGCATATTATCAAGTATCTTGTCAATTCAAAAGGTCCACGCTTAGAAGGAATCGACAATGTAGTTGTCAAGCTTCTCTTTAGAGCAACTACAACTTTTCTCCTACAATATTTTAATTTTTGCCTCACGTTAGATACTTTTTCCCAACCATATAAACAGGGCCAGGTCATCAACTTTCTAAAGAAGAATAAAAACCCTAATCACCATATCTCCTATCGGCCAATCTATTTATTATCAGCCCTAGGGAAGGTTTTGGAGAGATTGATTATAGGAAGGCTCAAACATCACCAACATATGACGAATGTCTTTAATAATCACCAATGCAGATTTCGAACCAACACCTCGACAGAACACGCTTTCTAAAAACTTAGAAGCCAAATTGACGAATCACACCATCAGAGCTATCAGATATTCAGCAGGCTTTTGACTCACTTTGGTGGCCTGGGCTTCGCCAAACATTGCTACAAACTAGGTGTCCAAGTAATATAATATCCATAATCTTCAGCTTTCTGGAAGACAGATTTATCACCACAGTTCATGATGGACGGTGCTCCACAATTCCTTACATCAAGGGATCGGTGTTCCCATCCTGTGGAACATGTTCTTTAATGAATTATTAACATCATCCTTGTCAGAACATACCAAAGGGATTGTATTTGCCTATAACACATTATAAGTAGTTGAAAGCAACACGAAAGCATCCCTACAATCTCATTGAAATGAATCTTTGCAACATTTTTTCCAAATACTGTAGCAACTCGAAACTCACAGTTTCTCTTCATAAATCACAAGTCCTCGTCCTGCCCAAGAAATGAACACACTTAAAATCAAATACCAGAATAACCTTAGAAAATAATAGCTCAAAGCAAACTATAACACTAAAATATCTCGGAGTAACAATAAATAGCAAACTATCCTTCCTACCACATATCAGACAGCTAAGGACAAAGATGATACCAATTGTCCAGCGATTCAGCTCACTAGAAATTGGGGCATTAAAAGTAAAATAACTGAAGCAATTTACCTTTCTATCATGAAGAAAATGGTTACTTATGGCTCATCCTTGTAGACTCTACCCATGACTGATTAGAAGAAGCCGCAATTAGACAGCCGACAGCATCAAGGGAGGCTACAAGATTACGTCCACAACTGTCCTCAACAGGCTGTCAGGCCTGCCACCAAATCACCTTACTTTCCATCTAGTACACAAAACTAAGGAGCTGCAACTGTAGGAAACTACTGTGCAGTTGGACCAAACTCTCAGTGCCTCTGAATACGAATATACTGTGCATAAGGACTGTGTCCATCCCTCGAGAAGACCTAAGGGGATACACATTTACAATCTGGCCTCTAAACAACCCTCAATAGCCCAAAACCAATCAAACTAACCAGGCCGTACAATATCTAAACAGATGGATGACATATTGACAGTAAAATAGGTGTGACTCATAATTTTCTTTGAAGACAAAAAAACTTCAAGAATAAAAAATTATACTGAGTAATAAGAACTCAGCCTTCCAGGCAGAGAACAGTCGTTTATAAAGTAACAATAACACACAAGGGCTCAGATCTGCTAACATTTGATCTGATAGCTCATTAGCTCAAATCACCAATTATACATGCCATAATGGAAAAACTAGCAGCTGTCACTTAACCAACAACTAGCAGCTGTTATCAACCTTAGTTAGATTAACGTGCATTGAGGTAATTCTGGAAAAGAGTGCGCAGACATCGCTGCAAAGGAAATTAATAAAATTGATGAATCGGAAGCATCATTGATTTTTTATTCAAGATCTTCCTTTATTAAACATTTGAAGCACTCCACTCAATAGAAATTGCAGTCTCTATAAGACAATGCAACAACAGGCCGAACGACGAAAAGTCTACTCACAGAACTCTCTAGCAAGCTGACGTATGATAATCCATACCTAAACCACTCCAAACGTTTCACGGCCCATTTCCACAGTACTTCGCAGATTTGGATATACTGCTTTACCACCTCTATCCCAAGAGAATCTTTCCAGTATGTCCTAGAATGCCCAGAGACCGAGAAATACCATCTAAAAAAGAACTCCCAACAGAGCAGCTTGGAATTCCTGAGATTATGCATGAATGTTTGTCACTGTAGAAAGTTCCTCACTAAGCTGATGATTTATTTGAACAAACGAGAACTGAAACTTTGTCGAGATACAGGCCACGCTCCCACAGACTACCTAGAATTTTCCAATTCTTAAAGTTAACTCTTTTCCACAATTAGTAATGATGTATTAATTTTTATGAACTTATTGAAATTTATATGAGCAGTATGTTTCGAATCGTATGAACTTCTCAAACATTATAAATCCGTTTCTGAATTTTAAGAGCTTTTTGAATCCTATACACTTTTAGAATCTAAGAAACCTTTTAAAAATTTTGAACCCCTAAGGTGTTTATTAAACTTATATATATTCCGCACCTGTATATAGTATCATCTCTTATATCATTTTATATTTTTCTTTTTCGCAACTAAGTGTTCATAATATCGATAAAATTGCCTTCAATGTATATATAATGTATTTAACTCCATAACTACTCTATGAATTGTTAATTGTCTCTTCATTAAGTGTAAACTAATTCTTAATTGATTGTTATATGTGTCAACATGTCAAATTTTGTGTTTAAACCAGAGAAATTATTTAATGCTTTTACCTGATGTTTAACAGGGATTAAAGCCTCTTAAAATGTATTGGAGCTATTTACTACCAGTTCGTGGACACAATTTGGTTCTCTTTAAAAATATCATGATGGTGGAACCCACAGGAATCTCGTAGAGGTGGGGAGGGCATTATGTGTTGGGGAGACAGCACTCGTTAACCTTAAGGTATAGTTCGGGGTCTCCCCACGTAGTTATGCCTATATGTTTAATAGAGAGCTTTGGGCACTCCTAAATGGTAGTATAAGCGACCGCAGTACATAATCCACATAACTTTGGACAGTCATAGTATACTAACTAGAGGTGACTTGTGATCATACTTGATGGCGCCACAAATCATGATGCCCGTTGTATTTGGGGCGTTCCACAGTTGCTGCAGGATTGGACCTGTCTTCACGCCAAAGCCACACTTGTACGTGGTGACTGTCACTGAAGAAACGGAAGCGTTACTAATCTGAGAAGACGATCCTGTGCCACTCAATCATCCTCATTGCTATAACCAGGCACAATTTCAGACGTTGGCGTCTACACTCTGGGGTCAATGTCAGTCTTCTTATTCGACGCCATAGGTTAAGGCCTCTACTAGATATGAGGGTATTCAGGGTGTCTTGTGCATACTGCAGAATTTCGGTAGACGTGCTTTGCAGAACCACCACCTCCTCCCATCGGACACGTTGATCCAAGCTTGGTGACGTCACTCTGGATGCACCAGCACCCTATAAACACAGTTCCTTGCTCCAAACATCTTCGTCACAGTCGGTACACTGTGGACGTGTCCAGCTGTCTGTCAGCTGCGATTTGAGTAAGAACCAATCTGCTCTTCTCAATCCGATCACCATGCTCCTTGTAAACTCGTCTGTCTGCTAGAACTGACTCATTTGACGATGGCCTGGCAATCTCTGCAGTTACAGGTGAACTTTAAGACAATAAAAAACTTTCAATGACTATTTTCCAAGCAGCAATAACGGCCCAAATAATGCCCACACTGCCTGTTCCTCACCTGATATCTTATTTTATGCACGCTGCGCATTTCACATGATTTGCATAACTCGGTAAGATGCGTCTACCCGAAAAGTTTCATAATGATCTGATTACTCATTTTTGATGTTGCATTTTCAATGTCGGACAGTGTATTAGGCAAGAATTTTTGAGATGTTATTAATATTAGTTATGATGGGATTCGATTCTTCTAAAGAAATCAGTATTAAATAACATATAAAATTAGTGTTGCTTATTTTAAATTTAGCGATTAGTTCTTTATAGTGTGCCAAATTTAGTTGCAAATCTGGTTATTTCATTTGTTATAAATAAATTTGTAAACTGAAAAAAATAAAGTTATAAAACTAACTAAATTAAGAATTAATTTTTATAAGACTTAACGTATCCCAAAGGAAATAGATTGTACAAATTTCACAAGATATTCTACATTCAATATTTTTTCTAAAGAAAATAGTTTATGAATTACGAATTTAATTTAATTATTCTAACTTCTGTGGGAAAATTTTGTGTGAACTGCATCCATATTGAACGCTTATAAAGGGCTTGTAGCGCATAATTGTTCTGATACAATTTCCTGATAGTGATGCATACAATTACAAATTGATTATTTTTCACTTTTTGAGTATTTTATATATTCATATTTAATTTCTCTGAAAACAACTGCTGCATTTGGAAAGAAAGGTACATTGTATTTCAAGAGTTTATTTATAAACAATTCTTTCCACATTGGATCTACAGAGGTTATTCGTCTCAAATTAATGGCACTTTTTATTTTAAAGCTTCAAGAAAAAAGATATTTTAAAAAAACAAGAATCAAAAGAGTTCCATTTCCAATAAAAGCAACCATTCGTGCGAACTTGCATACTGCCCAAACTAAAGGCTCACGGAAGGTTTGATAGAAAAACTTGCTACAACCAAGTAGAAACGATTTGATTTAGCATTTAAGAATATTAATTACAACTCACTTTGACAGTAAGCAATTTACTTGGAAAAATAAAATCAGACAGATTTATCGATTTTTAAGATCATTGTAGCAAAATGGTTATAAGTGTATTTAGCCCATGAATTCTACAAAAGTTTTGTGATGAAAAACTCAAAATTGTAATAAACAGAGTAAAAGTATTCTCATGTACTTATTATAGATTTTATGGATATTGAATCTCAATAACATTATAGTAAATGTGTGCATAAACAATCCATTTCAAGAAAAATTAATAATCCTAAACATGTTAAGATAGTAAAGAATTTGTGTAATATACAAAGAAGAATCACAAAAGCGTAATTAGTTTCAAACTTAAAATTATATGTGTCATCAAAATTCGTGATGTACTCAAACTCACAACATGAAGAAAACAGTTTGTCGCAAGTAAAAAATGTATTGTTATGATATTTTGATTTTAATTTGCGATGATTTTTTAAAATAATAGTATTGAATACTTGTGTTCCTGTGAGTCACGATAAAATTTAGTTAATACATGGCTTCCAAGTTCTGAATGATTAAATAAGCAGTAATAAATTCAAATTTTATTCTATTTAGCCGTTTTAATGTTCGTTAGTTTGTACATGTAAATAAGCAGCATTATGTATTAAGCGTATTAACTGCCAGAAGTTAAAAAGAAAAGTAATGAATTTTTAAGAACCATTAGTTTCAAGTTTTGACTTATTTTCCAATAAGTTTTATCGTCAACGTAAAAGAAATACTATAGCAAATGGCGTTTTTTGTTTCATTTGGCATGTTTTCTAAGGTAGTTGTTTATAATTTTCCTGAATTTCTTCATTACAAGATGTTGGATATGTTTGAAAATTTTCAATAAATCCTTCAACTCCTTTCTTTTAAAATGGTTTTTATAACGTTAAATTTTAGGGATCATCTATCCTTTATTTTTTGTGGGGTTTTTACTACTACCACACACACAAGTAAAACCGGTTTTTACTCGTGTGGTTTTACTATTGTGTGGTTTTTACTTATTGTGTCAGAGCATAACGCCTTCGATTGAACACATTTGTAGTTTTCGAGTATGAACCTCCACAAGAACTTGATATCAGTTCTAATTAAGGCACCGTTAATAAAAGTGTGCAGTATTTAAGAGTACTGGCTAATTACCCTATTTATATCACGCTACCCTTCACATAGCTGATGGTGGTTCTTGCAAAAGTTTTTAACATCATTCAGATATTTTATTGCCTTCCAAAAGCGCTTTTTATTTACAGTATTCAGTTTTGCAAGAGATAGAACCCATTTAACTCCAAATACACACGCAAACAGATATGCATGCAGAAAAAATAAATGTAATTCATCTCCTGTTGCTTATAAGAGCCTGAGATTGAATTCAGAATCTTCCACTTTGAAAAGTGGAGTTTGATCATTATAACCTCATATTTTTTTATTGTTCCTTCGTGTCTTGGGGTTCCAGAAACCTTATTAGTAATGGTTTCTGCTGATTTTCGTTAACCATCTCGCTCTTAAAATCACCCTCTCAATAGAATGTATGTGCTTTTAATATTTGTTAGGCTTAATGTCTATCTGATAGTGTAGTGTGTAAAGTATAATGCTAATAAAGTATAATGCCAGTTGAAATTCGATTTCGTTCTCCAATCATAGGTCAAAATTAAGAAGATATTGTAGCTGGCGGGATTTAATTCGCACTGCAAATGACAGTTTTTATGTCTCTCCACACATCCTAATACAAAAGGGCTAATACAATCCGTTATGTAAACTAGAAGCCTCACCGTGTTAAGCGGAATGGAAGGTCCGTGGATTGATCCCAACATGTGGAACAACTGGAGATGGATGTTGCTCTACTGTTTTCTTGTAGTCTGTTGGGGTCTTCAGAGTTTTCTTTTCTTCTTTTCTGACAAGTGATTACAGTTCACTTTCCATAAAAAGTTCGCCCAGCCGATCAAAACGTGATAGATTCTCAAATAACTTGTATCAGCCTGTGACTTTTAATCTACAAACTACATTGGGCCAAAATTAAAGGCATTAATGACAATTACTGTGAAAGCTCTATATTGGTATTTTAAATTTTGCTCTTGATAATAAAATCTTAAAATTGGCTAAATATAATTTTCTTATACTATCCTTTTCCCCAATAACAGATAGTAAATGATTTATAACTTTACTTATTGCGTGCAGAAACCTCATACAGAATATGCTAGGAAAATCATATATATCTGTAGCATACTGTGGTAATATCTGTAGCATACTGTAGTAATATCTGTAGCATACTGTTGTAATATCTGTAGCATACTGTGGTAATATCTGTAGCATACTGTGGTAATATCTGTAGCATACTGTGGTAACAATATTGACGTAATAAAGAACTAACGAATATGATAATATATTATTACTTATAACTATGAAGTATGTGTTGATTTATGAAAGTTTTCCCCGACAATAAAAATGTAATGAATTTTTATTTTTGGTGAATATAATGCATTGCCAATTGTTTAGACCGAAATTTTAAGGAAATCATATAACCAACGAAGTAACAACTTTTATTTTTATTTTAGTGAAAAGCGTTTTTATTTAGGATGTTCTTGCAGAAGAATTTTAAAAAGTAAATGGTATGATTTATAAATTTTCAATGATAGGAGAATGTATTTGGTAGCTTTGTATAGTAAAGATAATAACCAATCATTCAGGTACCTCTATCGCTTTGGAAAATTCATAATGAATAGCACCGAAATGAGTTTGGTGATTTTGCAGTCTAAAAAATAGATTTTGCATGACTGCTGTGTTTGGATATACCACCAAATGACGGGATGGCAAGGACTGAAACTGAAAAAATCCGTGAGCTGGAGAAAGTCAAAAACATCAATCCATCAAAGCTGTAGAAGCTACTGCTACCCTCCAATTACTAAACACTGTTTCATATTCTACGAATGTAGCTGCGGGAAAACTTGCCTCAAGTGCTCCACCCTTTAGAAATTTTGTTGTGAGCAGTCTTGCAAAAACAGGCTTCTCAACAAGGACGAAGATGACATTGACCCGACATTATCAACTCGAAAAGAATGTAACAATGATTCTGCTCGTCCTTCTCCAAACCGTTATATACGTGGGAAGCTCAGAATATTCTATATAATTATTTTTGTATTTTTTCCCTTTATCATTTTTCTCAACCCTTAAAAATTTAATGTTTCAGTTTGTAATTAAATGATAAAATAATATGGATAGAATATAAATATTTTACTTTCGTACATGGTTTGTGTGGTACATAATTGTACTGGTTAAATTCTTTGATTTTAATAAATACAATTATAAATTGTGATGTTAACAACATTTAAGCAATTTTCATTTTGATCTTCTTTGTAGTTTAAATTCTTTGAAAACAACCATTTAATAGGAAGAACGTAAAATAGGGATGCTCACAAATACATAGTTGTCTTCATATTGTATCTGTAACTATTATTCAATGCTTATAGATACAATATGTTCGTGTGGTTATGTTTAGTTATCATCTTTAAAGAAAAATCTATTTTTTTTTAAAGATGATTAAAGCTTCCATTAAGTATATCACAGAAATTTTGACAGAAAATTTGATAGTAAATAAGCAAAATGGAAATGCTTTTATCATTTAGAACTTCAGAATGTAGATTTCAAATCCTTTTGGAAAAAAAAAAACTATTTAAAAAGGCAATCATGCAGAATACTGAATTTTAATTTCATTGAAGCGAAATATAGAAAGGGTATAATTCTACTTGGTCTTTAAGTTTCATCACAACTTTATGGAAAAAAAATACAATAATGTGAAAAATTTAGTAAAAGTAGCATAAAATATTTTTAATATTTAAACACATAAAGCAAATTTTTTGAATAAATAATGTTAAAAATATTATAGAGTAATTGTGTGCACGGTTATTAAATTTCATTTAGAGTTATTGATTTTAAATGTATGAAGTTAATAAATGATTTGTATAGTTTACAAATGAAAATCATAAAAATGTGCAAGAAAAACAACTTTCAAATTTTGAATTACTTAAGACGTTAAAATTGATACTTCGTAAATGTTCAAAAAAGGCAGAAAGGAGTATAATTTGGCACTTACAGAAAACGCTTGTGTTTTGGATCTGCTATGAAAAATTGAATTATTTAATCTTCTTTTTAGAAATTTATTTATTATTTGAGTAAGTGAATTTAACAGATATATATATATAAGAAAAATTTATATTAAAAGGTTTTTAAGCCATTAATGATTAGATAAGCGGAATTTTTGAAGTACAAGGGAAAAGAATTCCTTTTATTTTAAATTAGTGTTTACTTAATGAGATACAAATTTTCATTTCATATATTAATATTTATCAGTATGTGTGCTTTCATAATAATATGCTTGTATTTTTGGGCTCAATGAAGACACGAACTAAATCAAATGATACCATTAACCATCACTAACACGAATGATACCATTTTCTAAAAAAATTAATTTATTTAATAATTTCTTTTTCCTTTTCCAAAGCTATTTTAAAAATTAATTTTATTTTTTTATCATTTTTATTTGCTATGTGGTTCCACTGAAGTTTTCATAAATTCATTCAATTTTTAAATATTATAAACTAAATTTAAATATAATAGTTACCCTAAAAACCAACGTGTTTTATATTTTACGCCGTATCTGATTAGGATAATAGTTATGATGAGTATAAAATTATCTATATCAAAAATTTAGATATGAGCTCAGTTTGAACATTTTTCTGTTATTGTAAGTCTAATTTTAACAACCAGTTTTAAAGGGTAATTATTATGAATAAAAAAATAAATGGTAAATATATCACACGAAATCATCAATGTAATTATTATGGAGGGAAGTAAATTGATATAGCAAAGTAGAATTTTCATACACCATCGCATTTTGGTATAGATAGCTAGAACGTGTGTTCATATACAATTCTTGCTATTAAACATGAATCAGTTAATTATCTCATCCTTCTTAAGCACTAAGTACAATCTATCTAAAAAAGGTCTGCTTTCTCTACAGTCTTTAGAATACAGCTAATTTTCTCTCTTAATTATCTGTAAAATAACTATGAAAACTGAACTGAAGAAAGCTACTACTACGTACGTAAAGTACAAAAGAAAGCATATGTCTAGTCCCGTTCTTGGACAATTCAGAGGGATATATTCCTATCACAACCAGATTTCCTAACTTACTTTGCCAGTTTGTTTTTCAAGAATTGTTTTCAAAAACTAAGAAATCCCATTAGGCTTTTTTCAAGAATCTAGAGTTTTGCCTGCTTTATCGGTTTGCTTAGTTGCACATTCACATATATAATGATAAGCTCACTCACGTTCACTTAATAATCTCCCTCTTTTTCTCACACGCTTATCAAACTTCACTCATATAAGTAACTGTTACTGGAATACTGCATTTTGCTTACTTGTTCCTTTTTTCATATGCATTTCAAAAATAACTATCTATAACTAGTTTTAATAGTTTTAGTACTTTAGATTTTGATTTAGAATGAGAATGATGAAGTGACCAAATTTAACAGATAAGTATTTTAACTATACAAAAACAAGTAAAAAATGTATAAAAAAGTGCTGAAGAAAGTTAAGAATTTAGGTAAAAAAGACAATGAAAGTTTCAAATCTTAAATTTTCTTCTGGTAATATTGGTGACAGAGTGAAAGTACTAGTACCGGATGTAAACAGAATAAGAAGTTATCCACGAAATTTATTCGCAATTACATTAGAAATTCAAAACGAAGACATTTATCATTTATGAACAGAATAAAAAAAACTTTCTTAGTGGTGTACTAGAAATCAGTTTACAATTTGTAAAGAAAAATTCTTTTTGCTTGAAGATTTTCCAAATTAAGGAATATCCTTTCGACATTGTGCTAGAAAATGGTGTTTCTGGAAGTTAGTGATATTAACGATGTGTTTACAAGGTAGAGAGCAAATCTGATAAGTGCAAGTGTAAAAAAATCTGGAAGACTGTAATTATAAATATCATAGTAATCTAATGTACTGTAAGCCTTCAAGGAAGTATTAATAAATCATTTTTTATAATATAAGTTTAGTTTGTTTTAACATGGAAGCGTTATTTTTAATATATATAAATTTTGATAATATTAATTCTTTTCCTTTTCTAGGACTTTTAATAAACAAAATATAAAATTAGCTATAAAAATTTTCTAATTAACATTTAATTTAAAATTCATTTTTGTTTAAATAAAAATAAAGTATTTATTGAAATAAAAAGGTTTTGTTCTACATTTAATATTTTGATCATCTTGCATTTTTCAATATCTTTTACACTACATAGGAAACTTATGCTATTGTCTAATATATCTGTTTTAAAATATCTACGGAAATAAACGTGTAAAAGGACCACTGTGTGTGTGTGTGTGTGTGTGTGTGTGTGTGTGTGTGTGTGTGTGTGTGTGTGTGTGTGTGTGTGTGTGTGTGTGTGTGTGTGTGTGTGTGTGTGTGTGTGTGTGTGTGTGTGTGTGTGTGTGTGTGTGTGTGTGTGTGTGTGTGTGTGTGTGTGTGTGTGTGTGTGTGTGTTTTATTAACTTTTAAATTGAAAGATTATTGTAAGTTTTCTAAATTATCATAATTTTTCTCAAATCCTTAAAAACGAAATTAATATTACTTGAAAATATTTATTTTTTTCGAATTAAAATATTATTTTTCTACAAAATAATTGAAATTTGTCAGATCCCCCAATACGAGTTGGCGATTATATATATCCACCGGTAATATAAATAAATATTCAATAATTTATCACATTTACCGCGAGTTTTGCATGGGCTATATACAAGTATAATCACCGGTTGTTATACATAACCGATTATTAATAAATTTTAACGCAACATACATATACACAAGCAAGAACGATTCCAAAACTTTGTTCCTTCAAGAATACTAAAATATGCTTTGATCCACCTCAGTCAGGATTATTTTGAGATTCTTGTTTGCAAAATATTTCGCGCCCATAGCCAATGGCGATTCAAAAATTTTGAGAGGCTCTGAGTGTGATCTTTCCTCCATAATAATTTTTATGTGGATTGTGTAAGAATATATCATTTTAACTAAAAACTCATTATAGAATTTCTTCCATAATTTTTGAGATGAAAGGTATTTTTAATTGAAAATCGTTATATATGGGAAAGAAACACAGCATTTTCTGTATAAAAACTGGATGTGAATTTACAATGGAAAATAAGCATCTAATTTTTTCTGTAAATGTAGGGATGGTATTTTATGCCAGTTCGAAAGAAGCAGGAAGGAATTATCATTTTTAGAGAGTTAACAGAATTTTATATATAATGTCACGATTCTTGATTTTCATTGTTGTTGAGGTGAACAAAATACTGGACTTGTGTAAGTGAAGTTGAATGGACAAAAACCCTGTAAAATTTCAAAAATTAAAGTAGTTTTGGCTAAAAAATGTTCAGTTTTGAGCTGAGTTTAATCTGAGTTTTATTTAAATTGAAAGATAAACATTGGGATGGAATATTTTTCAATAATTGACTAAAAATAGCTTGAAATGAATTTTTTGAGAAATTAGAATATCGATGCAAAAATTTCTAGAAATGATGTGCATATATAAAACATCAAATAACACTATATGAATTTATGTATCTTCAATTTCTCGTCCCTAAACTTCATGTGAAATGGCGATAATAATGTAAATATCATACAACGATAATAAAAATCAACATAATTTTGAGTAATGAAAAGAACAAAAATTTAAATGGTCTTTCTATGGGTATAGACATGACAGTCATAAGAAACTCATGGCATATTTTGACAGTTAAAATGATGCCTGAGATGGTTCATATAAATGGAAAACATTTTAGAGTCAGCAGATTTGCTTAAAACAGTCAGGAAACTATCAATAACAAAATTTGAATTCCAAATTTCAAAAAATATGTGATTCTAGGGATACTTTGAACCTTATGCATAAATTATTTCTTTGATCTTATGCAGATGATTGGAAGAAGTATTTATTTAGATAGTCTTTCTATAGTTCCATTAGTAAAATAACTGCTTAGTCAGTAAACTTTTGAAAAATGGTTCAAAAGTTTACTAAAAAGTTATCGTTTGGGAAACATTCTATATGAAGCAAACTTTACTCCTATACTTCATTTTAGTTAACGATACTTAAGTTAAATATATGAGATAAAGAATTTTAGAATTCAATCTTTATCATAAAAATTTGTTATTCTTTAATAATTAAAATTGTCCAAAATTCTATATGGTCTTCGATTCTTATAATTACATTTATCAAAAATTTCTGCGCATTGTAACAATCATTAGACAAAAAGTTTGTCTATTACAAAGTAAAAATCAATCACAACATTTCTAACAAAGTGGACTGTTTTTCAATTTGAGAAATTATTTTATTGAGGAATAAGTTAAAAAATGTGTTACTATATCAATTAGTATAATTCATATAATTTACTTTAATTTAGTTAAAAATTAAAAATTGAACTATTTTAACTAATTTAAAGTACTTTCAATAATGGTGCAATTGCTGTCGAGAAAAGAAAGCAAAATCAATCAA
This sequence comes from Latrodectus elegans, assembly GCA_030067965.1. Taxonomy (NCBI): domain Eukaryota; kingdom Metazoa; phylum Arthropoda; class Arachnida; order Araneae; family Theridiidae; genus Latrodectus; species Latrodectus elegans. Next base: position 72,685,991 of record CM057809.1, on the reverse strand, counting down.
TGGAACGGAAAAAGCAAAATACTATTCCTGATATTCACATTGAGCGCCTTTGGCGTAACATCAATTTTAACCTCTGCAAAATCTTCGTCAAGTATATTATATAACATTCAATATATTATGCTTGAATATTTGTCAACCATGCAGTGTCGTAAATCGTCTTCCACGTAGATTCTGATTTAATCTGAAAAACTCCCCAAGAAGTTTGTTAGAATGAGATTAGTTGATAACTCAAGAATTTTATAGTTTCCTATAATTTTGTTACAAAAGGTTCTTTACAGGAAATATTTTACTGTTGGAAGATGGAAAGAAGATCTGTGAAAATAGATTGCAAAGGCAAATAGATCCCTCATTTACTATAGCAAATCATATAATAAATAATTGGGTAAAATAATCTTCAACAATTTGAAATAGTGTTATCATTATCAACTTCATAAAATACTATACTTTTGTCATTTTATTTTGATTCCGACATTAGACATATGTAAAATATTATTTAAAAGCTGACGATGACTTAGTGAATGGACCACGCTTTTCAAAGAGGAGCATCTCTTGTTTGAATTCAAATATTGTTGTTCTCATGCTTGAATTCAAATACCCTTGCTATATTCCTTGATAATACTGATTTTTGTGACGAAGATAAGAATAATATTTTATATTTTCTCATGGAGGAGAATGTGTGATACTATAATGGGAATGAGCAAGAAAATACATGTGATCAATTTAAAACTATATGCAAAAAGTAAACAGTTGCAGTCGTCTTTAGGACAAAACATACAGGAGATTGTAGAATTACTTTTCTGCTGTTTGTGTGTGCAGAGGTATTGGAATGGATGATTAGGAGTTTTTCTAGTTTCTTCCCTTGCGACACATGAAAATGACTATCTGTGGCTATCTAAGAAGGCAAATGGCAGAACTTGAAATAATTTTCAACTCTTTGGCTATTCTTTATGCGTGAATTAAGCCAATAAATTTGATATTTCGAAAAGATTTTATATATAGATCACACTATAATAATTTATTTCACTGTTTAAATCTCTAGCTCAAAAGAATAGGGATTTAAAAGTCCAAAGAATATTTACAATAAGTATTAATCTATGTTTTCATTAAAAATTTATAAAAATCAAATTGTTTTGCAGTATTTCTTGGTAATAGTGCTTGTGTGATGAGGAAAAGTATAAAATTATTTTACAGTTTATCATGCATGAGAATGTGCGATACTACACTAACTTTTCTTGCACTATTACGGGATTGAGCAAGAAAATTCATCTGATTCATTGTATGCAGTCGTCTTTAGAATAAAACAAAAGACAATCCGTATGTTTTATAAATTTCACATAATGAACTGAGCAGTGATATCAAAATAGTCTAGTGTGATCTTAATGCTTACTACATTTTTCTTAAGTCAACATCATCATGTAATAATCCCGTGTATCCTGGTTTGGTCATCACAATTATAAGCATAATTAATAATTACTATATCCTTACAATCTACTATAATTTTTTCCTCAAACATTAAATGAAATTGAAAAGAAGAAGCCTATATAAATAATGAGACAGTCATTCTGTTTGTCTTCTAAATTTTTATCCTACGTTGAATTGAGTGCAGTTACATGGAATGTAATAAAACTAATGCCAGACTGATGATTCCAGGCTAACTTATAATGTAGTCTTTGCTTCAATTCTAAATTTTTATTGTAACATTTTTGATTAATTTAAATAGTTATTAATCCTGATGGAAAATCACTATAAAGTTTGTCACGTTTAAAATATATTCAAATATATATGTTATAATGTTCACCACGCTCCAAAACGCAGCTCTTCCCTTAAGGAAATTGTGCAGTTATTTTCGTCCTTTTCAAATGTTTGTCAATATATAACCGCAGGAGAGAGAGAGAGGAGAGCTGGAGGAAAAGATAGGATTCACCCTTCTTTCTACATTCCCGCGGGATAATTTTCTTTAAAAAATAGCAATATTTTTCAATTTTGAGTAAAGTACTGTTTTCGGAACCTGGGAAGTGAACGTTTTACGTTTACATTTTGCCAGACATGGATGGAATGAATTGGAACATGAATTAAGGAAAGTGATTTCAACATTTGCAAACTTAGTTACTGAAAAAAATTTTCAAGCATTCCACACGTCATTTGATTTGTTTTTAACTGATATCAATGAGTGAATTCACTTCATTTGAAATAGGTTTTTCTCAGATTTCTAAGTCCCATTCTTGGGTCTGTATAAAAGGAAAAAGAAAAGTTTTCTAGTTTCCGAAGTTTCTGCTCATGGAGGTGATATTTTTGAGGGACACACTTTCTCTCTAAAAGTTGGTTTTTATAATAAAATAAGTATATTTAGATAGTCTTAAATGTGCGTTTTCCAATAAATATTCCTTTTAAATTTTTATAGAGAAAGGATTTTGATTGGGTTGAAACACACATCTGTTTTTCATAATAGTAGAATTTCTACGCCCCATGAATGGGTTTTGTATAGTCAGTATATATTAGGGAAAAAGAAATGTTTACCCGTTTCCGACGATATGAGATGAATTTTTGGGATAAATACCTCTGCTTTATAACAGGAAAGTCGACATAACAAGTTTTATGCATGTTTTTTTATACATTTTCCTGACAGAGGAGTTGAGGTTTGGAACAAGCATAACAATACATTAAACATGGGAGAACGTAAGGCAAGCTTCATGTAGCACGCTTTGAATCCGAAACATTTTGATTGAATAAATACCAGTTATGAATAAATACTAGAATAAATAAAAGTAATTAAATGTGCATTTTATTCTAAATGGAGACATTAGTTTTAATATAAATAGGATTTCAATTAAGTTACACAATTGATTCAATTTCATAGGTTCACGAATTTTGAAATCCTATGCACGAATCTGTATAAAGGGTAAACAAACATTTTGCCCATTTCAAGAGATTTTGTCCACGGGAATGATTATGCTTCTGTATTAGTATCACTAACATACCAAACTGTATGCATGTATTTTTAGTAAGTTTTCCTGACAGAGGGGAATATAATTATGAAACATACAAAACTAAATATTACTCATAAGATCTATCAAGTGAACTTGACATACCAAACTTTTTTTTTTATCTGAAATCGTACTTTTTATAACAAAATAAATACATTTAATATAGTTAGAGGTGCGTTTTACAATAAATGAACCCATTAATTTTAATATAGGTATATTTTTGTTTGTGAGTTAGAGAAAACTGTATTTCAAGATCGCACAATTTTCGTAGTTTAATGAAGAATAAAGCGAAATTTAAAAAACATCCTTTTTCTCCAAAAGTTTTTGTTTGCATAAAAATAGTGGAATGATCTCGGGGTTGCATTTTACAATAATAGGTCAATTAATTTCAGTACAAATGAGAGTTTTGAGTTAGAGCCAGTTTTTTTCTCTTTAATTTTAATGTCGTATACTACTAAACTCTATGAAACGACAGCCCATGTGAATCAAGGCCTACAGTGCATATTTCTCTTTTCCTGACCAAGAGGTCCTAAGGTGCGAAGCATATGTCCTGTTTAGGTGGTCAGCCTAACGTGAAACTCCCAGTGTTTAACTCCCAAACATTCTTGGTATTTCACTTATCAACCCACTGAAGAGATGAAAGGCTGAGTCGAGCTTGCCTAGCCTCGGCATCGAACCTGGGAGCGTGAAACGCTACTATTGTGCCACTGAGCTTCTTCAATGTCGTTTAAACCAAATTTGATGTAACTTGCTTTTTTTGCAAAAATTTATCATTCATAATAAAATGAATCCCTGAAACAGACTTTGGTGTGCTTTTTATACTAGATGGATTATTTGGCTGGCTTGGATGTACCTATCAACGTAAGCAGGTAGCATCATTCACTAGGTAGATACTCAAAAATTTTCGCGACTCAGTTCATACACAGAATTGAATAGAACAATAGATAATAGTACGAGTGCACACCATATGACGAGACTTGCTAAGTGCCACCAGTGTGTCCGCTCGTCCGGGACGCTTGTTTAGACCTGCAAAGGGGTGAAATGAGACTTGTGTTGTGCTTGCAATCTATATTAGTATAAATACGAATGACAAGAGCAAACGTTACTCATCTTTTTCCGGGATTTTAAATGTAAAAGTGTGGCTGTGAGTGAATCGATGTCAGTGTTTGCAGTGCCGGAAAAAGTAAGTATATGCCTATTTGTTATACATATTTGTATTGTATATTGTAATTTATCAATCATATTATATTTGTTTTACTACTTGAGTGTAGTAGGTAGTTATGAAGTAAAAATTATAAATACAAGAGATTATTCTAAGCTTCTGTAAAAGAACAAAAAGCCAAGGAAGATTAAACATTAGGTACCTAGGTACTTTTTTGTTTAAGTAGTTTTTGTTAGTACCTAAATACTTTTTGTTAGCATCAGGGGTCCACCGAAAATAGTAAAACTTTGAAAGTGGTCCACGAGAAAAAAAGTTTGGGAACCCATGGTCTATAAAATTCTGCCCATTTTTGTAATTTTTGTGCATGAAAATAATTATATATATATACACGCACACACAGGAAAGAAAGTAACATTGGAGGAGGTAAAGTGAACTGTCTGTGTAAAGACGTACACAAACTTTAAATACATTGGTATTAAGCAGATTTGTGCAGTTTAATATTTTTCAAAATAATCGAGGACAACTATGTTACTATTAGAAAATCATTTATTAAAAATATTTGAAAGGATAAAATGCACATACAGTAGTCAACAATGACGACCAACTCCGCCATGTCTGAAAATCTGACAAGCACAACTTTTATAGAAAAATTTAACTAAGTAAGTTACTGTTAAATATAATTCATGGTTTCCAAATCTAAAAAAAATGATTATGCAGTTCTAAAAAATGGTTTCCAAATTTTAAAAAAATGCTCTAGTCATAATAGTTTAAGCAAGTCATCAAACTAATACGACTGAAATTAATTAAATGCCAGCATTTGGTTCTAAATATTATTTTTAATAAATTTTCAAATCTATCTAATAACAAAGCTTTTCAAAAAAATCTGCGAAATTACATTGTGATTTTATGACTTGAAGTACAAATAAATTATCGTTTTAAAAATGACAGAAATTACTCAGTTTTTTTTTAATGCCCGGTTGTTCTTAGGATATATCTATTCAGCGCTATAATGGGTGAAGGTGATGATGATGTCGTGTCCACGGAGTACGTGCAAAAACCCTAAATGTCCCTAAATCTGTCGAAGACTGCCCTGGCTATCTCTACTGTTTTATCTTCATGGAAAAACAGTTGCCAGAGCCCTAAAGGGGTTGGACTTCTGCCTGTTGGTCCGCGGATCGTATTATATTTTCACAATACCACCAAAGGAGGCCTTCCCCTATCCGCCACCTGGGGACACGCTCTCCAGGGGGTACAGGCTCCCCCGAGAGAATGTGTGAAAGTAATGGCATCTTATACAATGGGACATTCAGTGGGTGTGCCATCTTCGTCCCGAAAGTGGTGGGATAAAGAAAGACAAACACAGAGGAGAGAGAAAGGAGCATCCATCCCGAACCGGTATTTCAACCCGGGACTCAACTGCACGTTTAAGAATCTAAAGACATGCTAAAACCTAAAAGCAATTTAGCTATAAATCTCTCTGTGAATTTTGGACAGGAGTAGATGATAAGTTTTCTGTACTAAAATAAAGGAAATATCGCTCATTTTGCTACCATTTTCAATATCCTACTTTTGTAAAGCTGGATTTTCTGTGGCGGCTTCTTTGAAGACAAAATAAAGATTTCAGCTAAATACAGGGAAAAAATTGAGCGAGTCTATTTCTAATATAAAACCTTTCTTTGTGAGAAACTTAACTCGGCAAGATAAGCCCAAATAATTTATTATAATCTATTAAGTTCTAATTAATTAATCAAAACTTACTAAATTAATTAAAATAATAAAATATTTTGATTTATATATAGTAAATTGTTTTAATTTAATAGGTTAATTATTAAAAATTATGTCAAAATGTATTTTCTTTGTATGTGTATGTGCCTATCAGTCATTAAATTAATTTTTTAAATATCATTTTCTCTTGGATATATATGTTCGTGCTTCCCGAAGGGGTCATACCTGTTAATTTAAGAATCACTTTACCGAGTTGTATATGCATGTATTTTAAAAATAAGTTTTCTTGATAGAGTGGTCAATGAAACAATATATTAGCTATTCGAGCGCATAAGAACTTAATATTACACGCTTTCTATCCAAAAATTAATTTTTTGAATAAAATAAATCCCTTTAACAGTATAAGAGATTCATTTTACGATAAATGAAAAATTAATTTTAATATAGATAAGTTTTAACTTGAGTAAGAAAGAAGTGTTTGATTTTGATAGTTGTTCCAATTTCTACGACCAAGTCTCGAAAAACGATTTTGATATAACGTGATTTTTCTCAGAGAATTGATTTTTCTTACTAAAATAAATGCCTTGAACAGTCTTAAAATTTCCTATTATATTAAACAGACCCCTCTCTTTAAATATAGAAAGACTTTCAGGTAGTTAGAGATAGTTGTTTGAATTCTGAATTCTTTAACAGCGCGAATTTTTATGACCAATGTTAAGTAAGGTGATCTTGATAGAGCTCACTTTTTCACAAAATTCATTATAAAATAAACACTTGAAATAGTCTAAGATGTATGTTTCACTGAATTCCTTAATTTTAAAATACACTAGTGTGTAAAATTTAAGCAATTAAATTTTGCACACTAGTATATTTTAAAATTAAGGAATTAAATTTTAAGTAGATAGCCAAAAGGTACACTAGTTAATTTGAAAACTAAGGAATTAAATTAATTTTTACTAGATATAGCCATGAAATTGCAGAAATGGAGTCTCTCTTTTTCTGCAAAATCTCGCTTTTCTGAATGTTTCTCAGATGATCTCGTTAAGTTATAGCAAAGAGACTTTTGTTGCTTACTTTTTGTACACCAGTGTAGTTTGGGTATTGATTGAGTTAGAGTCCGTTGTTTGCATTTTAAAATTACCCAAATCCCTTGCATTGATCCGCATAAAGTGAAAAAAAAAGTTTATCGGTTTACAGTCTTCGCAAATAGGGATGATTATGTTTTGTAAAAAATATCTTTGTCTTCGTGAGTAAAACGCACTTACTATTTTGCATCCATGTCTTTCAATTAGTTTTCCTGACAGAATAATGTAATTGTGAAACATGCAAAACAATCCATTAACCATAGTAGCGCATAAAGCAATCTTGAAATAACACAATTTTTTTTTTTTTCAAAAAAATTTATTTATCACAGTAAAATAAATTCCTGGAATAATCGTAGGGGACCTGGAATAATACTAAATAAACTAATTTAAATATAGATTGGAGTTTTATTCAATTAGTGCTAGTGCTTTGTATTTCACCATTATGCAAATTTCTAAATTTAATGACGCATAAGACGAAATTAATACACACACAACACCCTTTTCCTTTAGATAATTATTTTGAAATATTTGTTTTTTTTAACTCTTAAAAATTTGCATAACTCATGCTAGAAATTTTTATTATCGAAAATCTATATTGAAGATCACTGGTTTGGAAAATGATTGTCACGCAACACTCTCCGTAACGAAAGTTCAAATTGTATTTTGATACTAATTTTAGTTCAATATAAATGACAACCACCTTATGGTAAATTTGAGTTCTTTTTAATTTTTATCATTTTTCTTCTTTTGATAAAGCTTTTTAAAATATACAGTTTTTGGACGAAGAATGTATTTATTTCAGATGACTTTATATATATATATATATATATATATATATATATATATATATATATATATATATATATATATATATATATGCATTAAGTGTTAAATATAAACAAACTCTAATTCGTGTGCATATTTTGAACTTTTATATTGATTGTGACATTTTGTGACCGAAAGTTATTAATCTTCAATATATAAAACGTGAATTTTACGTCAACTCTAGTTAACCTTGAGGTATTGGAAAGAGTTTTCATCTCTTTATCTACAAATTTAAGAGAAATCACTCGATGAAAACTTATCTAAAATCAATAATACTCATTGGATTCAGTTAGTATCTGAAAATACGCCTCATTACCCTTTCTATTGGCTAGATGATTTGTAGAATTTAATCACCAATAGAATTCAATGTGTTTTGAGATAAAAAAACATGCATTTTACAAGTTTTTTTTATACGTACTGATAGTAGATAAAGAGTTAACCAATCATTTGACAACAGAATCGCCTTATGATTGGCTCAAAAGCACGTTTCAACGATTAACGATAGCGATGTCAACGCTGCCAGTTCTGCTGTGTGTTAAATGTATTCGAATTATACATTAAAACAAATAAGGTCTTTATTATCACTTTATGACAAAAACATACTTTTTTTTTAAAAAAAAGGTGAATTTTATTAATATGTAATATTAATGTGGAAACCTATCCCTCAGTATTGTTGAATATAATTACTAAGATTAATATACATGTAATGCTAACATACATGTATTTAATATATATTTTTGAGAGCGAATATGTTGTCAAAGTTAAAATAAACTTATTACTTTCAATGTAGGCATAACAATTAAGATATATTAGGATCGTTATTATTTCTGAAAATATTCATCATTAACCCCCTTTAATTTTTAAATGTTACCGAGAGTAATTTAGCATGAACATGTGTGGCTGAATAATAAAAAGTATTCTGATTGCGTAATTATTTGCAGCTTATAGCCTTGTTTAGATTTATAACTTTTTATGTAATAAGAAATATATATTCTTAGTATTTATTAAAAAAAAGGAACTTAATGAGGTTTTTTATTGTATCTTCCTTTGGTCATCTCTCACATAGCTGCTAACTGAATGGTTAGCACTCTGGCCAAAAGCTCGAGAGTTAGAATCACAAGTAGGTTGGGGATGTTTATAGGAATTCGAAGCTCATTCTAAACTGAACGTTTTGGTCCATTTATAACCTGTGTGCAGAATGTGATCCTATAACAATAAAAAAAGATTCTCGAATATTTTTTGTGATAGCTTTTGGCTTAAAAGATGTATTTAATATACACATAAATTGTGCTTATTTGATTTTTTATTTATTTTATATTCAAAATTGAAAGATCAATCTTCATATTATATAATTTATCAAAACTATAAACGTTGTAATAGAACAAGAATAAAACAATTTAGCATAGAGAAGTAAATATCTACATTTATTCGTGGTAAAGGTTAGAAATGTTATTATGTTAACAGCCTACATGGTTTTTTATACAGATATTCTTATTCATTACTGATTTCTAAAAACCTATTCAGCTTCACGAACAAAAATGAAATGAATTACGAAGGAAAAATTTAATGTCAGAGAGTTACTGTAATTGAGTCAATTGCAAGTGTGAATTTCTAAATAACACAATTTATCATAAATGTTCGCATCCAGATTTGTGAATATTCTAAAACCATTAATTCATAGAAAAGGCGAGGAAAAATTGTTATAATACACAGCATTAACTTCAACATCATAATTTCATAACTTCATCAACACTAACATCACTTTTTCTTATTGGAGCCTCCTCATTCCTAGAAATTTTGGATTACTCAGAGAAATTTTGGATTACTCAATACATATATAGTAATTACTTAGCTACTTTGATTCATTAAACAAATTTGAATGAATTTAAACATATCTTATATATGATATCCACCTTTTTAAACAGTATTAGATTTCGGCTATTTTTCTTAAATATTTTTCTATTACAACCACCAAAAATCCAAAGTTAGTAACAAGAGAAATCATAATATTCCATTAAAAAGAACTTTGCCTTCAAGAATATAACATTTTTATTGTCTTTTTTTTAACACATTTAAAAATTCTATTGTTTTTAAAAAGATAGTCACTTTCTCTTATTCATATCAGAAAAAATTCGTAACAGGATAAAAAAAAAAAAGATGAAAATAGGACACACACATGTAAGATACAATAGTCAAGAGCTTGATAAGAACATGAATATTATATCTAAAAGCAAAAGATGTACAGTTTCTGTCAAGTGTTTCCACTTAGTTTAAAGATTAAAGCGACAGTTGTCTCGTGCTCAGTTCGATGACCGATTGCTTAATATTTCTAGTTCTTGTGAGGTAAATTTGAAAAAATTGAGATAAGTGCACAATTTCTCAACAAGCTACTCTGCATTTTTTTGGAATAAATGTCTTTTCATAGTGTTTAAAAACAATTAGTGAATAAAAAATTGGTGTTATACAATATTCTTCACTGAACATGAAATAACTACAAAATATTAAAAATAAATGTAACGTTTTACCTTCCATCAGCCACATAAGAAAGAAACTTTTTAGTCGAAAAAGAGAGAAAGAAAATAGAAAAAGAAAATATTTTAAAAAAACTATGCAAGTCCATATGTATTAAATTCGTGCTAAATTAAAACCATATTTCTCTCAACTGAAAGCTATATTACAGGTGTGAAATGTAAAATGTATTACTATTAAAACAATAAATATGAGTAACTTATGATTTAAATCATTTTACTAATTGTGAAACATTAAATAATGTTGAAGTAAAGTGCTAAAACTTTCATGAAATTCCTTTCTGTTTTCATACTTTATTGATGTTTTGTTGAAATGCTTCATGTTCCAGAAATTATACTGATTAAAGCCTAAGAAGCAAAATTAAGACTCATTTGAAGCTTTTGACTTCAATATCCTTTCAAACACTATATTTTCACTAATTAGACTTTATAAAATTAAAAATTGATTTTTGGCCTTTGGAATTTTGCATCACTGAACTTTGTTTCATGAAGTGTTATTACTTTACTTTTTATTAGATTTAATCTTATTATCTAAAAATATAAATATAGCAATTCATATGAATGCATTTTCAAAACAAAATCATTTTATGAAATGAAAAGAAAATTAATCATTTTGGGTTGAATTTACTGATTTGAAAAAGAATCTCCCTCACTGCGTTAAATCAAATCAAAACCATAAAATTAACAAGAAATAAAATTAAATTAAATGAAATTTATGTCGTATCAATGAGTCATCCAAAATAATTCTATATATATATATATATATATATATATATATATATATATATATATATATATATATATATATATATATATATATATATATATATATATATATATATATATATATATATATATACATATATATATATATGTATATGATTTTGTTGCATTTAATAAGTACTTTTTACTGTAAGTACTTCAATAAACAATATCGATTTATATTTAATTATTGACGATGTGATATTTGGATCATTAATCAATGGTATTCTAAAAGTATTAAGTATGACTTATTTATGTAATTATCTAGAACAATATTTATACCATTAAGTTCTCAAAAGTAAGAGTATATGGAAAAGTGAGTAAAACCAAAAATGTGTGATAAGATGATTTACCGAACTATGAGTTTGGGATCATAATTGTACAAAAGAGACCGAAATAGTTATGCAATAATTAACATTTAAGAAAACCAAACTGTTTATGAAAGATCCTTCATATTAAGCAGAAATCTTATTCCTCTGACCACATTGAAAACCAGATTGTCAAATGTTGGGAAGGAATCGCTTATACTTGCTGTAGCTTTAATAGCAGTTAGAAACTGGGAATGTACTGTTAAGCATCTAATTAGAATGTAGATCAGATTTATATCTTAATCCATGAGTTGAGTATCTTGTCGGTAAATCCATGACAGTTGAGTATCTTCAATCTCCATTAGTTCAACGAAAAACTCTTGTATGAAGAGATATAGCATTTTTGTCTGAAAACAAGAACTGAAGACTCATAGCACCTATAAAAATTTACATGTGATGATAAGATAACTCTATATAATAGCAAAAATTTATAATCAAATTATATTACAATTATTTAAAGTATTTTTTATTATTTAAACATTGTGTTAATTAAACAAATATTAAACGCCTCACGATAATAATTCTGTGAACGAAATGTTACGTCGCCAACGTTTGACTAAAGGCATGTGTTATATGTTTAAAACAATTCAGTACTAAGCTTTCAAATTTTTCGTCATGCCTCAAGATTCATTCTTTTGTTAAAATTTTATGTCATTCGAATTTTTTGATTAAAACAATAAAACATATAATTATGTGTGCTATTTTTTTTTTTTCAATTTTCAACAAGAAGTTTATAAAATTTTACATAACAAAAGGGAAATAGATTTTTACACATTAAAACATTTTAAGAGTACTTACAAAATATCATTCTTCTGTATAAATCCTTTTATATACCAGATAATTCATAAATATGCGATACAATTTTTGGTCTTTAATTCTTAAAATGTTCAGTTTTAGACAATTATATGCTAAAATTTGCCAGAAGGAATACTAGGCTTTTATTTCTTATAATTTTTAATAAAGGCTTACAGAATATTTTACAATATTTTTACACACTAAAATTATAAAATATATAAACCAAAGCAATTATACAGCATAAAATATTTATGCTACTAGAAAATAAAATATCGACAAGGAAGAAAATTAAATTTATTTGAAGAAAAATTTGTGCTTATGATGTTTATTTTTAGGAAAAAATGTTAGACAAAATTAAGTGTAATTTTTGTGCTTTATAAATTTAACTAAACAAACTTTGTATTTGCATAATATAAAACATTTTCATGAGTCAATTTATGTTTAATAAGAGCAACTAGAGAATGGATAGGGTTAAGGAATTCAAGACTGGTTTGTCGTTCATTAATTATTGTTAACGCACTAGAGTTAACTTGAATAGAGCCTTCAATTTAAAATGAACTTAAGCCATTAAAACACGATGCCCGAGATAATAATTGATCCTACTATCTATTGAATTGAAGGTGAGGTCTCTATTCTATTCATCCGGTTGCCAACTCCACTAAAGAATCTGAAAGCGATGATTTTATTGAGTTAGCATAAAGCTAGACAAGTAATGTGTTATAGCTTCCTGAAAAATACAGAGATTTGTTTTATTTCCTGTTATTAAAATATGTAATTTAAATAATGTCATCCATCCTGAATTTAGTATTTCACAAAAAAATTGTAATAACTGTCATAAATCCTAGAGACTTTTTTGAGAAATAAAATGAATGAAATAAAAGATAAATTTTTTGATTTATTATCAACAGATAATGTTTTTCATGATAAAAGAAACAGCACCATTAACATTCTTTTAATTTCAAAAATAACAGGTTAAATATAAAAAAGTTTAAACACTTTCTTTTTTTATTACAAACCACGATAGCCAAAATTTATCATGAAAGTTGGTTTTTTTGAAGTAGAGATTAAAACCATATACACATGACAAACAAAAGTTTTTAATTTTGCTGTCATAAAATTATTAAAAAAAATATGCTACGCTATTAAATTTAAAGAGAAAAATCTAAGAATGTTTATGAAATTTGATTCATTTAGTTAAAATGGACTTTTTTATTGCAAAATATTCAAGGATATATCAGAAAGACATGCTGGACTTTTTTCTTATATATATTAGAAACACGAAACTTAATATTTTATGTATAAATCAAAAAAAAATTACTAGCCTATAAAGATGACGATGCAAAGAAAATGGCAGGTTCTTTGAAAGAAATGTCATTTACAAAATAATATTCCACTTCTATAAATTATTTATTAAGGTTCTCTTGGAATATGAAATTCTATGTTTCTATGTCTACGTCTCGTAAAAAGAATCAGAAAACTAGAACGTATAAAGATAAGGGAAAATAGTTAATGGAATACAAGACCTGAATTATAATGTGAGATAATATTCCTAAACATTGTATACTTTTAATAGTATCTAAGTCTCAGGAAAGATTTTTGCAGCTGTTTCTTATCAAAATGGCTTAAAACTCAGTTTTGATAATAAGAGAAGTCAAATAAGTAATAAGGCGAAATATTGTTATTCAACAACACTTATTAAAAGTTATATAGATTCTAGATACTGGCATACGATTCAATTTTTATTTAACATATTTTATGTAATGGCAAATCTATAAATAAAGTAATTTAAGACACAATGTGCCTTAATCTAATGAACATCTTGAGCCATGCTTTATAATGACATTTAAAAATAGAAATTTTTTTATTGTTTGAAATTAATACTGAGTTTTATTAAATATGTGAAGTTTCAGTTTTATAATATGTTCTAAATAATAGAATGTTAGATATTAAAGTTGTAACACCATGTAAAAAAACAAATTAAAAAAATTTTTTACTGTACGTAACCAGTGTGGTAGGTAAGCAAAATGATTAAATTTGCAAACATTTTATGGGTTTACAGAAGCGAAAGTTAGTAAAAGCGGCAGCTGCTTCATGCAGCTGAAATGGCTTTTACCTGATTGAAAATGGAGTAGAACTGGCATTGGATGACAGGAATGGGTAATTTATTCTTCAAGTCTTTGATATCCTTCATCAACAGTAGTAGTAATTCTAGATGAGTGGTGGGAAAGTCTTTCAGCAACCAATGACCAAATATTTTAAATTAGTCAGAAATCTCGAGATCGTGCAAGGCAGGACAACAATCGAGTGCCTTCTGTATAAAAAAAATCAAAACATGACATAAAATATGGAATATTATATTATCTTGTTTAAGGATAACAATTCGCAGTCCTCAAAGATAGGGCACAATCACTGGCCTTAAGATGCAAGAAATATACCGGTCACGGTCCAAATTAACTTCGGGCTGAAATAGAGATGTGCACAGAGATGTGAATCATTTAATGACTGACTATATTATCACCTCAGGAGTATGACTTTATGACGATATCAAATTCAACAACGCAACGAGCGTTTTATTCGAATTTTCCTAAAATGTATACAGTTATCAAAGTACTGCACACAGAAAGAGAACTGTTCTGTAAATATGGCATTAGGCCATTCTTGAATCCAACTTTGTCGTTGGGCCCTCTAGAGTCGCCATCGGTCTTTATGTTGTGTTGTTCAGGTAAACTTAAGTAATGGTCGACGTGCTGTTTCAAACATAGTCTTACTTTATGAATGAGTACTGGATGTGCTACAAATAAGTCCATTTCCTACTTATGACGTGATGCACGTATATGGTTTGCAAGACTGAACTCTAAATATCTCTGTCTTCTCACACATTAATCATAGGATGGAGTTAAGGTCATCATGTCATTCGTATCCCCTTAAAAACTCATCGATTCCATATTCACATTAATTGGATTTTGATCAGTGAGAGTATTAGCATCATCGAACGCTGATAGTACCCTTTGTTAGATATCAACCAACATCGTTAAAATTGTAACACTTTCTCTTATTTGAGGCATAAAACGGTATTCGGTGAAAATTCCGCCTGTACAAAGCTATTTACAAAAGACAAATCTATATACAGCTTCTCATTGAAGCTGTACTTCAAATGTTGCTTGTCTTTCCTGCTTCATCCAAATGCTATAAAAAGCTAATTATTTTCCAACCTCTAATTACATTCATGTGATTTTGATCTTCAGAAGATCCTTCCTTCCTGGTATTGCAATTTTAATGCTCAACTGTGTATATTAAACGAAAATGGTTCTAATTGCAAAGATTTCACAATTTAAAATCAAATTCTTAACCTTATTTTATTTAAGTTTTATTTTGAGAGTAAACGCGTATTTTAAAATGCAATCTTAATGCACGTCATGATATTATTCAAGAAATTTTGAATAAAAACATATATCTTGCATTACAATAGCCAACGTAATTTCAGGAAGAAAAGCTACCCCAGCATAAATGCTACTCTGACAAAAAATGATTCAAGAAATTTTGAAATTGCATTGAAACATCACACTCATTTTAATTCCCAGATACATTGTTATGGCAATAAAACTCATAAATTGTTTTCTGATAAACTGCATATTTGTTGCGAAAATGTATAAACTGAAAGGAAACACAAATTACCGATTAAAAAATTTTACAAATATGTTTACCTGAACTCAATAAAAAAATTCATAGCTATGCCATTTTCCAAAATTGGTATCACAATATCGAGTTACTAAATTATATGAAAAAAGAAAACTTTAATTCTGCGAATGTAAGTAATCATGGCAATTTATATATGATGCGAATCCTTTAAAATTTGATCTTTTGTAATTCAAAAGAACATTTACTACTAATTTGGATCTATGTAAGAACTAAGTAGTTCAAGTCTTGAAGGTAGCCTCATATATCTTTCTGTTGTAAAATTTTTCTCTCTCAGAGTAGAATTTTAACATATTTGAATCCTTATACACTTCTGTGCAAATCGTAAATTACAATGTAAATTTTAAGTGAATAACCATGAAATGGGAGGAAATGGATTCTTTGCTATTGGTGTAAGAAGTATTCAGTAGAAAGGTCATGCGTGTGCAAACGTCGAGTACAAAATGTCACAGACGAAGTGAGCTGTAGGCCAGAAAAATAAAGGAATAAAAAGGAAAAAGGAAATGCCAGAAAATAAATGGCTGCAATATAAGGAAGGGAAAAGACGCAATTAAATGCAGTAGTTGCAAGTGGCTGTTTTCCTGAAGTATGGCTAGGAGAAATCCGCAGGATTACTTTACACGTGAAAAAATGATCAGAAAGCTAGAGAAAAAACTTACTGGGATCTCTGTAGTAGAAGATTTCGGAATCAACAAAAGTGTCGTTCGGCACGCCTCCAAATTTTAATTACAGCTGTAAGAAAAGTTGATAGTGGCCATCTTAGGAAAACAATTACAGTCAGTGACAGATATATCGTATTGCAGGCAAAAACAATTCAAAACCAGTCAATGAGCACCATTATTCAGCAAATGTGAATAACAACGGGTAAAATAAATGTCGCGATTTACTATCAAATGCGATCGAAGGACTTCACAAAAAAAGACCTATTCACACGCTATCTTGAATGTTACATCCAATTGAATGTTTGCCATCAGTGACACTTTTTTGAGTGGTAAAAGGATTACAAAAACTGAACATCCCATCAATGGAGTCATTCCTCTTCACGGATGAGAGTCTTTTCAGTGCTATAAGTGATTTTCAAGGCCAGTTGATATGGAGAGAGATTGGGATATGGTTTTATCCTTATAAGATGTTAGATAGAGGAACGATGATCTTGGAATTATATGAGTTCCGTATTAAGCTGAAAGGCGAACAAAAATCCTCCTTTTGTGCAAAGATTCAGTAACCGGAAATCGCTGTTAAAAGGAGGCGATCCTTTCCAATGTGCGTTTGTTACTATACGCCATTAAAGCAGACCAGAATTCATTTTTGTGGAATACAGTTCACGGCCACATCAGATTCCTGCTCAGCTGCTACTGGAATGAGAAAATATGACTCGAATGGGTTGACCACCGAATTCCCCTGGTTTAAATTAAATAGAACATACTTTAAGAAGACGCCTTACGGCACGATTATATCCTCCAGAATACATCCAACAACTAAATCATATTTTGAGTGAAGAATGGACATTTTTACCACAAGTATTGGCTGCTTTCACCTAATTAGTAGAACCCAACTGTGGGCCATGTTCAGAGAAGTATACCGATGTGTGTGTTTATATATATATATATATATATATATATATATATACATATATATATATATATATATATAAAAGTTAAAATAGTTTTATAAAAGTAATAAATAGATATATAAACACTCACAAATTCTCTCCCTTTTTATCGTATTAGCTTACTAATAAGTATACAATAAAGCTAAAATAAATGAACGAATAATGTATTTCCAAAATCTTTAAGTGATAGAAAAAAATTTGATACACAAATTTCTTATTACTTCGAGAAATTATTTATGCTTATAGAAAGTTTCTAATCCTTGAATATAATGAAGTGTAGATCAGAAAGAAATATTTAATTTAATAAAATTTGACTCGCATGTTTCTGATTATGCATTTAAACACAAAAAAAAAAAAAAAAAAAAAAAAAAAACACTGAATAACATTACTTTGTTTTTCCTTTAACATTAAAATCAACTTCCTTTATAGCCATATCACATTTGAACCAATATTAACCAATATTCGGTGCATATATGATTTATATGTTCGTATCTAGAAATACTTTAAGGATAAAGGAAAACAAATTTTGATTTCAAATAGTATTCATGTCAAATTTAAGTTTTATAGTTCCAGGAGAAGGGCCGAATAAAAGTAGTAGGATGCGTATACAACCAAAGTTTAGTCTTTAAGTATATTTTAGTCTTTTTATGTTTTTACACAGCTTTAAAAAATTTTTAAACATTTTTGATTCACTGAGGTTTTATATTTTTTACTTTTTTCTGAATTTTCAATATAAAGCAATCTTGCTTTCTTAACTAGAACAAATCCTTCAGTATAAAAAAAGATGATCCTCAAAATATTCTTAACATTAAATTATGCAGAAACTTTTCATACATTTGTGAGAGCAGAAAAATAATTGACCAGAATATATTTTGAGTCATTTTCTCTTGTAGAGAATTTTTTGACATTCTGTATGTAAGCAAAAAATATAATTTAATTTTTTTTTTATTTCAAGACTTGTGAAATGACACATAATGTATTGGTTTACATAGATATAGTTACTAGTAATAAAAATTTAATAATACTAGTAAGCCCCCCAAATATTGAAGAAGTAAAAGAACGCACTTCAAAATTAAGCATTTTATTAATAGAAAATAACAAAAATCACTGAAAAGGGTTACGTATAAGATAAATATATAAGGCCATTTTTTATAATATTTTACTTTTATAAACAAAGTTAACTAAGTTAATTTATAAAAAAAAATATTTTACGAGAGAATATTTAAATGATATGTTTTATTGGTCTCTGATATTAAACAAAGTACTGTACACTATCGATTAGTATTACAGTTTTCATTTAGAATCACAAAACATATCTAACTTGAACTTGATCATGAAAAATAAAATAAATAGAGATAAAATATATCTAAAATGAAATAAGAGTTATCTCAACCAGGCTTCATAACTCTTATTTCATTTTTGATATATTTTATCAACGAGTAATGAAAAGCTCGATAAAATTGTTTGAAAAGTGAAATCCACTTTCGACACAGATATTATAAAATCTGTAACCTTTTTATTTGTGACTTTTTTAATCTGAGTTACTAAAAATAAATCTCTTCAGCACCTTTTTTATTTTGTTAATTCAAAACTGTTATTTTTGTAAGGTATTTTGTCAAGAATGTAAATAAATGTGTTATTTTTAAACAGTTAAAAAATATAAAATTTACTCACACTCTTTTTAATATCAAAAAATCGTTTTTAAATAGAATTTAAATATTAAAAAATGAAGAATATGAATGAAGACCCCTTTATACTAATGTATAAAGGTAATTTAATGTTTTATTAATAAGCTTAATTTTCTATAAGCATATATTACTCATTTTCGGAATAAGGAATTAAAGCAACTTTTTAATCACAGTTACTTTTGTAATTCAAAAAGATGCTAACCCTAATTTTTTTAATTATTTATAGAATATATTATTGAAAATATAATATGTATACACTATAAACTCTTATCTATAATGACTAATATATATATATGATAATACTTAATATAATAATATCACGTAGGAGATAGCTTAATAGATGCAAACTGTTGTAAATGTTTTGAACAATCACTGCAATTTGAGATTTCTTTTCATAGCTAGTGGATTGTAGAGCCAGGATCCTAATGAAGCAAACACTCTTCTTCGGCCTTAAGTGTATTTAAAAGAAAAAAAATCAACAACTGACTCCAGATATTCAGCTCCAATTCTAGACATTTCCCTCCAAAGAGCATACGTCTTATACTAAATGAAAGTGAACTCGTATAAGTAGTTCTAAAAAACACATAATGCAGGAGAATGCATTATGGGAAAAATAACCTGTGATGCTCATTCCTACGCTATAGATCACACATTAACCTCTAAATAACAAATAATTTATGCCTACCCTTATTAATCAAACACTGAATGAATAGAATTTGTCAAATACAAAAAATGATAAAAAAAGAAACAAAGAATTTTAGAAATACTCGGGTTTGAATTTGTATTTAATACTCTTGTAAAATAAGGCCCTAACATATAATGTAAAACGTAAAAATTAATACATAAAGCAAAAAATGAGTTATTTGATTGTATGAGTCAGCAATTAATATCCAAAAAATAAATATTCGTTACTTAATCATGCAAGTACAAAGAGAAAAGTACAAAATATTACTTACGACCAATTTATAAACTATACTTTATGTCCTCCCCCCCCCACACACACAGATAACACAACTAATAAGTAAATATAATGACAAGTTCACACACAAGTAAAAAATTCATTATTTATTCATGCTTTCTACTTAGTATGAATCTGATTCAAGAAGCTAGGCCTTTTAAATCATATAACCAAACAAGACACTTCAATAAAATTTAAGAGAAATAATATCATTTTTAAACTTAATATATCGTTTTTCCTTTTTTTATACTTTGCCAAGCAGAAGTAAAATATATAAGTGAACAGATCATTGCTTAGAATTAAGCCTTCTTTTTACAGTGGAATAAACTTCAGATTTAGAACTAAGAATTTTTTTAATTGTATGAGGTTAAGTTCTGATAAGTCTTGTTATTGGAAGAATTACCAGAAAACATGAAGTATGAGTACCAAACTGTCGGCATCATTCGAACACTGTCAAAATTATCATATCTTTTTGAAGAAACAGTAATAAACTAACAGATAATTATCATTTGTAAGTAACTTTTATTTCAATATAAATGACTGATAATTTGTTACTACGAAATAATAAACATTAGCTAATATTTAAATACTAATATTACTTCATTACATTCATAATAATAATAGTGTAATTAACTCATTCCATTATTAAACCTTCTTAGAGTATTTTTATATTATAATATATATATATAAAGTAATGAGTTATATACAATAATGCTAATAAGTTCAACTTCATGATGATAAATTTTTTTTTTTACTTTTAATAAATTTTAGAATCACATAACTATGCACATTTTTACTCACCTTGTATATATGGGGTCTACATATAAGTATACGTGTATTCACATAAAGTGATAAATTATCGCACAAATACAAAAAAAAAATTAATTTGAAGAGCATGATAAAATAATTTTTTAATCAGAAGCTTACAGTAATTTCATGTTTGAAAATTTAAAAATAAAATGTTTTTCATACACATTTTGACATAAGGTTTTTTTTCATAGTATATATTTTCTATTATTTTTTGAATAGATATTTAAAAATATCTCTTTTGATATTTGTTTGAAGATTTCATTTTAAAAGCAAAATTGAGTTAATATCTCTGATGATGAAATTAATATCGGTTTATTTTTTAAATTTTAAGTTCCGGAAATATTTATGTGTGGTAAAAATTTATGATTTGACACACAATTATCAAAGAAATTCCTTTTTAATTTGACTAATTGAATACATGCAAAATCTGCAATGTTACTTTTGAAATTTACATGAAAAAAACAAATTTGAAACGTAGTAATATTATAATATACAATAGTATAGTTAACATTTTTATATTCATTATATATGTAAATTAAAAAAGCAGATATTCATAAAACTTAAAAAAGCAAAATTACTCCCAGATATGTTACTTTATGCATTAAAAGTCTCAGTAGTTCTTTTACTTTATTTTCACAAAAAATTTATTATTGTTATTATTATTTTTTGCTATAATGTTATTAGGATTTATTAACCAATTACCAAATAAATATAATTTTTGTAATGTGATCTCATGAAAGTTTAAAATTTATGAATCTTAACAACAGTAAATTGATTGAAAAGTACGAGTATCAGACTCAAAGGAATGTTAATTTTAATCATGATTGTTAAGCATTATCTATACTTTTCTAGACACTGTAATAATTATTATTAACTTTTATTTCAATCTAAACGTTTTCGAGTCATATTTTTAAATGAAAGATATTTTAACGTTTCTTATAATTACATGAATTTTCTAAAAAAAAAAAAAAACAAGATCAGCCAGGCAATATAATATCAAACAAACATTTTAATGCCTTATAAAAAAATTATTTTTAATTTTTTTATCTGTTTTTTATCAGACTTCAGCTTTTGAAATCATGGTAAGAGGTCACTTAATGAGGACAAAATGTCATCTTAGTTTCTGCTCCAGGAAAAGTTAATGCCCTGTTGAATTTTTAGATAACTTTTATTTTTTTGCCCTTATATATAGATAAGATTGTTGGTGATTGCTTTACGTCAAATATTTTTTTCTAGAAAAAATGTTCTGGTGATTTTTTTTCTTGACATAGATAAGATGAATGCCTCCAATATCGATATTATCTTTTTAATAAAAATGTATATAATTATTACTCATTTTTCATAACAAAAAATTATTATAATTAAAGAACAACCATTGGGTTTTGAACAAATTTGTTATGTTATGAGTTAAAATTACATTTTCACAAAACTTTGAAAAATCATTTGATTACAGAAGATCACTGACCAAATCAATTTTAATCAATGTTATAAATCTATAACGCTAATTAATAAATCGTGAATTAAATTTAAAATTTGTAATTGCATTATATGATGCACAACGTGTAAATGTTTCTTGTAAATAAAAGTTTTTGTGATGATTATAAAATTTTCATGGTTTAAACTTTCTTAGTAGTATTTTGAAAAAATTAATGGCTTAAGAAGTAATAAAAACACTCGTTATGATTAGGCATTAAACAGACAGGTTTTGATGAGAAATTTTTAATATTTTAATTTTAATCCCTCACATTTTGATTATGCAACTCAAAATAGTCATGCTACACAAAACATTACCATAAAATTTTAAAAAAATATAAAATTCTTATAAAAAAATTTGAATTATTAATAACTATTTAAATATTCCGAAATAAAACAAGTAATTAGCTTACAAATCTATGTTATTTGAAAACATAAATTTTAATCTTTTTACAGTACATTTTTTTAACTGTATAATTTTACCAGTGTACAAATGACATAAATGAAAAAAAGAGAAGCAAAAAATATAATTAAAAAAATCATTTAGTAATTTTTGAAATTAAAATTATAAAAATTATAAAATAGTTTTCTGTTTGTTCTATTTTATAAATTGTAAAATTTTGATATTTAAAAGATATTTGGTTCCGAAAGAAGACTTTCAAAACTATAAATGATGCTCCAAATCCCTAAACTATAAAAAGAAATCCAAGTTGAGATACAAACATTTTTTCTTTGACTTGACTGAGTTTTAATTCTGAGAATAGATCAAAAAATTCTTATGGAAATGATGTTTAAAATTGCAAATTAATCAATATTTTTGCTCTTCTTCTCGAATACTCTGTCCTTTTATCTCATTTTAAAAGTTTAAGCAATATATACTTTTAAGTGACAAATGTAAGTCGCTTAGTAAAATTTCAATTGAAAATAAATAACATTGTACTAATAAGCTTTTATATATATATAACTATCTTATTTTATAAGTTAAAAAATTATTCTCAAAATTTTTGATTATTAAGCAAATCAAATCGATTGGCTAAAAATTTTTACCCATCCAATATAAATTTTCAAAGGTCCACATGATACTTTTAAATAATAAGTATTTTTGAGATAATTTATATAAAAAGTTAAAATTCATCTATTATATTGGGTTGTTCGGAAAGTCATTTCGTTTTTCATGAAAATGAAAAACGTGCAGCAAATATATATTGTATTGCATCGTACATTGTTCATTATAGCCTAACATCTTTTAAAATTTTTCTGGTAGTAGCAGGATTCCACAGTCATAAAGTGGTTTTAACAAGCAAAAAGTTGATCCATGTAGGCAAAACGAAATCACTTTTCGAACAACCCAATATTAAGATGCTGATGGATTACAGTTTCCACATGATTGGTAGGAGATAATTTCCAAGTTTAAAGTGTTATATTATTTGGATGCTATTTGGTAATTTATATATTAAACTACAGTGTAATTTTTCTTCGTCTTCCAAACAAAATACCTTATAATGTAAGCAATTTTCTTTACATTCTAATTTTCATCTGAAATATATTTTTTAATTCCTCCATCGATTTCATATATAAGTTTATTATTTGGTATGAATATTTAAACAATTTTTGTCTTATTAATTATAGATTTTTAATTATTTAAAGTCATAAATAATTAGAAATTCTTAAATCATAAATAATTTATAAATTATTTAAACTCATTTAATATGAGTTTTATTTACTGTGATTATAAAATTTTATTTTTTGCAAAACTTTCTGTTTTTTCAATAAAATCTTGCTCGAATATTCAAAATATTTCTAATTTTGATACTAAATACACCTCAGATTTTAACTAATGAAATTTGCTATTTTTAATTTCTAACATCGAAATGATGACTCATCGAATTATGTAGATTTTAAAAAATTATCAAAAGGATATTTTTTTCTTTTTTCATCCTGTAATCAGTCTTTTACTTAAAAACTTTAATTCATCTATTAATTTTGCTTAACTATTAACTAAAAAATTTTCTCAAGGAAAAGCTATACCCCTTAACTTATTATCTAATAACTTCATAACCATTTATTTTTCATTTCAGTGTAGTTATTCAAGAGTTCACCTGTTTCAATTTTTTTCTGCAAATTTGAATGTTAAAAAGATGATAGTCTGATGTTAAGAGATTTTGAAAAAATAATCATTGTTTTTCTTTATTATTCATCGTTTGGTTTGGTTTCTATTGGGTTATTAGGAAAGTAATTTCGTTTTTCCTACATGGATCAGCTTTTTGCTAGTAAAAACCAACCACTTTAAGACTGTGAAATCGTGCTACTACCAGAAAAATGGTAAAAGCTATTGGACTAGAATGAGCAATGTGCAATGCAGTACGATATTTATTTGCTACACGCTTTTCATTTTCATGAAAAACGAAATGACTTTCCGAACATCCCAATATGATACTTAAATTCTTTTATTTCAAATTTTACTTTTTAAGAATATGAAAATAAATTTTAAGGTAAACATACGGCTTCTGAAATGAAAGTCTATAATTTCAAAGCTATTTTTGTCACTTGATAAAATTTGTTTAAATAAATGTATGTTTCCAACTTTTAAAACTTACTTTAATTAAATTTAAACATTAAAATAATGAGAGATTTTTCTGTTGTAACTCTAATGTTAACACAAGTACATGACACATTTCCTACATAATCAGAATTTACTTTTTAACATACAGTTACTAAAAGCACTGCTTTTAATAAAAAAAATAATGCTTACTACTGTTAATAAAGATGTACCAAAAATAAATATACTTCAATTGCTAAACTTGATAGTTTTTAAATGTATGAAATTCTAATAAACTGGGTACCCATTTTGATATTCTTATTTTGGTTGAATGTATGAGTAATTTTGTGGAAACTTATTTCATTGAGAAAGTTATGACTCACTTGTAAATATTTTATAATTTCACATTTCAATAATATAACTAAAAGAAGTTTACTTTTAAGTATTCCAAATACATTAATGTTGCATTTCGAATCTAAGCTGAAATTTTATTGAATACATTAATTCAAGGTGACTTTCATTCAAATTTATGGACTTAATTTGATTCCCAATCAGCAAGCGAGGAAATCTTCAATCGAAAATGTAAAAGGTATTAACTAAATGTACTGTTCTTATCTTCCGTAATGTACTATTCTTATCTTCTCTTGGACGCTGTCTTAAAGTAAGGAGCTATAGTAAGAGATGAAACTTTGCTTAAAACATTTAAAAATAACATGTCATTCTTGTAAGTGATACAATACATGAGATCTCGTCGATTGACCTTGGAATCTTATTAATTGTTTTGTCCTTAACTCTAAAGGAAAAGTCCATATTAAGTTTTGATGTCATTTGGGTCATCTTATCCTACTGATAAATTACACCGAAGAATTCTTCGGACTGATAACAATTAAGTCTTTATCGCAGGCCTATCATTGCAAACACTTAAAAAAAAGCGTAAGAAACCGGTCCCCTAAAGGTATGAGTTACAGGCACCGCATAAAAATAAAACAGCGCCTTTTTAAAAAAAAGGTTAACCTTGTGTTAAGTCTGGTTATAAAACTGATAGAGTAAGTGATCTTTCCACACACGTAATTAAACTTGACGCATCAAAAAAGGACTGTTCTCAAAAATTCTATGGACTGATGTTTTTAAACCTTTCTTATCTTCCCCTGTTATGACCTTAATTAATGGATCAATACTTAGTTTTCAGAAGTAGGCCAGATAGAAAAAGCTCATAAATTGAGAAAATTACATTAAAGTTTTGGGAGCAAAGTAACAGACGTGTCCTAAAGGGGAGAAGCTCGAGCTCAGGAGGTTTAAAACAGATGTTCTGATAATATAGAGACATTGACTTATGATGCTCGGAATTCAAGATACCTCTTTCATTTTAATGAGGGGAAATTGTGTTTTCTAGCGACACGTGGGATCTTTCTCGAAATTAGAAAACCTTGTCCTACATTTTTTTTACCTATAGATAATAAGATTGGACAAAATTTTATTTAGTTTGACACACCTACGGATATTTTTTTAATTTTTGCTTTGATGAGATAGGTTGAGCAACTGGCTTGCAGAAACTCCCCTGCTCAAATTGTCCAGAATGTTTCACACCTAAATACGAATCACTTTCATGAACCAACCAATCCACAAATCAAAGCTATGAAAACTCACTTAAGATGAATTATCATTGATTAATTTTTTAAACTCATATTAACATACTTATAAGCAATATAAATCGTAAGTTATTCTAGTTTTATAATATAAGATATGAAATATCCAATAGCTATTGTGTAATTAAAGAGATAATATTACGAATAAATTTTCAATAAAAATTTAATCATTCACCATTTTTATACAGCAGTGATTGCAAAAAAAATTAAAAAACATCGCAGCAAGAAAATAGAAGTTTACATATTTTTATATTCTTGCATTCTAGAAATTTACATATTTATATATATATATAGTTAAAGTATAAATAATCATTGAGAAATTTTGACAATAATTGAACAAAGAGTTACTATACGGCCACAACATAGCCTAAAGAGTATTGAAACATAGTATCCCTGAAGAAGGATATATTTATAACTGGTCAAGAGAGAAAAATATTCCACATTCTATTTTTGTTATGTGATTATAAGTATTCCAACGAAATTCTGAGATTTCGATAGAGGAATAACCAAATCTTGAAAATAGTATTTAATAAATGCATCGAACGTTTAACACAGTGAATTTATCGGATTAATTATCTCCTATTTGTTTTGCAAGTATATTCTAAAGAATTTATAAAAACTTAGTTTAGACACATGTGTAGAAGATGCATTTGTGATCAGTTCTTTTATGAATTCTGAGTATTATTGTTTTTCATTTAAAAAAAATTGTAATTTATGACTTAAAATTCAGTTTAATAGAAATAACTAGTTTTACAATCTATAATTTTTGTTTCTGAAGTAAATATTAATAAGAATAAAAACAGGTGAAGTTTTAATTTTTTTTTTCTAAAAATTTATGAATACAAATTGAATAAGATTATATTTGTAGTTTAAAACTAACTTACGCATGTATGTCAATAAACCTCAATTAGAAACAAATTTGTAATAAACTTGTTTTCAATTCTCAGTCAAAAAACAATATAGAAAGCCTTTATTTTTAAAATAATTCAGATATTATTTTTAATTAAAGATGGTTATTAAAAATATTTTTGTTATTATAGAACAAAAAATCATTAATTTCTCTATCAAAACTTGGATATTATCAATGAATTGAGTATCATGCAACACAATGAAACAATAAAATTTTTAACATATGTGAGTGCGGGTTTTCTGCAATCACAAATGTTCTCATCAGGTAAAATTATAATTAATGTACTGTCCAGACGTGAGGAATTGAAAATTCAAACCATGGGGATGGTCACAGGTTTAACCGGATGATTCACTAAAATTATTTAAAATTTGAGTATATATTTCATTAGAAGTAAAATGGCTTTTTTTTTTTTCCTTCAATGAAAAATTCTTGAATCACCTCACCCATTTCAGAACAAACTAGTAATAAAATAAAGAAGAAGATATACGTAAAAAGCGCGTTGTTCGAACCCGCAACACTGGGCGTAAGAGTCGAACTGCTGAATTACTGCAGACCGGCTTGTTCTGCACGGAAGGTAAATCCTACAAGCGGATTGCCTTGTCACAGTTTATATAAATTTAGGTCCATATAACTTTGACATGTCCAGTTTATATAAGCTTAAGTCCATATACTTTTACCATTTCGAGGTTTTTTATTCAATACTTTTTATATTTACTTTACAATACTAAAACTTTCTCTGTAAGCAAATTCTATTTTGAAAGGATTCGAGGATTTAAAACTAAATTATTTGAAGCTCTTTTCTTATGTATCCATATCAGAATAAAATTAACGAGTATTTAACCTTTTATCAATAATTTTTGCAACAAATTACAGACATTAATGCACGATATATATGTGATTTTTCATATTTTTAGTTCAACTACTTTTTATAGAGAATTATGAAAATAAAATGCAAAAATATCAACTGTGTGTAAATGAAGTAAGTAAGTAAACTCAAACTATTAGTTTGGAAAAAAATTAATTTAACAGCCATAAAAGCCTATTTTTCACATGAATAAAGTTATACAGAACGTTCATTAAATAGAATTTACAGTTCAGATTTAGGATAATATGTACCAAAATAAATTAAAACTTTCCAAAGGAACAGAGAGAAAAATGGGCAACTGAATGATAAAACGCAAAAGGCACAAAAACAGTATTTTATTGAAAGGCAGAATGCCTTGAATAATATTTTAAATACCAAAAGGGACAGAAAAAAATGAAATATATTCCACAATGAAAGTGTGTGGTGTATATCATAACTTTTATATTTGGCTAAATATTTTCATTAATTCTTAAATATGAAGCTGCAAAAAAATTGCAGACGCATTTCAAGTTAACTGTATTTAGTAACAAGTTTTTTTTATGGAGTTAGACCTTAAATAAACATTCGAAAAATCTACATTTTAAGTATATATGATTGGGGAGGATACAACTTAAACACATAAAAACCTTTTTACACTGATGTCCCAGTCACATATAAAACTAATTTTTCTCAAATTTTTATTAACTTTTTCACTCTGACTGCTTTAATTAAAGGCTATCTGAAATCTGTTGCTAGGTCAAGTAATTTTATTTTTTAGTGCATTCATGGGTTGGATTTCATCACTGTTTTTCAGAAAAACTTATCATAATTGCTAGAAATCTCATCGGTCGTCAAGTGACTCCCAAAAATTATGTTGCTTTATCACAATCTGTGAAGTTTATGCGTGCGCATTTCATACGACAATAGATATTTTCCCATGTTTTATCATTACAAGGACAAATTATGAATAAATAACAATATCTCTGTTTATCTCTTCAAAAAATGCAATCTCTGAAACAACTTATTGACATAAGACAAGATTATAGGCAACTTATAATAGGCGTATGAATTTGTTTGTATACAAATAAAAAAAAAGAAAAGATAGTGACCTATGACACCATTCGCTGTAATTTCCAAAAATCATACAATTTCAAAGATCACTTTTTTATTATTATTATTTTGTGCGCACAATAAGATAAAATCAGATAGAGGAGCATTATCCCCCTGGTTCATTATCTTTTTCCTATAAGATGCTATTTCGAAAAATGTCCTTCACATTAAAATTGGTCGTTCAACTTTTGAGGGATCAGAAACCACGGCCTTGGACTATAGCATCATGAGATTAGAAATGGCTTTAAATACAGCCCTCAGCCCCCCAAGAGGTATCTTTCCTGCCTCACCTGAGACACTCGCCTAAGCCTCTTCGACTGCTGCTGAACTTCTTTGCTTTGGTAAGTCTGAAATATTTATTTTTACTGAAAATATATTAATATTATAGTCACTTTTTGAATTACACTATTTCAACAAGAGAACTCGCCTTATTGCAATTAAATAGATTGCGCCATACAACTTGACAATTTTTATTTTGTTAAATATTTAACATTTTATTTAGGATAAAAAAATGGGGAATGGATATATATATATATATATATATATATATATATATATATATATATA
This sequence comes from Latrodectus elegans, assembly GCA_030067965.1. Lineage (NCBI taxonomy): Eukaryota > Metazoa > Arthropoda > Arachnida > Araneae > Theridiidae > Latrodectus > Latrodectus elegans. The sequence continues at coordinate 72,655,904 of CM057809.1, read as the reverse complement.
TATATATATATATATATATATATATATATATGCATATCATATTCCTGACTGACAAATATCGACATTCTTAAGTGTTCTCATAATAATTTTTGTGAATAAATTATCCATATTTCATATAACATTTACAAGATCAGTACTAATATTAATGTAAAAATCATAGTTAATCCATATGCCTTTTTACTCTTTGAAAATATAAAAAATTTTCGCGAGTAATTTATTTGAAATGAAAAATTGTGAAGTGTTGTTATGTATTGTTTGCTGTTTTCTATTTTGTTTGTTTGTAATTAGCTGTAGGAATATTATTTGTTAGTTTAACAATATTTTACTGTGATATTTTATAATCACAGGAATTTATTATTTATGTATTTCTAAATAAATGAATTTCTTATTTAAATTAATTTTCTACCTTAAAAAATATCATTTAATAATATGATTTCATACATTTCATTTATACTCTGAAGCTAATATAAAAACTGACAATACGGGATTAATAAGTGAATTTATGTTTAATATCTAGGTTAAATACATGTTTTATATATAATCTATTTAAAAGAGAACTATTCTAAATTGTATTTAGTTTTTGTATACTGCTTTTACCACCAATTAACAATTTGCTATTTTTAGAGCTTTTGTTTTATAATTTTATTATATATATGACTTGCAAAATGCAAAATAATCTCATTAACCTGTAAATAAAACTGTAAAATAGTTTAATTATTTAAAGGAATAATAATATTTTCTGTCCCATTCAATTAATAAATAGTTGTCGGTAAATTAAATTCGTCTTATTCCTCAGTTTTTAAAACCTGCAATTTCAATATTTCTAATTGTTCTTTAAAGTTAATTAGCTTAAGCAGTGTTAAAACTTTACATTTATTTTGTGAATATCATCATCGCTGATAATTAGCATTTTTTTATAAATAAATTTTGTAAATTATATGAAATAATGCTTCAAATATAAAATTTTTATATAGAAATACCAAAATAATAATAATAATAAAGGCATTTTTATTATTTAGAGCTGATCTTAATATTTGTCAACATTTTCCTTAAAATGAATGTTCTATTTAATTAACCTAAGAAATAAAATATAAATTCCCGCTGTTTCTATTTGCCAACATCAACAAAGCTATTTTTAAGGGGGCATTTTGTTTCGTTAGTTTGTTCATTTCAGGAATATGTATATTTCTTTTGGTTTTGATATACGCTATAGAAGCATAAAACTAAATTAAATATCTGAATTTGTTTCGCAAATCAGTTAATTGTAAGTAAAAACGGTTGCAAGTATGAAGATCATGAACAACAGATTTTGTGCTAGTAAACATATAAAAGGAAAATTATACAATATCAAAGGAAATGAATGAAAGTTTTACAAAGATATCTCTTATCATCGTGGAATGTGACTTACTTTTATTAGTATCTTTTTCTGTATTTCACATAAATAGCATATATATCGTACACTATCTGAATGTGCTACTTAAAGAAATATTTTTTGGACAAACTTGTTACTATTGACCTAGATGATTAGTTATTAGGAAGTGTGCAAAGAATGGTAGAAGTTTGAAGATCTTTTGGAATTTTGTCAATATTTACTCTGATCTAACAATTTTCTTCAATTCTATACAAGATTAGATAATCATTTTCGGTTTTCTTTGGTTAACTGCAAGCGGAAAAAAAAGTACTGATATGATAATCAAAAAGAGAAAAAACTAGAAAAAATAATGAAAAAAATCTTTATCTCATAAATATTATGAAGATTCGAATGAAATAAATAACTTCTGTATCACATTTTATGATAGTTTTGTTTAATTTTGCTTCGATATATTTTTCTATGCATTTAAGGAAAAATCTACTTTTATTTATTATAAAATTTATCTTGAAAATAGAACAGTGCTATATTCAGAAAATATAATATACAAAGCAATTAATGAATTAAATACTTTATGTATTTAAGTAACTGTTATTTAATTTTTATGTGTGTGATTTGAATTTATAACTTAATTCAATTGTTATTGACATTATGTTACATGTATCATTCATGGTCCCTCAGTTTTGCCTTGTACATAGATAAATTTAATAGAAGCACAGAAATTTGTTTATTTTAACTGATTTCTATTATTTTAATACCAATTTTCCTGCCTCAAAATATTAAAGCGAATTTCACTGAAAGCTAACATAAAAGAAACAAATAACTATCAATAATTAAAACTTTCAAATTGTAATTATATTAGTTTTTATTTCCAGTTAAGACTCTTTCTTACAGTAGGTCAAACGTTTGATTCATTTCAAATTATTGTTTAATGATTTTTCGTCCCGTATTTCATTACTTTTAGAAATAGATACCAACCTAGATTTTTTTTTTAGTTACCTGGTTCAGATTACTAACCTAGAAATTTAAACACTATTTAAGAAGCACTAGGAAAAGATAACATTTTCTCAGTTTATTTCAAAAAGTAAGAGTTCAATTAAAAATAGTTGCAATGAACTAAAAAAAATTAATGGTTTAATATTAACCTCGTTACCAAATATCTATACCTTGGATCTTCCTTTTGCAATGTGAAATATTACTTTGACAAGTTTGATAAATTTTATCAACAATTAAGAGGAACTAAAGTGGTAAAAGACCTTTAATAACATATTGTTGCACAATGACAGAATTTAGAGGTTACATACCGGATATATATATATATAGATAGATAGATAGATAAATAGATAGATTGGAACGAGCTTGTTTTCCAAGAAATTCTGCTAACACCCTGACACCATTTCACTTTTGAAACTCAAAAAATGATTTTCATTCGAGAAAAAATACCTGAGCTTAATGAATTTCTTTCCTAAACTTATGAAGTGTACCATTTTGTAAATTCAAGATCATTTATAATTTCTTTTAATTTAAAGTATTTTATTGCTAAAGTAATTGCATGTTTATATATAATAATTGACTTTCTAACATTTCTATAAGTTCTTAATTTCGCATGACTGAAATTCACATGAAATTAAGATGTCAAATGGGGAAAAAGGACATTCAACAATCAATTAATCAACTTTTACAATTATATTATAATGATATCCTCGAGATCAGTATGATAATGAATAAGTATTTTGACTGTCATGTACATTAGCATTTACTAAATCTGTTTTCATCAACTACATTAAAATATTTACAAGCCTATTTTCAGTTAATGATGACTAATCAGTCAATGATTTTAAGAATACATTTCGAAATATTGTGTTTCATAATTATAAGAAATTTTAAATTATGAAATCAAAAGACCTTGTTTTTCCTTTTAATTTTTTATATGATTTTATAAATCTTGATATAAGCTTGTTATCATATAAAGATTTAATTAATATGTGTGAATTATAATTTCAGGATTAATGCTCTAACCTCACTTAGTATCATAGTTTACCTGCGTGAAATATATAGTACTGATTTATCAGAAAAATACATTCAAAATCATGATTATATTTTATAGAGAGTGCAATACATAGAGTATAATTATTTTTTTAATTATGATGGCATTTTTGTAACTAATATCATTGATGAAATAAAAATTTTAAATTTACCATTCCCAATTGAATACTTTAAACCAATGAATTTTTTCTTTTCGATTTAAAATTGCTCAAAATATTTGACGAAATAAATCTTTTAGAGACGTATTATAGGTAGTTTAGAATTTGGGAATGCTTAGAAATATGTCTGTTAAGATAGGGCTCTTACTACTGCATTCGTTTATTTACAATGTACTGAAATTTCGCAACAGTACATCAATAATGTTTAAGAAATACGCAGGAAGATAGCGGGAAGACAATGTCTTGTATTTTGGATTCACATAATCAAATATCTTTATAGCTCACAGTCAAAGAAAAATGCCAATCTTTAAGCTGACAGCCTCCTCTCTAAACCTCAACACTACTTGGGGGTCATTAGGGTGCAAGTAGTTCAGGCCGTATCTGTACAATGATTTATGGCTGGGTCAAGGAACGATCAAGATAGAATGTTTTACCTTCCAGGCTACATCGTTCCCACACTTCGCGTATTAACGCAATTTAGTAAACCTTGAAAAAAAATTTGATTTTAATAAACAGTTCTTGAATTCGGTGCAATGATTTCTAAATTAGATTCAAAGCCAATACATGAGCTTAGAATCTAAATAAATCTTTTTAAAAATTTAAACTAAAAGTAATAAAAAAAATCCTATTTCTTATTTCTAATTATTCTTCTTTTAATAGATTGACTTCTAATATTATTAAAAAATTTATCCTTATTATATTTACAAATTGGCATCATTTTCCGTCATATAAACGAGTAATGGTCAGCCCTTGAGCGGTGCAATGTGATTAACACCAAATTCCAATACTAATGATTCAATTTTTCTTGAGCTTTTATAAATAATATTCTATTGTTATATAAATTTTATATTATTATTATAATCATAACAGCATAGACTTTAAAAAGTATAAAATTATTCCGTACTAAAGAAATTTAACTTCAAATTATTAAAATCTTAATTTCATTTTCTTCATGTTTTCATTAATACTTGTTTACTTCTTAATTTTATTAAATATAATGTAAATTCATTTAAATTGTTAAGCACTTTGAATTTAACTTTTTTTAACTTATTTATTATATTATATTATGTAATATTATATTATGTAATATTAAATCAAAACCTAAATAAACTTTTCCACGACATTTTTTTTACATGTTTTACTTAATTGTAATTGCCCTATTTTTCGAGCATATAAGAGTGCAATAAGAAAATTGCAGCAATATAGTGTTTCATTGAAAATATAACCCTCGCAATGTGCAAAAGGAGGAATCAACGTCCATGAAATAAATACAGCTATAATTTGCATGGTTATGATTGATTCAAATTTTGACAATAAGAAAATTGAATATATTTTGATAGGTTTTTTTTTTTTTTTTTTTTTTTTTGAAAAAAGGGAAAAAAACAATGTTGACCTTATAAATTAAATTTAGCCCATGAGAGGTATTATGGTTCCCATACCAGAACCAATCCTTCATTTACAAATGAAATCCATTATACATAAAATGAAATGGGAAAGTAATTTCTACATAAGGTTAATGCGTGATAAAACTTTAGCCTAAAATAATTATGTTTGTTTCTTGAAAATCTGCCTAGGATTACTACTGTAATACATTGACTGTTAATTAAGTCTTTAAAAATATAACTTAATTAAAACTTGATTTCAGTGATATCAAAATCTATTTCATTTAAAATTGTAGTGATTTTGCTGTGAAATTAAAACAATGTTAGCATGGTATGAGTGTGATCTCCATTATTTTATGCCACATTAAAAAGCATTGTTGGAAATAAAATGAATCTCAGCGAGCTGAAAGAAGTTGAATCCTGTAATCGATTGCACAATTGCTTGCAATTCCTTGTCTTCAGCTTCCTTTTGTAGTCGGTTATTAAAGAATAACCTTTCTCTCCCTCTTTCATTGGGGTGAACATCAGAAATTCTTTGGCCGATTTAGGAGTAGAACAAAAGAAGCAGAGTGGGCCAGCTGAGTGTCAAGGCAGTCGAGGTAACTCTTACCTAAGGTCTAGGCCAAGGAGGACAGCTTACAGTGAGGCCAAGAGGTAGGGGCCTCATTCGCGCATACTACAAGCCTCTTGAATATTTTGCAATTTCGAAAGCTTGCTTTCTGAGCAAAACTGATAAAGAGATAAATTGGTTTAAAGGTTTTTCAATAATAATCCAATTAAAAGTCTAGAATAAAATAAATACAAATTTAAAAATAAGAAAATAAAAGGTGTAATTGCTGTTTGAAGAAAAGAATAAAAAAATAACAATGAATTAACACAGCAATAATATAATCAATAATAAATAACAATTAATGCAACAAATCGATTTGGATACTCTGTGTAAATTTTATGAATATAATTTTCTATTTTATTGAAATTTAAATACTCTCTCTCCGCAACTATCATCACAAATGTTGGACAATTACTTATAAAAATGCTTATAACTTAAAAGTTGACGTCACAGTAAGCACACGATGCCAACTATTTCAACTCTATCGCCAAAATATGGACTTTTTTTTGTCTTAAAAATGTTGTTATCGTTTATTCGCACAAAGTAATTGAGAAGCATTTTTGCTTACATGTAAGTTGAATTTATTTTTAATTGTAAGAAACTTAATTATTTGTTTTAAAAAATTATTAGTATATCTGTTAACTTAAAGTATCTGACTTCAGTACATTTTATGAAATCTCGATCAGTATCAATATAAGACAATTATGAAACAAAACATTAAAATTTAAGCATTTTAAAAATTACTATCAGTTTTTTTGTTCGTTTAAAAGAAATAATTATCAATGAATAAATATTGAAATTTAATATAAAGTTATTTAATGAATATATTAAGATTAAAACAAATTCCTTACGTGTTTAATACCTCCTCAATTTTCTTTAAATGATTCTAAAACTGAAACTGATAGACCTATATCAATTTTAAAATTTTTTAATTTAAATAATTTCGAATAAAAATAATAAGATCAGAATAAATAGGACTCACATAAGTAAGATGGGACATATTTTTAATATCAATCTCACGAAATATCCTTAGAAGTTTTCATTTCCTATTGTCCTTTAAGCCCAAAATTCCATGATGTAAAACTGCCACAGCCTGGTAAGAAAAAGGCATCTTTCTCAAATCAGAAGGATGTGAATTCGATGGCTTAACCTTGCGAAGGATGATGAGTTTTGTGCTACTGGACAATTTTTCTGAGGCTTAATAATAGAATAAGCTGTGTGTTGTACTCATGCGCAGCAAGAAAGAAAACATTGCATATATTTAAGCACATACCTTGGAAAACTAAGGCCTGAAAGAAAAAAAACGCTAACGTCGTCTCATTAGCTCAACAGTGGCTGTGGCCTTCCACTCCGAAAAATACGAATGACTGTTTGGACGCAGGTAATCCTCGTTCTTAAGTATTTGTAGTTACTTATTTTCATTTCATTTGTTTATGACGGCTATTTCTACTGATTGACACATTAATTGATCCAACAGTCTTAATTTTTTAAGGCATCTTAATGTGACATCTGAAAAGTAACGCCATCTTCAGCAAATATTTCATTGGAAAGAATTAGAACTTCTATGAAAGTTTCATATCCGTAGTTCATCTCAAAACAACTATATTCGATTGGGCTCCAATAACGAACCTCCAATTTTCTAGGCACTAGAGTAACGCCTTATCTCATCAGCCTACTGTATCCACTCTGAAACTTAAATTTCTTAATGGTATTTAATACTATATCACTTCCAGAATAGGTGCAGGAAATAAATCTAATTCAAAATTGGTTAATTTTTAGGGTAAAATGTGAAGATACATTAAGGTCTGAGAATAATTTTCTGTAACGGAGCGTTTTGTGTAATCAAAGATAAATTGGTTGCAGATATTTATTAATGCATATGAGAAAATGTTGCTCTACTTATTCCCCAATTCTTGATCAACGCTCTTTAAGGATCACAGCACATAATTAATTGATAAACAGCATCTTTCAGCTCTTAGGTTATCGAATATTTTATCAATTCTGTTCCTACTGAATAAAAATAGGAAATAAAAAAAAATTTATGAAAATTAACAAAAACTTAATATTAAACTATTCCACCCATATTTTTGTTTTTAACTTACGATTCTAAATCCATAATTTCGTTCACATATAATGAATTCAAAAACTACATATTTGATTATTCAAAGCTCCAAAATGGATGTCTGCTATCTATATCTACCTACAAAATTATAAACAATAATATTTTTTACAAATTATTATTTTTATTTGCATCTCATTCTTCTAAAGTTTATAAAATTCCATCAGAAATAAAAAGGTTATTTCTAGCGCATCAATTTCTGCATTTAATTCTTAATAGCGCTTTATTTAAAAATCAAAACTTAAATTTCTTAAAAATTGTTTTATAAGTTTATTATTTTAGAAAAAAATAAGAGCAATATTATTTTTAAATGGAATGTATACCCAAGAAAACATACATAAGGGCTTATTTTCCATTCATTTTTATAAGTATATTTTAAAATCATGTGTTTTTATTTTGATCAATTTCATTAATATGATTCTAGTGATAATTTACATAAAGATATCTTTTTATAATTATTTATCTTTTTCATTAGTACTTTAAATGGTAGATGGCGCCACAGCTGCAAATGCAAATTTGAAATGCAAATTTATATTATTTTTTTTAAAGTTTCATTCAATCTCTTTTTTAAGAGGCTCTAATTTACGATTATTTTTCTAATACTTATTATAAAGTACTATTCTTTATCTTAATGTAATCAATGGAATATTTTTCGCTTTGCCTGAAATTTGAATTTACTGTTTTGAAACACATTTTAAAAATATTTTTGTTAATAATAATTTTTTTTATTTATTCTCAAAAGTAGTGGGTTTATTTAATGTCATCATTCAATAGATTTTATTCATAACTTTTTTAAAAAATTGTGCCCCAATTTTATCAACAACATATTGCTGTATTTATTGTTAATAATAATCGGAAATATACTCCAAAAAATTCACAACTACTAAACTTCAGAAATATAAGCACAATCAGCGTAAAACTTATTAGGAACAAATCTGAATTTTATTAATTTTTTGAGAGCAAATCACTAAATGGCTCTCTGATGACCAGAATATTTATATTGGATTAAACTGTGATCACAGCAAACTGTATATCCTGTGAAACGGTACAAAATCTGATAATGCACTATCGAAATTGTACGAAATTCTGAACTAAATTAGAGAAGAATCTAAATAACACAATTCGCAAATACATTTTCTAGCTGCACAATCTTTATTATCTGGATGCATATTTTAAGCCTCTTTCTATCCTGAAATTGGTTGTAATATTTTCATACGTTTCCATACACATATATTGCATACAATAGTAAAAATCTCTTTTTTGTTAAGAATATATAACAGCAGAAACGATTGAAATACTGCACTGCTAAGAAGTTAGCTTTTAAATATGAAAATACCTTTTCGTTTTTTTACGGAATTTAAAGTAATAATAAAACATAATGAAGAGTCTATCGAAAAAAGAAATTTTCACAACTTGCCATCAAATATTTTTAAACTACCCTGAAAGAGTTAACAAGTGTTTTCATTTCTAAAAAAAATGATGAAATTAGTTAATTATCTGAATTCCTGCTTTTATCAGGTAACCATTGATTAAATTTTATAATTTCGATAAATATAAAATATATATACAAATACAATGACTAATATTTTAAACAAAAGGCAGTAATTAGATATATGTGTGTGAGTGCATTTTGGTAGCGGATTCCATGAGATGAAAATTCAATTGCTCAAAAATTAAACTCTCATCACTTAGTTTAGCATTTTCTTTCGGCTGAAAAATATTGTATTTGCATAATTATATCTGCATAGTATAATGACTTGGTTTCGGAAACATTTGATTGAAAACTAAACAACCAACGCATTCTCTAATTTCGCAAAGGATGTGGCTAAACTATTATAGCATATAAAGTCGTGTTTATCAATGAATGGGGAAAATTCACAGTTGCTTTTATAATAGTTTTCTACATCAATTTTAAATCTTCATAAGTAAAATAGCATAGCATCGAGAAATGCCACTAGAAAGTTCAGAATTAAAATTGCACAGTAAAAGAGATGCATGTGTTCAGATTATTTTATAGTTTACTATAAAATAATCTGAACACATGCATAGGACGCCACAGTAAACATTTTAATGTTTACTGTGGCGTCCTATATTTAAAAAATGAATAAATAAAAAAATCCAAAGGCTTCTAACAGCAAAATAAATAGAACTCACATTCATAAAAAAAAAGAATTTATAAAGAATTTTTTAATAATTTTCTTTAATACTGTAGTTTCGGTGATATACTTTGCGACCCACAAAAATATAAATGTAATTAAAATCTCTATATTCTGAGGTTATAATTCATTATTGTTTTTGTAACATTTATTCAATGTTTTTTGTTGGTAGACAGGTTTTTGATGACAGGTTTTTGAATATGTTTTATCTACCATGCAGTAAAGCATACCACCTTCCTGGTACTATAGTTTCAATAGATATTAATAATATAGTAATAAAATTTGAATGTATGCACATTAGGCAGATTATTAATAAATTATAGAATCCAGATCATGATAGCTTTAAGGAAATTTTACACACACCTGACGAATTGCATCAATGCTAATTCCTTGTGGCATCATTAGCTCATTGCTTTTTTAAAAAATGTCTCTTTTTTTTTTTTTTTTTTTTTTTTTTTTTGGAATTTTTTACATATATTGCTTTATAATGGTAAATGAAACTGAAGTTAAAATTTGAAACAGGTTAAAAATAAATTTTAAACGAGGTTTAGATTTAAAAAGAATTAGATTAATTAAGAAACCAATTGGTATTTGATAAAACATAAAAAAAAATATCAGTGCAATAAAAATAGGATAAATGTGAAAAGAATCACATTAGTTAATGAACGAAATAAATGAAAATTATATTATAACAAGTAAAAGTTAAAAAAGAAATTACCTACAAAGCAAATTACGCTGTCTTTCTCTTTAAAATACCTTAAACAACAATTGTAACATAAATGCTGAGAGAGATGTTAAAATTGCTAAAAAACAAAGACACATAAGATGGAATGACCATCTTAAATATGCATTGTTATGATTTTATCCTGTAAGCTATTTCATTTTAGATGGAATAATTTTTTACTTATGAAGACAATTCATGTTATTGGCAAAATTTATGAAGGGTATCCAAGGAATTTTTTTGTCGATAATCAGGTGGAATTAAAGTAATATTGTAAATACAACTTTGGATAATTAATCAAGATACGATATTAAATATTTATTATCACAAGATCTTTAAATATTTCAAACCTTTTAGGCCATTATTAGGCAATAATTGCTTCATTTTCTAACCTCCTTAAATAAAACGGTAGTCTTTAATTTTACGAACTGGACATCAACAAAATCTAGTATAAATGCGATAGAAAATTTCTGGTGCCATTTACTAAGTTTTGATGATAGGAATGATAAAACAATATTTTTTGCTACAGAAATGTAAATAACGATATGTGACTGTTATAATAAAATAAATATTTAACAAAAACTAATAGAATATCAAATAAAAAAAATCTTTCCCCACATCCATTAAAATGAAATTATGCAATTCACGTTAATCTCTTCTACAACAAAATATTCGAGTTCCGAATGTACTGGACTCGTCACTTGCCCTAGAGAAAACCATTGCGTTGAGAAGACTTATGTGAGAATGATAATCTCTTTCGCATGGCTTAATGTACCTCTTTTGGTATGCTGTATGAATTCAAAAAGGTGTGGACAGCTCATGTATCAACCTCGTCACTTCCCCATGAGTTAAAAATGCAAAGGAAATGATTGTGCCTAGTAACTTCGTTTGATAGAAATGGAGAGCTTGAAACACATTGACTTGGCCAAACTTAACATAAAAATATATTTATAATACTTTACTATAATCAAATGTGCTGAAATTATACATTTCTATTGATTAATTAAATAATTGATTGGATTAATTTTCAATATTAACATAAGTTTTAATAAATGAAATATCTTAACTATAATTTAAATTTGAAGCATAATCTAACTGCGAAAGCATTCTTTCCTTTTAATTAATCAGACTATTTTGAATAACAAAGAAAGAACATTTAAAATTATACATATAACTAAACTCTGTGGCACGAAACCTTTGTGGGCCAAGGCCTACCGTGCCCATCTCTGTTTTACTGATCGAGAGGCCCTGTGGAGCGAAGCATATGTCCAGATTAGATGGTCAGCCCTCAATGCTTATTACAAGCAGGTACTCAGTTTAAGAACACGTTGAAGGGATGAAAGACTGCATCGACGTTGCCCCAGACCGAAAATCGAACTTTGTGAGCGTGAAACGCTACCATTAAGCCGCCAAGGGGATTTATATATATATATATTTCATAGTTACATTTTTGTCATGGTGATTAGGGAGGATTATTGAATAGACAGATTTGCAAGAACAAATTTATTAATACATGAGTGATTTCTTTGTGTAGACCTCCAGGACTTTGTAGGACATCTGTTCAATAGGAGAGCTCAACCAAAAAGGCCTGGAGAAAACTTAACCCCCTTAGAAGGGTACAGCATACTGGTCACTCATTGGTTGAGAATAGTGACGTGAGATGACATGATGGGTCAGTTCGAAATTCCTTAACCATATTTGGTAATATATACATATATTTTGGAATTCCGCAACAGGGATGGTGTTACTCTTACATTTGTTAAAAGGGACTATATATATAATAAAAAGGTATTAGTTACAGGATACGAAAAACATAGTTTTATTGTTAGCTGCCAAAAAGTTTTATAAAACATTGTTTTCTAAGCAAATATGTTGTTTAGTTATAGTTTATTTCCTCTTCACCAGAAATGTCCTGCAAACAATAATAAACAATTATATGATTAGGATATATAACTAAGTAAAATAAAATACGTTAATTTTTAATTTATTACGCTAAATTTCCTTGTTTAAAAATTAAAACGCTATTTCATTTAAAAAATGTTTCATGTATATATTTAACATACTATTTGTAATTTTATTTATTTAATTCAGGTGTTCTAAATCATAGCATAAATACAGGATCAAATAGGGCATTAAATATTGATAACAATGAATGTATTTTAAAAACATAGAATTGTTATTACATGTACTTGCATTCCTTTTCATCCATAGCACTTATTTGGGTAATATTTTATATTTTTACTGAAGAGTTTTGATATTTTACATTCTTATGAGTAAATCTCCTGCGAAGATCTCTTTTAAACTATTTCTGATTGTTGTCTGAAATGATTCGGACGAAATATACTTATTAAATGATATTTTGCTCGTTTTTATCCCCCTTATAACAAAAATCTCTGAATACTACTCATATTATTTTTCAAAAGCTGCGTTAAAAATAATTTATTTTAGGATTTGACAACAAAAATGAATTAAAAAGAAACATCACTTTTTAATTAATATTTCTTATCTATTTCGAGAACTACTATTAATAAATTAAATAAAAATTTTATCTCGTATTTAAGCATAGTTGAAAGTAAAAAATAAAAACCATTTAAGAATGAATAAATATATATATATATATATATATATATATATATATATATATATATATATATATATGTGTGTGTGTGTGTGTGTGTGTGTGTGTGTGTGTGTGTGTGTGTGTGTGTGTGTGTGTGTGTATATATATATATATATTCTTTCGTTGATTATAAAATAATGTTCTTATCAATTCAGCTTTATTAATAAAACTCTAAGTTATTATTTTATTATTTGCGATTAGCATTCATTTCTTTCAAATAATTCTTACATTCTACAAAGAGGAAGGATGTGATAACTATTTCACTCTGGCAAAATTATTTCGAATGCAGATTGTTTCAAAATTTAACAATTTTTTTTTAAATAACTTAATCCCGCTTGAAATAAATTTAAGTATTCTATAACGAAGAATAATTCGAAATAAATTGAAAGCCAATTGTGTTCATATTACAAAAAAGAATCATCAGTTCTTTTCAGAATGGAAATGTACTATTTTCCTTGTTAATTAGCTAAAAAATTTCGAAATATCCTACCAACTAGAAGGAAATTGATTCCTTGGAGTAGAAATCTTAGAAATTAAGTCCAATGAAACCTATTAAATGTCAAAAGTCAAATGATGAAGGCACAATATGGCGGAATTCTCAAGCACGAAATTTTGATTGAATTGAATCGAATTCTAGCTTCGAGATGTATCATTAACATGAAATTCTTTCTCACCAATTTCATTTTTGAGTTGTCAATTAGAATATAAATTTTTAAAAAAGGATTTTGACTGTTAACTTTTACATTAAAAGTAAATTTACGTAGAGGTTTTGAAATTATATATAATGAAAAAAAGAATCAAGTCTTCTAATTACGTCCTCAAATATTACTCCATGTATGTATTTAAACTTAAAGGCAATATTAAGTATTTTTTACCATTCATTTCATAGCAATATTAAGTAACGCATGCAGTTTTAATAAATTTTGTGGATAGTTTTATTCACCTTATTTTAATATAATTCTTTTATTTATAATTCAGAGCATAAATTGACTTAAATTAATTACTTATTTAGTAAGAAATATATTTAAATGAACTATTGATTAAATATTATCTTATTTGTGAACATCTACTTAATACAATGCATAAAATATATAAATCATATATAAGCCACAAAAATGTCAGTTTCAATTTCAATTTCTTAAACGAAAGATTATAATTAAATTATTCATTATTCATAAAGGTTTACTTTAAATTAATAAATACTAGTAGAGGACAGTTCTATTCAGCTCTTTATTTAAAATATTTAAATAAGAAAAATACTTAATCATTATCTTAAAAGTGTAAGGAAAAGAAAAAGAAATTTTGAATTTTAATGGCTTTTTTTTTTTGTAATGGCACTACTTTAAAATAAAATTAATTAGGAAAGCAAATTATTTCATGAAGATTCTGTTTATATTAATTACTATATTTTGGTATTCAACACAAAAAATCTGTTAATATTTTTCTTTTAGAAGTAAGAAAACACCATATTTTACAGATCCTTTTCGTAGGAAAAAGTAATAAGAGGATTTATTAAACACTCTTCCCTTATCAGAAGTTGATAATTTATGTAATATGATGACTTTAATGAACGAAAATTTTTTGTCATATTCCTGCTTTGTATAAAAAAAAGGATATTTCAGACTTTTTAAAAGTGTCCTTTGCATTAAGTGTGAAAATGTTCTTAATTCCGCCAACAAAAAAAAATATCAGAAGTGTCGTATTTATGTATGAATATGAGAATTTTTCTTATATCTCTTAATTTAACATGTAGAAGATTATGAAAAAAGTAAAACATTAAAAATCCGTTATATTAAAAAGTATTTTTATGGAATACAAAAATACTTCTCTCTTTCTGATTCACTTTATCTTTCAATATTTCAATACATTTCGTTAAATTTAAGTGCATTTAGCAAAGGCAAAAATGCTTAAGAATTAAACTAAGACATTTTTCTTCACCGCAACAGAACTTTGGATTCCTCAAGAAATGAGATTGTTTTGAGATTAGAATATATGCGATTATTTTATTGATTGTAGAAGCTTTTAAGAAATTATGTTATTCATTTATATTTTCCCAATATTTTTAGTAAGACCAATATTGTAAGGATTAATTTTCATACTTGTTTAAAATCAGTTTTTTTTTTTTCATTTGAGATTAAAAATTCAAAATTTTTGCAATGTAGAAAATAAGAATATTTTAGATTTGGATCTTAAGATATGCTCCTTTGTTTTTTAAGAACAAAAAAATCACTTTTAAAAACTAATTATCTCAAAATTCTGCATGCAAATTTCGTTATACGAAGCATGCAAATGATAAAATTTTCAAAGTACACATGAATGCTAGTTTCAGTTATAACTTACTTTTCTTTTGTGCAACTGGCATAGCACAACATTTATAAATGTTGCATAAGGTTAATTTTTTTAGTTGTGCTAGTTAGAAACAAGGAAATAACTCCATGAACACACTAGAAATAATACCATTACAGCATTATCTACGATCTTTTAGCCAATTGAATGGCTTCAAAGTTGGTCAAAAGTCAGAGATCAGTGGCATTCTACGGACGTTGTTGTTCATAAATGCTGGCAGCAATGATCTGAGCGAAGAACATACTGGATAAATGTAGATTCTAAATGGCCAAAGTGCATAAATAAGAAGCAAGACCAAATGGCTGTGTGCCATATCCGCACTACTTCTTATGTCCTCACTGTCCACTATCCAACATGCTACAATCTATTCTAAGCCATCCCGGAATCTTTCCACCATATTAAGGCACTTGGATGAAACGAAGAGAATCTCACAATAGTCTTTAAAATGTCTATTTTTAATCCCACAACAATGATAGAGTCGTCTGCAAAGGTGTCTTTCCAGATTACCATGACTGCAAGCAGCCTTATCAGTGATGACCTCCAATTAACTCTGGGATCTCATGAACACCTCATTCGTTGGCCAGGGGGCATTCAACTTTCTTTCGAAGAAGGTTTTATCTTTTTCAATTCCTTCAATGTTATTGTTGTTGCATCAGCATGCTTCCCTGTACCTAGCCCTGATTTTAACACTAATAGTTAGATAGAAGAAGCCAAGTGGAATATGCATTATTTTGAAGCTGGGACCAAGCAAAAAACATCCAATACTTGGCCTGCCATCCCCACAGGTATCATTTCACATGGAGGATATTACAACCACGCCCAGGTTTCACGTGCTCCCACCTTTAGCGAACACAATTGATATATTTCTTCAATGTGTGGGATTCAATATAAATCAGTAAGAAATTTTACTGCTATAAGTAATTTTCTATTGAATAACGAAAGCTGTTGTGAACCTATTTGCTTTTATTTCTCATCACGCTGGTGATCTCCATGTTTTACAGGCTTTCTGAATTGCATGATAAAATACTCAAAGAAGGCGGCTTATACATTCCTTGATTATTATATAAACATTCATTAATCATTATATTTCTGCTGTTTTTAATAACTCAAGTATTTTGAAGAAATTTCTGAAGCTCCTTTTGTATTCCTTTTAGTTTCTTTTTTTTTTTTTTTTTTTTTTTTCAGAAGAATGGGGAAGATTTAAATGGTAATAAAATAAAAGCAATATTTGATTAATTTATCTAGAAGTCATCGTAAAGTTTACATTCAAAATTTTGTAGATTTATATGAAAATAAATAATATTAACCAAATTAATTTACAAAATGTGAAAACATTGGTAATTATATAAATATTACAACACTAATTATATATACTCCTTTAAAGTAGCGAATTTGTCTTCGAGCTCTATGTTCAAACTGACAAATTAAAAATTATTAACTGAGATTAGGGTGAAAATTTATTTAATAAATATCTTAGAAGTTGCTCCTATATATATATATATATATATATATATATATATATATATATATATATATATATATATATATATATATATATATATATATATATATATATATATATATATATAATGAATATAAGTATATTTAGTCTTCTATTATTTCCAAAACGTGTGAAGACTTTATTAAAAAATATTGTATTCAATTACAGGTTTTTATAAAAAAAAATGAAGTTTATCTTTTATTATTCTCACTGAATTCAATTCAATAAAGTTCGTGAAAGAGTTCAGATAAAGGAAAGATACAATTTGGCATTAATTTGAAAAACGTGAAGCTAATTTTCTCAAATAACATGTTTTTCCACTCGAATTCATCCAAGCTTTTCCAAAAATAATCCTTCAACAAATCGCCTTTTGAAATCTTTGTTTAATGAATGCTTGCTTAACGAACTGTTGATAGACTTCCAAGTTCTGATGTCCAAAATGATCTTTATTCATTTCCCTCAATACCGTTCACGTGGATGCAGAAAGAGGAGGGAAACAAATGCTCTTCAAAACATTTTATAAATAAAATAAGTAATTTAGAATCCTGGTCACAATATTATGACTTTTATCGCCAGATGGGGAGTTTTAGATGATATTTTTTATACTAGATGCGAAGCATTTTTCTCGCTACAATTAATTTATTTTTAAAAATCACCATTAAAATGTTATAGTATGCAAGTAAACTGTGTGTGTGTGTGTGTGTGTGTGTGTGTGTGTGTGTGTGTGTGTGTGTGTGTGTGTGTGTGTGTGTGAATTATAGTGCCTTTAAAAAGAGTTATATTTAAACCATAAAACTGTTTGAATGTAGATTTTGTGAAAACCTAATAAAAATTATTTTAAATAATAAAGGCTTAACTTTAAGAATCCATAACTCATAAATGTGGCATTTCATAGATTATTCATAGAACGCATTAAAAATAACATAGCACTATATACAGTAAATGAATCGAATAAAAGTTAGTGTGTTTAGATCTCACTATATCTTCGGATTGGGCTATGGACGATATAATTCTAAACATTAGAAACAGTAGGGAAACAAATAGAAAGGTACCTGATGTGAATACTTTTATTAATGTAATTGTATCTGAGAATATATATATATATTTCGTACCATATAATTTGTACCTTTTTCATTGTGTATATGGCCCCTTTTAACAAATGTATGACTCACACTACCCCTGTTGCGAAATTTCAAAATGTTCAAAATGTTTTCAAAACATTACCAAATATGATTAAAAGAACTTTTTTATTTGAACTCAATAATTTTGTTATATAAATACTTATTGGTAAACTGAACACTTTGAAAATTGTTCTTATTATGTATTTTATATTGAACTTTGATTTTTGAATAGTAAATTTTTTTATAGAAAATATTTGCGATTTGTGTAATATTTTTGAATAGTGTTTTCTCATATACGTTCGCGCACGTTGATATAATCTAACCTTCAAATAACTTTATGAAAGTCCTGTTCATTTTGGATGCTTCGATGGCCACATAGCAACTACTGTTCATATGCTTATTTATTTTTTTTTTATTTATTTATTTCAAAAAGTTGGAAATATAATTTATTTCTTTTTCGTATCCTGTAATTTGTACATTTTTAATGTATATATGGCCCCTTTTAACAAACGTATGAGTTACACCACCCCTGTTGTGGAATTCCGAAATGTTCATTACCAAATATGGTTAAGAAACTTCGAAACTGACCAATGGTGTCATCTCACACCCCCTATTCTCAAGGAATGAGTGACCATTATGCTGTACCCTTCAGAGGGGGTAAAGTTTTCCCATGCATTTTGTGATTGAGCTCTCGCATCGGGAAGACACGCTACAGATGTCAGTATCAGCCTTGTCACAAAAGCACTGTTCCTGTAATTGAAAAGAAAATTGAAGAGGCAGTTTTTCAAGAATAATATAAAGCTTATCAAGACTAGAAGGTAACTAAGTAATGCATTACATATATATATATATATATATCATTTGAAAAAATAAGCTCTATCAACATAAAGAGCAGTCGAATGTGTTAGGTAATAGAGAAAAATACTATTTAAGTAATTGAAAAAGATACCCCATATCTCCAATACTCAAAACCAATATTTTTACTGCTCGCACTACTGTAAATTTCGCTATTAAAATAGTTTTAGTCAAAAATTAAACTAAATTATAAAAAAATTAAACTAATTTTAAGCTTTTAAATTAAGGGCTTTAAATTTTTTTTTTTTAAATCTTTCATATTTTTTACGCTAGATGAATAGCTAACATTTTTAAAAATATAAAGTTTATTATATCAGACAACTATCTTTATGGTATAATGTAGTAGCAATAAAATGCTCCAAATTGTGGAATTAGATCAGACGTACTAAAAAAAACTTATGGCAAAAATTTACATTGCAAGAATTTAAAGTATGTATGTTTTGATATTCTTTGTTGTATGTATGTTTTGATATTCTTTGTTGTATGTATGTTTTGATATTTAAATAATGATTTTAACAACGTGTAATGTTTTCATTTTTATTAAAACATACAAATAAAGATATTGTATAAATGTTATTCATTTGAATTTTCAATAGCAATTAATATATTTAGCATTCAATAGATTAAATGTCTTATTTAAACATACTTTTTAAAAGTAAGAAGTAAATTGCAAGAGACTTTTTATGGAATGGAATGAAACTTACATAAAATTGTTGATCCCTGGCTAAATTGAAACAGGATTTGTTTCACTAAGAAATTTCATTGGCAGAATTTACAATAAAATTAAGTGACAATGAACTATGATTTGAAAGTACTGTGAAGTTGCTTATGTCTCTATGAACAATGTTCAGGAACTCTGCTCGCTTCAAGAGCTAAGGCGCGTGTGATTCTTCTCCCCTTCACCCTTGAGTAATCGTTGGGAGTTAAGATATATGCAATTCATCGAATTCTCTCTTTCTATACCCCCACTGCGTTATTTGCCTTAAAAAGAAACGATATTTACTTTTTTTTATAAGAGTATTGTTTTTACTAAATGCAGCGAAAGTGATTTTTGTTTTTCCAATACGCCGCTAACTAGAAATTCAATGGAATACAGATGAAAGAGTTCCTGATCTCAGTATTTAATATTTTTGTAGATAAAGGTAGTTTTAAAGTTTTTCACACCCCATTCGATTTGTTTTTTTTAACTATGTTTATGTAATTCCTTATTTCTTAATTCAAAACATTGCTAAGAGCAAAGCTAAATCTAGTGTTGATACTTGGAACTAGCTTTCTCTCTTCTGAAAGCTAAGTAAATACTAAATATTGTTAAAGAAAATAATAAACATGGTAATTTTTTAAAACTGCAATTTTTCTCCGTAAGTATCATACTTTCTTTCTACTGGTGGCCCACGAAATCAAGCGAGTTTAGCCTAGTTGTACATATACAAAATATATAACCCCAATTTCATACTACAAATGACATAAGATGCAAATTTCAGTATTATTCCTTACAGTTTTGAGAATTTATTAATTTATTGTTAATTATGTATTAATTTATAGTTATTGGTGTTTATTAATTTATAATTTCTATTCTAGTCTTTTTAAATTTGTGAAAATGAGATATATAAATCAATTAATTAAAATTAAGTTATTATTAATTATTTCTGTTTGGTAAGTGATATTTATTAAGTTCATTGAATTCTAATAATTCCTATTCTCTAGATATTCAAAAATATTAGTAAGCAAGATTTCAATAAATCTTATTTTGAATAAAATATGTATTGAATCACAGCATTAAAGAATTTAATAAATGAGCGGAATTTTAGTAAGGCTTTTAACTTCTGCAAAATCACTAATTATTCGGATAGTGGCGTACGTTGTAGTACAGAGACACTGCACGTACATTTCGATTATCTATTCAAGTGACATTAATTACATTCTATGCGCTCTTATTTATATGGTTTTGAATTTCAGAAATTTCCCTTTTACTCTAAATTCCGACGACAATTGCGCCGGACATTCCTAAGTAGCTCGATTAATTTAAATCTATAATTTCCCTATTAAAATTGATCTGACTCTCTTCTTGGGAGCTAGAAGTAGTAGAGTTTATATATATTGTTAAACTTCTTATGCTATTAGTTCCTGTTTTTGTAGAATAGCAATTATGTGCAGAACTCAGAAATATTGTTATGAAGAATGATAAAAATAAGGCGAGTTAGGATAGAAAATGGAATTAATTCTCTTCAATTTGATGTCAAGTTAGCTTTCTGCATATATATATATATATATATATATATATATATATATATATATATATATATATATATATATATACTAATAAATTTTAGATTTCTCTTTCTAAATCTTTTTATACATATTGATTATCTAAATTAGATTGCCTCTTAAAAATGACTTTGTTGTATTTTTAAGAGAATTTTGTTTTTTAAGTAATACTTCACTAAATGTTTTAACTCAATATATATTTGTCAAAATTTGAGATTTTGTTATATAACTGTCGAGAAGTTGCGTGTTGTGTGTCATGAAATCAACCAAAAAATACAGTTATGCAAAATCAGATTTTTTCGACAAAATTTTAAACTTTTTTATTTATCTTGAATACAAACATGAGCATAAATTTTAATGCATTGTCTTGCTATCTAAAATGTTCATGAATATTTTCCTGAAAGAGTAATGAGCTAGTGGCGCAGTTATTTGAATCACATAGAAAACTCAATGTAAAGAATCGGGAAATCCTATTTTCTTTAACTGATCCTATTTCATACGCATTTGCTACAAATAATTAGCTCAAATTTTAATTATTTATATAAATATTTTGAAAAATCATGATTTGCAATAAAATATTCAATTCTATGGTATGTATATTACATAGTTTGACATTCAAGTTTTATTCGTTCTAATGAAAGTTAAATATCGTTTGCTTTTAAGAGATCCAAGATCTGCACGCAATGAACTCAATTACTTTTATTCAGCTTAACAGCAGAGATTAATTGAATGCAAATGAATGTATGTGAAAGGCAAATGTGACTTCAAATATATAATGCGTGAATATCAAATAATTTTAAAAATGCCATGAATATGCAATAATGTCGAAATTAGGTTAGGTTATGGAAGACATTTTTATCTGTGTATGTGAGCTTCTTTCTGTCGGCCGAAGTCGCTGAGCAAAAGCAACCGCTACGTACTTTTGAACTGCTCTCAAAGGATCCTCCTATTCATGGCAAGCCGACAGAGGAACAGGGGCCCGCCACACCTTTTATAACAATCATAATACCTCTCAGCATGATAGTCTTCAGCTGTCTGCGACTGGTATTGAATTCTTTTCAAGACTGTCTTCTTCTTTGGGCTGTGATAAGTCACCCGATATCAGTTGTTCAGCTGTAATGAATACCACAGTTTGAGAACTACGCAAAAATACCTTTGCAAAATCACTCCGCACTTTATCTGTGATAGCAAATTTGTATTTATAGAGATCACATAAATGGATAGAAATTCGTGCGATATTTGATGCAGTATCTAAAGCTGGAGCTTCAAAATTATATGACGCAAAAGACCAAGTAAATTATAATCTTAGAAAGACTTCATTTTTTTAAATATAAATAGCAATATTTTTACTATGTAACAGCCTATAGCACTCGAAATTTACAAATTCGTTATATCCTTAAATTAGTAAATATTAAACGAATGTTTTTTAATATATTTAAAAATAATCCGAAAATATATGGAAAAAATTACTTACATTATTATTCCGAATAGTTTAAGAAAAAAAGTATTTTAAATTCAAGGGAGATTTTAATTAATTTTTATACTTTAATAAAAACTTAAAATCATTTATATGGCATAATTATTTAAGAATTATACAGAAATAATTTAAAGGTTAAGTTTTTTAAATAATGTGCTAAAAAAGTGACTATATATATATATATATATATATATATATATATATATATATATATGCGTGAAAAGAATACTAAAAACTCTTTACGAAAGAGAATGAGAATTATCAAACATTCATCACGCTCACATATTTTTGATAATAATTACAAAATTTGGAGAAAATTTTAATTTTGCATGCAGTGAAATGTGAATAAATTTCATATTTTAAACTAAAGCAAATAAGTCCCGATTTTGCTCCAAAAATAAATTTAATCCCGAACTTATTTGGGAGGTCGTAAGAAAAAGTACTCAACACCATAATTCCCCGCAGTTCCTTCGTTCTCTTTCACCTCAAAAAGTGGATTTTATGCAGAAAAAAGAAACCTCGTGTTTTGAAACAACTTAATGAAGTTGGCAAGAATAGTTATACTGCCCACTTGTATTTTTCTAAACAAATTGGTCTCCCAATTCAAATAATCAACGATTCGTGACTCTGGCTGCCGTCGTGCGCGAATGAGTTTGGCGCTCTTTCTTGGCGACCGGCAACCTCGCTACCGCTACTTGCTGAGGAGCCGTGTTTTTGGTGGTCGCGCTTGCCGCGATGTCCGAGTGAGAATCGCAAAAGCGCACTTCCAACTCTTATGCGCTCTTTCAAGAGAACGGCTTCAGAGGAACCAGTTTTTGCAATTTTCTTTCCAAAAGCAAGGTCGGCGAAATAACGTTTCGCTTCAAGACGTAGGCGTGGTGTCCCCCCCTCTCTCCAGAAGAAGCGTGCCCCTCTTTATTCTCTGAAGCTGCCGGCGGTCCTCATTCTGGTCAGAAGACCACGAACCGCGCGACGGCCGAAACCGAAACTTACTTCACAAGTGGATCACCTCCTTATATGTGTGACGTTCCGGTAAGTGGATTTGTTACGGTTACTTTTACGCTCTCGCGTGCCGTTGCGCTCAAACCATGTGTACGGTGAATTGTAAGCGACGCTCCTACACCGTCACGAATGTAAACAAGCCGCGCGCCAATCCCGTTTTTTTTTATAATTTCTATTGCAAAATTTTAAGATAAACATTATAACTTTAATAATACATTTGTTGCAATGTTTTAATTTTTTTCGAAAAAATATCGGAAAATTAAAATTGAAATATTTTTTCAACTGCGATTATTTTAAACGAAAGGTATTTTTACTCATTTATGTCTTTAAAAAATCTACGTATAATGAGAGGAGTTTTTTTTTTTTTTTTTTTTATATTAAAAATAAAAATGTTATTTAAGTAAGAAATTTTTTTCAGTTTAACTTAACATTATTGTAATTTATTTCTTAAAATTGCAAAAATCGAAAAAAATTAAGACAATTTTTTATAATTATAAATTATTATATTATCAAGATGAAATTTTTATTACTATAAATATTTGTTTAATTTATGAAATTTATTAAAATTTAAAGGTTAATTTCAGGTTTTAATTTTGAAAATTAATCAATTGTTTTTTAAATTCAGTATATTAATATCTGCTGTAGAAATGGGAGTTATTGAGAAACTGCATGACTTAAGCAATCTTAATATAAAGGGACAATTTCTTTTCTAAATTATTATTTTGAAACTTTTAATATGAGTTACAAGAACTATGAATTTATTTAAGCTCATTTCAGATTTGTTTATAATGAAATGTATATCAGGAAATTACTCAAATTTTATAATCATTTATTTGATTTATTAAGATTTACGTCTTGGTATATTAATTTTTACTCATCATTTTTATTTTATCACACCATTTAGAATTAGATATTATTAATGATGATATTTAAATGATCATACTAAAATTACAATTCCAATATTATAGATAAAAATGAGTACCAAATTTACTCATCCATTTCATTAGCTAATTATTTTCCTCTAAAATATTTCAATTGGGGAATATTTATTAGATCAAATATATCTTCAACATTTTAACTTTATTTTTATATATTCATTATGCACTATAATATTGTATGTTTGTTAATGTTTATAATATTTTTCATATAAAGAAACTAATTGTGCATTATTTAATTCTAATTTGAAAAATATGGTGTTAATATAAGAATCTTGTAACATCCTAAATATGCCATTCATTTGCAAATAAAGTAAAAATTCCAATTTATTGTTAGCATTTAAATATTTGTGCATAAACTATCATTTGAATCACATATCAAATGTTTAAAAATTTATTTCTGCTATCGTTGATTAAGTAATTATTTTGCTAGTTTACATAATAAATTTCATATACACACATTTTATTATCATAATAAAAATATTTTCTTTGCGCTAATATTTTTTGACTGTGTGAGTTCTTATTATTTTTTATGATTATATCACAACTCACGATATTTTTTGATTTGGCATTTCTGTTCAAAAAATTAACTCATTCGATGTTTACCTATTGATTCTGTTTCTTTCTTCCACTGGGACAGAAGTTTACGATTCAAAAACTTGTGTAAGCGTTCGAATAGTATATAAAAATAGCTTTTATATTTGTTTAAATGCTTGTAAATTGTTCCATAGATATGCTTTCTGCATAAGTAGATCTGTAAAGGAAATGCGCACTTTTTTATATTAAATCAATTCATTCACTTTCTCATTTAAGATAAAATTAGGAGCAACTAAAAAGTTGTTTGTTTACTTTCGTTAGTTTCAATCAAAAAGATCTTCAGGAATTATCTGATTAGAAAAAAAATTGTTTTGCATTTCCTTTGATACAAAATGCATAAATACTAACGCAATGAATGATTTTGAATGCTAATAAATATATAAAATATTTGAATGAACGGCATTTAGTTGTGTTATATTAAATTGTGTATTATTATGTATTTCTTAAGAAATCGTCATAAACATGTAGCTCCAAGTGAAAATATGCTTTAAAAATATTTTGTCGCATATTTACTTAAAACTGACTGTGAATATGTCATGAGACTTTTGAGATAAATTGCATGCAAAAATATTTACAGTTTCTGGTTAGTGAAGAAATTTTAATATGAACTATAATAATTATAAGAACTACAATAATTTAATTTCTGTTTGAAAAAGAACATTAACTATTGCTTAAAGAGAAGCTGAAGTATCCTCATAACATGATAGTCGAATGGAATGCAAGAGTGACAATGAAATGTCTTTCTCATATACGGTCCAACCAACAAATATACAACATAAAAGAGAAATAAAACATAAGACAATAGCTCAAGTCGAGTAAAAAACATCTTCGCATTTTGGCTGATTTCGGCTGAGTAGAGAGTAATTTTTTAAAACTATATTTTAGTACATAAAATCCGTTTTCTTTCTTTTCTTTTTTTTTTTTAAATATTGTTATAAAAATTGAGAAACTATGTATGACAATTTAAATTTTGTAGGACAGATTTTAATTCAATCCAAAGATGATATCAAATAAAAATTTATAAAATTTGTAACTTTTATCAGATTGGAAATGTATAGCTGCAAATAGGAAAATATAGATAATTCACCAAAGCTCCGAATATATTTTTTCTCACATTTTCAAATATAAATATTTTATTTAACTCAAATCTAAATCTATCTAACACAGTGTTATCACGTCATTCTTATTTTCTAAATATGTGTAATATTTCAAATTGTACAATAAAAATGATAGTAATAGTAAAGTTAAATGTTTTAAAAAAAGTATTTTTCGATGCATATATTCAATTAATGCAACACTACAGCTTTAGGCCCACATTTATTATAACTTGTTTCTCTTGGATGTAACTGTAAACTCTTCAAGTTATTTAAATGTTAAATTTCATCGGTAGAAAAATCTTAAGCAATGAAATGTATTTAAAATGAGTTCAAATGAAGCATAAATATCACGTATGAAATTTATCTACGTTAAATCAAGTTGTTATTGCACCAGCATGCTTCCCTTTACCTATCTCTGAGTTGGGCTGTACCAGTTAGGTAGAAGCAGCTGGGTGGAGTCTTCGTAATTTTGAAACAGGGACTAAGCAGAAGACCCCCAATACTTAGCCTGCTATTCCCAGAGATATCATTTCACTTGGAGGACATTGCGACTACGCCCAGTTTTAACGTGTCCCACCGCCATTAGCAAACACGACAGGTCTTCGGTCGACCGGGATTCGAACTCATTATACTATCCGATAATGAGAACGACGCTCTACCCAACCAGACCACCGCAGCCCCACGTTAAATCAAGTACTGACGCTTTAGACTGGTGAACAAATAGTAAGTCCAATACATATAAACATCCTTAAATTCTCGTTCCTTCTTTACATTTTTTCTTGTGGTTAGGATATTCTATAAATAATATAAGACGAAATCTGACTAATGTGCTAAAATTACTACTTAAACGCGGAAAATGTTGAATGTAGCATCCTCAGCTAAAATTATAATTTACAAGAAGTATCGGATGGAGAGAATTTCTCGCGGAAGCGGCAAAACTAAAAAGTGGTGACCATGGTCAAAGACCAAACTTGGTGTTAAAATCCTTTATAAAAAAACAAAGTTATCCCCTGCAAACAGAAGCGACAGAATTATAGAGCAAGTTTTGAAGATAAGAACGTGATGATTCCATGAGGAAGAATTTCGATTGATTACAAATAATGATAAGAGTCCAAAATTGTAAAGATGGTACACTTTTGAAGCCAAAAAAGCACTGAAGTCTGAAAACACAAGTAACACATTCATGTTGCTCGTTGAGATGTGAAAGGATAAAGAGAAGGTGGTCCGTCGTGTAAGAAGGGTTCACTTAAAAATTATACCCATTGGAAGGGGACTCAAATTGTAAGCGAAAAAACAAAATTAAAAAATCATACTCTAAATAAAAATGAGAACCTTTGCAAGATAAAGTTGCAAATAAGAATTTTAACGATAGTAAATAAATGTTCTTAAGGAAACAAATATCTTGCTTAAAATAATGACAGTTTAGAAACATCCCACCGGAGTTCAGGTTCGTAAATATATAATTTTATTCTAAGCTTCGGATGTTGTTTTGTGATTCTATTGTGAGAAACCAGCAAAAAAATAAGCAAATTACGGAATGAGTCCTAGTAACCCTAAATTGAAGTCATTTTGCCGAAAAGAAAAGTTTTTTTTTTTTTTTTTTTTTTTTTTTTTTTTTAAGTAACGGTAGTGGATGTTGAACTCAAATCAACAATAACTTTTCTCGTAAGAAATAAAGTATTCAATCAATTGTTATTTGTTGAAGCATAGTGATCTGCTTCTCTTCGTAACACCGTTATTGTAAACAAAAAAGGTTAAAAAAATTTTTTTTGCAATAAAATTATCGTTTTTTTTTTTTTTTTTTTTTTTTTTTTTTTACGACTGTGGTTAAAAATGCCTTGTGATATAGATATATGATAATGTTTTTAAAAGCAAATATATAAATTAATTTCTAATTTTTTAAAATTTTTGAAAGGTTTTTCTACAAAAGAGGTTGTTTACAGTTGCGTATGTTTTTAAGTATATTTGTCCCCAAATCCGATTTATTCAATAAAAGTTCTTTATTGATGTAATAATAAATGTATATATATCGCAAATATAATTCCATTTTATAACATTAAAAATAATTTTTTTTCTGTGATAAGTAGCATACCAATTTCGAAGAAAATTCTTGAAAATCAGCCTAAAAGGCATCAAACTCCTGACACAAACACACACAGAGTCATAATAAGATAATAATATATTATTTATTCTCTTTTATTTAATTTAACTGTTACACAAGATTCAATTTACCAACAATTTTGATTTCATCCATTACTTTTGTAACATCTTCTTTTTTTTTTTTTTTTTCGATTCTATCGCACTGATTAGTTTTTGTATGAGCAAATATATATTAATTGTTCTAGAAAATCATATTCATTCATACAATTATCAAACTTAATTAATTTCTATTTGATATGTTAATTATATAATTTAGGTAATACTGAAACAATTTTTCCTCTTATCAGTTTTTAATATACAATTTCGACTTCAATTTCATACATTGAAGGTTTCCCTGTAACAAATATTTTGTAAACTGATTTCAAATTGCTAGATTCAGACTTAAAATTATAAGCATCTGACAGCTGTATAGTTAAAAATTAAAAAATAAAATGTTGTATAGTTCCCATTAGAATTTTTTAGTCTATGTGTGAAAATACAAATAATTATGTTGCGTTCCTCACTCAAGAAGCTCTGTGTCTATTTCTTTTATCTATAATTCAAAAATTTATCGACAAAGTAGCGTGTGTAAAGCTATATAGCTTGTTTCATTCGTTTTTGTTATTAAGTAATATTTGCTCAATATCTACCAATTATTATTTTTATGTCACACATACTCATGTCTGAAGTGTATAATATGAAATGATTTTATAAAAACAAATTTTGCACGAATCTATTTTTTTTCATTTTAAAAAAAATAATAGAAAATCTGTGTGAAATTTTGTCATATAGTTATAAATTTACGCAATAAATTAAATTTAATATTTAAATTAGATAAAATTGCAATTATACTTATTCTCTAATGACAAATAAAATAATAAAAATGTTAGGACAACAAAAGAAAATGGGTAATATAGGGAATATGACGAATGAACCTTAAAGAAATTAATATCTAAAAGAAATTGAAGGTAACCTGTATTCATTCACACATAATGTAGGACAAAAAGGAATTTTAACACGAATAGTAATCATTTTTTTCTACGGATCTTCGATTTAAACCTGGTGAGATGAATTCCTCCTATTATCTAAGAACTATGTGTATAACTGTAACTAAGCACCAATATTTAAAAAAAAAAATAGTGTTTCTTAAATTTAATAATTTATCTACAAGTTATTCACTTCTCGAAAATGATCAGACGGATAATTTTTTTCACTTTTTCTGGTCCTCACCACCCACGTTTCTCATACCTTGATGATTCAGGTGTGTCAATATTGGAATTCCAATTCTTGTTCTTTAAGCAGACGTGTCTTAATGAGTAAATGACAGTAACAATCATGGGTACTCGTTCATGAATTTCGTTATTGTCTCAAATAAATATCTCGAACTTCAGTTTTGACTGAGGAAAGTCAAACCACTGTTATAAGAATAAAAACCAAGCACTTTATTTTAGGTTTATCTTCTGTATTATAAAGAGAATATGTCACTTGTTTAATAATCTCGAGGCTATATTTTTTGACTTGTTACTATTTATTATGTTGTTTGGAATATAATAAAAATTATATTATTCGCAAATTCATAATAAAAGAATGCCCTCACATACATTAGGAATCTTTGACATCGATGCCTTTTTTACCATTTGTGAAAAATGGGAAGGAATGTGAAGGTCTACAATATTTTTTTTTAAAGCTGTGACTCTAAAACAGTCTAGGAAATTAAAAAGAATATCTCTAGACAATTATCATTTGCATTATCATATCAATCATTGTTTGTAAGTGTTGAAAATGTTATATATTATTTAAGCTAATTGAAGTTAAAACGTATACATAAGGAATTTTTTCTTACCTTTAATTTAGAGATAAGAAAGAGAAGGCCCCCAAAATGGTTTAGTGTTTTAGTGAGTTAGAGTGTCAATTGGATACTGATTTTTAAGTATTTTTATATCATTCATTATGTATCGTGTATTTCTGCGTCCGTTTTCAAACTCAAAGCCTTGGATTTGCTTCACTGCTCAAACCTTTTTACTAAGAAATGCTGTTTACTGACCTCGTGTTATACTGACCAAAGAATATTTATGTGATGCAAATAAATTTTAAAATTATATATATATAGCAAATCATAGCATTCCTTATTTAGTATTAAAAGAATTTACTGATGAATAAAAGTATGAAGAGTGCTTTGTTATGTTAAAAATATTTATCTTTGCATTATCTTCAATAATGCATGTTGTCAGAATTCTGAACAATTTGGGTAATGTAATTTACAATTAAGATTAAATAGATATCTAATGATTTTTCTTGCAAACATTTCCTTTCAGAGCTTTAAAGTGTGAATTTAAGTTAAATAATTTAACGTACTATTTATTCAGCTGTGTTTCATGTGCCTAAAATGTTATGAGCTAATTTAATTAAATCACTTACTTTTCTCAAGTTGTCACTATAAATAAATTTTATACATTAGATATTTCTCCAACTATTATAATTTCCAATTTTTCCACCCTCTTTAGTAAGTAATTACTCAATCTATTATTATCTGAACTGCTTGATCAGAGAATAAATTGCTAGTTTTGAGTGGAAACTTGTAAAATCAATCACCGATATAAACAAAATCTATCATGTTCATTCATTCACGTTAACTTATCGCGGCTCCATCCTTGGTAGGAAAGTTTGGAGAATCCCTGCTCAGATAGAAAACTCTTTACTTAAATGGGATTAAAATATGTTGATGTTAACCTAAATGCTTTTTTTATTTCAAATGTCGCCGCACTTCTGTCATCCTATCTGATGTCTTACAAAAATAACTTTAGTTTTATGCAATTAATTGTTAATTGGCAAGGAAGCATTTAAATACATCAAGTTGTGAATAAACGTTAAAAAAGGCTATTTTGGAATTATTTTAATATTTGCAAAATAAATTCAATATTACCTTGTTTACAGAAATAGAAAAATATAGGTATACTGTCATTACTTGAAAACAATTACAAGTAAAAGTTTCAAAAATAATTCCCTCATTTAGTATTTAAAATTTAAAACTGCCGTAAGAGGTAAATTATGATTCATTAAGATTTCAGTCTTTACTTTTTTTTCTGAATTATTTTAAAATGATAAAAATCAGAACAAAATGCTATCTATTGATGGCATTATCTTAAATAATAATTTGTTATTAGTTTGCCATCATTGTGTGTGGGCG
This sequence comes from Latrodectus elegans, assembly GCA_030067965.1. Lineage (NCBI taxonomy): Eukaryota > Metazoa > Arthropoda > Arachnida > Araneae > Theridiidae > Latrodectus > Latrodectus elegans. Next base: position 72,624,201 of record CM057809.1, on the reverse strand, counting down.
TAATTTTTATCATATTATATATTCAAATATGCTTCAGAAGTAAATGTATGCGGATTTTGTCTCACCATTTTCCGAAGTTCATATTTCCACTGTTCTATTAAAATTGAAGAAGGTATATGAAGCCAAGTACTTGTTTCATGGGATTCAGACAGTTTATTTGATTATCACGGTTATGAATTTTCATCATTTCTTATCATTATTAAGATATGTCGCAAAAAAGAAAAAAATCAAAAACGGTCGTTTTAAAAAAATGAATTTGTGCATATTAACAACTTTCTTTATTCATCCTGAACTCCAGCCGTACAATGAACCCAAAACAATTTTCTTAACTTTTAAGAACTTCGTCTCCCACTGTTTTACCATTTCATCTTAAGCATCAATTAATTTATGAGACGTGCCAACGCATCAATTGCTTTGAATTATTCATTATTGTCAAATTTTTATTAGATTACTGCTTATACTCCTTCACAGACATGTACATTTTCATAATTTAAAAACCAACTTTCGATAATTTTTTTTAATTTTTCAACACTAAGTTTTTTCAGCGTCTCCTTTATTTATTTTTAGCTTACATGAATATTTTGTCAGAAACATAAGAACATTATCTGGATATCAAGCACTTCCTGTGTCATTTTGTTCGACATCATAAATAATTTTTGACGTGGATTTTTATGCACTACTCTCGAAGCATTTTATTTTATTGATCATTTAAATTTATTCTATAGTTGATGTTCAAACATCTGACGAACAACATTTTTGAAAAACTTAATAATATATTGCACACACAAGAACTTTTCATTTATAGTTTCTTTTCTTTAAATTAATTTAAAGTAACTAAAGATTAGTTACTTTGCTGAGAACATACTCTGATATTATCTTGCTTTATAGCACAACTAATAGAATTTACCCATTGGAAATGAATTGAATGTTTGGCGTTTATTCATGTAAATATCCATTGAATAATGATTTTATTCTTCGTGATCCTGTTATTAATATGATAATAAACATCAATTTACATTTGAAGTAAATAAATGATTATAATTTCTCTCTCATGATTTGAATTATCTTCGTGGGAGCTTTAAATTACTACTTTTACATTTCTCAGCATTTTGTTTACGGTTTCCAATGAGTTTTAGAACAACTGAAAATAAAAAAAAGAACATGCTTTTAGACCGTTACCTTGTACTGTGTTTTATCAAGTACCCGCATACCCGTAGCTTAAGTGCATCAATAAACTCGAACAACTACCTCGAGATTTGAAATTCCTGTTTTATGTTATGATATTAACCCCGAAATTATAACATATAATATTCCTCCTCATGGTATTGTATTTGGGGACAATTAATTATATCCGTCTTAAATCATTGTTTGTTGGTTTAAGGCTTCAAATTGAGAAAGAATAACCCAGATAATGCGCGGGGTCTTTAACCTCTAATATTTCATCATGAAAATTTATTCTCAAAATGTGTAATCCAGCACTTTATCTTATCTTTGTCGAAAAAATAATATATATCTATATATTCTGCACTTAAGTGGAAAATTTTTACTTCACTAAAACATCCTATGTTTCAATAAAGTATCACTGGGAAAACCTGTATCTGAATTCTACTTCAGCAAACAGAAAATGCATGGAATGGATTTTAAAGGGTGTAATTATCGTGTTGTGTTATTTTTCTCAAGCTATAATTATCGATCATTATTAATAATAAAGAATGTTTTCCTGAGGTAGAAACGAGAGAAAGTGACGCGTGGGGAACGTTGATACGCAATGCTGTTGTTGTTTAGGAAGGTGACTTACAAATAAGTACGTGAAAATTTACTAAAAGCATTTCAAAATTAATAAATTACTTTGATAACTTTTTGGTTGAAGCTTACTTAAATGTAGAATGCTTCGTGCTGAATCCATCTCATTAAAAACTGGCGTAATGTATTTAGTTTATTAAATCCTTTTTAAACGTTTTGCTTAATTATCATGAATTTGAAATGTCCTGAGCAACACTCAATCATTTAATGTTGAATTGGTAATAATTCCTTCCATTAATTTTCCCTGCAGTTTCAGACCTTTTTTTTTTTTTTTTTTTTTTTGGAAAATAAACCAAATTTCCCACTTTGATAAATTTTTCAGAAAACAAAATAAAGAGTTAATTTCGTACGAAAAAGAAATATAATATGAAATAGTTTCTTGATTTAAATATGCTTAAAATTACAATAATTTTATCCGCTACAAATATCTTGGTTTTTGATAATTCATATAAAAAAAATAACTTAATTAATTGTTTTTTTTTCAAATAATAAGGAATTAGTTAAATACATATGAAGTGAAAAAAAATTATACGAGAAACTTCAAATTCTAAACTCAGAAACGTTTCTTACTCGAAATTTTAAATCAGAGATAATTTTATCGTAATCTTTTGAATCCCATGAAAATATTCCTCTGAAATAATGAAGGTAGCTAAAATGAAAGCGAGAGAGAGAGAGCAATTATTGAATTAAATGCTGTATTTCATAATCTAATTCACAGAAAATTGTTATCGAAATAATTTCTTTTTAAAAATGTTTAAAATATAAAGCCCTATTACAATTATAAAATTTGTTAATATAAAAAAAACATAATGGTTTTATTCTACTTTGTAACCTTATTATTCTTCGGGATGAAATATGTAAAATTGCATTGTTAAAATTAGTCCCAAATGTTCATTACAGAGTGTCTCATGCTACGTATCTGTCAATTTTAATTTCAATTAAAGATTGTAAATTCTAAAATATTATATTTTGACGCATTAAGGATTTAAAAAAATTAAAAAACCAAGATTGAATTTTAAAAATTTTAACTTTCGCTTCGATTTTATTAAATTATTCTTTATATCATTATAAATTATTGCTTTTTATAAAATCTTACTATTCTAACATCTATTAATTTAATGATTTCATGTCTTTTTTTAAAGTGAACCAAGATTTGCAAGGTATTTGCATTACTTTATTTGCTTCGGGCTTATCACTAATCTGAAAATTCTTTAAAATTATTATGATAAATCAGCTCTTTTTGGTAGAAATTTCAGTTTAAAAGCATTTTAAGAAGAGCTCAATCACTTTTTCTAACTCTTAGCGTCTTTAGAAAAATAATGAAACAAAAAAGAAGAATTTTGAGAAATTCTACTTTTTGAAAATAAAACTTCTTTTTGAAATAGAATTCTACTTTTTGAAAATAGAACTCTTAAGGCAAATTTTTATTGCCGGCGAAAATAATTATTTATATTTTTACGTCAATTATGTATGCATTTTTTTTTAAATCAAAGTATAAGAAAAGTAGAATGTTTGAAATTTTGAAAATATTATGAACACAAATATGATATTAATTTAAATGAAATATTTATTTCATGCTTTGGAAATTTTTTGTGTATGATTGTCTATTATCAATAAACTCGATCAAAAATCTAATTAAATAACAAATATTAGAATATTAATTATATTTTTGTTGTAACTGGTTTCTAAATTATCTGTTAGGAAAATTTAACAGCGTAATTATATTCCAATTAATGATCAAATTCATATAACGAAAGAATATTTATTATCTTAAGATCCGTTATACTTTTTAAGCATTTTTCTGCTATCTCTCATATATTAAAATATTTTATTTAAATATAAAACAAAGTTATTCATATCACTCATTTTTATCTAATTCAAATTTTAATAAATTTTCAAAGCTAAAAACTTGAGTGTTACAATAATATAAAATCAATATTAATTGCAAAAGAACCACAACAAAATTAAATTCATAGTTTATCATAGATTTCATTTTTTAATCTCAAATGATTTCTCTTCTTTATATGATATATTGATGTATTTTACGTAATTTCTAAATTCCTTTTTCAATATTTATAAATGATAGATTTATTTGCAATCTTTATTTTACAAAGAATATCACTAAATTTCCGAGACATTTGAGGAATCTTTTCGTTCCGCTTTATTTAGAAATTCTATCAGCGCGAAAATATTTTATACAAAATATTATTTATTTCATAACATTTTCAAATTACATTTCTGGCACAGAAAAGACCACCATTTTCAAATCAAATGTGACAAAATTTGTAAGGCGCTGTGACGACATCACATTCTTTCAATATTTTTGCTGAGATGTGAAAGAAATCAGAAGAAGATTTGAAATTTCATTGGGGTTGACAGAAATACGGTTTTGATTTTGAGTTGGAAATTCTTTTAGAGTTTCATACACATTTAAAAACCCTTTATTTTATAGAAAAAAGGAAACATTTTATCTGATATTCTGTGGAGCTGTTTTCTTAATAAATGATTGAAAAATGGAGATAAAGAACACACACAAGCATAACGCATATATATATATATATATATATATATATATATATATATATATATATATATATATATATATATATATATATATATATATATATATATATATATATATATATATCAGTTTTAAAAGAAAATTTTTCTACAGCTCTGATACTTGAAGCTATTATTTTGTGATTTTGTGGCAATGCTTCAAGCGAAAATAATTATTGAAATTTTTCTTGGTATATAATTAACTCATTTTATCTTACTATTAAAAAGCGAATAAAAATTTGAGAATATTAAATTATTATCCAAAAAAATGGGTGACAAATCTTAATTATATATAAAGTTAATGAAAGGCATTTTAATTACTTCGAATTAATAATTTTCATAAGATAATATGTTATTTATTTCATAGGGATGAAGAAATTATGAAGGAAGCGTTGTGAATCACGGGGAAAATATTTTCAAACTTTTTTCTCAATTTAATTAATGCTAAGTAGAAGTGTTTGCATGAAACAAAATGAAGCCATTTATTTTCTTGCATTAAAAAGATATAGGAATTTGTTGACTAGTAGACTCGAATACAACTGCTCAAGAAAGTTCGAACATGCCAAACATAATTACCGCCTCTTTTCCCTTCCCAGTTTATTAAACTTTCCAAGTTTTTATAGAGAAACCCTAAAACTCTTCCGCAACAAAGTGATGATATCCATACATTACGGAGTCTTGGTGAATGGATTCAGTCTTTCAACTTTTTTTATTCTAAAAATGAAACCTTATGTTCGAAAAACCTTGTGCGGAGTAAAACATTTATTAAATGTAGACATTAAAAATCAAATTGCTATTGCCCCTTCAAAAGGAGAGAACAAAAATATTTATAAAAAAAAATACAATTGTTATTGTTTAAAAAAATAATAATTATATATATATAAATCACGTTCTATTTTTGAAACTTTAATCTACTTACTTAGACTAAAAAAATGAGTGTAAATATAATAATTTTTTTTTTTTTTTGTATTGTAAATTTTAATTTTGTTTAAAAATAACAAAATTTAATCAAAAATATATCAATTAAAAGCCTAAAATCTTTAATTCTAACTCATTTTAAAGAATAGGAAAATTCTGTTTGATCATTAATAAACTTTATTTTTAGAAATATTTATTTAAACTAAGGAACAATTTTACCAAAAAGCGTTTTTATTTATTTATTTATTTATTTATTTTTCGATTATTAATAATTTCATGAGCCCTAGAAGTGAATACTCTATTTTATATGGTCATATAAGTTAAAAACAGTCATTTATTTTAAATATTTTTAAGAAAATAAAAAGAATCGATTTTTATTTAATAAATCATTTCTTTTACCTGCACCACTTCAATTACTCTCTACGCTCTTGAAAAATATAATAGAACGAACTATCACTTTTTGACAAAATGAATCCTCTTTATTCTTCTTACCCATTGCTCATAAAATCGACACCATATATTATTGTAAACCTTTAAAGGTAGAAATATGAAACATGGTTGCTACTTGGTGAAATTTATGAAATTTGTGGATGAGAGGGGGAAGGGGAAGCGAGGCACCTGTTGGTCGGCAAATAATCCGCGGAATGTCAATCATTTCCCGAGGCTGTTGTGCGGGACCGCATTTTTGGGGTCGAAAATCGACTCACTTTCCCCACCTTAGGGCCACGAGCCTAATCCACTAGTCGAGTAACGGCCTAGCCCATTCTCTTTCCAGTTGGGCGCACTGCAAGAGGATGTGACTTATCTTCGGGAAAATAAAAAAACAATAATTCTTTTTTTTCGGAAGGTTGAATTCTCGTATTAAAAATGAATTGTTAATTGAAACAATTTCAATTTAAGTGACTGTTATATGTAAAACATTGAGAGATTTTAAATAAATGACCCGGATGCCAAGTGCACAACTCTCACTTCAGAATAACAATAACAATATCCAAGTATTTCATCACTTCTTATATATATATAATAATCTTTACAAATCATTATTATTAAATGAAATTGTTTTTTAAAGTTTTTACTACTTATTAGGCTTGTGTTTGGAACTAGATTTGAATTAAACGCTATGAATGAGAATCAAAAAATTGCATTGAATAAATGGTATTCCACAGTTAATAACATAAATTTTTACCTATTCTAATCATTAGTCTGTTGAAATAAAAAATAGTCATTAATTTTAATTATTTTTCTGGTTGGGAGATTTTATTCTGAAATATTATGCATAAATATACCATGAAAGTTTGGAATTTAATACGCAACATTGAAATAAAAAGTAATTTAAGGAGAAAATTTCTGTGAAGTCGGTATATTTTTAGAATATAATATAATACAATATAGAACACACTTAAATTAAAAAAATATATTAAAATGATGGGGATTAATATCTTCATGGTATCCATAAAAATTTATTATTTAAGAACAAGAATTTTAAAAAACTTGTCCTTTCTGAAACATTAAAATACGAAATTATGCTTTTTCTCTTTAGTTGTTGTTCTCGTGTGCCAGCTAGGCTGGCAAATTGGGGTGCGCTGCTCCACCTTTCCAACTGAAACCTATTTGGTGTGGAGTCCGACTTCTTCAGTACACATATGCCATAGGAACCCGTTTATAGTGTAGGCAACCCCATTCACACCTCATTCACACACAAAGAAAGGACTAAAACATAGAGAGGAAGTACATCCATGCCTGAACCGGGATTCAAACCCAGGACCTCCTTATCCGCAGTCAGGCACGCTGACCACTAGACAAGTTGGCCAGCTTCACGCTGGTTTTAAAGAATATATAAAATTGTAAAATGATCTCACAGTCTAAGTAAAAAGGAAATGAGCTCAAACTAAGAAAAAATATAATTTTCTACAAAAACTTTTAAGTTCAATTATATAACTAATAAAAATACCTTATAATGAATTTAATCTTTGTGCTGAACAAGGTCGACTCAACCTTTCATCCCTTCAGTGGGTCGATAAAGATAAGGTCGATATACCAAGCATGCTTGGTAACTACACACTGGGGGTTTCGCGTTAGGCTGACCACTTAATCGGGATTTATGTTTTGCACCCCAGGGACTCTCGGTCAAGAAAACAGAGCTGCGCATTGTAGGCTGCCCTTACAGGCGGTTGTGACACAAATTTTAGTTTTATAATGAATTAGATAATATCCTAATTACCATTAGGATGTTTATATCATTAGGATAATTATAGTTAATAAAGTATACATTGTACAGTTTAAATTATAAACTTTCTTAAAATAATCATTATATAAAAAATAAAATAACATGATATATGCACATGCCTACAATACAAATCAATACTGCACCTAAGAATAATAGTTTCAAATATTTATATTGTGGTGTTAAACGCATTATCGAGGTAGAATGTATGAACTAAACACAGTTTTATAAAACTATATATAATGCTTTAAAATAAATTCTCAAAAATATAAATTCCTTTTCAAAATTCCTTGTGTCTATAAAATTCATGAATAATATTCGTTTCGAAAACATTTTCGGTAATATTTGACAAAAACTTAAAAAAGGAAATGTTAAATCAATTTTCAAACATTTCAACATTTCCAGAAAGATTTTTTTCTCACTCTAAATTTCAAAGTATACTTTATTAACTATAATTGCAACAAAAATTTCCACTGCTGAACTGTTTTCCCCCTTTCATTTAACTAACCACAAACATTAAGAGGTCAAACGGAAAAACCACAAAATAACATAGTGCAGATGCTTTATGCACCGCGAATTTTCACCTTTCTCTTCCTTTCACGAATGTTTGAGTTCAAGAAACTACTAACAAGATTGAAATATATTACCAACCTATATTTCGATACTAGTAAGGCTGTACAAAATTACGTGTAATAATTATTGTAAATAATTGCATACAATTGTCGGATTACGATTTTATTAGATTTAAAATTTAGCTAAAAGTATTTTTCAATAAAAAAAATGTATATAATAACACTTTTATCATAAGTTTTATATAAATATGTCAGTTAATAACAATAAAGTTTAAAATATCAATATATATTAAATATCATGTAATGTAAAATAAAAAAATACAATTATTTCAATGTATAATCCAAAATTATAATATAAACCTATTGTAACAATAAAATATTTATTCAATATGAAATACATTTTATTGTGAAATCAAAATAAATATAGTTTTCCTAAGAAGAATATATATATATATATATATATATATATATATATATATATATATATATATATATATATATATATATATATATATATATATATATATATATATATACTGTTTATTTAATAAATTAAGGACTTAAATCTTGTACTGAATTTTACAACTTTAGTGATCTCTTAAATAAATTCTCGAAAAGACAATATTTTTCAAAATTATGATGAAGATTTTTCCTAGTAAAAAGAATTTCCTTAATTTTTTATTATAATTGAGATGTTTAAAGACGTAATATTTATCATATTTTTGTTTTAATGTGATAAAATTCAAATCACATAAGTCTAAGTAGAAGCGAAATTCCTAATTCTATTAATCATTGACATTCGATATCTCTTGTCTAAATAAAGCTTTCATGACTCCTGGATTTTTGAGTTTTATTCATCATAAATGAATTTCATTACATTAACTCTAAAAGGTTCTTTGATCCCAAAGTTTATTTAATTTTTACACAGTTAATTTAATTTATTATGTCAAAACTCAGTAAACTGTATTGATTTAATTATTTTGTTGTAAATATTCCGAACCTTCTGCTTAACTTCAAAATTTTATAGCATCGAATAAAATTTTTTAATTAGTACAAGATAAATAGAATAAATACATATGTTTATCTTTATTAAAATGTTATATGTAAAATGTTTTAATTAGCATAGTATTTTTTCAACGTTAAAATACACCGAAATACTTATATTGTTTTAATTTTACCGTTAGAATAATTTATATATAAATATAAAACCATGTTCTTTACCTTTTAGTAGTTTCTATCGTTAATAGTTATCTTTTAATAGTTAATACATAGTTGCTATGTTTTTTATTTTTTCATGAACTCAAATTCAGATGAATGTCTGACTAAATGAATTTTTTTTTTATTTCACATTTTGAATGAGTACATTACATCGTAATGCATAAAACATACTGAAATAAATGAAAAGAAACAATTAGATATTTCGTTTGTGCTGTGTCTTTTTTCAAAATCATAACTTTCACAATGATATTTTATAGTACGCAGTGTTCATTTATCATCAGCATGATATAATTGTTAATAAAAGCATTTTCTGATGAGATGATATTTATTATTTTAAAATATGATACTGATTTAACTTAATAAGATAATTGTATAAATTTTATAAGGAATATCTTAAACTTAAGTTTGTATCATATCAAACTTTGTATTATATCAAATATATAAATACCTTCAACAAATTATATATTTTGAATAAAAAATATTTAAATAGGGTATATATCAAACAGTTTTTTTTTTCCGAAAATACATTTGATTTATAAAATGTACCAAAATGTAGCTAAAATAATTTTTATATATTTATTAATACGTATATGAATTCTTTCAAATCTTTCCTTTTGAGTCTTCTAATTCACTGTTATATACCTCTTTTAAAATATATTTAATTCATCGGAATCTTTATCTTTTCCAGGCCAATTTCTTTTATTTATGGCATTCTTCTCCAACAAAATACTTTTATTTAAAAATAACCAAACCTAAATTAATTCCACTCTCTCTGAAACGAAATCTAAATAAGATTAAAGTAATTTGGTTTTCAAAAAAGAAAAAAAGAAAAGGAAAGAAAAAAAAGGTGAGATTGAAAATTTGATTAAGAGAGCTAAGATATTATACATCTGAGTCTAGATTTAAGAATGAGAAAATGCCGGCTTCAATGAAATAGTTACAAAGCCGCGCATTGGATGAAAACTTGTCACACATCCTTTTAACAATGACTCTACACAGTTGAGCCGGAAGGAGAGGGGAAAGAACGAGTACAAAGATTTGATAAACTTGAGTTCAGTCTGATGATGTAAGGGATATTTATTAACTGAACTCATGCGGACAAGGGTAGTGCAACAAAATGCGCCGTGTCTTACTGACACATTAAAACACTCTCTGGGGAATCGAATATAATAGGACAAACAATTGCTCTTCCAGCACATTTATTTTATTTTTTATAAAGAACCTGCCCTTTTCCTCTTTTGACTGCGTTTCTCAAAAATGATTTTCGCTCAACTAAAACGATAACTTAAAAAACAAAAACAAAAACCTCCAAGAACAAAAGAAAGCGTTGGCAGCATAAAAATGAAAACATCCTCGGTATTTCGTTTCTTGAAAATGCTCTGGAATCTTATTGGGTTTGAAAATGTCTTGTTCTATCAATGCGACCCTATTAGTTTTTCTTTTTTCAAGAATAATTTAGAAATATGAGTATAACAGTTACTCTTTTAAGGATTGGTTAAATGAGTATCCATTATAAAACACTTAATTTATTTTTATCAAATTCAATAATTTTTTAATCGCATATATTATTGTCTGTAAGTGGATCTGACTACGTTTGTAATGTTATTTGGAATGTTTATACATGTAATTTTGTAAGCATCTGGTTCGGCAGCTAAGCAGTAATAAAATTAATTTTGTTAAATTGTTTTGTTTTATAAAAAACATTTACTCATAAAACAAAATAAAATACGACTGGAAAAAAATACTTGCTATTTAATATTATGAAAATTACTCTTTTGCTCGAAATAGTGTGAAAGTATTTAATCTTTAACAATATCAATTAGTTTACATCCATATTTCTATAATCATATTATTTTACTTAAAAGTAATATTTAGTAAATACTTTTCACGAAACACATATTTTCGTTTATCAAAATCACAGCTTCTATCACCAAGTAAAAATAAAGGAGTTGCTTTCAGTTCAAAAATGATAAATGTGAAGAATAGACTCCGAATCTAGAGCAATCACTTAACTTTTTGACCTGAAATCTTTTGCCACTCTCCAGACTTCTGAAACCTGACACCATTTCGGACAATAAATTTGGCAGTATTTTTTTCTAAATATTATGTATATATGCATATGAGAATATATACGGAGTTAACTCTATATACGGTTAATAAATTCCCATGTTTAGTTCATTCGGTAGTAAAAATAGCATCCTGAATCAACAAACTCTGAGTTACATCTTAAAGTAGTAGTTTTATTTTTCTCGGAAAAAATTATATTCTCGGTCAATGACTTTAATAGTATCTGATAAATCGCCATCATGACATGTTCCACCTGAGTATGCTGGATTAATATGCGGTGTGGTATCCTTCTTAGGAAGTGCATATTTCAAATTCAAGTTCCATGAGAATGAAGGTGCCGTGAAACGCAAATTTATCTAAGCGCAGAGAATTTAATGAATGATTATATTTGTAAAATAACTTTAAGGATAGATTAAACAATATAGAACTCACAACTGCGCAATAAATTGCTTGCCTTTATTAACTGCTCTTAACAGAATGACTATCACAACGCAAAGTTATAATCATTCTAATAAATAAATCCAAAATCTAAATAAGGTTTTATTTTAAATATAAATTATGATATATCTCAGAGTATAATATGTATTAAAGAATATTTATATTATATTTATCATTATAAATTTATTTTTAATTAAATAAATATATTAACTATAAATATTTAATATCGAATAAACATTTGCTGCTCATTTTACCCAGAATGCAATTCATTGCTGTACATGAAGTATAATATTCTTTCATGAATATTTATTTGTCATAAGCTTCATTTTGTATATTTCTGAGTATCAGATGCGATATTTACCAATTAACATTAAAATACGATGCTACTGCTTTTAAAGATTTCTATTTATAATTATTCTGTTAAAAATTAAAACCATTTTTCTAACTTTTGAATTTTTAATCTCTATTTTTGAATCCTTCATTTTGCTTCAATTTCATTCATCGCAATCAAATATAATTTGAACAGTTATTAAAAATTTAAGTTCACTTAAATCAGTATTCTTTGATTAAATATACTTAAATTAAAACTTTACACACACATAAAGTTTGATATTTAAAAACGCTTTGTTTTAAAAAAAGCTTGTTTCCTTTTTATTACAAAGTTTATGATAAAGAAGATGACAAACATACGCTATTTGATCAATATAAATTGTCCTTTGATATTTATATGTCAACGAAAAGCTTTCTCTACACTTTGCGAAATAGCTGTTGGTTTCTAAGACAACCAGAAATTTAATAAAATGAATGCCTAAGGAAATGAAAATATTACGCGTATCTCTCTCCATCTTTCAAAACTAAACAATGTATATAAATTTTATAAAAATCTTAAAAAATCTTTTAATTCTAAAGAATATTTTTACTAGTTTATTAACACTGCTTTCTTTCTATTTCAGCTCGTTCCTCCTCCTCTTTGTTCAAGTTCTATTTCTCCATTTTTTCCGTCAGGTGGTTAGAAGAGCCTGCTCCCAGGGGTAAATATATTTTTCTTTTTCTTAAAATCATATTAATGCAAAGAAATATTCGAGTTTATGATTTAAAGAAGATTCTTTCTGAATAATTCATTCTAGATGAATAAATATATTTCAAAAGTAATTTAAATGTATTTCATTAAAGTTAAACGAATAGAATATTGAATTTTAGAGCATGAAAGTAAAGTATTATGAGTACATTTAAATTAGTTCTGAAATTTTAACAAAAATTTGAGACATCCATATCTAAACAGTAATATGAAAACTCATAAATATTTGAAAAAATTACTTGTCGTTATCGAATGTAATTTTATTATATTTGAACGTCGTATTCAACGATAATGAGACTATATAACAAAGCGATAATTAAAATAGTTACAGAGTTGTAAATAAATTTTTATTAATTAAGTTTATTTATCACTAATTTCGCAAATCGGAATAAAAGAATAAAAAGTTAACTATTATTTATAAAAGAGTATTTTATTTATCAAAATTTCAAAAGTGGATGCACTGCAAAATTACGAAATAATAATATACTCATCTTTTATTTGAAAGAATAACGCATTGTATCATTAAGGATAAACAGGAAAATGTATTTGAGGATAATTTACTTTGGCATTTGGTTCAATGTAATTTAATAATATCTGTTTTTAAGAAAATTCCATTCTATAGTTACGATGAAAAGGGCATAAAAAGTTTATTGGCAATTTAATTTATTTAATATAAATCAAATGGCTAAGCACTATTGTTGAAAATGATAGGAAATAAACTTACTAAATTTGCAGCAATTTCTTTTCTTTTTTTTAATTATATGTGTTTTTTTTTTTTTTTTTTACATTGCATTTCCTATATTATCTATTCAACTTTAAAATTATATATAGTTTATTTTTTTATTTATAGCATTTTTAATAATAGGTTATATATATATATATATATATATATATATATATATATATATATTAGGCAAAGCATATAAAATTCTCCCCTCATGTTGTATAAAATGTATAATTATTCTAAGTTGACCTATCTTTTTGTAACGTCAAGGAAAATATCGATTATTTTGAACTTCGGATGAATATTTCGTAACTCTTTCCTTATTCTTCAACGTTATGTAGGGAATGTTTTTTGAAGTCTATACAGCAAGGAAATAAAATGCAGAATGATTTTACCATATCTGGTGATGTTTGCTACTTTGGCGATAAAAAAAAATTATGCGATAGTTTTATGGCCCCACAAATGTAGACAAATTTCGTACAACAAATAATTAAATATGTATGGTTTCTTTCATTGACAAATGATATTTTAAGATAGCAAATTTGTTTGTTACAATAACAACTTACAATAATTTTTATTTGGTAAGGATGCTTATATTTTAGAAGAACTCATTCTTGACGTAAGAGATGATGCTCAGAGTATATAACGATAATATATTATTGTTTTGATTAGATATTCACCAACCGATTTCCAATACAAAATATACTTTAAGGTTAGCAGATTGATATGTTATGATGATCATTTTGATTTCTTGAGATTGCTTTCAAGAATTAATACTTTAAAAATATTAACTCTTTGCCTTTGAATGAGCAGAGTATGTATATATATATATCCTTTCCTGGTTTCGAGAGTATTCTAAGAATGTATCTTGTAATTTACTCATTCATATACTTAACATCCAGTTAAAAACTAATTTCTGATTCATTTAGAGGATAAAAAAAGTCATAAAAAACCTTGATGCTTTTTTTCTTTTTCTTAATGAGTTTCGCAGCCTATGAAAACAAGTCTATCAACGATACCCCTTCAGATGCTTTGTAAAATATGTGTATTAGGTGGTTTAGTTATAATAAAACTGAGTTTATATATATATATATATATATATATATATATATATATATATATATATATATATATATATATATATATACATAATACTGAATTCATAAAATATTCTCAATTAAAAAGATATAAATTTTATTTAATGCAATCTGGGTGAATTATTTTACGATATCAAAATATAATAGGCAAAATAATCGATATTTATTTTTTCAGAAATAAATTTCTCTGCTATTTATATGTTTTAGGCAATAAAAATTTTTATCTTTAAACTATTTAAATTTTAATTTTAATATAACAATTTAGAAATAAATCTTTGCCATTCCTTTAATAAATTATAAAAATATTCATTATTTCTAATTAGAAAATTATACAATTTAGTTGTCGGAACGAATGAAATTTAAAAACTAAAATAATGTAGCATTTAATAAAAAAAAATTATTAAACATTTAAACTGATATGATTTAATTTCTTCCAGTGTAATCCTAATTAATTACGATTACTCTGGAACAAATTCAATCATATCTGTTTAAATGTTTAATCATTAAACACTTTATCTAAATTAATTTGATATCTAATAAAATAGTTATAAAAAAGAAAATTTTCGTCAAATTTCACAGAATTCCCTTGACCCACATAGAACAGTAACACTTAGATCATTTAAATAGTACCGTTTCGATTTTTCTCATTTCTATGGAAATCCCTTGTTTTATATAATTGGATGCTAAGACATAATGCCCACTGAGCTCTCATCTAGAACTTAGATCACAACCGGAGTTTCCCCTGCCGGAGCGGTAGGTGTTTTGGGATTCGGCCAATAATCCTAAAAATAGGCCGAATCGTCTATTCTCCGTCATCGCTTTTTAACACGTGAGTTCTGGAGCTCAGCTGTAACATTGACTTTCACCCTGTGGCTAGCATCCAATCTCGAGAATGGTACCTCAACAAGCTGTCTAGAGAAATTTGGAGTGAAATGAAAGAGGAAAAAGTTTTAAGAAAATCGTCTCTATCTTCTGTTCCAGGTGAACGAACTGGACAAAACCGCAGCTGTCATTTTGGCTTCAAGTACGATAACTACTCAGTTCGCCTGCGATTTCTTTTTGTTCTTCCCTCCCTTTGTTTCGCTGTCGACGTCCTAACTATTGAATTTATTAACTAACAAACCAGACATAACTTTACCACGCCAAAAGGAAGCTGCTAACGAAACATTGTAGCTATCAAGAAATTGCCAAAAAGCTATCGATATTTAGTTGTATTACTCTCACAACAATATTAATGAGAAAATTATTTAACAGGTGATGTGCCATTGTTTCTGTTAAATTGCTTTTAGATAACTTACGATTACTAGAGTACAACTTTTTCATATGTTGAAAGAGAGATAATTTACAATGTGCAGCTGATAGTTCATCAAATTAAATTTTGGCATTTTTACTTTTTTTTGTATTTTATTTTGTCCGGTAAAGTGAAGGTTAATTGGTTTCACAACATAATTTTTATCACCAAAAATGTCAAAAAAAAGAAGAAATCGATAAATATTAGAAAGTATCTTCAGAATATAATTAGATTTTCTAATTTTTTCTAAATTTTACTTGAAATTTAGTCAAAAGCATTTATTTAACTTTAATTATATTTCAAATGACAGGTAAATTCTTTTTATACTGGGAAAAGAACTTTTAAGTTATTTATACTTTAACATTTCTTGTAGAATAATAGCTAATATAATGATACAGAAATTACTTTAAATATTATATGAATTACAGGTAGTAAATTTTGGATTATTAGAATTAAATATTTATAAATTACAGCAACATAAAAATTTAAATGATCATTTCATAAAATATGAACCAAATGCCTGGAATATGCATTTTGAAATAATTGGTACAATTTTATATTTAATAAATATACTAATAAATTCTTAAAATATTTATATATTTTCTTTAAAAATTACGAATTTAAGACTAATAAAACACATTTTTTTAGGATATATATTAGTAAAAGTGTTAGTAAAGTTTGATTGAAAAAATGCTTATAATTTATCTTCAGTTGAAGAAGATTGTAAGTCTCAAAATAATAACATTTCAGCGAAACTCATCGCATAAACGCAATTTGGCTAGCAATATACTGCATTATTTTAAAAGTGAGTTTATGAAAAAAATTATTCATACTTAAGGAATGAAAACACAATTCCATTTTTTGTAAAACATGCATAATTAAAATAAATATAAAATAAAAATTTTAATCTATTTTTAATAAAAATGTTAATCTCTACACTGTTTTTCATAACATAGGAAAATAAAAACAATATAAAAAATATTAATATAAAAGATAAAATTTTAAATATAAAAGTATTAATTTTTCCTTTGTCATGAGGTTCATTTTAAAATGCGTTATTTGAGTTTTTATGAGAATTACAATATTTTTTTTTCATGTTGTTAAATTTTTATAGCAAAATACCTAAATTGATTTCATTTATTGGAGTCGGGAGTAATGTAAAAAATTTTCTATATATAAGTGTTGAATTAAATTGCATAAAATGGATAATAGTTTAATTTTTGAAAAAATTTGCAAATTAACCACTTTTTCAAATTTTTCATTCATAAAAAATATTTAAATTTAATGGTTGTCTAGCTTTATAGAACCTTAGAAATTGAAAATGCGTGGTTAATGAATTGCATGCTGTGTTTTCCGAGTTATTGTGAATAGATTACGAATTTTATTTGGTAGTTAAAAATAAAAAAAATAGCTGTTTTGAAAAGTTTGATTTTTAAATTTTTTAAATATTTTCTATTACATAAATTTTCATATGTACAATTCTGGTCCCTCAATAAATCTTATTATTTTTTTTAATATTTCTTTTAATTCCATTTCCCAATTACAAATACATTTCTATGAAAACTTTCTTTATAAGTCTCGTAAGTGATTACATATTGATTTCTATTTTCCATCACAAAAATTCCCCCCAAAATTATTTATTTCATATAAAAATTCATTTATTTAATTTTAATCTTCAGGTACTATATTACGATAAATATTTTATGAAATGAAATTTATTTATATAAATAATATTTAGAATTAATTTAATTATAAAAAATATTTTGTCAAAGGTAAAGGAACGATTATTTACTTCCTGATTAAATGTACTTACAACCAACTTTTTTATGCCAATTTTTCAATAAGGAAAGCAATGTTTCTATGTTCGCACATAGTCGGATAAAACTTTATAATTCCTTAACTACTACCTTCAATGTGAAGGCACTGTTGCATGAAATAGAATTTTTTTTATATTCGATTGTTTTTTAAACAAGAGTCGAAAACCTTTAAAACTGAGAAAGTTTTAAAAGTAAGCAAGCCCTCTTTTTGATGTTTGCAGGTATAATCATATTTGGCTATTCGTCTTTTAAAATTACTAGCGTTGTTTCTGAGCGAGATAAATTTGTAACAAGCTAGAAACACTATTATTTATATGCATTCGGTGGCATTAACTTTTTATGTAGCTAATTTTTTTTTCTGATTTTTCGCCGAATATCGTCGTTGAATTTTGATGAACTGAAAATAATTTCCATTCTTAACGGGAAGTCTCTCCTCAAAAGTGTTATCGTTTTTTACAGAAGAGTATCAGCAAATATTAATTTGTGTGTTTCATGCTTTTAATTCCTTTTCGAAAAAAATATTCAAAAATTGTTCTGAAATCTCTTTTATAATATTCTCTCTCTTTCGTATATTCACAAAATCAATTGAATTTATTCGCAAATGTTTGTCTTATTTCAAATTCTTTTCCTTTAATTACAATCATTTAATAGAGTACTAACGTCTAAGGTTCTTTAATCAAGAAAGTAAAAGGCTCGAGTTTAGCATAAATTTGCTTCAAACAATGGCTTCTCTTTAATATTTGAGCTTTATGTGGCAAGGAACAGTAAGGGCCGGTTACTTTCTAGAGCAGATCTTAAAACATAGATTAGAAGGACAGAAGCAAAAATTCTACAGATTTCGTTTATTAAGAGCTCCTTTTTGGCCTCTTTATGATATGATGAAAATTTCTAGAATGCGGAAAAGTATTTTTTTTTTTTCGAAGTAAGATCTCTGAAAAGTCCGGTTCCACTTATTATTATCATAAACATTTCATCAAAAAGTTTATCGGGATTCCCTCATGGTTTGCAGACGAAAAAATATTTGAGCATAGTTAAAAGGAAGGAACATGGTTTCGCTAGAGGAATAGAGATCTTAATTAATCAAATTACATGACCTTTAAGAATTGATTTAGTATGTATTATTATTAGTTTTTCTTTTACTATATTGAGGTATTTCAAACACCTCTAATAATGAAAAACTTTACAAAAAAAAAAAAAATAGAATTGTTTTATTAAATCATAAGCAAACTTTTTAAACCTATTAAAAAAGCAAAATGTATTTCGTCCCAACTTTGAATTTGAAGCCGTTTTATAAGTAATTCACTATACTTTAAAATATGATTCTTATATTTATTGAAATATTCTTCTTTCTTGAGTAAAGTAATATTAAATTAATATATCCACTGAAAGCTAACTATCTCTAGATTTAAAAGTAATTAGATACTCTATAAAGAAGTAATAAAATAATAAGCAATCAATAATTTTGTGAAAGAATTGCGTTTTTAAGATGAAATTTTTTTAATTGGTCATTATTTTTCAAAAATTCCCAATTTATTTTCCAAAAATAGATTAGATCGTCTAGTTTTATTCAATTATTTATTTCTGTTGAGAAAAATACGATTGCAGTAAAAGGGAGTAAAATTCTTCAAAACTTTGCTCTTTTAAAAAAATTAAAAGATGTACCAACAAGATTTTCAATTTAATATTGTTTGATTCCAATTAAAATAATAAGCCTATTATTCTTCTTAAGGAGTTAATTGGTACTTCTTTATTTTTAATTCATGTCATTTAAGTTAATCATTTAAGTAATCAATAAAATTTTTAAATTTACACGAGAAACTGTCATGAAATTAAAAAAAGAAGAATTTATAACTTGAATTTTTGTAATTTGACATAATACATAGGAACATAAAATTTTATAACATCGTATAAGTGCAACATATTTTACAAAAAGATGTAAGATTGGGATATAAAAACGTTAAATATATAATTATAACATAATTATAAATATCATTGTTATTAACATAAAAATGTATTCAAATAAAGATTAGTCTCTGTTTACAGTGTATTTTGGCATAAGAAATTTTCAATTATTTTCTTTACTTTGAAAAGATATCTTATAATTTTTACTACAACTTACACATAAGAATTAGATGTAGTTTTAATTTATGCTTTGAAATGGACCTTCATGTGGCTATTACTTATCCGACGTAACAAATCTTAAATATAAAAAAAAACATGCAATCCATAAGAAACTCAATACGAGTTCAATAAAATAATAGACCTTAAAAGAATAAAAATAACGTAACAAAAATGTTTTACGAAGAGTATATACTGTAATATTTTTATATCTCAAATAAATGTACTCAAGCTTTTCATAAATTACTACGCAATAAAACGTAAGGATTTTTTTAAGAAAATATATTAAAACTAAGCATTTTCCTTAAAATCTTTTCCATCTAAAATAGAAAATTTTATCATAACAAAACAATGCATCTAAGATTCAAAATAAAGGAAAGGAATAAATATATTTTATGCAAAAAAATAAACCAAAGTTACCAGATTAGCATTTGAAATAGATCAATTTTTTTTAATTCACCCGCTGTAGCTAAATACGATAGAAATAGTATATAAATTTTTAATAAGAATTAATTCCAGACTTATTTTTTTATGTAAGGATCATTTTCATCTTTATTTTTAACCCTACAATATGAAGATTCAGCGAAATAAATCAAGAGTTTAAAGATGATTAAAATATGGAATATAAATACAACCAAACAAAAATGGAATAGACAAAAAATACTCTCAACATAATATTACAAAGTTAAATTCGTTGATAGTGAGCAATTATATATTTTATAATCTGTTTCATATGTCCTTTACTTTTATGCTATAATGTTTTTTTGTTTGGAAAACATTTAACTAAATATTTCAATTAATTTACGTTAAATTCAGGTCATGTATCATAAATTAAGTTTTCAAGGTCGGATAACGTCCCCATTCCTAACGCATTTTAAAAGTTATTCTCAAATATCTTTAACGATACACAAATTATATCTGTATATAAATTTAGTACTACTCGTACCCTCACACACAAGCATAAATTTATACATTATATAAATTTCAATCAGCTCGATGTTGTTATAATTTCAATTAAACTAATGTTATTTTACTATGAAATACAGCTACAAGTTTTTAATACGATGGTAACACTCAGACAACCGTTTTTCTTACAATTAATAAACTAACTCAATGACAAGCAATATGAATACAACTAAATTTTTTGTTCTTTTTGTGTTTATTTTGTGAAAAAAATTTATATTTTAAGGCCAGAAATCACAAAACATAAAATTTGTACATTTTCTAAAATTATAATAATTGCTTAATATTGTTATTATTTCAATTGAATACTATTTTACTAAGCAATACAACTACAAATTCATAACACTATAGTAGCACTTGAAAAACCGTTTTGTTTACAAATAATAAATTTACTCAATTATACCAAACAATATCAATACAATCTGAAGTTTATTTTTTTATTTCATGTTTATTTTGAGAAAAAAAAAGTTTAAATGTTAATGCTAGAAATCACAATACATAAAATTTTTATTACTTTCTAAAATTATAATAATTTTATAAACAGAGATATTCTCTGTTAATGTTTTTTTAATCGATAAAAATAACAAATCCAAAGATAAGTCAACATTTGTTTCGAGGCGATGCAGGTGATCTTACGACTGTCTCCGTGGATTGGGTGTCAAATGAAAGTTTGTCTCTGAAAAAACAATATCATGAGTTTGCGCTACTTCTTTCGTTAAACCGGTACATTTATTCTATGCAAACACTTCCTCTCAGCAATTTCAGCAAAAAAAAAACTTCCTGTTTTAGGGAAAATAAGTTTTATTTTTATTTCTCGTTCTTTCAATCACTTAACTGCGTCCCATTATACACTGACACTGTTCGCAAAGGCCTGGAACTTCGCTAAAGGAAAGTCAGATGTGTGTGCTCGCTTTAAACCAAACCTTAAGGAACGCTCTCCTGTTATGTTTAATAAAATAAAATTGTACGAAAGCAATATTATATGTGGCTTGAAATGAGATGATAATGCTCTTTTCATTACCGATTTTTACCATGAGCAAGCCCTCAACACGATTGGCGCAAAACGAGAACATATGTATGGCTTACTAAGTAAATTGTACACAAAAAGTTCAGTGATGCTTTTACATATTTCTGAATGTAAAATAGTTATAAGAATATAATTGTTCTTGTGTATGTTCTTCTTCTGTGTATTTTCTTAAATAGTAATCCGTCGCCCGTATTAATTATTCTAGTTTGTTTCTAAGTTGGTATTTTATGCCGAAGCAGAAATATAAAGACATCTTTAGAGGCTCATATATATATATATATATATATATATATTAAAAACTCTAAATCTATAAATATTGAAAATTTTGATGTTCCTTTATATATCTACAATTAAAACAAAAATTGTGTCAAATTTATTACAATTAACGTTATGTTTCTCGAATAACAAAGTATAATCATCATATACATCTCTATTTTTTTTATTTATCAATGAACAAAACATTTAATTCAAATTTTAATTAATTAATTTTTGATGCGTTTTATGCTTCCTATATAATAAATATTTAATTAGATGATTGCTTGTGTCAAAGCAAAAAAAAATGTATCACAACATTTGACTACTTTGCATTTACTTTCTTTCTTTCTCAAATAACTTTGAAATGCATAGTAGAAGTATTTATTCTAGTTCTTCAACACGTTTACCATAGTTGAATATATCATGTGTAAAATTATCATTTACTAGTAAATTTATCTTTTTTTACAGATTTTCTCATATTTTTTATGAATTAACAATAAAGGACTAAAATAAAGTGATCTCGTTTCGGAAACTGTTACATTATCCTTACCCCCCCCCCTTTTTTTTTACAGTATTCTTAAAAAAGATTCATTTTACCCGCATTTATTACATAAAGACTTAAATTAACTGATTTACTTTCTGAGATTTTTCATTAATTTTTATCTTAGACGACACACAGCATTCTAAATTCATTTGTATGTATTACAAAACAAATACACACGATCTTTATAATTATTAAATAATTTTAAGTTTTCCAACTTTTTATAATGAAAATTATTTAAATTTTATATGATCTATATTAAACCTTTATAAATGGTATATACAACATTTTTAGTTGCATAGCAAAAATTACAACTGAATGGCGATATATATTCAAAACTTAAATTCGCATTCCAGTGAGATATCGGTTATTTTGCTAAGACATTAAAAAATTGTCCATTATTTTATTGATGTCATTTGAGCCAATCATCGGAATTATTGTTTTACTCCCTTTAATTTCGAAAATAGCATCGATTTATTTATTTTATTCTTCTAACAGCGCAATTCTCAACTTCCGTTTTTGCCTGAATACACTCGATAACGAGAGTATTTTCTATTTCGAGTTGTATTTACTCAAGTTTCGTTTTTTATGTTTGTTGCAGTCCATTGGAGAAAACGGTAGATTTATTTGAATCCCAGATGTGCAAAGGGCAGTCTATTGGAGGGAATGCCACTTTTTTATTGTCTAGAAAGTCTGTCCCTACAATAAAGCCATATGCCATAGTGTAATCGTCCACAATTATATAATTTTAGTTTAGCGTTGATTTCGTTAATTCTCAATTCCACTTAGCTTTTCGCCAGCGGGAAAGCTGTTGGTACCATGGGACCAAATCTAAGCAATTTTCTGCTTATAAGAATTATATTCACCTTTAAATTAACAGCAATTAATTTCTTGATAAAAAGCCGCATCTATTAAGCAATTTATGGAATTTTCAGAATTACTTTTTATGCTTTTTTTACATAAGCATTTAAACATCACAGCATTCACAGTCAAACTGTTCGGATTTTCGCTTTTCAAACAATGCCGTTGAGATGTTCAGACTCACCACATTCTCAACAAATCAATACATCTTTACGTTTGGATAAGTTTTAAAATACTATTTTTAACCCGAAAAAAAAAACTCAAATTTATATTTTATTTTTCTTTTGAATGAAAGGTTCACTTATTTTTACGAGACTTCAAATTCATGATTTTTTCCCCCTTAAATTTTGATAATACACTTTTATTGCGGTCATTATTGCTGATTGAAAATTCGTGGAGTAAATTTTTCACATCGTGGAAAAATTTACGCCAAGAATTTTCGAAATTAAATCTTTTGTCAATAAATTTCGTGTTTTTGTTTTTAGTACAAGATTAGATTCTGCCTCTATCGCTCTCGCTTGTGTTTAATTTCTCATCTAATTTTTGTCGACTTATAAAGTTCTGTTCAGTTATAAAAATTTTCACGAATTATAATGGAAATATTTTCTTCAATTTTTCCGTAAGTTTAAGTTCAACAAAGTATATAACTTTAAGTCTATCTAGCCACTTATTCAAATAATTGCGCAACTCATTCGCAAAATGCTTCCACGTGTTTTTAACAAGACAGAAATGTTTATAAAATGTTTGAAAAAATTATTTTCTGGATTTACTTTTGAATCATTATTAATAAGAGTTTTTCTTATCGTAATTTAATCAAAGCTTCATCCTTCGGCTCATAACCAATACACTGTTGGATAAAATATGGTAAGCCTTTGAAAAAGGAAAACTTCAGTGTTCTTTATTTAAACCACGTCACGCTCTCTCTGTTTTATCAATAAAAAGACAAAAATTAATATCTCCTTCACTCGCATCTTATATGTGTATAAACTGTTGCAAATTACAACACTCCCATATTTCTGAATTAGGTGTGTTCACTTAACTATCATATTCACAGCATTTTCTTTTTGAAAAAGTGATTTTTGTTGCTGAAACACGCGAATTGCTTCTTTGCCATGCTTTTGGAGAGAAATAATCTTTAGTAAAATAAAACTTAATCAAAATTTTCTTCCCAATTCCTAGAATCATTAATAATATTTTTTTAAATTCTTTTACTTTATTACCTTGGGAAATACTTTCTTCAATACATTAGCTAAAATAACTATATGAAATCTCTGTTTTTTGCTCAAATGAAGATATTTTTAAGCATGCAATTATGGATTCAAAAGAACGCAAATAAAAATATAAAACACCGTCTTTCATTTTATACCAATATTTTGACGTTCACTTCTATAACTCACAACATTTTCAAAACTAATCCCAAATTTTCTTGATTTGTCAATGCAGAATAAATTTATTGTACTCTATCATCCTGTGTAAGCGCATTCATGATTTTTATCATTTGCATTTGGCTCAAATTCGATTGTAAAATAAAATATGGAAGGGCATACAATCGCAGTTTTGAAATGTTAATTTAACACATCAGTTTAAAATGACACCATCAATTTGGTCGCAATTATCTCAAGATGACTTAATGATATATATATATATATATATATATATATATATATATATATATATATATATATATATATATATATATATATATATATATATATATATATATATATATATATATATATATATAATGATAAAACCACACACACAATTGTGTGTGTGTGTTACTTAAGTTTCGCTTAGCAATTCCCTGATCGATTCTTACATTCTCCATTCCTTTTTTCATTCAGTTTCCGGTGGCGATTTTATATTCTTCAAATGCCTATTTTTTTTCATGACAATACTTACTTACTTGTAATTTTTAATAATTTTGCAAATGTCTTTAATGCTTTTAAAGCAATTTGAAATCTATACAAATTTAACTGTAATCGTCAGCATTTATTGCTGACGATTGAATTTTTTCTATATTATCACTTTATTAAACAGCGAAGCATTTTCTTTCTTAAATTTTTAATATTTTTACTTTTAGGGTGAAGTATGTAGTAAACTTGTGAAAATATTTAAAAAGTATTTGAATTTTTTTCATTTCGAAATAAAGACAAATTTTTTTCTGTTGAGAATTCAGCTCTATCTAAGAGGCAAAAACAAATATTGAACGATTAGATCCAGTTCGTAAATTTTTATCATTGAATGTAATAAAATATAAACATAAGACCTATTGTTTTCGTATTCTTTCAAGAACAAAAACAAAGCGCATTTGTTTCCATTTTTGCACTGTTCAGTAAATTATGAAATAGTATAGTCACTATACACAAGGAAAAGCAACTCCTACCATCACATTTTTTTTCCCAAGAGGTAGTTCCAATTTGTTTTTGTGTTTATTTAACGTTTATTGTGTAAATATTTTTGCCTTAAATACATAAGCAGTTGTTTTTTTTTTTTTTTTTTTTTTTTTTTGTAGGATTATTAATGTTGATTTTTATGTTTAATTTCATATTACATAGTTGATTTCTTATTAAATGTTTGAATGAAATTTTTTTATATTTTTAAGTTGAAAGATTAAAGTGGAATAAATTTTGAAAATTCTGAATAAACATTTATATTTTGCTTGAATATTTAAACTTTTAGTTACCAGAGTATTTATCACAAAAGATAATATTTCTCCTCTGTAAAAGTACTTAATGTTTAATTGTTGTTTTATCAAAGAATTAAATCGTAAAAAAACTAGTTAACCAAATTGCTGACAAAACTGTATTGATTTGAAAATAAATTCACCTGCTGGAACATCTATCTTAATAAAAAAAAAAAGCTTAAAAATCCATTTATATTATTAAATTCCCTTTATTTTCTATGATAAAATAATTTAGTGATATAAATAAACAACTTTCTTTTTGCGATTTAATAATATTTGATGCTTAATTTTATTCACCAACTTTATTTGTAATTTATCATGCTAGTTAGTAACTATTATAATAAATAACAAATATATTAATTTTATTATTTATCATAATAGTAACTAAAAAAGAACTAGTCATATGAAGTAACTATAATGATGCATATTAAATAACTATGATCCATTGATCCATCAAGTAGAAAAATGTATACAAATTATTTTAATTATTTTACAAAGTTTATATATATATATATATATATATATATATATATATATATATATATATATATATATATATATATATATATATATATTATAATTACATATTCACCCAAATTTTTTGCTGGAATACTTAATGCAATATTATATAAATTTTTATATAGCAATATCATAATGTAAAAATAAATGAACTTTTTTGAATCATAGTATATTTGAAATTTTTATTTAAATGTTTCCTAATATCTTACATAAATAATGAAGAAGTAAATTTTACCGAAAGGAAAATTTGTTTTTTGATCAAATTATATTAAATGCCGAAATTAAGTAAATAATTAATTTCTAATTAATCCATAAACAATTAGAAAAATACTTTGATAGAAAAGTATAAAATTATAAGAAAAATATTCATTTCCAAGGAAAAAATATTGCTTAATTATTTGAGAACATATTAAAGATTATTTGATTTAATTATTTGAGAATATGTTGTCTTCTTTTAAATTCATGTCATTATTTTTTTGAGTTGAAAAAATTGTATATTTCTAGGAAAAAACATTCTTCGTTAATTGTTTCTTAAAACTGAAAGTAACGTATTATATATAATATTTTGCATTTCATTATAATATCTCATTTAACTTGAAAGAACTATTTAACAACTCAAATTTTTAACTATCTCAAATTAAATTTATAACAAGAACAATATGAATCAATAATTTCAGGCTAATCAAATATTTATTAGAATATTAATATGGTTTTAACTATTTTATTAAAACTACCATTCTACAGTTTTTTTCCGAAGAAAATTAAGTTGTATTCTAATTTCGCTGAAGGGAGTTGGGAAAATTTTTCTAATGTACTAAGTGATTGTTCAATGTATCTATATGGGATTGTCAAATTTTGTAATAATCCATGAAAGCACGTCCAAGAAATATGAATCAAAATAAACAGAAATGTAATAAAGAAATCGTTTTCAAAGAATAATTTTCATTACAGTGCGAATGTCTTTTTAATGCGTTAACATGCCCATTAAATTTATCATAAAATCAATAGCGTGTTGCTGTGTGTGTACAGTTAAAAAATCTATATTATAAAAAGCGAAATCACCAAGTATTTGAAATGTTTCAGGTCACGTCATTTTCTCAGCTCTGCGTGTTCTTTTACCTTCGACCAGGAGAAAGTTCAACAAGCCATGTAGGCGTCCGTTCGTTTGAGAGAAAGGATTAAGAAAGTAAGCGAAAAAAGTGGCACAGTCGGGTGTGTTTTTGAAGAGCAACTGGACTTGATCCATTTT
The DNA here is from genome assembly GCA_030067965.1 of Latrodectus elegans. Taxonomy (NCBI): domain Eukaryota; kingdom Metazoa; phylum Arthropoda; class Arachnida; order Araneae; family Theridiidae; genus Latrodectus; species Latrodectus elegans. The sequence goes on along the minus strand of CM057809.1, from coordinate 72,596,176 downwards.
CGTTGACTTACTTGTCGAATTCTGTAAGGCAGCAGGTTGCCGTGTTTACTTGAGTCGTTCTTTATTTTCATTGGGAAGGAAAATAGTACAACTGACATTTTGTTTACGCAGCTAAAATATGTTCTCTGTGAGAAATTTTAGGTATCCCTCTTTCACATACAGCATTCGAAAAATGTTCAATTCATTCACTATAAAGGAATTAATAAAATTAATAATAGATATTTAACAAAAAAAAAAACATTTTGGAATATAAATGCACACACTCGTTTAAATTAATCCCCCAATTTGTAAAATTTCATCAGTTATTTAATTTGCTATGGAATTACTTAAATAAAATTTTCGATTTTGAATTAAATTAAAAATTGAGTTTGCTCGATCATTTTTTCCCAATGATTGAGCACACAATTAGGATTTGAGATTTAAATGTTGCCTAATTCAAAAGTTGCTGCATTTTAAATGAAGTCACAATATGAGTTATTAGCCAAGTTAAGGTAAAAAATTCTTAATTTATTGATATAAGCAATTTTTATTTCAAAAATGTGTGACCGCCGATGTGTGTGTTTTGTTAAATTGCTTCAATAGGACATTTTAGGAAAAACTTTTATCTTTACTATTTTTATAACCCATAATTCATTTTATTTGTATATATTTTTCACAATTAAGTCACAAAAGTTTTCTCTCTAACAGCATTTATTATTTTTTGAAATCCAGATTTAATGCGTACTTTCTTCTTAAGTGTTGATTTAAGAGAGAAAATATAATCTATAATATAATAAAAATATTTAAGTCTTTCACACAGCATAAATTTAACATTAAAGAAAGTTCAAAGCAAAAAAACTCTCTCCATAACCAAATATGCGTGGATAAACACAGTTTGGTCCCATTTCCATTTATATTGTTCAAATATTTGATTACATTTTACCAAAAAATATAATACTTTGTGAATAAAATTAATCTGAATTTAATAAAAGCAAATGAATTCACACCTTTCTTTAGTTTTTTTTTTTTTTTTTAATTTTCTTTATAAAAAATAACTAGTAAACTTTTGAACTTTTTTACATCTCAACGTATTCAGCCTAATCTTGGGTCATGCTTGCCGTAAGAAAACTAAAAGCACTTTTTTTAATTCACACTCTTTCAAAGCAGTAAAAATTCGCTTAAGTAAACTCCACATCATGAGTTATGTTTTCTCTTCAAATTTTTTAACTGCTTTTATGAAGAAGCAATTTGAAGTATGAAGAATGAAAAGGGCATCACTCAAGAGCTTTCGGGGGCCATATACACGGTGCCTCAGACCATTTCTTCAGCGATGAATACCGCTAAGATGGGCCCTGCGAAGTCGTTTCTCGGGAAAGGAAACAAATCTCATCTCTTGCTCAGCGAAGTATAAAAGGCAGGAAAAGTAAATGAAAATTTTCTTTCGGTGTCACTGCTTCTCCGTTGTCTATACTACGTCAGCTCAACATTGAGTCTTAACACATCAGGTGAATAAATTTTTTCCTCCCGCCTGATCGGATCAGTTCGAAGAAATTGCGTGCCGAGTTTGCTGACTATATTGTTACAAAAATACGAATGCTGTTTTGGTCTCTCCCAGCAGTAAGGACAGACATTTCTCATTCTTTCATTCATAGATGGTAAACAGACAACGTATTTATCTATTGATGGATGGTGAATGAGACAGTTTTCTTTGAGCTGTCTTGTTAATTGTTCAAATTTGTCATTTTTCTTTATTTATATCATAGAATTTCAAAACTAACTCTTATTAGTGAGGAATTTACCATTTGTTTTTAAATTTTGAAATTCATTTGCCAAAGCTGGAAGATATATAATATTAACTTCTTTTTAAGTTCAAGTTTATGTGACTAAAGATATTTTTGAGCTACTATTAATATTTTTCTGAGAGTTTCTCAACATTTATTGAAAGATATTCTATTAAAAATGAATATTCTTTTTTTTTAATTTAAAAGCAGTTATTATGAAAATTTAATGAATATAGAGTGCAAAATAATAAGGTATTTGTGGAAAGCAAAAAGAAAAAAAAAAAAAGAAATTAAAAAAGAATGAATGGAAAAACTAAAATATTGACTTTGAGATAATAAAAAAAAAGACTTGATGAGAATACAAAGTCTTATTATCAAGATTCTTGATCTCTATCTAGAACTTCTATTATATTGTCAGAAGAGTGGAAGAACGTGGCCTGCACTCAGAAAACTAATAATTTGTTCAGCTTCATATTTTTTTAAAGAAGCAAAATGCAGAAGAATAAATATTTCAACGTTTTCTTTATGTTTTCAACGCGTATTCGCCATTTCTATAAGCACTTTTCCCGTGAGGGCATTTTCTAAACTAATAAATAGGGATTATTTATAAATTTATTTTGTTACAACACAAATGCTGTTTATGCAACATCCTTCCATTTGGAGATACGTCCGATGATACTATCAATGGGGTGTTGCCCTAAATGGATCATCAAAGAGTGTAAGTTAGATTTTGAAATCACGTACACATTTCAAGAATCAAAAATTTTGATAAATGGATAATCGGCCTTCAATAGATGAGTATGACAAGCGAAATTCCAGATCATCATTCATCACAGAAGTGAATGGGCCCCTTCTGGTATCTTTGCGGGCATCTTTTTGTCTCTTATTTTCTTTTTTTTTTAAAGGAAAAAGACAGTTAAAGTTCCAGGTGAACCGGATGTCACTGTTACGAAATACAAAAATGGAAGGATCTTTCTCGAAAAATTGAGCAACCTGCTTCGACTATGATGTCATGACCCTCTTTATGTAATATAGATTACAGCAAATAATGTACTTCCTTATGTGTCCAACTTTGGAAGGAAAAAGAAATTAATGGTTTTTGGTTAACCATACCATACAATTTTACAAAAAGATGAGTTAACTTAGCATCTGTAGCCTTCTTGATAATATTTTATACTGATATAAAATCAATGCAGTAACAGAAATGTTATCAAATCATTTAATTGATCGGGTGAGGCACTGATGGGTATGAACTAAACAATTCACAAACTGAGGAATGAACAAGGTGGTCAAACACTTGAAAAAACGGATGAGATTAATGACTTCGTATTTTGAGAATATTTGAAATTTTGAGCTGTAAAAATACTGAATTCTAACTATTTTAGCATAATTATTTTGTGTGGATAGCTTAATGTTTTGATTTATAAAATAATTTTTATCAGGACAGAAAAATTATTAAAAAATTCTTGTTCAATCATTAACTGTCAATTACGGTTAACAGTTAAACATAGAAAAAATTTTCCTGTATAATAATATATTAATTTTAAATTTAGATGGAATTCAAAACACAAAGTATATACAAATATAATATCGTAATACAAAACTCCAATGAAAAACTTCATCATAAACTTTAAAAGTTACAAAAATATAAATCACATTTATGTTATAAATAAGATTTTTGTTTTCATGAAAAACATATTTTTATAATATGATGTAATATTCAAAAATAGAATTTCTTATAATGAATATGAGTTTCTCTGTTGTTATGTTTAAATATTGCAAAATAAACATAATCATCCAAAATCTGAGTGATCGTTATGACTCGTTTGCACATAAATGTTTTAAATTTTCATCTTAACGTTCACTAATGGCGGCTGGGAACGTAGCCGCAATGTCGTCCATGCGCAATGAAACATCTGATGATCTTGCTTGATCCAAATTGCATCTGATGATCTTGCTTCTAAATTGCATCTATTTTAGAGATTACAATGGCCCATCTACGAGAATTCTCCTATGAAAATAGCCATCAAATCTGTCCCTTATGATACTAAAAGCTGAAATAATCATAATGTGACTGAATTATATATATATATATATATATATATATATTAAACTATTTATATATGAAACTCGAATTTTATTTTTTGTAAAGTTTATAATTTTTCATAAAATAAGTTTTGCTTTGGTAAAATAAACTTGTTACTGATTAGTTAATTACAAATTTCGTAAAGGAAATAAGCCATATAAAATGCGGATGTCGTGACAAATGAAAGGAAATTTTCTTTGAGAAGTGCTCTTGTATTGTCTCATGATCTCAGAAGTTTTAATGTGACGCAGGCAATATGCGACCTTGCATTTTTTTCACAAAAATAATGTCGTTCGTCTGTTGCAAATAATAATCAATGATAAATTGTTATTTTATGAAGTTTTTTTTTTTTTTGACTACTTTTTTCAAGTTTATATTACTATACGTGATTATAGTTTAAAAATAATAAGTATAGGTATACACATATTTTTATTGCAGTATGAACAGTTTGTGATGTGCACATATGAAAATTAATTGATTTAATATAATTAAATAAAAATACAGCAGAGTATTTTTTAAAAAATTTACTTCTGCTATTAGAATCTTTTTAAATTTCGGAATAAGTTACATAAAATCTACTTGAATGTTTTTGAAAATTTGTTGAATAAATTATCTAATTTCATGCTTTTATTATATGTCATGGCTCGAAGAGTAACACATTTCACTTATAGAAGGAATTTCTGTTCTTTAAATGATGGCTTGCATATTTGAAATGTTGCATTTACTTCTAAAGGAAAAAGATTATTCTAAAAAAAGTTAGTGCTATATAGTTTACCTGCCTTTTAGTCCCAGTTCATTACCTTTATTAGAAAAAATTAAGGTATGCCTCATAGAACATTCCACGAGTACGATGATTTGATGAAAGCATTACCACCATGCTGGTATAAAAATGTTAGAAATTCAATTTTGAAAAAGAAAACTAAAATTCAATTTTGAAAAAGATTTCTAAGTATTTTCTTCGTTCCATTAAAGGAAGCTGTGCAACCGCCAGTCACATCATTATCTGCTATGAGAGGAAGATTTATATGAACGCAGGTACGAAGGGAAGAAATTGTTTGTTTATTCGTACTTTTTATTCACGCGATTCCTCTCCAAAAATAAACTCGGCTCCATCTTTCAAAGTTGTTTGAATCCAGAGGTGCCTAACCTCGTTTTCTTGACTTACACTTCAATAAATAGAATTTAAAAAAATAATGTTGTATTTATCAATTAAACCTAGATATACGTCTGCTCATATGTAAAATTTTTAGTACAGAAATTACAGTATTCACGAGTATTTCAAGTATATATTCAGTAATAGGATTTAATTTCATAAAAGTTATTCCGAAAAATTATTCTTTTTCCCACTCAAGGTATTATACTTTACTTTTGAATCCATCAGATTTTATTCAAGCTAATTAGACAACTGAAGCTGCAGTTAACACAGGAAGTGCCATGCGTGATTAATAAAATAAAAGAAATTTTTGCTGAACGAGCAAGTTAAAAAGAGACGGTCTACTTGTAACCCTTTTTGAATATATATTTCTTCTCGTGCATTTAAATGAAATTACAAAACGAGTAAAAATATTTGCTTACAGTATAGTATTCCTAAAATTTTAAGAACTTTTTCTTATTCATTTTAATCATAAAGTCAATAATTTAATTTTTTTCGAGTTTTTAATTACATAATTTCAAAATTTATTTTCCTCAGAATAAATAGAAGCAATTTTTTTAAATGTGAGCTCGCTGTTTTATAAATACAAGCTATTAGTTTTATAAAACTAATGTTTTTTTTACTATTTGTTTAAAAAATTTTTTATGTAGTGTACATATTTTTGTTTAAATAGAAATTAAATGTATTTAAAAATATGCCATCTGGTTTTGCATTTGATTTTTAATTATATAAATTAAAATCTTTCCATATAAAGTTTTATTGATTTTGCTAAACAATTTTAAGCAAAATAATTAACTTCTATGAATATGTGATATAAGAAACGTAATGAAAAGCAATATTGAAATTTATTTTGGAACTTTAAATTGCTTTATATGCAAAATTCTCTTTTCTGACTTCATAAGGAAGATTTACTTTTATCATATTTTGTTGCAGTCTGTATTTAAACAGCTGAGAATAGTAAATATCTTATTACTAATTACTTAGAGTTCTTATATATAATTGTTAGTAGTTAATTACTGGACATCAAAGGCGAAGCTTATTTTATTCTCATTATCATTTGTAGAGTTCTTAAAGCATTATGTTCATGGTATTCATTTAAAATTTGATCATCATATAATGTTGAGATTCCTCCGAAATTATTATTAATTAATCTCATACCACAATAATAATTAAATTATCTTCTCTGCCGCATTTGCCTCAATTACAGCAAAAGTTCATAATAGTAAAGTCTTGTAGGATTATTACCACATTTATCTGAGTAGATTGTCATTTTATTTACTTTCCCTCTTTGTAAGTTATGTATGTTAATTGAATCTTTTGGGCTCCTTAAAATGTTGACAAAGTATTTAATACTGGAATTATAGATATATATTTGATGAATACTTGTGTCAGAAATATTACATTCGTATTAACATGTAATTTTAGTAGTTTCATAATCATTAAAATATTACAATCATATTTAAATCAAAGATGAAAAAATATAGTAATACTCTAATACTAAATAATTTAATTATCATGACTTTATAGTATTCTAATTATTAATTATAGTGGCTTTATATTGTTCATCCTTTTCATTTATCATTGTTGTTTATTATTTCACTATAAATTATCATGGATCTACATTATTTAGCAATAATAACTATCATGCTCTTATATCATGAAAAACATTTTAAAAATCCCTTTTTTTTTTCTTGTCCAACACATTTTTCTTAAATCAGCCTCAATGAATTATTGTATATGTCAGATTAGGAGATTATATTCTTATTATGAAATACAGTATCTAAGAAAAGATATTCTAAAATATAGGTTAGGAAACAACAAATGATTTTAATCTAATTATTTTCTTTGAAAACAAAACAAGTATCTAATTTTTTTTTTCAAACACTATCTTCAAATAAGCTTGTAAACTTAATTTACGATCATTAAATGAAATGAAAACTAGATCATTTTCAAAAAACAGGATAAAATTATGTGAATCCTTATTTTTAAGCAAAATCTTGATACGAATGATTAAAAATTATTATTTTATATTGATAAAAAAATTCATACATCTAAATTTTAATAAGGATTAAAATTTCAAACAAAACTGAGAGATTTAATTAAAAACATAATTTTTTTAAAAGTATTACAAAAGTATTATTTAAAATTAATTGTTTTTAAGAGTCAAGCCTAAGAAGAAATAATTGGAATAATAAGACAGAATAATTGGCGAGACACATTTCTCTTATTCTTTTCTCTTGGCTATACATTTGATACAAATTAATTTTTGTACTGTACGATCTCTAATTTTTTTAATTTCTTTTTTTTAAGAGTAAAATTTCATTTAATCCCTTTTTTATATATGAGCTCTCCTTTAAGAAAAAGGTTTTTGCTAGTTATTTGCATTAACTATTCGGACTTTATTTTTACAACTATTAAAAATTGCATGACTTTCGCTTACAAGAGCACAGAAAGGTAATATTAATCAAACGTAGATTTTTTATTCAAATAAAACTTTTAATCCTGTATTTAATTAGAAAAGATTAAGTTCCAAAATTTCACAATATTTTCCAAAAAAAAAAAAATGTTAAGGTTAACTTATGACAAATGCTTTCAACTCACTGAATAAAATTAAGTATTTTATGCATTTAAAATTAATAATAATGAAGTTTTTAGTAAGTAGAAATGATTAAATCTCATTTTAAAAAATAAACAAGTTTCAAATTAATATAGATTAGAATCAGTCTTCAAAATGATTTTTGAAAATCGTTTTGTAAGAAAGAATACATTAAACTATTTTGATAACTCTTGACATTTTAAACATATACATGCTTACCTATAAATATTAGTATGAGAATAATGAAATATATTTAATTATGTGTCTTAAAATGAGGATTTTTTTTCTGCGAGTAATGTTTTGTGAAAGAAATATAAATTGCCTCAAAAAAAAAAAAAATGAAAATGCTTTACTAAAGTTTTTGGAATTTGATTGAGTCATGAAAATTTATTGTAGTTTCAAAATTTAAATAACATTTTAATAAAAAAAGTGAATTCTTAATTAAATTAAAATAATTTACTTAAAACTATGAAACGCACCAATGAAAAATTTTTAAGGCTGAAGTTTTCCACTTAAAAATAATTAAAATTCCAATACATATTTTTACTATAGTAAATTATAATTAAATTTAATTTAATAGATTTAAAGATATTTTTGAAAGATGCAAAAATTCAAGTCTCACTAGCACCAATGCAAACATTACTAAATAAATTTTCTGTATTAGTGTGTAGTTTAATAAGAATAATTAGAGGAAATTTTTTAAAATCTGGTGGAATTTTCAATTAGTTCTTGAGTTGATCATTCAACATTAGAAATAATATTCTGCTGTATTGCTTACCATATCCGACTTCATTGTTGTTCACGTTGATTCTTTCTGTCCTGTTCTAGTCCCCAATATATCTGTGTTCTTTTTCACATCATTTAAAAAAGGGACACTTTTTGCTAGAATAATAATTCCCTCATTCTCATGTTAATCACGGAGCTTTTAATCAGCAGCTCTAGATATCAGGAAACGCATTGCTTTTTATGTCATATTTATGGTAATACCTGGTGCAGGATATCATCTACGATTGGTTGCTTTGTGTCACATGCTAATATCCAGTGGCAAATAGTGATAAAAGTTAATTTGTGTAACTGAATTAATTTAATTAATCTCTTTTATATTTGTGTTTATTGTCTAGCTTAATAACTTATTTTAGTGTAAGAATATTAAAATAACTTCGTTAGGTCATTTTTTATGATCTAAGAAACATTCATTTAATAGAAATAAAATAATAGTCTACAGAAATCTTGACAATGTTACAAAATCATTTTTAATCAAAATAAATATTTTTTTTTTAATTTTATATTTAAAAAACCAGCAGTTATTAGTTTTTTAATATACATGTCAAAAGAATGAATGTTATAAATCACAAAATTTAAAAAAAACGCATACAAACTGTAAATTTCATGAATTTTGATCAAAATAAAATAAAATGACGCAGCACCTGCCTTTTATCTATGCAGTTTATTTATAGGTTTTAAAAAGATAATTCCACACAACTATTAGATACTTTATACCTTAATGCAAAACAAGCTTATCAAATTTCAAACAGAAGTGTCATAAATAACCAAGTTTGTAATTGTATGCATCTTATTGATATATGAAAAAACCTCCATAGTATTTTTTACATTAAGTTGTCATTACATAATTTTATTAATAAAACATAAGAAGTTTGTTTTTAAATTATTTCTGTTTTATCTTAGCGTGTTTACTTACATATTTATTTCTCTTAGATATAAGCACATTCCTTAGCTGATGTATTTTATGAAAGAAAAGGATTATTAAAATATCACCGAGAACATTTTTGTTGTCATACTCTCTTACCTAATATAAAATCATTGATGCAAATCTTATCTAATACGTTGATGCATTTCAATAAATGTTGAATAATTCATCATGTATAAAATAGATCATCAGATCTAAAACATTTTTAAATTATTTTAAATTTTCTTTCATATCAAAATACCACTTTTTTTAATTTATTTATTTTATTAGTTACTACATTTATTTAGTTTTTAAGTTATTTTTATTTTATTTTATCGATTCAAATTTATTGAAAGAATATTGAATTTGCGATTGTGATTGGGAAATTAAAAATTTTGAATTTATATGCATAATGTTCAAACATAAAATTTTTTAAATGACTTAAAGTATGAAACCGATTAAAATTTATATCAAATGAAGATCTTAATGTAAAATTCTAATAATCAAATATTATACAAAATATTTTATTTTTTGGAATGTTTTCTTATTCAGATTTATTCTCCTATTATGTTTTTACTTTCCACCCCTTCCAATCATTTCGAATACCCTTTATCAAAAGTAGTCGTGACGTTTGTCAAATCAGAGTGTTTCATGCAAATATATATCCAAGTGCTTAAAGGAAATAAGATTGGTTATTCTTATCTGTAACAAGTTATACAACTTTATTATCTTTTTCAAATATAACAAAATGGGAATAAAATCAGTTCTAATCAAAATTGTTGACAAAATTGATTGTGTACAATTTTTGAACCTGAAAAACTATGATTTTAATTGAATACAACACAATATTTATTTATAATAATATTGAACTATAAATTATATCGTTTCTGAAAAAAAAAAGATGTTATACTTCAAAATTCAATAAATCGGTGTTTACAAGTAATCAGGCAAGATGATAGTAACTATAAATCTTAAGCGAGCCTAAGAATCACAGTCATAAGAAATAATCTATAAAATAAACTAAGAAAAAATTACTTATAAACACAATTGATGATACTGGTAATAAAGTATGATTGGAATGCAACCAAAAGAAGAGAACTGCAAAAATAAATAAGGAAAGTGTTCTGCAGAATCTAAATACAATATAAAATTCAAGTGTTATGCAATCGTGGAAAATTCTTTTACAATGTAAGTGCTTTTTAGAAAAGTTTTCTTTTTGATTTAATGTCATATGATTTTAACACTAATAATCAGGAGATAAATTTTTATTAATTTATTTTATTAGTGTTATCTTATATTATTACTAGTTTATTTTATAAAATATTTTGAAAATTCATCTTTTAACTGATAACTGATGTTGAATTTTTCGTTGATAAAAATGATAAGAATAAAATGTGTGTTTGAATTGTTGGACTTTCACCCTAGTATGCGCTTCTATGATTTTTATAATTATATATATTAAATAAGAATAAAAAGTGACAAATAAAAAGTAATAAGTAATAAAAGTAACAAATAAAATAAAAAGTAACAAATATTAAAATTATTGAGTTTTATTATTGACGAAATATTAGCTTTTATCTATTAAGTTAAATTATACATTTTTTAACTGCATCTAATCGATTTATTTATTTCGTGACTCAAACACTTTGATATTAAAAGGAAGATTCAGGAAATGACAGTAAATGAAAAACAATTTTTTATTTCAATTTTTAACAAAATAAATCAGGAACGACGTCAAAAAAATAATACAACAGAAGTATATTAATTTAGGAACTTCCGAATTTCTAAAGCACATTGATTTTGATGGTAAGTGGCATTTGTGACACTGCCTGATTTCTTTTATGGATTCTTTTAATGCGATCTCCTTAGAGGAATCGGTAATCTGGATATTTTGTTTTGATCAAGATTAGAAATTCCTCACGATTAAATAATAGCACATTTGGTCAAAAAGAAAAACAACAACTCGAAATTGAACTTGCATTTTAGCACAACAAGCGATCACCATAAAAGCGATAAGAGAACCAGATTTTATATTCCACTAAGATGTTTGTCCGCTATCAGTTTAAAAGGTATAATGGAAAAGGAATTGAAAAAGTGAGAAGCTCTTGATCATATCGTCAGATTTCAAAGGAAAAATGTGCTGTTCATTCTTCACACGTATTGGTGAGACCTTGAAAGCATGTGGAATTTCAGTTAAAAGCATCAGAGACCATTTATGTATCAACGTGTACTGAATTGAAACTCGGCAATTTTTTAGACAGATTCTATGCCATTAATTATATCGAGTTCTCATATCAAGCGGCTATCGTGAGAACTCAGGATTTATGTCAGAAGGCCGCTTGGCTTTGCAATTTACTACTCTGGAGATTTTGTTTTTTACCTGGCGACTTTGTTTTGGTATTTTTTCATCTAAAAAAATAACTGGTCTGGGTCGCTTCGAGAAAGCAACTCGTAAAATGACATCTTTCGAACGCTTTCTCCTTTCCCTTAGTATTGTTTGCAAAAACATTCCACAATCAGCGATGTTTCGAAATTTCTAACAAGCTTTCATGGAATCTGTCATTTTACACTTAATTTCCTCAATTATTTTTTCTTCTCAGTTTTCATTTGAATGTCACAAGTGAAAAACTTGTATTAGATAATTTCTTACATTCTTACTTTTATGCATTATATATATTGTAGATCGCTATATATGTATATTTCCCACGTTCACATATATATTGTATTATTTTAAAGCTCACTTTTTCTAATAATGAATTTATTTCAAGAATTTACCTTAATATCTTCTGCTATTCGATTTTTTTCTTCTGAAATCTCGAGCACTATATTGAAAAATCAAGTACTTAAAAATATGAACTGAAAAGAATATGGAACTTTGTATTTTGAATTTCATCTAAATTTAAAATCTTTATTTTTTGTCTATATTTTGTTTGGAACGTTTATCAAACGCATTTGTTCTTTTACAATATTTTAATAAGAATTGTTTGCTTATTGCATTGCAGGAATACTTCCCACATAAAATGTGTTTGTCAAAAATTGTTTTGCAGCTTAGTTTTAGTCAGCATTTTATGGTACATTTTAAAATATCCTTATTAATAGACTGATTCATTTTTAAACTTCACAGAGAACTATAATAAATAATGTAGCACTTTTCCGTTAATCAAATAGTTTTCCGAGTTTTAATGAGTGAAATCAATTATTCTTCAAGGACAATTCTGAATTATCTCGTTATTTCTTACGTATAAAATTTTGTGAATGAATCTAATAATCTTCATTTAATTAATTTCGGTTAGATCATCACACAAACAGACTAATATCGCTAATCCAATAGAAAAGCTACATTTATCAATTTTACAGCGAAGTCACAGGAAGAATCAACACAATCGTTCAAGGTGAAACAGATATCAAACAACGGATTTATTTTCAAATAAATTTATTTATAAACCTTTTTCTAAATAATAAAATACTTATACTTATAGGTTAATTAACATAATGCTTTTCAGTTATGTCACACGTTTCTAGCGAATAAATAATATGTATAAGCAAAAATTATCAATGAACGAAACAATAATACTTAATTATTATTATATCAAAACAATATGACTGAATAAATTGATAAACGTATTTCATAATTAAATATTATTTATATCTCAGCTTAAAAATAAAGCTAAAACTGTTGAATTAAAAATAAAATAAACTGTTAGTTTTTGCGAAAATTTAAAAAAAAACTCTGCATTCATAACAAGAGTGAAAAAAGTAGTAGCTGTTTATTTTAGAATATCTTCGATTAGTTATCATCACTTTATTTTATTTGCTTAATCTTTTAACTTTCGAAAAAATGGATGGAAAAATTTAAAAGCTTTCACTAGAAAAATATTTGAACAGAGAAAAGGTTTTCGCTATTACTTTGCTGGGAAATTAATTGAAATTTGTAAGAAAAGAAAGCATGTGTCAGATTTTACAGAAATTGAGGAAATAAAAATCACAACGGGAACGGAAATATCAATGGAAATAAAAATGAAAAATATTATTCAAAGATATGTGAATGTTTAGTGAAGAGCGGAAATTATTTTTAGTAAACCTCGGCTAATATCTTGTTGAAATGCCTCAAATATTATGCTTACAATGTGTTCATTCATGAATCTAAATGTTCATTCATGAAATTTCCTAAGTTTAAGCCCCTATATTAAAAGAATTTATTAGCTATACAAAAATAATTTATTTGCTGTAATGCAATGAAAAAACGCAAGAGAAATATTTTATCGTGTATTACAATTTTTTGCAAGACTACTGATAAAAGAGCCCGAATTGGATCATTATTAAATATAAATTCAATAAAAAATTTCTATAATGACATATTAAATCTATTAACATAAATTTAGTTACAAGTATAAATTATTAGAATAAATAAAAATTTATTCTTGAATATCACGTGTTTGTATCAGTGGTATAAATAACTTATAATTACAGTTTCGAAAAAAAATTATTCAATATCTCTGAGAAAAGTAAAATGGATACAGTACCCCATTAAATGAAAGATTGGAAATTTAAAACACAAATTTAATACCAATAAATAAAAAATTATGAATACAAAAATTTTCTACAGAATTGTATGAACAAATGCATGTTAGTATTTCCTTCAATTTTTAAACTGCCTACAAAAAATAAATAAATAAATAAAATCTTAAAATAATAACATCTAATTTCCATTTTAATTTGAAATGAAACGATACTGAAATAAGAAAGCTATGCTGTATTTTGATGCGAAGATCTTATTAGGGAGAAAACGTGTAAGATTATAAACACAGTTCAAAAAAATGAGAAGTGTGGTATATATAGAATGAAACCAGGCCGTAAAACGAAATGACTCCGGTTCCGTGTCAAAAAAAAAAAAAAAAAAAAAAAGGCAAAATATTAATGAACACAAAAACAACTCAAATTGTATTTCGGAAAACTGTAGGCGTTTTCTTTCATTTTTTTTCGGAAACTGAATAAATTGATAAAAATAAGTAAAACAACCTACGTGTGTTATAACGATGTAACAAAGGAAGCGAAAAATAATTTGCATCATTAGCGACGAGGAGCGAAAATTTCAAATAGATGAGTCAGGGTTTTTTCCCCCTCCGAAGATAGTTTTTTAACTACCCTTATCATAACCTATAAAATCTAGTTAATAAGTGAATTTTAGGGAATTTAATAATATTATATCGAAGAGTTAAAACTTAATTTTGTTTTTTAATTTTAAATGACGGAAAATTATTTTTAGCTTTGCAAACAGTGATTATATATTTTGGAAAGCGAATTAAGTTGATTATTCCAATTTAAAATGATTACTCCATTATATACAATGAATTAATTTAAAATTTTTAATGTATTTTACATTTATTTATCATTTGAAATTTTATATTTAGAATCTTACGATAAAATAATTAGTTTATTGACATGCGAATTTAATTGCTATCAAACTGAAAAACTTCAGGGAGAGTGAAATTTTCCTGTTTCGTTTTATTTAGATATATTGAAATAAAATTGAGAAACATTATTCCCTTCTCTTCTGTGACATTACTCTCTTCAAAGTAGACATTCTTAATTAAACTTCAATAGTTTTAATTAGTATAAAAAATCTAAGCAAAAAATTATATTTACGCTTTTTTATGCAGGTATTTATAAACAATTTGGCGTTTACAGGAAATTGTGTGAATATCGTTTTAGCACTTATTAAGGCATCTTTTTGTATATGATAATTTTATCATTAAGAGATCATTGTTTTAAAATGATATAACTAAAGAATAGTAGATGATGCCTTTTCTTTCTTTTTGGCTTGAAGTTAGTTTTCTTATGTTAAAATATCTGACTAAATCCAATTTTATTTGTAGTCGATATCGAAACATAAACTTAGCATTTGTCGTCAAAAAGAAATAAAAATAAATTTTATGGATATTTTAAATTTTAATGGGCATATTTAATTATACTAAATTAACAGAAATGAGACCAATTTATCTCATTGAAGTAAGAACTTTTCTACAACTGAAAATTTTATTTCCAAGAAGAAATTCGTTAGAGAATATACAGTTTCAAATTTCTATTTTAATGTTTTTAAACTAATTTTTATTAGATTGTTCATTCATTATATATCAAACGTTAACAATATATATTCAAATAACAAACTTTTCCAATAAGATTTAAGAACAAATAATTAATTACTTAAAGAATGTTTACGCCAATTTTTTTGTGCCTCTAATAGTTAAACTTTTGAAACAGTATTTTTTATTCCATAGCAAACGAATTCAAAGCCAAGACATCCAATTTATTGCATCGATTAATTTATTAACTGGAGTAAAAATAATGAACTGTATTGATTTTCCTCTTGCAAATGTTTAAAATGGATTTTATGCTTTTAAAAGTGAAATCGTTGAAACACAATTATCAATTAAAATCAAATGTTTCGAAGCAATTCAAATCAAAAAAATTAAACTTCATGTAACATGTAAATTATAAATAATGAAAGCATTAGAAACTTTCGGAATTTTCCTTCAAACAGGAAACCATTTTAATCTTAAAAGCAATATGATAAAAAGTCCTGTGTATGTATGCTTGAAAATATTTCAAGAAATATCGAAAAGCATATATTTTATCAAAATTGCTGATATGAGAAATAACTTGTAAGTACATAAGAAAGTCTTGTTATAAGAAATATGGAGCTGTGCAATGTATTCGGTATCGTGCTACGTGAAAAATTCAGAATATAAATAAAAGCATTTAAGATTTTTTCAAAATAAAATAATTTTGAAAGATTTGACTTTGTTTAATAAATAGTTTTTTATTATTCTGTGGCACTCAAATAAATAAATGTATCAATCAAAAAATTTTAAAAATAATGGAATATCGAGGAAATAATAAGTTAAACTCTTAGATTATTTTTGATGACTAGAAAACAACTTTGCGTATAATAATTTTCAACAATTTGAATGATTTTATTTCTATCATTTATTTATCTATCTATCTATCTATCTATCTATCTATCTATATACATATATATATATATATATATATATATATATATATATATATATATATATATATATATATATATATATATATATATATATATATATATATATATATATATATGTATGTATATGTATGTATGTATGTATGTATGTATGTATGTATATAGATAGATAGATATACAAAATAATTTAAATTATAATCATTTTCATATGTAAATATAAAAATTATTGTATTCGATGGATAGAAAAAATGTAAAATGCGAACATAAACTATATCTTCAAGTCTCAATTGAAATATTGTATTGAATAACGCACTATACAGTTTCCTTTTTATGTAATAAATACTTTTGTTTGGCATTAAAACATGTGCTTTTTCTCAAATATAATTGTAATAAAACACACATCATTATACCATTGATTTTCTACAGATCAGAGTTTTTTGAAAACAATCTTTTCCACACTGAATTCGAATTTTGTTCGGAGTGGAGGACGTTCGGTCCAACCGGTGCTTGTGTCGTCTTTCAATGCCATTAAGAAAAGCTTCCGGCGTCAAATTTCACGGTGGGAGCTCGAGAGAGATGTGAAACTAAGAATTCGAATTTCCAGAAAGACTTTCCCTAGGTGAAAATTGAGGCTTGAGTCCAAATTCGTCTTTCTACAATAAACAACCAATTGCTTACTTAATTTGCGTCGAATTGGTGGTTACCTTGAAAGGTTAATGCTTCTCCAGTGGGTGGGGGGAGGTAAATAAATTAAATCAATAAAAAGTTGGCTTCTCTCTAATGAGCGAATAACTTCATTTATAGTCAAAATGTTTCTTCTTAAATATAGATAAAAATTGCCGATGCATCATTTTATCAATACAGCTATTTAGATTTTATTTATTTTTTTACTGTCTGCTTTTTTCTCAGGAGGACACCGGCCGGCTCTTTTCAAGGTAAACTTCTTTTCTATCTTCGCCTGCGTATTGCCGGGGTTTTGTTTTTCTTGTGTCAAATATGAATTTTTCAATCGCGTACTCCACGTGCCTCCTGCAGGTCACCCAGCTCACTAGAATTAAGTGTGACGCAGATCACTTGAGTCCAACTCAAACCTCTCCCTTATGTCTTGACACTCAACATGATGTGACAAATGTTGAATCAGTTTCGTGTTAACATTATATCATTTGCTTATACTCATATAATTTAACATTATGTAAGTATAATGTGATTATGTGAGCATAATTCAACATTATGTGACTCACATAATTTGACATTGTTTAAGTAAAAGCAAAATGGAATTCACAACAAGTAATGGATTCACAATAATTTAAGCAAAAATTTACCATCTTTATCATTTATAGGCACTTGCCTGCAAAGGTAATAAACTTAAGTGCCAGAAAAAATTGGCATTTTCTTAAAATTAACTACTCCTTAAAATTTGAATAGATCAATTCAACTCTCAAAATTTAATATCGAATTCAAGTTATATGTTTTCTATTAATTAATCCATGTGTTTACCACTGGCGAAGTTATTTCTAAAATTTTATGAGGTAATTTGATTTGAAGAATTAGAAAAGGAATCAGAATATTTCCATGTAATGAGCATGGTTGACATATTATCTTCAATATTTATTTGAACCATAAATCGTCAAATTATTTGTGAGCAGTTCTAAATTTTCTGGAAGGATTGATAATAAGAGATGTTCCTCTTGACTTAATAGGCTTCAAGATATTTTTCCGCCAGCGCTTATTTAACATGCTTAATGATGTTGAAATTCAAGAAAACTTTTAAGTATTAAAAATTACCATTCTGGTACATTTCTAGAGTTTACTTAAGAAGTAATTTATTCAATTTATACTTCTACCGATGAAAACATTATAAAGAATTGCTTTTTTTATTCAATAAAATAGGTCAAATAATACATTAAAGTATTGTTACCATTCACTTATCTATATAATTTACCTCTTTCAACAATATAATTATTGTAAAAACTAAATGTGCATAATTCTTTCCAATAATTTTTATAAATGTGTATTAAAAAACATCTTCATAAAAATAAAATAACGTTTAAAAATCGGATTATTAGTGAAAAAATTCGATAACATTCTTTAAATTATTTATGGTTTGATATGGTTTTGGGGTGTAATGGCTAATTTTAACTATTTTCTTTTGCCATTAGATGAAAATCATACTTTATGCCAATTTAGTCAACATCCTCTAACGAAACTGGCTGTGTTGGAACTTTATTATATATATATATATATATATATATATATATATATATATATATATATATATATATATATATATATATATATATATATATATATATATATATATTATACGTTTTGAAAATTTTAATTACACTGTATTATAAAGTATTTATTTATAACTATCACTTATATCTCAGAAAAATATCACTTTTAATCACAATTACAATATCGAATTTTCATAACAATTTCAGTGTAATTTACATATAGTTAATATTGAACATTGCATTTCCAACTATATTGCTTAAAATAAGTCTCATCGTCACTTTTGTGATAAATACGGATAACTATTTTAACGAAAAAATGAAATTTATTTAAAATGCATTTATATTTCTTAGAAAAAAATAGAGAGAAATTTTTCAAAACAAGTTAAAAAGCATTTCTTTAAGTTGCATATTTTAAACAATATCGTTTAATTACTTTTATAATACGATTTTAATTATTAATCAAAATATGAAATAAGAAAGGATTTCAAGGAAATTTTCTAAAAAAGAATAAATATTTTAAAAATAAACTATAATAATTTATTGCAATTTTAAATTCATTTTTAAAAATATTTAATTTTCTTTTAGAGAATTTTTTTTATATGTATTCTCAATCGATATGGAAAATATTATTTAGACTTTAGTAATTAGGACAATACAATTTTTAATCATAATTTCTAAAACCGATGTGTGTGTAACTAATTTTACTATTTATCTTTTGTTGTAATAACTATTTTGTTGTAATTTTTGTGAAAAATATAATAACGATTCATTCAGTTTTGTCTCTGATTTAGATCTTGATTTCTACATGAATTTAGAAAATAAGGTTTATCGTTTGTTTTCTTATTATAGAAATGGATATTACTTCTAAAACCATTCCAAAATTATTTAACTTGATTCATAGGTCATCATATTATTATAATATTTAATTTGTTACTGTTAGGAAACATAGTACATTTTAAAATTTCAAAAGCACCAAAAATCTAGAGAATCTAGATTTTTGGTGCCTTTGAAACGAGAATCTCAATGCTCATTTCAAAGAGTTGTAACATCTTTTCATTAACTTTACATAACACTCATATCGCTATTTTATTTCAAGGAACTATATATTTTAACAAAAACATTAAAATGCTCTGAATATGTAAATTATGGAAGTATGCTAACTTCTAATTTACATGCTGCAATTTACATTATTACAATAATTAGTTGCAAGAAAATAAAATGAACATGCTTGAATACTGTGAAAATCAAACTTATGTCAAGTTTTCTGGAAATTTATAAATTATTTTAAGAATATTTTAAAGTAAAATTGATTTTTGAACAAAAAAGTAAAATAAATTATATTTTAATTATAAACTAAGCTTCATTTCATAATCAGCTTAACGTAAAAAAAATGAAAAAATATGTCAACTAAGATCACTTTTTATAAAAAATAAATTAATATTTTTAAAAATATAATTTTTTGTTGAAAAGGAGGGATTCCTTATTAATAATTTTTTACTTGTTCTTTCTTATAAGAGAGAGAATTTTTTTTTTATTTTTAAAAATATTACTGATATCTTGTTTCCACTTAATCAAAACAAACACATATTTAATCCTGTTTGGATATGGCACATTTATCCTCGACTTAAGCCCTGTTTACGATCGGGTATTGAATCATGACATCACTCGCTTTCTACATCATTTAAGACTTCGAAAAACGCGTCTGCTTCTGACGAATGTGTCATAAACATTCGTCCAAGAGATACAATAAATACAAAGTTTTCGACTTAGCTAAAAATCGTTTGAGGCCGGCTAATGAACTTTAGTTCAGTGATGGTTACAGTGTTTGGTGGCAGGCCAGCCGTTGTCATGGCAACTTGATGAAGTGGCTGGAAAATTAGTTGGATTTATATTTTGCGGCACATGTGAAATCTACTTAATAAAAGCATAAGCGGGACGATTATAATTTGATGCCACTGTATATCCAATTATAGGTGGTTTTTCCCCAATTAATTATTGATCAAATAATCCATAATTTCACAGCAATCAAAAATTTAACCCTTCGAGCAAAAAACACTTGCACCCTCTTTTCCCGAATGTACTTTTTTATGAAATCAAATCCATTCCAATACGAAATCAAATTATTGATAATATTCTCGGATTTAACTGGAAAAATAAATCCAATTGTGCATGTACTGAAACAAATATGATAAAAACTGTATCTGTATTTGAATCGCTTAACAACGAATTGATTTGCATATATTTTTTTTGACTCATATTGAAACATTATTTCTTTTCTTTAGTAGATAAAATAAATGATGAAGAAAACTGTCATTTCAGTTTCTTTGACAAATTTATACACATAATATGTCTGAAAACTTGTTATTACATATTTTGAATACCAACGTATTTCATTTTTACGCGTAAGATTGCACAAAGCTTAGTAGACGAGAAAAAGAGAAAGGAGTATATATATTTAAAAACATGAGAATACAAGTATTACAAAAATAATATAAGCATTATCTAGCTTAAACTGGAGTTTGATTTTTCTCAGCAATAAGTGGTTGTTATAAATTTTTAAAAAATTTTCCTAATCTAAAAATTACTTTCTTGTTCAACTATGAAACATTAAGAATATATATTACCTAAACTTTTGGGAAATTAATTTGATACAAACATGATTTTTTCAACTCATATAATATATAACAATTAATCACGTCAATCTCAGACAAAGATTTATTCTATTTTTCAAATAATTATTTGGAGAAATGAAAGAAAACAGAAAAAATCTTTTTCGAAACCCCAAGTGTTTTCCCTCTACTTACCAAATATTATAAAATATATTAATCATCCAATTTTGCAAATTACTTTTCTGCAAAGATAATTTGAAATTTATTTTCATGGTTTTTCTTCCAATGAGTTGGTAATAGTTATGATATGTTTTATATCTATTATTTAACTATTAGTAAGAAAAACAATAAACTATTCAATTAATATGCTGTTATCAATTTGGTTTACAGGAGTATTTTTGAAAATTATGCTATATATAAGCAGTTTTTTTCTATAAAATCTGGTTAAGAAAAAATAAAATAGACCATTTATTAAATTATCATAAAAAATAAAATTTTTGAAAATAAATTTTTCAAAACGATGTTCCTAAAAATACATCTTTATTTTGTTGAAAATATGAATACTATCTTATGATTATTAATTTAAGAATACTATTAGATTACATATTTCAATTAATTTTTCATGTAATAGCTAAAATAAACAATGTTTGTCGTTTCTTCAAAAATAACTTGAAAACCGAGCACTCAACAATCTGTCGCCTCTGAGTATCCGTGAAATACAAGGTTATTTTTTTTAGGTTATTCATTAAAATTACTTTTTGTTGTAGCTAAAATACTTGTTTTTAAATACTTTCAGTTAGTTTTGCAAACAGACTCTGTGCCACACTCTTTTATAATCATGTTTTCTTCTTTCTGTTTTAATTTTTGACAAATATGAGTGAAGAACAATCTGAAGAGATTTCTGGTGTCAGTATGGTAAATGCCGTCGACCAACATTTCTGGTCAACAAGATTTTATTCAACTATCTATATCTTTTAATATCGATGATTTATACTATATTTAAAATATATTTTATTGTAATTTAATTGAGAAATTATTTTTTCAGCTACTTAGAGGGTGATTAATTATTATATCGATAAATAAGACATTCTCATTATAACCTTGGCTAATAATTTAGCAGTTGTTATCAATGGTAAATTTTAGATTAAATGAAAAACATTTATTGCTCGTACTTTTAGAGAAAAAGTAATTATTAAAGACGTAAATTATTCTCTATTTAAGAATAACAGACATACAGTCACATTTTATTGAGTTAGAAAAAACCACAGTAGGAATCACATTCTCTTTTAAGCTGCGTTCTCTGAAACTTACCCTTTCTCGGGAAAAAGAATTATCTAACAATCCTACTGGCACACAAAGGTAATATGCATTTAAATAGACGCTCTCTCTCACACACACACATTTGTTTATTTTGACAGTAGTCGCACATGGCTGGTTAACATTTGGGGTTAACGGTATGTTGTATATCGTCTAAAATCATTTTATTTTTTTTATTTTTTAACTGACAGTAATATATTTGGCAGAGCAGGAGTTCCCTTTTATTACTCTATCTTAATTCCCATGTACCTTAAATCAATATGTTTGTTCAATACATTTCTGGTTTTTCGTCACAAAGAGACAGAATTTAATTTTCACGCGTGTAGACTGCGAAGTTCTTAAGCAAAAATTTAAGTTATTAAGCTACGATTCATTATTCAAGAAGTGCTTAATTTTCAGCTGTTTTACAGACAGTGAATAATTTAATTTTCCAATGAAAATGCAAAGTAATATTATCCTCAATGCGATTTTTGTAAATAACTGATTTAGTTTTGGAGTAAATTATTTTTCTTTTTGTTTCATTATTACAATGAAATATTACTCATCAATCAATATGATTATTTTGGCAGTTTTGCATATTTTTGAACTTATTATGTTATTATCATACTGACAATTTACCATTAACATAATTATTTTTTTTTACTTAAACACATTCCAAAAAGTACATAAAAATTGTTGAGAAAAATGTTTTTTTTTCACAAACTAGTGGAAGAATTTAAAAGAAAAAATATGTCATGTAATGTCATATATTAGCACATTTATTTCAATGTAACATTAAAAACTGTTGTTAATGTTTAAGAATGCAAAAAAGAAATTTATATTAACAGGAGCAAAATAAAATAATTTCTTTGTTATTTAATCAAATCCAAATAGTAAAAACATTTTATATTAATAGTAAAAATGCACTTTAAAGTTTTAAAAATACTTTTAATGATTGAATTTTTAAAATATTCATACGTTAAAAAGGCATTCAATCACAAGAGAAGTATTGAGCAAGAATCAAATTAATGTGTCATTCTTCAGATTAAATTTACTAAAAAAAAATGCTAGTTTCAATTATATTTCAACAAATACTCAGTCTTATTCATAAGAAATATAAAATATTCATGTTTATATAACTTTCTTTTTAAGATTCGTATCACAAACACATACTTATAAAATATTGGTCGATTTTAATTTAAAAATTCCATCTATCTTACAATAAAGATAATTTTAGCAACTGTAGTATAAAAATTTCTTGAAATTCAATATATGAATCTATTTTTAAATTTTTCCTTGCGGAGAAAAATCTCTTCTGAAATCATCCATTTAGATCTGGAAAAATAGCGATTTACGAGTCCGTCACCAAAACTTGCCCGACTTAGAAGTTTATCGACCCGATCGACCTCCAGACATGACAAATACTTTTGGTTTCTTACCACCTGTCAACATTCGAATATTTACACGCAAAATAAACAGTCGCAGCAAGTAAATTTCTCTGATTTTATGCGTCTCAGTACTATAAGATTTCCTCAGCGTCTTCTTTCTCTGCTCAATTACCATCCTCAATTTCTGTCATGGGTAACTGAGTAGATCTTCCTCAGACAGAACTTGGATTTAAATTATGATGTAAAGAAAAGAAAGAAATATTTTCTTTTATTTTTAATTTAACTGTTTCGAAATACTTCATCCAAAAATTCTGAAAAACAAAGGAAATCAAAGAAAACAATTGAAAGTAGAAATTTGGAAATTGTAAAATTATATCATATCTCTTCTGATATTTAAATATTTAACGTAATTTCCCTCCTAGATTATCCGAGGAATTGAGTGTTGTGGATAATCCACAAAATTAATAAGAAAAAAAGGTTAAAATCTTTACACTTATTCATTTGAACCAATATCTATCATGAACACGATTATTGCTTGAGGAATTATTCACGATTTACTCATTCGTAGATTTACTTCTTTAAAAAAATCATCCTAAGTTTCGTTTTTTTTTTTTTTTTTTTTTTTTTTTCCATTTAAATACTTTTTATTGGAAATCAAAGATTGTTTGAAATTTAGACATCACGGATAATCTACTCGTAGATAACGAGCATTTATTGTATATTTATATCTTACATTTTCAATTAAATTTGTATATAATTTAACTATATTACTTTATTACTTATTTTTCACATTTTACATTTAATTTTACGACCTATCAAAAATCAGTTTTCTCAATTCTGCTTTCAACAGTAGAACATAAAAAAGCAAAGACATAACAAAGGATTTATTATTGAAAAATCCAAAACAAAGTGGGAAGTTTTAAAACTTCGTTACGCAAAACGAGTGCAAGATTTGAGGGCGGCATACAACGTCTAGGGAGATGCAGAGGTAGTTTTGGTTACAAAGAGAACTTTAATTGAGTCAAAAACGTAGTTTCATAATGCAATAAATTAAATTCTCGGTTAATAGATAATAATGGAGATTACATTGTTTGCAGCAGAATCTCAACCTGTCTCAGGAATTTCTGTGATAATTTTGGCGCGAGAAATTTGCCTTGTTGAAAAATTGCTCATGAGAATTGTGTCATAAAGGCAACACAAATAATTTTATCACTAAGCTATAACCGTAATTTTCATTAGCTACTATAATTTCCATGATCTATCACTAGAGACAATCTGTCAATAATTTATGAAATTTAGCATTGTCTTATGTGAGATAAGGCTGAATGTCTAATTTAATTTTTATTAAATCAATTCACATTATACATTGCCTTTCCTTAATCGTACATCTTTTGTGAAATTAACAGTTTGTAAATAACTGCTGAAGGAATTGAACTATCCTTTATTACAGATTTATGGTTCGAATTTATGGGAACGAGATGTATGCAGAATTATGAAAAGGAAAAAAATATTTCAATTACTTATTGATCTTATCTAAAATAAAACAGCTTATTTGAAGTGATGATTACGATTTATTTGACAACTGTTTGACACTCAAATAAATTATATACATTAACTTATCACGTTTAAAATGCTTATAAAATGGGGAACATATTTATTCTTCTATATTACTCCTTCATATTTATTCCATCACTTTTTTTTTTTTTGCTTAATAAACTTTTCATACATTCTGAAGAACAGGAAGCTCTTAAATGCTTTAAAATGAGATTTCTCAATCAAATTATGTGCCTATAAGACAATTAAGTTTTTTAAATCAAATCAAAATAAGAAGGTACATTTAAATGCCGTATTTGTTTTAAAAACATGAGCATTCCAGTTTTATCTTAATTCTATTAATACAGTACATAAAATATTTTTGAAATATTATTTATCAGAAAAATTTACAATTTAATGATGTGATTAAGTGAATTAAATTGTATTATAATCTGTTAAATTTCTTTATTAACATGAAATTAACTAAGCTGGAAGATGTCCATAAAATGATGTTTCTTTAAAAAAAAACTCTCGCTGAATTAAATATTAGATTATATTAAACAAGCGTCTTTATAAAAACGGGACCTTTGCAAAATTCCTCAAAACAAGAGCTTTAAAAAAGGTTTTTTCATGCTTACATTCTTAAACAATACTTTGTTGGTCCTAATTTTCCAAACGATTGACTTAGAATGTATAGCAAATCCAAAAACATCGTTTCGTTCTCCTCTTTGGAAAAGATGCCTTATTTATCATTATTTAAGAACATTATATGAAGTCTAATCATTGCCTTTACATACCCAGTTAATGTCTATCCAATACAGAAAATCATTTACCGTTAATTCTAGAGAGAAAATTAGCAGATAGTTGTTTATTTGCTCGCAAATAAGCACCCTAAACACCCGCTATTGTCAGTGACCGTTCAATTTCCGACTGAAAGTAGGAGTTTTACAATTGAGTGAACAACATTAATAATTGAGAGAATTGCGCGTTTCCTCCTTCCCATTTACTTCTCCAAATACCGCCCATTCAACTTTTTTTTCCATCAGACTGAGTTTAATTCGAATTCCATTTACTAAGCAGCAATCGCTGAGATTTTGTCGAGATTAAATCTTTTGTAAAAATTTTCCAGAAATCGTGAATTGTTAAGATGGTATCTTTTTTTCAAAAATTAATTAAAATTAGCAGTATCGTAATGATTCAGTTTGTAGCTGTGTGTGTGTGTTATATGTGTACATCTTCCTCAATAAATCTGTATATTTGTAGGTATTATTCACGCCACCTAATATTTTCCTTTTATATATTCAAAGTAAAAACTGTGATAAATAAACATATACATAGTTTACTTAATGGAATGCTTACTAAAATGTAAAATTCACTTTTAAGCATATGAATTTCAAAAATATTTTTTAAATGTTACCTTTGTATTCATTATTTTATGCATATTGAACTCAATTTAATTGAAATGTATTCATAATTTTAATTTTTACAGTGAATTTAATAGTACGTAATCATGATTTAATGTAGTACATATAGTTAGTTGGTTTATTTCCATTTCAACTGAGTTTTCGTCATTAAAATACTTACTGTAAAAAAAAAAAACTTCCTTTTATTCAAATGTATTAATAAAATGAATAAAGTTTCAAATTGTTTCTAATATCTCAAACACTTATGTTACTTTTATAAAAAAAATAACTCACACATTAAATCCTTAATTCTATAAAATAAGCAATGCCCGTTTGAAAATATTTTAAAGCTACTTATTCAATAATCTGGAATGCCTTTAATTTATTATAAAAAAATTATGTAAATCACACACAAACAAAGAATTTTGGGATTATTACTACTTAAAAATCAAGGCAATATTTAAAATAAAATTATCCCGAGATTACGTAAAAGAGATTATAATAATCTCGTTTCTCAAGCTAGACTTAACGAAATTTTTTAACTTTTGATAAGATTTGTATTATTATTGTTGCTTTAGACAGATTTATATATATTGATAGAAAAATTTGCTTATAGTATTAAAATTCTCTTTTTAAAATGCAGTCATTTTAAATATATTCACTAAAACTGCAAAATACGAAAAACTTTTAATATATGATATTCTTTTAATATTCATAAATATCAAAGAGAAAAGAGATAAAGAATTACGTGGATAAGCCGTGAGAAGAAAAAAGATTACATTTTCGCTTTATAGATATTCCTACATTACTTTTAGTGTTGTGCTTTTACTTTTACTGTATTATATTTTTACTCTATGCCCTATACTGTTTATACTATGTTCCTACTATCATTAATATATATATATATATATATATATATATATATATATATATAGCAATACTTAGGAACTAATTATTACTCGTGAAAACTGCTTCATGTATAATCTTATTCTATAATTACTATGAGCTTGAATTATATCTATAATTAATTCTTAGTTCACGAATTTTCTAAATAAAAATAAAGAAAGGTTGCGTGTGAATTCTCAAAATTCTCACATCACTGAATGTTTAGTATCTTTATATCATTTGTTCATAGCTTGTTTGATTAGAAATGAAAATTTAACTGCCTATAACAATTTTTGATATAGAAAAAATAAAATATTAATCAATATTTTATTTTTTGATTTGTAGCATGAATATATATACTAGTGGAAAATAACAAACAGATCAGTTCACTGTGATTTCTTTGGGTCAAATAATTATTGCCGTGAACTTTCGTTTGGACACGCCTAAACTTTTCTGCACGTGTTTAAGCGTTGGCGTGTTTTGTGCGCCCAAACAAGCTTAAGAAACTAAGTTACTAATTATTTTTCTAGAAACATGTAATTTTCTTTTTTCAGTACAAATTATACGTCTTTATTTCAAAATATCGTTGCCTTAAAAATGATGTAATCATTCATTTCTTAAACTATTCTTAAACTTAATATTTTATATGTAATAAATTGATAAATCGGAAACTCTAAAATTTCGATTCAATCCTTGAAAGATATCGGTAAGCATATTTTAAATTTTGACAGTTATTTTTAACTTTTATAAAATTTTTAGTAATTATAACTTAATTACATCTTAAAAGAAATTATTAAGGTTTTCGTATAATTTAGAGCGTGTTCAACCCCAATTTGTTTTACATTATAATCTACCTCAAACTCTGCTAAAATTGACATGAATTTAAATAAATACACGCTAAAAATGTATTGGTAGTTGATTCATTTACGGAACTCAAGCTGTTATTTCTTTTCATTCAGAATTCCAGAAGCAGATTTTTTAATTGGCGTTTTAAGCAAGAAGAAAATTAATGGAAGAAAATCTGGTTTGTACAAGGTGTTTTCTTGGGACGAATTTGTTGTTAGGAAAGGCATCATTGTGGACTGCAAAGCAACTTGAGCATTTTAGTGAAAGTGTTTGTGAACATCTTTTCCTATTAATAATCCATGACGTCTTATTAATAGTCAACATTGCTCTTAACACTACATGATGATAAATATAACAAACTTCCAAAAATGTTATCAATATTGTATTTATACAGGATTTTATTAATTTTTTTCTCACTGGTTTTCTTGGTTTTAACAGTTATTGCGTACTTTCTTACCATTCTCATTTGCAAATTTGTACAAATATAGCGGCCCTATACAAAAATCTTGATGAACCATTTCAAACATTCATCATCCATTTTGGCATGAATGTTTGAAATGGTTTTTAAAACTACTATTTTTAAAAATTGTGATTAAAAATGCTTATGAACTTCAAATGGTCATCGTTCACTGATCCTTAATAAAGGTGCTGCTCATAAGGTAATAAATAAAAACTAAAGAATAAGAAAGTAATAAGATTCCCAGTAAGAATTCGACCGTAAATGAATATATTTACTTCTGTGAAATACTTATGAGTTAAGTACTTCTCTTTCAGATTTCAGAATGTGGAAATAGAACTTTTATTTAATAATGCCATACATACACACAGATAGAAGATAGCGCTTTTTAATACATTTTAATTTTTTTACAATTTTACTTCTTTTTTATTTATCATCAATTATATATAAACATATATATATATATATATATATATATATATATATATATATATATATATATATATATATATATATATATATATATTAAGTCACTTCTTATAAATATACAGAAAAAATATATTTTACTATATGACATATAGTAAACTATTTCTCCTATGTTTTTTAGAATGTGAATTACATATCGCAACCAATAAAATGCATTTATTGTATAGCAGAAGCCTTAAAACCACTTTCAGAATGGAAACGACACTTGATTGTATTCGTAGGTTCTGATTCGAAGTGAATATTAACCTGTCAGATGCTATGGAATTCTCTGAAATATGTCACACATGCAATTTCTACTAAGAATATTTCAAAAGGGAGCATTCTAAATTATCAATAATTATAATCTCCTCAAGACAAATCGAATTTTAAAGTCATACATGAAGAAAGTATTAGTTATTCAGAAAAAATATAATAGTCATTTGAATCGGATAAATATTCTGATAAATTTTTTCTCATAAAAACATAAATCTATAATTTATTAATCTTGAATGAATATTCCAAGATTTCTCGCAGAAAAATTCATGATTCATTAATTTCAAATAAGAAAATAAGATCTTTCAAATTTATTATTTTTTAATTTGAAATTTTGATTAATATTCGTGTTTTATCAATTATAAAAATAATTTTTATTCATTTTCATATTTCATAAATTTTTATATTGTACTATTTTTATAATGAAGCATTGAAAATTAAATATTATGTGAATTTTATATATTGTATCATTTTTGTATGATTACATGAACTTCTCAATGATTTTAACATTATTATAAGTATTGTTGCTTTTTCACTCATTTCATTACAAAATCATACTTCTATTTATAATTACGACTGCACTTTAACTATAATTAAAAAGTTTCAGTATAAACTTAGACTTTTGCAACATAATGTTATAAAGATTAAAATTACTTATTTTATATTTCAACTTCCGCGCACAAAGTATTGAAATCAATAAAAAAAATACTCCAAAAGTTTTGGGGCCAACTATGTAAAAACAGAATTCTTTACGAGAATGTAAATATTAAAATTTGTGAAATATTTTCAGCTATTTTATTCTGAGAGACGACAAGTGTTAATTTAATGATTAAAACTGATTGAAAAAATTAGTTCGTATTTATCTCGAAGATATAGTAACAATTTCTTATCAAAGGCTTCCCAAAATGTTTTGCGTCATCTTATTTCTAATTACTTTACTTAATGTCATAAGAGTCTGTGTTTATTTTTATTCTCCATTCTAAGCTGGCTAAGAACTTGTGGTTAACACTTAATACCGGCTTTAGTTTTGAGAAAAATTATATTTTTTGTTGTTTCTATAGAAAATGGATAAGAAGTCAATTTTGTATATATTTTGAATATATACAAAATTGACTTCTTATCCAATCAATTTTGTACAATTTTGTATATATCAATGTTCCAGGGATTAAAGTTCAATTGATAATGGGTCAATTATCTGAGTAATTATTATAGCACGATATGAATTACAAATGAAATTAAATGTTTAATTAATTGAAAGGAATAAGTATGTTAGAAGAAGAAAATCAAATTTTTAATCCCGAAATTTATATCTATTCCATGTTTCTTCTTTAAAAATTAAAATTATTGTTTGTTGATTAAGATTTTTATGTTTTAGCATGGAACAGTAGATTTTTTCCTATATATATACTACTATATTCAGACTCATTCAAATGATACCATTATATTAAAGCTTAATCTAATTTTGTTTGTATATAAATAAAAAAATATTTTTATGCTCGCATTTATTAAGTTTTTTTCTTCTTCAGCCCTTTAGTATTTATATAGGTTAATTTATATGCAAAATTTCTTAGTATGAAAAACGATAATTTTATTTTTTAAATTCTTAAAAGTTGCGATTGATAAATTTTCCATTTTTATAAAATGCTATAGTGTTTTATTTGACTCAATAATTAAGGATTAAGAAAAACATGCTTCGTAATATTGCTAAATAAAATTGTAAACTTATATATTTACCTTTTCTTTTTCAGGTAGTTTTATATACTCGCAGAACTTTAATAAGCTATGATCAGCCTAAATGTCAAATTCATGTGAAACACTGGTAAGTTTTCAAATTATTTTCAAAATATTTATTTTGTTAAAAGCTAATTAAAAATATATTTAGTTAAGTTAACATGTTATAAAAATAACTGATTAAGTTACGTGTTTTGGAATTTTCTTCATTTTACGCGAGCCAAAGTTCAAGCTTTATTTTTATAAACTTTACTTGTTTAGTTATTTTTGTAAACTTATCCATTATAGGTAAATCGGAAAGTGCGTGCATATACTTATCTGAATGAACGATATTCAAATGAAAGGAAAGTTATTTTCATTTGTTCACTTTCCAAATTCATAATAATTCTTTTTTTATTTTTAAGAATTAAATATATTGGTTCAACAATCTCATTTTAATGTTTCAATAATGCGCCATTAATATATTTGAAAAACAAATTTTTGTTTTGTTATGTAACCATTAATATATTTGAATGAACATGAGATATATGGCTAGTTAAAATGACGTGTGCCCTCCGCAAATTATCTTTAACTTTGTAAATAACTTCGCCTTTCCGATCTGAAATACATCCCATTGAACGTGCTCCATTAAGACTTTTAAACTGTGTAAAGAAGACGGTGCGCACGAATGGCCTTCAAGTTATTTTGTGGAGGGGTTTGTGAGATATTTATTTCATGGCCGACTGATAACATCGGCCACTCAAGCCAATCACAACGGTTACAGAATGCATACGTCAAATGCGAAGCAGCCATCAACATCTAGTCTCATAAATACTGTGACCATCGCTCCTAAATGGAAGCGCGCCCACAGATACATTCGGACATTTTCTTTTTAAATGTGCTGTATCTGTTTCGGTAAATCAGTCATGCATTTCTCTGCTTCCCCGTGCTGATGCTTCCACTGCAGCAACCGTTGGTGGAACGGTTGATAACAATCTTGGAAATTCACTCATCTGAGTAGAGTCGAGTACTGTAGCGATTTTTAATGCAATTGTTTGACCTCAAGGGCAAAGGTTAACAACTCGCTTTTAGAAAGCAAATTTAGAATAACAAGTCTACTTAAACTGGGAAAGCTTACAATCTACTTAACGGGATTCCTATATTTAGAAAACTTCTTTTTGTTCTTTTTTCTGTGTGTAAAGTGTTTTTTTTTTTTTTTTATGATAATGATCTTCGGTATTTTCTCTTTTAAATGGATGAGATTGATCAAGTTATATTCACTATAATTCTTTTTAAATGAATTATTCTTTTTTTACTAAGTTATTCATTAAAATTCTTTATTAATTAATAATATTTGTTCGTTTTTACTGTAAATTAATCTTAATTTCATAACAGTTTTTTTTTCATAATATAGTGAATTTTTATCATAACAAAATAATTATTCCGAGAATCAAGTGAAGTGCATAAAATTTCAAAAAAGTAGAAGTCTTGAATCAATCTATATGATAATTTTTAACTTTTTTTATTTTAATTTGTATTTATTTAGTAGGTATATACAGATATTTTTATTAATATTTCAAATGTAAAGATGTAAAACTCTTGGTCTCGTTAGCAATCAAAAACTGGCATAACAAATATTTTCAAGCTAAATGATTCACAGTTTGTGAATACTAAAAAAAAGGAAAAACATTAATCTGCAATTAGAATAATCACGTTAAAGAATCTTCAATTAACTAAATTGTTTTGGATTTGGTTATCGTTTTGAATAAGAGATGATCTGATTCACTGATTAGTATTATTCTTTCAAATATCGTTAGAAAAAATATTTTTAACATAAGATATCGATATTCTAATTTTTCATTAAATATTTGCATAAACAGCAAACATTGTGCCGCAAAATTTTATGGGAATTTAATGTAAATATTTTGGACCATTAGTAAGCATTAACTTGGAGAAATGCTTATAATCTTCAGTTAAAGTAAAACTTAATATATAGCAAAATTATTGGAAAATAATCCATTGTTTTTTTAGGTAACAAATATTTTTTAACGTAAAACTTGATTTTATTATAATAAATAATTAAGTTTTGTCTTATATGTGAATGAAGTGGAAAATGTATCCACTATTACAAGTTACTTAATTCTTTATGCACTGGAAGATGCTTAGCGCATTTTGCTTGAGAAGGAAAACATACGCCAAATTGATTCAGGCTTATCAAATCGTTTTTTGCTGAAATTGCTGAATCATTTTTGAAAATATGATGCCAATTGTAATTGGCTTATGACATATTGTTATTTTAGAAAATACGATGCAAAGTCTAATTGGCTCATCGCTTTTTTTTTTTTCCCACAATTTGGGTACTTTACCTAAGGGTGATAAGAACAAAACTAGACCTTTTTAACCCACTTCTAATCAGCGAAAGGATCTTCATGTTCTATTGAGTAACTGGGTAACCTTAAAAACAGGTTTCCCTCAGAAATTCTCCTCTGCGTAAGTGGAAACACTTATAAATTGTATTATTTATTTATTTTGACAGATTCAACGCCACTATATATTACAGTTTTCATTCATAAGTGAGGAGTTAAATAACAGATGCTCTGTAAAAGTTTTACTTTTACAATTTACTACTTTCACACTAGTTTGCTTTGCAAAAAATATAATTGTATGAGCAAACTTTCTTTCATTCCAGTAATTTTGCGTCTAGATTTAGTATGATTTATAGTATAAGCACTTTATTTTTGACATATAATTAAAGTAGTTATAATTATTTAGCGTAAAAACAATGTTTTTCTTGTAACACAATATTGATTAATGAAATTTTTATGATCTGCATATTGAAGAAAATTACACTTTTATGCTTTGTTATACAATTTCTTTAAAAATAAAAACTTTTCCAAATTTTAAATATATAATATTTCAATTTTTTTTTATATGAGAGCCATTGCATTTCATTGAAAAGATAGACTATTATAATTTTTAAATAAAGAGGTTCTTCAATATCAGACATTATATTAAATAAATAGTTTCTTTAGAGAAATAGCGTGTTTAAATTTGTATGCAGTAATATAACTCTATAGAACACATTCTCTCTCTTAACACATAAAGCATATTTTTTTGGATTCTTTTGACTTGTAGGAAAACGTTTTTTCAACCATGAAAATACTATTTCTCTTAAAAATATGAATCCGATTTTTGTAAATTTCAAATACAAGTTCCATAATATTTTTTATTTATTTGCAGGATACATAATCTGTAAATTTAACTTGAACTCTCTTCAAAATAGCTGTAATTACTTTACTTTTAAAAACCTATAATTGCTAAATAAGTACTTTCCTAAATTGTCATTTAATTGCATAGCATATTAAAATATAAGAGCAAAGAGCAGATGTAGAAATGTTAAAAAGAACTTTCAGATATACATATTGCTACTACTATTAGAAGTCACTTAATGGAGCCAGTATTTTTCTAAAGCGGTTTGAAAACATTAAATCATATTAATTTAATGAATAAGAAGATCAAAAATCGAAATTACTGCATAAGATACAGATAGAATTTATTCTTTGATTTATATATGCATAAATTCGTGATTATTTTCAAATAAAATTTTCCTTAACAAATTTAATCCGTTTGATTGTAAATAAGAAAACTACTCTCAAACAAATTATACCAAATTGTTAATTTAGGAAATATGCTCTATATGCAAGTCTTGAATTTAAGCTTAAGAAAAATTAATTATTGTAAGTTATTGGTATTGTAACTTATTAAAATTATATTATAAAACTGTTTCAATTTAAAACCAAAAGGCTCCTTAGAAAAACTATTTTTCATTATTAATTGGAGTTATTTTCGGACAATTTTTTGATGAAATTGAAAATTTTTGTATGAAGAAGAATTTAATTTAAAATTATATTGCTAAACTAAAACGCAAAATGCACACTCATACGGCATATTAAAATATTGTCTGCATTCTCGATAACTGCTAATAACGATCTTCTTAAATCTAGCAACAAAAAATCTTAAAATAAAATTAATTTAATTGTAAATTTTAAGTAAACTGACAGTAATGAGTATTGTTTATTGTTAATCAAACTCACATGTTTG
Source organism: Latrodectus elegans (assembly GCA_030067965.1). Taxonomy (NCBI): domain Eukaryota; kingdom Metazoa; phylum Arthropoda; class Arachnida; order Araneae; family Theridiidae; genus Latrodectus; species Latrodectus elegans. The sequence continues at coordinate 72,560,679 of CM057809.1, read as the reverse complement.
GAAAACAGATTAATATACATTTCAAGGAAAATACGTTCAATGTGAATTAAAACTGATGTCTTTCTGAATGCTATTTTTTTTTCACTAACATTAATTCGCAGTTTTATTTACTTCAGTTTACCTAAATTCCTCTAGAAAATTCTTGACACATTTTACTTTTGTTTTTATTTTAAAAATGGCCGAATATTATAAAATTATTTATCTTTGATAAAAAAAAAAAGTATTTATAAAGTTGACTATGAATATTATGCGAGACAATCGTTTTATCCTTAATTATGCTTAAAAGCTTTTAATGAATATTTTTTGTGACTACCCTGATTGCGCCCTTGTTATAAATTAGTTTCGTCACCCCTGATGCTCAGTAGAGACCGATTTTGTAAATATTGGTGATAAAGCAGCTTATTTTTCTATCCATTTACACGTTTATCTTCTCCTTCCCTTCACAATAAAAGAGACAAGTCTCGGATACAAAGTTCTCCTTTATGCAAAGTAAAAGGATTTTCATCAAAGTTGTTGCACCAATCCCAATTTCCGCCATCACGTTTATTATTTCAGTGGACCTTTCTACTTCCTGGTGGCAGGCCATAAAATTGAGAGCTTTCTTTTTGCAGTTCTTCCTTGTCTGAACATGAGATACGGTAATGGAACCGATAACGAAAAATTGGGTCGCCTATCTTTAATGGAAGCTAAAAATGGAGAAAATCTTGCTATTAAACACCGATAGTGTAATATTTATGATGGAAGTGATGTACGAGAACAGTTCTCTCTCTCTGACAAACAACATGTTTTTTGTGATTCTGATCATCATGGGAGATCAAAGAAATTTTATGTGAATTATGTGTAAAAAAATTTTTTTTTGCTCTTGAAAACTTTTTTCTTTAAAATTAAGTTCTTTTAAGAGAGCTTCGTTACTGCGATTTTTTATCAACTTCTCTCATGACTAGAATATTAATCAAAATCACCTTGAAAAAAATGTAGTATAAACTTTTGTCTGTAAAAGAATGACAACTTCAATTGTATTAGAGGTCTCACTGACCAAAAATTACGCATGAATTTAAGATGGTACATATTTCACACCGAAAAATCTATAGAAACTTTATCCAAATAATTTGACAAAAAGTATTTGAATTTTATAAGTATATTTGAATTTATTATTACCATCCAAAACTAAAATTTCTTTCAATTTCAAAGCAGTTGTCTTCATTAATACTGTTTTGCAATATTTCGTAATATTAAAAAAAAATATCAAAAATGATTTTAATTATTATCAACCTATTAATTCATTTCAAGGCATAAAATTCTGTATTATGATTGTGGTACTCTTTTTTTTGTTTCTCGTATGTTCATAAATTTAACAGTTAGTGCTTTCTTCTAATCTTCAATAAAGTTGCTTAAGTAACTTGATATATATATATATATATATATATATATATATATATATATATATATATATATATATATATATATATATATATATATATATATATATATATATATATATATATATATATATATATATATATATATATATATATATATATATATATATATCAAGTTACTTATATACAAGTTTGTATGTTACTTATATACATATATACAAGTTTGTATATATATATATATATATATATATATATATATATATATATATAAATATAAAAAATCAATTCTTATGTTTTTTTGGAGATTATTTAACATAATAATTTATTTCTTTTATTTAATATATTTTCCAAAAATAATTTTTGTAATCCCTTTTTAAATATTTTATAATGCATCATAATTTTTACTGTAAAAGTTTTTAGCTATGTATTTATTAATGCTTCAAGTAAAAATATGCTTGAGAAACAGTTTTCTTTGCATAATTAACTTCCGAATGCATTTTTTTTAGAATAAATACCATTCCAAAATAATCAAAGTGTTTTTACTGTTTTATTATTTTAAATGTCTCCTTTTGTCTAAAAGTTTATTTCAAATTATTTTCAAATCAATTTTCGGTTACATAATTTTATTCGAATTTATTAATTTCTCTTAAAGCCACTCTGTGCATTGTTCATTTTTGAATCCATTTAAAAAAACATATGGACATTGTTTCACTCTCCATTTAGTTTATTTTAGGAAATGCTTATGATAAATCTTCAATTTAAATAAAAACTTAAGCAATTTATTACTTACAAGCAAGAAAATTCACCACATAATACTTTCATTCAGACTTAATATCTGGCATTGGCACCAGTTGCGAATTCATTTATTTTTATTATTTTATTTTGTTATATAACCAGTTTAAATTTCTAAATATGAATTATCATACGTTTCATTTGCCATGTCTTTTTTTAAAAACAGTTTACGGTATGTTACCAATTCGCATGTAACTTTCTTCTCTTGTACTTAATTAGGAAAGTTAACTTATTCATGTAGAAGGGGACAAAAAAAAAGAGGTAAATGGCTATAAAAAAAAAAAGGAAAAGAAAGAAGTTGGGACAAAGGGAATCGATTGTGACTTTTAAGAGGTTTGGGGAAGCGACGTGTAGTTGCAGAGCAATCGATCGAGTTATAAGCTCGCACATAGATTTCCGTCGCCCAACGGTCACTGAACTCTTAACGCTATTTTATTAAACCAATATTCATGTTATCAACGTTGTCACCATTGTTTTTGAATAGTCCTCAAAACGGGAGCTTTGTTATCATGATTTCCGAAAAAAAAATGAGCATCGCCATCGTAGGATGCGCGACCTAATTCCGGCCATTTAATCATGTATGATATGACAGTTTTGACTGATAAAAACTTGGAAAGTTTTTTTCCCTATACGTTTAGCATATATTTATGTATAAAGTGATTATTTTTTTAAGCAAAAAATGCTGACATCTTTTTGTATTCGGGAAAATTTTGTTTCCATGTTTCTTTCGACCTATAAACTTTAATAAAATGAAGAAAATATTTCGCCTGACATTTTGGCCGTCCTCACAGGAAGAATATTTTGCGTTATATACGGTGGTTAACTTAAAGGTCTAGGTGTATACGGGTTCACTTGTTCTTCTGTTTCTTTGGCAGTGCTTTTCGAAAGATCTATGATCTGGCGGAGCAATTGCGACATTGTTCACACTTTTATTTCGCTTAGAATCTAAGATCTGAAAAATATGAACTTGATTTAGAAATGGGATAGCCTTTCAAGATCTGCATTGGTGTCGGAATTGATAAATAGAATTATAGAAAAAACTTATCCTATGAAGAAGGAAAAAAATTACATATGATAACTATTTTTCTTGCTTTATTTTACATTATATAAGAATTCTATTACACTTAATACTGGTTTAATATACCATACCACTTAAATTGAATTACACCACATTAAATAGCTACCACATCAATTGATACTATACACAACAAAATTCTATAAAAAAAATTATTGAAATTTTTCAAATAAAAAATATTAAAGACAGATTTCTTACGACGGAAGACTTAAAAGAAATTTCCTATACAACTCAATGGGATGTCTCAAATTAACTTTTTAAGTAAATAATAAAATGACAAAAAGTAGAGACAAAAAATATGATCAAGATATGTGCATAGTAAGTATGCTTTAATACTCTTTTTCATTAATTTGATAGTCACTACAAATTCAGAGGAAATATATAGTAAAAATTTAATCTCATGGTTCAAGTTTTTAGGTTCGAATCTAGCTATACGTATTTTCATCTATTACAAATACTATAACTGAAATTGATACTTTTATTTCAGTGAGATTTAAATCAAACTATGGAAGGATGTAAATAAGTTATTAATTTTATTTCTTTAATAGATTTTACTCTTGGACGCGCGCGTTAACATGAACTGAGAAAAAGAATAAAAAAAGCTATTTGAAATTAGAAATACTATAAAAGTAAATGAAACTCCCTCTATTTGTTAAAGTGTAGTGCTGGTATTGAATATTAGATTCAATTTGAAAACACCAGATGTAACATAAGCTCTTTCTGTGTCTACAACTCATTACGTGAAATGTTTTATATTAAGCACCCAAAAACGCAAATAAAACTTAAAATATGAAGATAAAAAATTTTGCTTCTTCATTTTATTTTTTCTTCACTAATAAAAGTAACATTATTAAACTATGCCCCCTAAAAAATCTGCAAATTTGAAGCTGAAAAAATAATGACGCTTTCAAACATATTTTAAAAACAGTTACATATTAGGTTTGATTAAAAATTTAATTAAGTACTCTCTCTCTCTCTCTGCAAAATGCGCGCCTAAATATATCATGAAATTTAATCCTTTTCATAATAACAAAATGTGTAATAAAGGAATGGAAACATTAAAATTTAATAAAATGCCCCAGTCAAATAAAATTTGATAAAATAAAAATTAGAATCTTTCGCGCTTGTGCTATTTTTACATCATCAAAATAAATTTTGTTTAAAATGATATCCACTGTTTAGAAAATAATTCTAACAACTATAATACTCAATGTGAGTAAATAAATTGTTTATATTTAAGATGGTAAAAAAAAAAAAATATATATATATATATATGTAGAAAATTGCGTGCGCGTAAATAGTTATTTATTTCTGTGAATTCACAGAAGTTTGCTCGGACTAAAACAGCAGATTTAATTCAGCAGATCTCTTTAACATTCGTTAAAATTTTATTTCAGTAATTAATAATCTTCGTTTGCTTAAAGCTAAAATAACTTTTCTCTATATTTCTACATTCAACAAAATTTATGCTAATTTTTTAGTTTAAATATGTTTTTATTGTACTTCCTTGATGTTTCCTGGAAAATTTGTGAGACAACAAGCAATTTTTTGGGAAATACTAAATTATGTGCCATATTATGACGCCATATATGCTTTATAAATGTTTTAAATGCGTCTGTTTTCCAATAACCATAAAAACATTAAGCAATTTTTAAACTCTTTTAAAAGAATGGTTGCAAAGAAATTAATATTTATTAACTGTCATATTTTACATTTACACGTTATATAAATCACATACACACAACCTTAATTTTAGAAAATATTTTATTTTCTATCCTCAAATGTTTTTCTAAATACAATTCTTAATATAAATAACTGCGGGTTATCAAAAAATAAATTAGCTATAACAAATACTAGCTAAGTCTTTCAAAAAAATTTTTTTTTTCAAATTAAAATGCAGTTAGCCTACAAAAATTGTGTGTAGAAAGAACGTTCCTTAGAGAGAGAGAGAGAGAAATTCTTAATCATAAAAAAATTGCTAATTTTTTTTTAACTCTTTAAACATATCTAGATAAAACTATAAAAGAATAAAACATAATCTCTGTAAGATAAAGTGAGTTTATTTTCTTTCAATTCTCAAAAATTTATCAAATTTTTATTAAGACATTTATTACAAAAAATGATTATAATGATGAGAAAAACAAGACACAAATGTTTGTTTATTTTCGAAGTAGAAGTGCAAAATATATTTGCCGGTTGCCTTTTTTAAATTAAAATATTTTGAAAGTTTATTTATACAATGATGTTTACATCAAATAAAATTAATATGAAGAATTTATGCCAATTTTATATGAGAGCAGCAAAATCAATCATGACAGACTGAATCAGTAGAAACAGACATCTTGATGATAAGAGGTAGCCCAAAAATTTTAGCTACAAAATTTATAAAATCATAAAATTTTCCCACAATCAATGAATCCTAAATAGTGTCGAGTTGTGATTACTAGTATTGACGTATATTAAGGAATCAAATGCGGTTATAACATCCTATAAGTTATTGAAATTTATTCGAAGGCTTATAATTATTTCAGAGGCAGGGCCTTATTAGTGCCCAGGGCAAAAACTTCTTTGGGGACCCCCTCTGTTTCACAACAACTTTCTACTTGATTTGGCAAACGATTTTATTTGATTAACAACGTAAAATAAACTTTCTGTTCGATCTGGGGTCCTCTCTGATGTTGGAGCCCAGGACAATTGCCCGTATACCCCTTCCTTAATCAGGCTCTGTTCAAAGGCTGCAAATTTATGATCATTATTGTAAGCTACTTGAATTATTTCCCAATACATTAGGTATATTTTTAATTATAAATTAGGAATGGGGTTCAATGTAGATACAGTGGGAAAGAAGGGCAAGATTGTTTTCACAAATATTCCTTTTTCGTGTTTATTTTTAAAAATATAAAACTTTCTTAAAATTATGAAAAATTCAAAATAAAATTTTCCTGTAACTTATTCAATATAATTATTTTTATTATTTTGAATACTAAATGCAAGACATAAAGTCGTGCGGTAAGTTATAGTAAAATCATAAACATGTGTGTGATATCTATATGTAATCAAAACATGCACATGGAGTCAAATAGTTACGTAAGGAAATACACTGATACAGTTGAGTTTGGCATATTTGTATGTAATTAACTCGTCATTCATGATCATCGAGTAAATAAACAGGGCGATTCCGTTAACTGTATTTGTACCCCAATCTATCGACGATTACTCAAAACCAAGATGATTTTGCAATAAGATAGGGAACAAAAAAATTAAATAGAGATTTCAAGTATTCATTTTTCTTTTATTTTTCTCTCTTAATTGCTTTGAAACGTCATTATCGAGTGACTTCTTTCAGTGGTCCACTTGCGCTATCTCAGTATCATTTTTCTGATAAAATAAATACAAGTTTGTGCCTCTTAAAACAAAAGCACGCACTGTGTAACAGGACCCTGAGCAGCTGACCTAGAATGGAAACAAATCGAAGTAATTTTTATGTAATATCTCTCTCCCCTCAAATTGCAGCAGAACACAAAAAATAAAAGATAACATATCTGACTTTAAAATATGTGTACGTAACTGGCCTACATAATGTATACAAATAAAAATGATTTCATTGGAAATTACTGTTGAAAAGAAAGTACGTTGAAGAAGTTTCTTGATATTTCTTTTTTACGCCCGCTTGGTTTTTCGCAATGATGTTAATTTGCTCAGTTGAAGACCAAAATAAGAAATTTAGAACTATAAGTACAACAAAATTGTTAAAGATTAAAATGCTCTAAAACTAATGCTAACAAAAATTGTGTGTATAAGACTATCCTTGTAAAATCTTAAAGCATAAACTTGTAAATCTTTTATGGGCAAAACAATGTGATATGATATGATATGATATGATATGATATATATATATATATATATATATATATATATATAATTTTCTGCATGGTGTCCGTTATTCATTTCTTAGTTTTCACAATTTAATTGTACTTACTAGTCTTTTAACATAAATTTTCTATACTTCAAAGGTTTTTGTTCTTGGTCGGCATAATATCAAATTCAAAAAACTAACAAATTGTGGTCAGTACTTTATATAATTTAATCCTCTAAATTTCTGTGTATGTCATATAATTTCTCTAGTAAATAACTGAATTCAGTGTCAAAATTGCACATTTTTGTGTCCTTTTGCTTTCTATGTAATTCACGATTATTTACAGTGGCCAGAGAACCAGAATTTTACCAGTTTTGTAATAAGTGTACAAAAATAAAATCATGAAGTTTGGTAATTTTTTGTTGTTGCTGATAAATGAAATTTTTTATTCTCAGCCATAGACAATCTTCTAATTTTTTTTCATTCGTATACCCAAAATGAATACTCAATAATACGAAATCTGAATAAAAATATTATTACAATAAAAAATTATTCTTTTAAAGTGCATTATATTATTTTACATTTTTATTTCAGAAATTATCTGAAGACAGAGCAATGGTTGAATCAGGTTACTCAAATGGAGCCAGTTCTGGGGACCAAGAAGATGTAAGAACTCCTTTAGCTGGCAAAAGCGCGGATTCTAGCAATGGGAATGGATGTCATGTCAACGGACATCGAAACAAAGTTGTAAACGGCCACATTGAAAATGATTCCAGTATCAGAACTTGCGTATATGCTGACCCCGATTATGTTGAATCCACGGAATGCGGCATGTTTTCCTTTAGACCCAACTGGCTGCAACCTTTTGCTAACAAAAAGGCCTTTTTGGTTGTGTTCTGTCTTACAAGTGTCCTTCAAGGCATGTATTACACTTACTTTGTCAGTGTTCTGACCACAATCGAAAAGTTGTTCCAGATTCAGAGCAAAACTACTGGTATTATCATGTCAGCTACAGAAATCGGACAGATAGGAGGGGCATTGCTTCTTACTTACTATGGAGGACAAGGACATCGGCCAAAATGGATTGCATGTGGAATGCTTGTTTTTGCTGCAGCTTCCATCCTTTGTTCAACTCCTCATTTCCTCTTTGGAAGTGGCGAAGACCTTTCCCATAGTGCATTCGGAAATGATCAGCCCAATGCTTCAACGTACAAGATGCGTGAATTAAACGCAAGGTTGTGCCACGACATGTCAAAATTTACTGCTCAGGGTAATAAGTCCTTATCCTCAAGAATAATGAAAGCCGAGCCATCTAAAATGGTCGCAGCTCGCGACGTTCCAGTCACTGCCAATATCAATTTTTTCGATAACATTACCGAGACTGGAGAAGCAGAGCTTGTCACTAAAACACCATTTTACAAGGGTCGAGTGGCCTCCCGTTGTGATGCACCGGGTAATACTGCTTATCAAACACGTGTCCGACATGCTGTCTTGTCAATATTCTTCGTCAGTCTTCTGTTCATTGGAATTGGCGCTACTGCAGTATATACTCTTGGAATTCCATACATCGATGACAATGTAGCCAACAGAGAGTCACCACTTTACTTTGGTAAGTCATATTTTCTAAATTTATTCTTATTATTTGCCGCAATTTATTATTGTAAATAGGGTATTATTTATTGCCAACTCTTATCAACCCGAAATTATTGATTTATCAATGCTCTTTCACAGCAAGATTTAAAATTACTTTAAGTATCATTATGCAGAAGCTACACAATATTTAGAAGAAATATGTCTATGTGATTAATCGATATCTTAGTAAATAAACCTGGCATCATGTGTTGTAACTTGCTTTAAAGCTGTGCCCATACATATGAAGATTCCCAAGCTCTGTTCTAGTCCATAGCTCTATTCTAGAGCTAGGTAAATATGTTGCGCTTCTAATTCCTGCATGCATAAGTACCTTGATGAGTGGTTGAGTTCCCATACTCCCAGCATAATAATACGACTCACCATATAGAAAATGTCTCACTGGAAAGTAATCTTGTGGGCACTGCTCACAAAACCTAAACTGTTACGTTTTCAGTATCGAAGTAAATAAATGTGTTATATGAATTTGAATGAATACAAATTGAATTAAATAATTTTCTTTCAAGTAAAAATTCTCCTGACGATTGAGAAATGTAATACTTTTCTTAAATATTTTGAAATTGTTTTATATTAACGATTATTTATCGCGTTTATCTGAGATTTAAAAGTAACTATAGAAGAAAGAATATAGAGATCCAAAAATATATTTTATATAAACATTTAGAAATCAAATTTAATCGATTTTGAAGTGTATTCGGAAAAATATCTTAAAATACCTCACAAAGCTTTAAAGTTTTTAAAAAATAAACAGCAAAAATAATGTATAGAATTCATTATTAATAAAAAGCAGTTAATAAATATAATTTTAGGTACCAAGGCACAATTTTCATAAAAAGTATACTTTCAACAAATACTTCATTAGCATAAAGAATGTGTTTTAACCTTATTAAACGTATTCTTTATATGGAATGTTGGCCGAGGAATCTAAACATATATGTATTAGCATACAAATCGCATCTCCTCTTACAGTCATTGCAAGACTTATTTCAATCATTATTTTGCTCAAAACAAGTTCTCATCTAGCCCTATAGGCCATATTTGTCAAACATGAAATGTAAATGTAACGCGGAATAAAGCCAGAAGATTCATAATTCTACCACTGCATGAGCAGAATGCTCTTTGATAGAACTTTTTATAATTCATTAACATTTACCGACTTTTAAGCAATTAGCTGTAATTTCTATTACTTATCAGGTTCCAAAGTTTGTTAACATAGCCACACATGATGGATAATTAGATAAATTAAAGATTGAATTTTTGTCAATAAATTTTGCACAAGACTGCTATAAAGTTAAAGAAACGGAGCCACAACCATTTGGAAGATTTATGCCACAAACAAAATTATGAATTATTTGGAGACAGCAATTGTAATTACTAATGTAAATTTAAAAAAAGGGAATCAACTATACAAATATTTTCTCTTAAAAACTCTCTTAATTTAATTACCTAGTCACAATGAAATAGTCATTCCATTACTTGTGTTATATTTCACTATATATAAAAAAATGTAAAAAAAATATCTCTCTCATCAAAAAACCACTAACATGAATTAATCAAGCCTATAAAAAATAATATATTCATCAAAGGTTTTCTTCCTCTATGATAAAAAAACATTAATAAAGTGATCATCATAAAACCATTACCAAAATTCTACTTATGAATTTTGGACGTGACTTCAGTTTTTTTTTTCTTTCTTTTTTACAGCTTCATTTGTTCATATAGCATATCACTTAACAACAATATTATGACCAAATAAAATACCTAAAATACTTAAATAAATTTTTATTGTGTTTTTTATTTAATTCATATATATATATATATATATATATATATATATATATATATATATATATATATATATATATATATATATATATATAAGAGAGAGTATGATTATATAAATAATAATTATTAAGGATTTAACTTTTGCTGAAATGCTACTATTTAAAAATCTATTTCACGATATATTTTTCTAACTTAGTAAAAGTTAACAAAAGCTTTAAAAACTTTGAATAATTTATTCTATAAATGACTGATCAAGTAGAACTACAAACTTTACGAACCTCAATTTAGCAAACCTCGAAATTCAAAGAATTTGACGACGTAACTGAAAGAATCTTGACGAAAAATGTAACGACAAATTCTGAATTCTAGTAGTTTTAGTCCCATATTTTTCTGCATTCAGAATTTATTTATTTATGCTGTCTGCCATAGCTTAAATTTTTTTAAAGTTTGAAAAACTATAATACTGAATAAAGCTTATGAACTTATATATATATATATATATTCTATATGAATATGTGATATATTTTCGGGAATTATTTATTTAGTAAAATTTTTGTTTATCTCAAAAATTGTATAAATAAACTCTTTTTTATCAATTTACATAAGAACTTTTTAAAATTTTTTAAATACTGTTTAAAAATCTTATCATTATTTTGGCATATTTCCTCGAAATAAGCTTTTCTTATAGTATTTTCTAAAATGTCAAAAGGAAATCCAATTATAAACATTGAAATAAAGGAATAAACATTGAAATAAAATATTATAAGCAGGAAAAAGTAAGTGAAAATAGCACCTTAAGTTATTGAAAATAAATTATTATCTCATTTAAAAACTACTTTAACATTTGTCTCAACTATTTTATAAAAGATATTTTTATTTTCACTTTCTTTGCATATATATTTCCTTGCTTTATTAAAAATCGTTGCATATTTCCAAGTTCTCGTAATACGCACTCCATTTCAATGAATTTATGTAACTAAGAAATTAAGAAAATAATACCAGCAGCGGTTCAATCAAGAGCGTGTGTAAGCACTGTTCCTTAATAGATTTCTTTCATTGTCAGATGTTGTCGGAGATGTTAAATTAAAGAGATATTTTGAAACTCGCCACCATCAATGCGAGTGTCTTAAATCTTCCCCTTGAGATAATAAAGAAGAAAATAACAAAACAGGACTAACGCTCCCATCCCGAATGCAAGGTCAAGGGCGAGGTATTAATTTGTCACTGCTCGAGAAAACAACAAAAAGTGATATGTTTCAGAGACAGGGGGGGGGAGAGAGTGGGAAGCGATGCTCTTTTTAAGAAGATAAAAAAGAACAAATAAGAGCGAGCTATTTTTCGTATGCCAAAGAAAGTCGGAACACTCAAATTAAAAAAACGGCATATTTATTCGATAAACTTTTTCACCGAAATATTCATCTTTACTAAATGATTATTAAGATGTAATCCATAAAAGGTAGAAATGGATTATAGGCTTAAATTTTGTATTATTCAAAATTCTTCCGTGGTGTTTTTAAAATAAATACCGTGTTATATGAATGCAATGAGTATTTTACGCAGATCAGGATTTTAAGAACTATTTTTTCTTTAATTATTTTCATTTATGCTTTTATTCAATAAATTTAGTAATAATGATTATACATATTGTGTTATTAATGGTCATCATTAACTAACTTTTTTTCATCAACTTCTTCTCATCCAATATCTCATCATATGTTACAGAGAAAATGAAATTGTTGAAAGAACAAAAAGTGGCGTTATGCAAATCATTATAATGATAAAACTGTAACCCCCCCCCCCCCACACACACACATAAAGAATCTATTATAAGTTTCACATAATAGCCACTAATATTTTTAAAATAAGAATGAATGTATTCGGATGACTAGATGTTGAAATTGTATCCATTTTTCTCAATTAATTCTTCTACATGTAAATAAACTTTCCAAATTTCAAAATATTTTTGTAACCTATCATAACTTAATGAATAACAACATACCAATGGATCTCATACAACTCTTTGAGAAACTTACATATTGTACATAATGTCAAGGAAACAAGTTAGGTAATGAGGCTTTAAACCAAGTAAAGGGTATTTATGGCATTCCTTGATTTCTGGCTACAAGCCACCCAGATCTCACTGAAACTAGTTTGAATTCTTATCTAAAAATATTATGGAATGAAAATATATTAGCATTAAATTTTTCTCTTTTTGATTTTTCTGATTTAATTCTCGTTTGCATAACGTTTTTCTTTTTAAACTTTTGGTTAATAAATGTATCATTTCAATTAACTGGAAAATAATAGTTTTGGTTATCGAACATGCAAAATACTGTGAAATTGATAAAGTCTGTGCATTCTAAATAGTCATCTCTACATTTTCATGGTTCCCAAAATCACTTTGTGACTTGTCTGACAACCGTAATAGAATATTTTTGTTCTCTGTGCATTTTAGATTGTATCATCATCATTGCAAGCCATTATATAATATCCTTCATGTGCGACAAACATTTAAATAAAAAATAATGCATTTAGTATGTAGGAAATGTTAAGAAAAGTTTAGTTATAATAAAGTTTAACTTTTATTCACAAACTTTTCCTAAAATTGGTATATTTAATTATCTACTTTTTTGTTAAAAAATACAAATCACATTTTTATTATTTCAAATTCTGTCCAAAAGAGATTATTTTATTTTCTAAACTTTCCACAAATCAATTATATTTCTAATCCTGTTTTGATCATTACAGAGTAAAATCATTATTGTGAATGAACAGTTTTCAACTTTTTAATATTTTAAAATAGAAAACAAAATTGCATAAATTGGGATTAAATTTAATTATTTATTTTTTGCTAAAAAAAACCAAGTCAGGTCCTTATTATTTCTAAGTCTGTCTAAAAGAGATGATTTTATCTTCTAAATTTTCGACAGTTATGTTATATTTTTAATTCTGTTTCGATCATTATAGAGTAAAATCATTATTGTGAATGAACACAGTTCTCATCTTTTTAAAGTTTTAAAATAGAAAACGGCAACTCACTGCAAAGAATGGCAAATAGTGGACCAATTACTAACTTTTAAGCACACTTTGTGCGTCCGCTTCACACGAGTCAATGATCTTTTACGAACTGCTCCCGAAATGGGAAGAAAAAAACCACCTGATTTCAGATGAATAAAAAACAAATTATCGTTAATTAGCCAGTTGAGCCCCTGTTGAGTCCCAGCAATTGAAATTACAGCTAAATTGGCTCATTAACTCAGGATTTATTCATTTCATTTTACAATTGCTTGCACTGTTTTAGAACAGTTTTTCTCTCGCAAGCATTTCAATTTCTTTCACAGCTGCATTTCAAAATTATGGTCTCGAGATTTGTTAGTTTTTCGCTTCAGAGATGGCGTTACATTCGTTTGCATCAAGTAACTTTAATTTTTCTTATTCACTGAAGTTTTTTTGTTCTTTTTAAAAATGAAACAAGACTTGTCCTTAATATTTCTTCAACTTGTATTAACCATTTAGTGACTAAAAATCGAGATGTCTTTCTATTCTAATAAATTAAAATTAATTTCACTTGCAGGAATTTAGTCTGCGTATAAAATAAAATAAAAAAATTACAAATGTTAAGAGTGTCGCCTCAAACGATGTAAGCACTTACGCATAAATTGTAACCGTGGTACATTAATGGGTAAAAAAGTAGTTCCAGAAGATTTAACTTGATGTCCAATCCATCCAAATTCAATGATCCTCAATGCAAAATATTCCAGGTATTTGATCTTTCTTTGTGTTTGTGCTATTCGGTGAAAATACGTGTGCTTAAATATTGATTTCGTCAATTTACCATGGTTAAACTGGACAGTTGGTCATTAAAAGCAGACCACTAGAAACGTAATTAACTGATACACAAGTAAAGATAGAATGTATGTAGAAAAATATTTATGCAATATAAGTTAATTTAATTTGTACAAAAAAAACATACGAATTTTTGGACAAAATTCATTCAAAAGCAGAAATTAAGAAAAGGCCTCTTTCTTATCTTCTTGGAGTTTCTTATTTCCTTTGTAATATTTATCATTTGAAGTTTTCAGTCTTCTAATTTAGTTTTTAGTCACGTATGCTGCAGTTTTTTTATAAAAAATAATTGAGGCAGTATAATTTCCTTGTTAAATTATTTTGACAAAAATGAAATTGGGTAAAAAATACAATGTTGCTCTTTATTTAATTCAATGGCAGTATATGTTCGCTAGATAAAAGAAAACGAGTTTAATTGTATATATATAATTTTTGAATAAGAAAACGCTGTATATATATATAGGAAAAAATAAAGTTTCGTAGTATATATGTTCTTTAATAAGAATTTCCGAAAACTATTAGCTCTGAGAAACAGCGTTTAAGCAATCAGTGTTAAAATTTTGTATATTCTCTTGTATGTAAAAAATATCCGTATAATGTGGTTGAGTAAAAGTTATTCTTTTAAATATAAACGCATAAATACATTACTACACATATATAATTTATAAAAATAATTAATATGAAATGTGTTCGCATTTATATCAACTTTTTTATCCACTGTGGATAATATTCTACACCATTTCTTGTTAATTATTATTTTTTTTTTTTGAGTTAGGAATTATAACAACATTACATTCAAAAAGGCATTATAAATTTTAATATACTTTAGGCTTTTGAAAACGCCCTTTCATTTGAGTATTTACATTTTTTATGAATACCATGCGGGAAATTTATCACTGAAACTAGTTTTTAAGAATAAGAAACATATTGCATTTCTAGTGGTGAAGATATGAATTTAACTACTTAAAGATACATTACACGCTCTTTCTTGGTTAAAATAAGTGAAATGTTGTTTATGGTCAATTGGCAAATGAGAAAATAATTGTCCTTGGTCCGCCGATGTAAACATCTCAAACTATAATTTGTATACTTAAGGCAATTTGTCTGTGAGTAAAATACTCATTGAAAATAGAGGGAGATGGCAAAGAACAACAGTAAGATTTCCCAAGTTTAAACATAAAACAACTTGAGACTGAAGATGGAAAAAGAATAACAGAGGTGTTTTTCTCTTTGACCAAACAAAAAGTAAAATCAGTCAGCGGAAAACTGGACTGGTCAAGCTGAAATAACAAAAATGATATTCGCCGAAGTTTATATCTGCTAAAATGATGTTTAAAATAATGGTCAACAGCTGAAATAATAAGGGAAGTTTAAAGGTCAGTAGAACAGAAAAGAGGGACCTTATCTACAGAACTATGCGTTTACTTTTACCGACTCGTAACGGATAGTTTTCTTCATTAATAGAAAAGGACAGGTGTATATTTATTATATTCTTCCGGGAGGCAGACTATAATTTAGTCAAGTGAATTTCAAGGCCAAATAACGGGATAAGGAGGGGAAAAGTTGCACGTCAAAGCATTTAAATAAGTTCAAATCTTGCCTTGCAAATGGCCTTGAATTTGGATTAGAAGATAATCCAGAGGCATAAAGTTTCCTTGTTCTTTTTATTTCCAACAAAATAAATCTTATATTGTTACATAAGTAGAATAATAGTAAAGTGAACTTTTAAATTATTCTCTTTAACTCATATATTCATTATATTTTCTTATGGTTATATATCGATAAAAAATTTAAAATTAAAGTCTCTATATCCCCTTTAAAAATAAACATTTAATTGTAACAATAAAATATCGATCGAAACATAAATTTACTCAAATATCAGTGAAGAATAAATATCAAGAAAGCCTACCCTTCCTGATTTTTCTCCATTTCCGATCTTTGAATAAATAAATAAATGTAATATAATTCAAATACATTTTATTAAGAAAATTTATCTATCTATTTTTAGCTTTGTTAAACACAAATTAATTTTATCATTCTAGTAAAGAATGGGAAATAAAGACTGAATTTTGTATATTCATCCAAAGTTAAAATTTAAAAACATCTCAGAAAATTAAAAATTTTCTATTTTCATAATGCTAATAATTTTTACTATGACATTTCTGCGTGTTTATTTCTGGGCACTACAAATTTCGAATGTACCATTAACATTTAATGTGAAATGTAAAAAAAGAAATTAATTTATTCGATAAAATAATCAATTTTTTCTTCAAAACTGTTTTACTGTCAGTTGAAGATGAGATGGAAGTTATAGAGGGTCCATTCTTGAAAATTTTTGATTTTTCGTTCAGAACACAAATTTTTTGATTGATCAATGGTTAGAATATCACTCTGCTTATAATTAAATTAAGCTTATAAAAAATGACCGATGTGTACTATTCGTTTAAAAAAAAACATTGGCTTTGCTCCCACGTGATGACCTTGGCCTTTAGTGACTTGACCTTGATGAAATAGGCAGTGGTATGAAACGCATTGAAGAAGGTTGTGCGGGAAAATTTTCAAGGTCATGAGAACAACAACCCTGTATATGCGAGTAAAGCTATCTCCCAAAAATTTTCAACAGTTTCATAAGAAGTCTTATCCAAGGTGTCGGCTACCTCCTTTTCTTGTTGAAATGAGAAAAAAAAAACATGAATCTTATAGTAAGCATCTTTGAACTAGCCTTGAATGATAAGAAATGGTCCTAGATATCAATGGGAAATCACAGACAGTTGCCATTTTTTTTTTCAAATCTTAACAGATTCAATCCTATCTTTCTAATAGGACTTTCATTATTTAGCCATTTATAAACAGTGTTTAATTATGACCTTCATTTTGACCATTGTTGTCGCTAGAAATAGCAAGGAAAAGTGCATCGCTTAAGAATAGTGATTTCATTAAGGTAAGAGTACTCCGACGCCGATCAATATTTTAGCTGTCAAAATATGGAAGGGGATAATTAGTACTACTTGTTGAACTTTTTAAGTGCTGTTAGTGATATTACATCAAGCAATTATTGACAGAGTGTAATGTCTTTTAATCGTACTCTACGCAATTTTATCAGTAAATCTTTTAGATTGCTTTATTAGTATTTTGTGGTCTATAAGATTATTTGAATAAATACTTGCAGTCAATTTTTATTTTACATTTGCTCCTGAGAATATGATCCAGTTTTCTTTTTATATTAAACTAAGAACACTGCTGAACTTTTTGCATGATATGCTACAATTATCTTATAAATAATTGCTGTTCCAAGTACCACATAATAGATTAAAGTGCAAAATTAATTATTAAAATTTTTTTTAAATTTGAATATTAACTTTTGACTCAAAATTGCTGCCATTCAAACAATACATCCTATTGCAATAGAAATGTGCTTTTCCTTATTAACATACTGGTAATAAAATGTATGTATGTATTATTCAATATTACAAATATTCTCTTAAAAACACTGGAGAGGTGATAACTATTTTCTAGCCTAACACCCCTAATTTATTTCGTATATTTGTGTAGCACACAATATAAGTTTAATAAAGACATTAATTTAATAGACTTTTCTCGTATTTTCTCACGACCCTAGTATGAGGAATCATGGACTCTAAGGGAAAATACAAATATTATGTGATTCTAAAATAAAAAAAAATTATCATTTGGCGCGTGATACAAAATTGAAACGACTGCGAATGAAAACGTCAGCTTCCAAACCGGCATTAAATTGCCAAATATAAATGATTGAATGTACATTCACTCCACCTCAAAAAGTCGATGTTCATTACACATTCAGAAACCTCATTAGAGATCTATAACAGTTATATTGTAACCTAACTTTATGACATAGATAATATCAATGTCAATGGGGCAGAAACAATCCTATAAAGACGTATCTGCACCAAATTTATTATAAAATACAAAAATATGAATTAATCATGTGGATGCTTGCTCAGCTGCCGAATAATACGTGTCACATGATTTTGTTAAAGATGGGAAGAAAAAAAAAACACTAAGCTTACACATGAACACGCGCACGCGTTCGTAATATATATATTTTTTAATAGTTTGTAAATGCTTCATTAATTAATGCAAGTGTAAGAAAGTGAAATTCAACAAAATGAGAGTGAAATAACTACAAATTTAAAAATATTAGTTATATTTTCTAATAACTAATATGGCAGAATAATATCTTATGTTACATATTTTATAGTTGCTAATAATTGGTATAAAATATTCTTACTATTCTTTGATTATTCCGAAGCAGTTACAAGAAAAATAAGGAAAGCTGCTTAGAAATTCACCAAATTCAAAATCGTGCCAAAAGGATTATGTACCAGCTGCACCCAGCAGCCAATATTCAATTCTATATGTTTAATCAACTGAAATGAAAGTTTCTATTATATAAAAAATTTTATTCCCGACTTTTTATATTTTGTAGATTCAGTTTAAAAGTTTAATAGTTCGAAATATAATATTTTTCTTTTTAGTTCTCATTAAGAAATAAAACTTGATTTATTTAATTAATTTTTTCTTTGATTTCAAAAAACAATTATGCAAAAGCATGCGTTTGAGGTAAAAAGGAGGCATCTTTTAAATATTTTCCTGGTCTTGTTTTAATTTGCTAGTTTCATTTTTCTAATGCTTATTTTATTGTTCCTTTTCAATTCAAAATTAAGTAATTACATTCGAACATCGGTTAAAAAAAAAAAAGTACTAAAATACTTTACAAACCAATATTTTTTAAATATAAAATTGCATGCACATTTTTTAAAATATAAAATTACATGAAATCATAATAGTAAATAAATCATCTTCTCTTTAATTATACATTCTAAAAAATATCAAAAAAAATTTTTGTTTCGTATTATTCTTAAAACAACTCATCTATAAGATATAGTGATTTCTTATGATAATTACTGCATTAAAATGTCGATGAATAATGTAAAAAACTTCTTTTTATGAATATAATCACACAAAAGCATTTTGTTTTCTATTTCAAATAACATAAATTTAAAGAATTAAGTGATAACAACCGCTAACTCCTATTTCACACAATTTCAGTTTTCTTCTTTAACTAGCTGTCAAGTCATGCCTTTCCGAGACACAAATCCCTTTAACACGACATCTCACTTCTTTTGAGGCGGCACACACATCCTGTATTTATGCTCTCAATTATTTCACTCACATGATTATTTCAAATAAGTACCCTCAAGCTATTATCACTTGTGCTACCATCTTTCGGCGACTTTTGGAACTAAGAGAATCTACTGTAGTAATTCCTTTTATTCACAATATTTATTTAAAAAATACTGCCATATCTCACTTTCAGCTATCAAAATTTCAATAAAATATCTAAAAATTAGTCTTTCAACTTAACGTATTTGTGTAAGTAAAATAGATTTTTAATAAAAAAAAATGAAATATTTTTATTGTCTTTTTCTTTTTTGAAAAGTTGAACAATGAAATTTTTATAGAAATTGTACTTCTTTTGCAAACATTTAAACTTACATAAACGAAAAAAAAATTAAAATACTTAAAAGATTATGTACTTTTTATCTATTTATTTATTTCAGAGCAAAGGGGGGTTTGTGCAATAGAAATTGAGAGTATCCAATTCTGTGCTATTTTTTAAAGGGGTGAATTCACAAAATGAATATTTTTATTCTAAATACTTTTCTTTTTACTAATTTCAGACGAAATTGTTAAAATAATGCACTTTTTAGAGTTCTTCATGAAAAATTCTCATTGTTCTAAACTTTGTTTTTATGATTGACATTTATTGTTGGCTTTTATGGGATTTAAATTAATTTATGGGAATAGAGAGTATATAAAAGTTATTAGCTTATCATACAATGCATGAAACAAATGAATTTCCCACAGAAATACAGAACACTTTCAAAAAATACATGAATAATTGTTACATAATAATTTTTAAAATTAAATTTAAGAATTCAATATTTGGAAAACAAATGATAACGAAATGATTTACATCCAAGACTATTTCATGTCTAGACTTATGTCTCTGACCTAGAAAGTACTATTATAAACAGACTTGGTTCGAACTTCGAACACAATGTTACAAAATAATTTCTCCACTTCCGGAAACTATTCTTTTCTCTAACTTTATTTAAATATTATGGAGATTTAAATAATCTATATAAGCTTTCGAGGAGACTGAATATATTCCTTGACTATTTCAAAAGGTTAACATTTCTTGTTACTAAATTAATTTCTAAAACTATCAATTTTACAAGAAATGCTTTAATAAGTAACAAAAGTAGCCATTTTATTGATAAATATTTTTCTATATGAAAAGTCATTTTCATGACATAATATAAATTAATTATTGAAATCTAAAACTGAAATCAAAAATGAAGATCTGATTACTTATATTTTGTGATAACTAAAAATAATAAAATTTTCAATTGGAAGTAATTACAAATCGTGAAGGAACTGAATTCAGGACAATCAAATTTTTGTTCTTATAGATTTTATTTTTAATAAAGACTGTACTCATGAAAAGATAATTATTAGACAATATTATTTTTTATTGCTAAAGCCCTGGAGTATACATCATTGGTCCCATTTGAATCAAAGATACACTCAATTGGACCATAATAATTAGTGTAAAATTTAATGACAAAAGAACATGACAATACTTAACAAAATTATTACATCTAAATTAGAAAATAAAATAATGTACTTAAAAGGTAAATAAAATCCTATTCCTGAATCTCAACAATCGTTAGAGATAATGAATGTATACATTGAGGATAAAAAAAATCTGCATTAACTCTCTAACCCACTCACATCATAGATTTACTTCCTGCAACAAAGGGCTTTTCCGTAAAGGATCTTTGGCCAGCTCTAATTTCTGGCTGAAGTAAAGGGAGCTACTAAATATATCAATGCAGTGCAGATATAGCTCCATGTTCAGATTTTTGTAACCGAAACTCATAACAAATATCTATGGAAAAGGACAGGCTCTGCATCGTGTGAACGAATCTTTTATCTTCTAGATAAAAGGATAATATTAGACAAAGTTTACGTCGATATTAGACTGAAACTCTGAAATAATAGCGAGAATAACTTTTTACTTGGCAATATGTATGATCTTTTACTCTCATTTATTATTTTTCAAAAGAAATCAGCAAGATCTGAAATTACAAAGTAAAGCATGCTTGTTTATAAATTCGAAATTTTCATGAATGAATTATTGATTTAAATTCTCTATATTGCCTTTAATAGGAAAACAAAGTGTAACATTGAGGGAAAACTAACCAAAGAACTTCATTTGCATTTTCAATAAATATAATTAATTTTATTTTATCTTCAAACCCAGGTGTAAAGCTTCTTAATACATCAAGCTTTGTTCGCTTCCTTTTCTATAAATTCTAGATAAGCTGCTTAAAATATTTCTCAGATTTTCGATCATTTACTAAAGTACACATTTATTCAACATGTTTGCCATAGAATTACAGCCAGTATTTGTATAATTTCTCACTATATATCTTTTTATCAGATATATCAGATACAATCAGGGTTAAGATTTAATAACTACATTGAAGAAATCGTAATTCAGTAAGGCAGCTCAAGTAGTCTTGAATTTTCATGAGAAATTCCTTTAATATGACATTGTTATAATTTATTATCAAGGTCATTATGATCGTAAACATAAAATTCCTTTCGATTTCATTGCCCCTTTCTCGATGCGTAGCAATTATTTTTATCACATGAAAATACCTCATAAATAGAAATTTGAGAAAAAAGGTATTTTGTTTATCCCCGAGGATAATAAATGTTTTTCCTAATAATTAAAACAACCCTTATTATAGACTTACCAACCCTATTATTACCTTAAATTTGCTCCTTCATAATGATTGGCTTTCCTTTAAACTTGAGACGTAGCAGAAAATTAATTACGATTAAAGATACAACTTTCATTAAAACAGCTGATTAAAAAGAAGTTTGTTTCATCACAATTCATCTCGTATCTGCTTCCTATTAGAGGGTAAACGCCCTCTCATGAATTTTATCCAAAAAGTCGAGAAATTTATTTTATTGCAGCTGACTATCAAACTTCCAAGTAATTAAAAAAAAAATTGTATTTTATTGACATTTTTTAATTTTATCTTTCGTTTATGTTAAAAGAGCGATGATTCTTTCTTTTAATTAGTTTTTGATGTTATCTCTACTAGAGCATTCTTACTTGAAAGAATCTGTCTCATACAAATACGATAATGCCTAGCGAAAAAAAAGTATATTTATGATTAACATTAATCTGAAAGATTATGTAAGCAAATAATATTTCAACATAGTTGCGAAGTTAATTTTTTGAAATCATATTTTATTTTTGTCCTGCATAGTTTGAAAGTAATTTTGGAGATGAATTTCTTAAGAAAAGGAAAAGCTATTTAGAAAAGGAAAAACTCTAAGGAAAAGCTGTTTGTGCCCGTTTATTCCACTAGGAGGTGTTCCGTTATTCTTAAAATCTGTGTTGTAAAATTAATCACACATTTGAAAACTTTCCTGTTATTATAGAATGCAGCAGAAGTTTAGGTAGATTCTAAAGAAAAAATATATATCCAGTACGATCACTTATATGTCCAGGGACATTATTCAGAATGATTAATTTTCTCCATAAAGACAGTTCATGACTTACTGGTAGCAATGATTCGATTTTTAATAAAAATGGAAGATTAACTATTACAGATTAAGGGAAACTATCGCGTAAGAATATGAATTGCTTTATTATGTATGAGTGCTATATAACTATAATCAGAGAGTTATTTAGTTTTGTTATTTAAGTAATGATAAAATGTTTACTTAAGATTGAGAAAAGTAAATGTAAAATATAAAATGTTTGATAATTTTCCCCTATCAGTAAGTAAATTGGGAGTTTCATTCAATTATAAATGCACCTATATAAGTAAAAAATATATAAAGTAAATTTGAATTATATCTGTATGATAAGTTTGAATAAAGAATGGCAACATGGAATGGAATGAAATTTGCATCAGGGTGGTTGTTCCTGGCTTATTTAAAAAAAATAGGCCATGTTTTATTTTTAAATTTTGGTTACAGCATTTGTATTTATTTGAAAGCCTAACTGACGTTAGTTTGTATTCATCATAAAGTTGCTTTTGCCAAAGTCTTATTCATTTATGGAGTGTGATAACACTTCGGAATTCTGATCGCTGCAAAAAAGAAAACATACCACAATGGATATTTTAAAAGGCGTTTTTTCCTCCTTTTAAAATTTCTATTTATGGATAACCTCTGAAAGTAGAGACAACAAAAAATCCTCCTCTCCACGCTACCGTTATTCAACTTTTTCCTTAAAAAAATATTGTTTACTGGGTTTTTTTTTTCTTTCAATTTTTGAAAAGCATTATTTTTTTTTTCTGTAGTGAACGGGCTTACACGTTCTCCAATACACCGCCAATCGAAAATTTATTAAACTCGAATGAATGGAGTCCTAGTTTAAGTATTAAATAACATTGTAAACAGAAGAAATTTTGAGGATTTCACGTCTTATTCTATTCATTACATAAAACAATGTTTTTATTAGTGTCAAATACATAATAAGGACTGTTTTTTAAAAATAATAAAGATTGTTATTTTCCTAAATCGCAATTTTTGCTCTGAAAGTATCAGATTTTTCACTGGTAGCTAAGATCCGCATAAAGCTGGAGAGCATGACGCGCTAATAATACATAAATTATGAATATTATCAATATTTCTTTTCCAAATCAGACATTTCGTTCCTTTTGGTAAAAATATTGTTTGTTTTGATTCTAGCATGTTTCTAAAAATAGTTCTTTTTCAGGTATTACAATAGGAGTCCGAATCTTTGGCCCTGTTTTTGGATTTCTTTTGGGATCATTTTGCACAAGCATCTACGTTAACTTTCCATTTGGTAAGTTACTCATTTTGCTTTCAAAAGTTTGTTGATTTTAGAATTAATTAAACTTGCTTTGAATGGAAATGAAAAGGCTTTTGTTTTTCAGAACTACAAAGGACAAAAACGAGTCGCTGATTTCAAAAACACATAAAACTTGCATGAAGAGATTAAATGTTTTATTTGCTATTCTTACGTTTATCCTAAAAAATGATATTAAATGAGTTTATGTAATTCCCACACATCTTAATAAATATAAAAAAATGTTTGTCACATTTAATTTCTTCTCTTATAAAAAACAGCTTTATGTTTCCTGATTAAATAAACGTTAATCACTTTGTAAGTTGTTTAAAATTAATTAATCAGTGATTGCGTTTATGATTATTTTATTTACACAGACCCGAAAAAATTTTCTTTTTTAATCGATTTTAGCAGGTTTAATTTTAAAGCAACCGAAAAATATTCATGTATTTATTTTAAGAGTTGCTCAATAATCCAACACAGTAAGTGTCAACTATTAACAAAACTATAACACCCTTTATTTACTGTCTAACTTTATAAATAAAACAATTAAATTAATTTTTCTATTCATAAAATTAAGTAATTTTAAAAATTAATAATAATCGAATATACACCTATAAAATGTGATTGTATTTTATACATCTTTTTTTATAATTGTTTTTATAGCTATATCCTTATTAATTGTTAGGATACAGCTATTTTCATTTTGCAATTTTATACTTAAAATAGTACAATGAATAATTTTTCTCTTTATCGCAAAAGATGGGAAAACTCTTCTAATTAATAAATATATAAAAACTAGAAATATATATGCATATAAATACGTAGATACAGTGTATGCGTTTCAACACCCTGCATCTAAAGCGGAAGTCTGATTCAGTATCATCGATCCCCAATAAAAAAAATGAATGCATAGAATTATATGTGTTGAAAAATACTTTTTTCATGCTTTTTTCTAGAATATTTGGATTGCGTTCACGCTGTTATTTTGGTGACTTCTCAGATTTCGATGAGGCTAAAAAAAATAAGTTTGAGACATCTCATCTACATAAAAATCCTCGACATTTAAAATGCAATAAAAAGTAAGAGTGATTCCGTCGAGACTTTCGATGATGTCACCCGTGGTGCTGAGTTGATATTCAAGTAAATGAATCCTTTGACAGAAAATTTAATTAACTCAAAATCTGATGAGTTTCTTTCCCTGTTAAGAATCTTGCATGATATGCATTCTAAGATATCCAACAAAATGCTTTAAAAATTAAAATTGGCTCAAAGCCTTAGTAATAATTAAAAATTAAAAAAAATTTTAAAAAACTATAAGCAAAAAGACAGAAATTATTAGAAAAACAATTCAGTTCAGATATTTTTAATTTAAATGTTTTCAAGTATTTATAAAGGAAATTAATTTTTATTATCAACATAAAATTTGTTAAGATGATATTGATGTCGCTGGAAACTGTACACTAAATATTGCTATATTACCAGCATACAGCTTGCTTTATATTAATATCAGTCACGTTTACAGATTGTATTGTGTATAGTATCAATTATTTATATCTCAGCTGATCTTTAAAGAAAGGAATGATCAAGATGAACCTATCTGTCAAACATGTTCTTCACAAAAAGAAAAAAAAAATCGTAAAGCAAATTACTAAACGTTCTTTTTCTTCTAAAGAATTGATTTTATTCATTAATTCTTATAAGTGTTGGCAATTTTTCTCACTTTGCCCAAACAATACATATTTTCTCACTAATTTATTGATTGAATATTTGTGAGTAAAATAGTCTTTCTCTCCACGTAACTCGAACTGGATTTTGAATTATTATGGAGTAAATAAATCCAATTTATTTGCTTGTTTATAATTGAAATAAAATCAATGTACTGAGAAAGTTGTATAATTAATGAGGATTTATATATAAGCATTACATAAAGCTTAGATTGCATGAAAAATTATTCTGTTTTTATTTATAAACATATTATTAATTATCATTTAATATTATTTTTTAATCAAACATCAGAAAACAGCTACTTTATATATTCTTTTATGAATTCGTAAATTAATCACAATAAAAAGGTTATTTTACTTATTAGTCTTTTCAAGGAAATAAAAACATAATAAAAAATATAAGATTTGTGTCTTCCAATAAACTTACGTAATTGAGAAATAAACAAGTTATTGGAAATAGGAATTTTTTAATGGAAATTTATTTCTGTAAAAGCTAACATTTATTTATGTATGTGTAAAACCAAAAATATTTTTAAATATTATTTATTTCTAAAATATGTAATATAAGAGTAAGTCATAGTTTTTATTGATTAAACTAGTAAAGCAATTGTCCTCAAGTTAAACTCATTTCAATATTTTCTAAATGATTACGAAGTTTACATTTTTCTGCTTATTTGTAAAATTATGCAATTTATTAATAATTATAATTTCATTTTTTTTTATTATTCTCATATTATGCCAAGAAAAGTAAATTTGTTCCATTTACTAGATGTAGAGTTGAACTAATTTTTTTATTTTAAAAGAATTTAAATTGATCTTTAAATTCAATTAACAATTTTTAATTATTTTAAAATAAACTAAATTGGTCTGTTAACTTGCTCTTTAAATTTAAATAAGTACAATTAAACATTAGAAAATGTATAGTCAAAACATTAATGTGACTATAATATAAAATGATAATTAAATTTAGCAATAAAACAACTAATTTTGAATAACAACTAATTTAATTAACAATAATAAAACAACTAATTTGGCAGGTTAATCTCAAACTCAGGCTCCTTGTGATTTAAAATTTATTTTATATGTTTAGATATATAGATAATAGACACAGTACAATAGAAACATTTTAATTTCTCAATTCTTATAACAAGTAATGTCATTATTTATAATAAACATACTGAATCTTATGGGTAAATAATTTTTCAAATGTAGTTCTTACTATTATTTATGATGGTTATATAAAGATTTATTTAGTTAATATCTTAGTTTAAATATATATATATATATATATATATATATATATATATATATATATATATATATATCTTAAACTTATAATAAACAATTTGCGTATTTTAAATAAATTTTGCGGTTGATTTTTAACAAGTCAAACTTGTTAAAATTATATCTAACAGTCAATTGTTTTATTCATTATTATGTTGTTGTTGTCGTCTTGTGTGTGTGCCAGCAAAGTAAGATTAAAGTTCACTTAAAATTGGTTAAGCTGGCATTATGAAGTGCGCTGCTCCACTTTTCTAACTGAACCACATTTCGGTGTGGAGTCCAACTTCCTCAGTACACTCAAACCATTGCTACCAACCAATGGGTTTGGCAACCATTCACAACCCGCTTATACAAAGAAAGGACAAAGACAGGATAGACAGAGAAAGAAAGTACATCCATGCAGAAACTGGGATTCGAACCCAGGACCTCCCTATCCTCAGTCAGACACTCTAACCACTAGACAGGGTGGGCAGTCATCATTATATGTTAGATTTTTCTAATAACTAATTTAACAATGGTTTAGGGTTCACTTGAAATTAAATACGTACTTATTTATTACCATATCATTATTTATTTTTGTATATCATTAATTGCATGTTTAGTTGTTTATAGTCAAAATATGGTAACACTTACGATTCTCTGATCAGGTTACATTCTGGTGTATAAGAAGAATACAGTAATACAAACTGTCGTGTGAAAAATATTTTCCAAAGAATTATAGCAATACAAACCATAAATCAGCTGTCACACGGATTCCACATTAAAATCGAGACTTAGAGTGTAAATTAGAAATGCGGGAAATGCAGTATCTGCTTTGATAATCAGACCATGAACTTGAAATAATTCTTTTAAAAATTACTATTGATTTATACAAGGAATGTAAATCCTCCTATTGCAAAATCAGTTGAGTTTTAATTAGTTGAATGTAATTATTGTTGTAATTAATATTTTAAACGTTTCATGGTTAAAAAATTTACACGATTAACTTCTGCGAATTATGTTTGCATTCGTTCTCAAGATATCTTGTTTTCATAAGGGAAAGATTAAATTTTAAATCTGTATTTTGTAAATGCATTGATAAATAAACAGAAACCCTTTCAATTTTACAGCGAATCCTGGAATAACCGCTGATGACCCTCAATGGATTGGAGCCTGGTGGTTGGGGGTGTTCATCGTTGGAGCAGCATTAATCATTACCTCATTCCCTATGATGGCTTTCCCAAAAAATCTGCCGCCGGAAAATAGTAACAGAAATAGATCCAATGGGGCTGTATGTCAAAAGCATCTTCACCCTCCGGCCATATTGCCTAAAAAACCTGCTCCTTCAAAACCCAGCTTAAAAGGTAAAAATTTTAAAGTTTAATCATTGTTACACCTCCTAAGACTGTGTACATTTTTTTATTTCATGGAAAAAGGTAAGAACTTTTCTCTGCCCTGAAATATTGACACTTATAAGAAAAAGGTATCATGAAACTGATCTCGCCATAAAATTGTTTTATTCGTTCCAAATATATTTTTGTAACCCTCTTTTTTTATGTTTAATGAATCGAAAAGCAATTAAATTTTATACTTATCCTGTATTAGATAAAATTTCATTGCTGATCAAAGATTACTCAAACAGTATCAGAGAGATAGAAATTCATGCATTTATGTGCATAGTTTGCATGAGAATGAAATCATTTAAAAATTATGAGATTATATATAGCTCGCAGTATAAGAAAATATTTCAGGTTCTATTCACTTATTTTAACCCTTTTACATTGCCTTTTTATTTTGTCAAATGATTCATTGATATTATAATAAAAAGAAGGAGAAAATAATTAAATTAATATCAATAAATTTTTCTTCTTTCTATCGTAATAGTGGAAACTATTCATGTTATAAAACTACCATTGCAAAAAATTTTTAATTAATTCAAATGCAACTTTTTTGCAAGACTTAACATACTAATTAAATTTGTTAACTTTCAACTTTCTAAACAAAAGAACAAAAAAATTCCAAGGGATATTGAATAAACAGCGTAAAAAAATGAAAGACTTCATTAATACTAAAAATCTTTCAAAGAATTCAGAGCTTAAACAAATCCAGCAAGTTTGATATCTCTTTTGTCTTTGGTATAAAATTCTATTTCGCAAATGTACAGATTTACAAACCGAATTTTATCAGTATGTTATATTAAATTTATCCACTCACTACAAAATAATAAATTTTGTAAAACAAATTTACTATAATATAATCTTTCTTTTTGCTAAATAGTTTTAAAGTTTACTTATCTCGGCCTTTCAAAAATTTGAAAAACACATAAGCTTATATTTTTCAAACTGTATGAGAAATCGAACACATTAGTTAAGTACGTCCAAATAATAAATTATGCGTTTTATACATATATATGTCAAATATCTTTGTATTACTTGACAGAGAGAAAAAATGCATGTACTGCAAAAATAACTAATACTGTTGAGCATATAAATGCAACACCTTCGCTCAGAGTGCTGACAATATTTTCAACAGATGTACAACAATTAAATCAAAAACAAAGCTTTCATATTCGAGTGCATAGGATGTATAGGATATAAAGCATTTAATTTTTGCATAATTTCAAGAAATATATGCACTATAATTAAATTGTTAGGATATGAATTTGACATGATTAAAATATTCCAATTATCCATGAAAATTAACATTTTTTATTTCTTATTACCATACATTTTAACTATTCATATTATATCTGACATATATTTGAAATGAGAATTCAAAAGAATGGCTTATAAAAATGTACGGCTATAAAAATTAATTAGTTGTCTAAACAAATGTATATTTATTTACACAACTAAATAATTAATTTTTCAACAAAGCGGCAAACGTTTTAGAGGTAATTTTAAAAATTGAGTTTAGAATCATTTTAAAAATTAATTTAACGTGACGTATTCTATTGCTTATTTACCGAATTCTCAGTTCTTTGTGAATACATTGCAGTAGTAACAATTCTCCCTTTTCGTAAAAAAAAAAAAAAAAAAAAAAAAAAGGTAAGTTATTTTAATTCATTAACATAAATTAAAAATTAATCTTTTTTTTTTAAAAAAAAAAAAGACAATTTGTTATTTTGAAAAATATAAAGGTAAGTATTCGTATCAACTTTTATGTTATTTGTTGAATTTAATTGCATCTCATTAATGGAACTGAGTAAAATATGCTTGAAATATATCATTCGATTTAATTGATTATTATTAAATTTGTTTTCTAGATAGCTATAAATCTGTATCTTGAAAGCAAATACTTGCGTGTTTGCTTTATTAAGAAACAAATTGTCCAACTTTCTCATTTTATAGTTCATGTGACTATCCAAAAAATATACTCAGTAAAATTGCATAACAGTAAAGAGCTTTGGACTTTTTTATAACTTCTGTCTCGACAGTATCTAAATTCTTCGAACCATTTCTACTTTGACCCTTCAATGACTCTTAGAGATTAAAACTATTCTCTAGAAGATTAACTATAGAGCGAATGCGTTCCAGGCGTACTTGGAGAATGCTGGTGTAAACTAAAGGGTAAGTTCAAACAATTTTTTTTCTTTGTTTTAGCTTAAAATATAATCATAATTTTAAACAATACATTTTATAAAAACGTAAATATTCGACTATCATCATATTATGAATATATTATTACTTTTTTTTATAAAATATATATTTTTTATAAAATATAAAATATATTCTTACTTTTTTTAAAAAAATATCTAGTTAGAATAGTAAAGAACATAAATATTTTTAAGCACCACTGTCTGATGCTATCGATATTTTGAAGTTATATATCTAATGTTTGAAAATAATAAAAATAATGAAATTGATAATTGAAAACGATAATGAAATTACTCTCTCTCTATATAAGAAAAATATTTATACCAAGAGGAGAATTCTTTCAAATTGATGTAATATATTTTTTTCTAAAGTTATATGTATATTTAATGCCTCATATTTTGCAACAAAGTTGTTAAATAGGGACAAATAGAACAAACTATGAATTCGAAATGCATGAAACAACGAGGGAACCTTTATTAATTAAAAGTTAATTATAAACAGAGCATAAATTTAAACAAAGTAAATTAAAAAATTAATAAAATGTGGCTATATCATATTTTGCATCTTGAAATCAATTTTCCCATTTTCTAACGGAATCTTTACATGTTCAAATCTTTTCTTCGTGAATATTAGTTTCTAAATTTATTAACGGCCTATTTTCATGATATAATATCTAAAACTACGTAAATCGTATTTTATGAATTTCTCCTATATTCTTTTTATTTTTACGTGAAACATTTTATCAAAACTTAAAATTAAATTACATTGTTGGATTTAAAAATAGTTGATCACATATGGTAATTTATGTATGTTAGAAAAATAAAAAATAAATATAACATTAATTAATTTAAAAGAAAGTTTAAAAGGGGGGAAATATGACTTTGTATGTATATCCGTACATATTTTGTAATACATATATGTGTCTCTTTACATATTTTATAGTTACATATAATGATTTTCTTCAAAATTTGCTGAACATCTTCCTGCTGATGTTTATAATAATCTAAATTTATACTAATGTTACAAGAGTTATTATATTAACCTATATTTTCTATATTTTATTAGCATTATTTACCTTACTTTATAAAATATTATGATAACTTCAAGATAGTTTTCAGCATTTTTTTACTGATTTATTTTCTTAAAAACATATATCAAAATATTCCGCAAGTAGAGCTGACTAATTTTAGAATAAAGTTGCATTTTCAAGTTTAATCGAAAGGTCTAACTTAATTCAAACTTTAATTGACCTCTAGTTATTTTAAATTTGTATTTATTTTATTGGGAAGATGAATAAAAGCTCATCTTTTATCTGCATCAAATCTTAAATATTATGATACCCACTTAAACTACGAGTATTTATTAAGATTTTTCATGTTTGCGCAAGATTAGCATTAAAAATGAAATCGAATTGTAATTCATGACTTATTTATTTGTATATTAACATACTATACAAATTATTTTAAAAAACAAATATAAAAAAATTTTCTTGAGTATACCTATAAATATTCTGTATGTGAGTGTGTGTATGTGTGTGTGCATATATGCATATATATATATATATATATATATATATATATATATATATATATATATATATATAAACTAGAATACAAGTTAAATTACTTTAAGGAATCATATTTCATTTGATTTTACTACTTTGCACTGCGAGGACTATGTGACTATCGTAAAAGGGGTTGAAAAATTAGCAAATACTTTTTGACTAGCAAAGTCTTTTTTTTTTTTTTCCGCGAAAAAGTATTTATCACACAAAAGAGCGCAGAGTGGTCATGGTAAAAGTAATCATTTTAAAACTATTATTATCCCTGAATTGTAAATTATTCCCGCTGTTTAAGCACAGGACCACATGGGATGCGAAGACCTTAGTTTCATTCCACGGAATCATTACCAATAGATTTACGATCATCTTCAGGGTAACCTCTGAAAGACTATACCAACCCTCTACCTCTTTTAAATTGAACACTTTCGTTAAATCCAAGATTGTTCCTAGAGCCCATGACTTTAGCCATCTTTTATCATGTCAAATGTAAATTATCCAATAAAGACTTGTTGCAGATGAGAACATTTATTTCGATTCTGTACAAAATACTCTATGATTAATATCTATCAGTAGTGCAATAATTTATGGCTGAAGTGCGTGCCATACTTCTGCAACTGTCGGGAAGATTTGTTTTACGAAAAAAATTTCGAACAATTCATGTTCAAACTTTAGTATCTTCTTTCATAAAATTCATCTTCTATTTCTTCCTGAATTTCTCCTTCGTTATTGGTTTTCACTTTGCTTTTACATACCCTTACTTTTAGACGTTTTCAGCGAACAAAAATTTTTTATTTATTTTTATTTTTTATTAGGATAAAATTAATAAAATCCACAAAATCACTAAAAAGTAATAATCCTTAAAAATATAGTATTATTCATAATTTTGTTGATGTATACACTTAATAGATATGTTTTTATATAAAGCTCTATTCACTTTTATTGATTTATTACCTTTTACTATATTAAGAAACTGAAAATTAATTTTTTAATAATATCTTCGCCTGACTTTAATCATCTTTTAATTATTTCAGGTGTTACATTGACTCGTTTACCACAGAATACCTACTTAATAACGTGAAGGAAATTTTTTGCAATCAGAAAAATGAAAAAAAAGAGAAAATATGAAGGGAAAAATGAAAACATAGGAAGGGAAATACCTCTTTTAAAATTCAGTTCAATTTTTTCTATGATGGACAAAATAAAGTAATAAATTATTTATTCAAAGCTTTTTTTTTGCTCAAAATCACCAATTTAAAGAAGTTTTTATAGATGATGACAATGTGCATGGATGAACTATTGAAGTGAAGAATATAATATCTGAGGAAACTAAATATCCACACACACAAGTGTGAAAATTTTTCTTCATACCGCTCGGTGATTAATTTGGGCACATGAGATCTGTCATCGGCATCAGCATTTCTTTGGGAACTCTAAAACACTGCTAACCTTCAAGAACGATACAAGAATCGAAACTACTTACTGATGATCCTTATATCAGAACACAAGCCGCTGAGCTACCAGATTAGCATTAAATTTGTAGCAGTCAACATTATAAGAAAATTTTTTGCTTAGAAGAAAAGGACGTTTCATGGATTCAGAATCGCTAATAACAATTAAGAACAAGAACTGCTGAACTTTATTTCAGAACACTAGCCTCTAATCTACCAGATTAGCACCAACATCATAAGAAAAAGCAAGTTTTTGCTGAGAAGAAAATGCTATTTTTCTCTCAAATTCTGAAATGGAAGTAGGTTAAAAATTTAAAATTCTTATAAGAAAATAAATTTAAGGTAAAGCAAGATTTGAATATCTGCTTAGATGTCTGTGTGAATTATAAAACTGTAAGTAGATATTCATCTTTTTCTGTCTTTTTAACTATTTAGATGACGATAGACATGTTTTACCTTAAGATATAACTTGTCTTGAAAATCTTGCAAACAAACGTTTAGAATTAATGAATATCGACGCTATTTATTATAGTGTGAGAAGAATGTTAAAATTTTATATCTCTGTACTTCAATGCAAAAACCAGTTTATATATTGTAAAAATTTATGTTGATATTTGAAATTAAGTATTCCAAATAATTTATTGCAACAAATATCTAAATATAGATACAAATAGTTAAATTCTGTTAAAGATTTTAACTACAGTTGTGCTAAAATTAAGCAAATTTACACATTTGTCGAATTGCATGAAAAAAATGTGAACTACTACATCGAAACAAAAAGGCAAATACTTTTTGTCCACGTTTGCGGGCGGATCTATTTATAGAAACAGACTAAAAAGTTCACTTAGCAAAAGTAAGATTTCATTCGTCGAATCATATGTGAATCGTTTGCACATCTCACCGAAATTCTTGTTGTTTCCCCAGTAATCGATTAAAATAAAATAGTAGAATGAATTGAGCCCTCAAGTTTAGATGATGAAATGAGGTACATACATACATAATGGTACAGGCTAGCCCCGGATTGTACCTTAAGTTTAATGGGTTTGGAATACTCACCCATCACCAAGCACCTCGTAATTCTGAACTACGATCAGGTGATGAGGTTACGCCTGAGTTGGCATTCTCCTTTCCATATCTACGCCTCACCAGCTGAAGGACTTGGGACATCACAGATTAACGTGAACACGTTCCTAGCCCACTGAGCTCCAGCAACCCTGAGAGAGAATATGTGATCGCCCTACCAATCACTGCCCGTGGCAAATGACGCTTCACTTTGCTGATCTTTTAGCAAAATATGGGAGGAGAGCTAGAAATAATCCATTCTCAATCACGATGTAAAGAGTTTTAGAGTATCAGCATCGTATCCAACTAATTGAAACTGTTTCATGATACCAGATCTATCGAAAGGAAAATTGTCCAGTACTCTCGATGACCAAAAGAGTTTTTATTGATCTATTGTAGCAAGGCTCAACATGAATCTTTCCGAGATTCTCAGTTTTCTCGTGATTTCTGTGCTGCTCCAAAAAATCAAATTTAAAGATTATTTCCTGTGTGCTTTATCTGAGGAGGCTCATATCTCAGAAGACAGACATGCTGTTACATCAGGGAAGAGGAGGATATATTCAGAACGAAGAAGTAGTCATAGAGATTGAACCACGGGTCAGAGAGCTACAGTACTGTTTACTAATAAGTCCGATTCAGACTAACTGTATTGATTCCATGTTCATACAGAGGGAACGAGAGATTCGTTAATCGCTTTCGATTGTATGTCAATCGACTATTGTGATAGTGAGAGTTTGATAATTTAGGCAGGCATCATATTGGATGATAATACAGTTCAATATGTCTTTGAAAGATACACTGCAACTTTTATGAGGTATAGGAATGAAATGTGTTTGAGACTTATGTCTGCCTTTTCAGGATATGCAGTGACCCTGATCAGTTTAACTGACGAGAAAAATTCTTCTCAAAGAACTTATCTAGTCGATGATTTTGAGAAAAGCGAAAATATTCGCCCAATGTATTAGCTAACCAGATGTCCAGACCTCAACTGTAAAGAGTATGTGTAGAACAATCAGAATAAACTAATTGTAATTTAAAATTCTTTCTGTTTGCGGATTCCTTCTGAATCTAAGGAGAGGAAATAACGTATCGGAACTAATTGCCTCAGGAACTCATTAACTGCTGTGTTTGATATATGAATTCACACTTTGGTACCTGAATATCTGTAAGAGGAAAGCATAACCTCTGTTAAACCATTTTTTAGGATTGTAATTATTATTTTACTTGAGATCAGTTTGTTGCCTTACAACTGCTTATTTTTGGCAGTTTTTCATTTTTGTATAGAATATCAATTTCCAAAGCATTTAAATAGCTTATCCATATTTATACATAATGTAGTGTGTTTTTTTAATTTAAAACCAACTTTCAATTTTTAAATCCCTTTTTATACTGAATTTCTTAAATCACAATTAAATTGAATAGAAATTTTCATAGCTTCATTATATCTTTAGAAAAAAACCTCTCTGATTTCTATTAAGGTGAGATTATATTTTTAATTTATTACTTGATTTTCATTTTAGTGTAATACCACCAATGTTGGTAACACACACTTATAAAATCAAATATTAATATTTTTTTTTACTTATAGGAGAAAAAGAAAATTTTAATTTTTTTCAATGAAATAAGTTAAGAAGAAATAAAACCTATATTTTATAAAACCTTGCATTCGAAATTTTTGCAGTCACAAATAAGAAGAGATTTTTTTTACGATTTTTCTTTTTCCAAATTTAAAAAGTTTCTTTACAGAATAGTTATCATAGTTGTTATTATAAATATTGTGATTAAAATAGAAAATATTTCTTGAATATTTTTTATTTTAATCACAATATTTATAATAACAAGTATGGGAAGTATGGCAATGGTCTCTAATAGTAACAATTATGACAATGGTCACAGATTTGTCTTTTTTAACACAAAAATATTTAATATGAAATATTTTGGGTATCATTATTAGAGAGAGAGAGAGCTATTTTCGTTTTTTCTCTTAGTGATTAAACATACTATTCCTCTAATTTTTGTAAGAAAATACGTATTGTTTCACAATATAGTATGCTTATTTTATCACAATGTGTAGTATGCTTATATAAATAACTTCTAACAAGACATTTTCATTAAAAATAATTGTTGGAATACAATTTAAATCAAAGTGAAAAATATTTTTTTGTATTGGCTCGAAAAGTTATTATTAAAAATTATAAAAAGTTTATGTAGCTAATGAATTAACTGCAGCTTTTGCAGTTTGTGTAGTACAGATTATGGAATTTAAACGATATTGAAAGTTGAACTTGATATCCTTTCAACAGTAAAATGTATATCAGAAATTTGTTCTTAAAAATGTTAAATAAAAGGTAAGTAAATTTCATTTACAATAAAACTGTTTCTATTTAAATTACAAAAATAATAGTCATATTTATACTTCTTAAAAAAAGTTGTGACAAATCAGAGGAGAATTATGAAAAAAAATCTATATAAGTTTCATTTCTAAAATTGCTAATGAAAATATTTAATAATCATTTTACTTTTCCTGTCATAATCAATATTTGTACTTTTAGATCGAAAGTTTGAGCATGAATTTATCTTTTACTAAAGCATTACTTACAGTTACTTGATATGTATGCACTGTAATTCGTAATAATGTATATTTTAGCTGGTATATTATTATAAATTGCTCAATTTTTTCCTTTTAAATAGTTCGTTTTAAAATATCTATAAGTGCTAAAATATCATTTATAACTGGAATTTTTAATAATCTCTTTAAAACCGCAAATATACGACAAACTTCTTATTTAAATATTGAATTAATTTGTAAAGATTTTAGATATTGACTCAAAAAATCATTCATGAAATAACCATATTAATTTCTTAAATATCATAATTTTTTTCTTATAAATAACAATTTTCAAATTATTTATTACCGTAATTGAATAATGTAACATAAATATATATTTTTCTTACATAAGAATGTAAAAAAAATATTTTTTAAACTTAAAATAAATAGCATTTTTTCCTAGCTCACAAAAGTTTTGACTCGTGCTTTTTTAACGTGTGTATATATATATATATATATATATATATATATATATATATATATATATATATATATATATATATATATATATATATATATATATATATATATATATATATATATATATATATATATATATATATATATATATATATATATATATAATATATATATATATATATATATATATATATATATATATATATATATATATATATATATATATATATATATATATATATATAAATATATATATATATATATATATATATATATATATATATATATATATATATATATATATATATATATATATATATATATATATATATATATATATTACCAACCATTTTTCCTTAGTACTCTACATTTTTTCTACAAATTTATATTTTTTAATAAAAATGTTCACATTTGTAGAATGTAGAATACTTTTCTTCTTTTGAGTTTGTTTTCTGATTAAATTTGCAGCTATTGATAATGTGATGAAAAGACTATTTTATTTAAAACAGTTAACAATTGCATTAACATTATTCCCTCCACTTATGATCATTTCAATGGAGCAGTTCATTAACAGTGAATACCCGACGTCCCTCCACTTTTCCATAACAATTACTCTCGGACGATGTCAAAATGAGCGTAGGAGTAGTTTGCGAAAAATAGCGTCTATAGAATGAAAAAACATGCCACGCATCAATGTCAGCTGCATTCAGTTATCTGAGGTTGTGAACATCTGTGAATAAAGATCAAGGTCGAACCATTTGTTCTAAACCTCTAATAGAAGAATTATTTTTAATCTTTTATTTTCTTACATTATGGTACAAATCTACCATAATATTGTATCGAAAAGTTTTATAATGTTTGAATACGTATGAAAAAAACAGTTTAGTTACTAACCGATTTATGTAGAATTTATGTTTCAATTCGACGGCCTTTTTCATTATTTTTCAGAATAGTTCATCACTTTCATCGGACTAAGGTCAATTTTGCTTCGTTTTATAAGTCCTTAAAAATTTATATTCAATAATATATATCTATTTTACTTGAAGTTTATCACATCTTTTTTTTTTAATTTCATTTCTTATTTTGAGAGTGAGCACAAGCAAACTTTTCTGTATCTTGCCCAGATTTGGGCTTTACCCATTATTTTGAATGAGTTGTTGCCATAGAATACTTCCCTGTACCTAGCCAAAAAATATTTTGAGTGAGATATTGCCCGAGCATAATTTCCCGTACTTTGCCCAGAGTTTTTCGCTACCAGTTATGTGGAAATAACCACGTGAGAGTATTCATAATTTAATAGCAGTAGCCAAGCAGAAGACACGCCAGTACTTGACCTGCCACCCCCAAAAGTATCACTTCACTTGAAGGAATTGCAGCCACGGCCTATTTAATGCACCACAACCGCATTTTGTGAACACGACGGATCTTTGGTTAAGATGGGATTCAAGCTCGCCACTTTTCGGTAATGAGAATGATGACCTAACCAACCAGTTCACAACGGCTATTTTGAGTGAGTTACAGTCATATTCGAAACTTTAGAAACGAAATAACCCAATGTTATTGAAATAAATTTATTTGTTTTAAAAGTGTGAAAACGAGCCATCTCTTCTAATTGGCAACTAAAAAATGTATTTCTTGAAATATAATGATTCGCGCCTACGTGTACTGAATCGAAAAATATCATTTACACATTGTTTTAAAAATACATTACTCTCATTTATACTCATAATTTAAGATAATTTTAGAATTTTTAAGACTTTTATGTCAAACAGTACTGGTGAATAAAGAAAGAGCGTTTGTAAAAGCGCTAAAAAATCATTCATTCTCTCTAATTAGTTTTATTCCAAAAGTGAAAGTGAATTAATAATGACATTATAACTGTATAATATATCGTGAAATTTGGTAGTGTTTTATGATAAAAAGATTGATTATATTCTTTTTCAAGAAATTTGAGAACAAATTGAAGAAAATACACGAATTTAAGAGGAAAATATCTTTTTCAAACGTATAGAATTAAATTGAAAATAATAGAAAGTAAAAGATCGAATACACATTATGTGAAGCTTCCTAGTTTAATTTTGAATGTAATATAGCATAAAAATCTCAGTTACTTTTTATAAGAACAGAAATATCGTGGGGAAAATATTTAGCATACTTAAAATTTGCGCCAAGTAAAGCATTTTAAATACGCACACGCTATTATATCATTAAAAATCCGTCTGCTTTATAGGTGAAACAATTTTTAATAAGATTTTAAGAATAAAAACTTGTGAAGTATACATGCAATGATATAATTATTGAATGCCTTTTATTGCTCTTTAGAAACATCAGTAAGTAAATTATCGATATTAATTGTCCTAATTATTTTTACAAAAAGGTCAATTACCTATATTTAAATGTTTAACAAAAAGTTGTATTTTTTTTTATTTTGTTTAAATGAAGGAAAAAGAGAATAAATAACGTATGTTAATAAATAGTGATTAATCTTTTTCAAAGCAATTGATAAATTCTGACAGGAAGTTGCAAAATGTTGAAAGTGCTTTAAAATCACTAGCAAAATTTATAGAAGTTATAAATTTCGTCACATTTATAAAATTTGGAATATATAATTTAGTCAGTCATATAATTAGATTGTGTAATTAAGGTTTTCCTTTAATATATAAACTCTAAATAACTATTTCTGTACTCTATTTCGTTTAATTCAACTACAGTTCAACTTCCATTTCTTGTAATAAAATATTATGTTTTATTTATTTTGAATAAAGTAAGAATTTATTTTTAATTCGTTCTTTTATTATCTTCAAAACTAAATTAGAATAGGAATCATTCACTTTAGGTGACTTTACGTTAACAATTTGAAATTATTTTAATTTTAAGATAACTCTGTGTCTCTGTAGAACATTAAAATGCTACAGTAACATTATAGTGAGTTCACTGACAAATTATTCAGTGATACCTCGTCCTGTTTTGTTCGGTAAGCAAAAAATGGTTCGATTTTAGATTTGATTCTTCTAAATAAGAATCAATCATTTGCATGAATATACCACCAGAGTCATATTCTTTAGGTAATAAAGAATATCTCATGCTGCTCGGTCATTGGTTGAATTGGTTCTAAGCAAAATTAACAGAAAACAGTAAATATGTCATAACTGTGGGAAGTTACAAGTCATACACAGTTGAAGTTATTCATTACTAAAACTAGTTGATAAGCTTAACACTTAAACCGCTCGTTAAGCAATCATAAAAATGTATCCTTTAATGTAGAAACATTCTTAAAATTAATTTAATTGTTATTTTTAGATTTTCCTGTTGCCTTAAAAAGACTTCTGAAGAATGAAATTCTTCTTTATCGGACAGCTAGCAGTGTTTTGCACATCTTACCCATCGCCGGACTTTACACTTTCTTACCAAAATACTTGGAAAGCCAATTTCAGTTAAGTGCCACAAAGGCTAACATGATCTCTGGTAAGGATTGTTCTCTTATATTTATTATAAATGTAATTATGTTAGCGACCTACGAAATGATGCAAAAAATAGTATGCACCAACTTTTTTTAAACCTTATCATAAAAATATTGTGATCAGTTTCAATACAGCATTTCTTAGAATCAGAAATATTGGCTTATAACTAAAAGAACATATTTGTAACAAAAGTTTGTTTTTTAAACCAGAAGAATATTAAAATCGCTGAACGTAAATACTTATATCTTTCTTGAAAAAAATTGAGAATTTTCAAAATTTTATAACTTTTAACATCAGAATTAGTGAATTTCTTGATATATTTCAGCAAATAATTTTTTTTTTTAAATTTTTATATTTTTGCTTCAAAAAATGACCAAATAAAATGTGAGCAAGAACTTAAAACTATTTTCAAAACCCATGAATACTGATTGTAATGTCCAAATTTAAATGCAATGCATTTAATATACAGAATTGTACTTGAATTAAAAAATGTAAAACTAATGCATATCTAAGCTCACAATAGAACTGTAAGAAATTTACATAATATATATTTAAAATATCTCATACTAATTTTGATTATTGATTTATATTTTCATGCATTAAAAAATGTAAAAATTTAAAAGCCAATTTTTAATGAAATGCTGAGAAATTTTTGAATTCAAATTTTGTTGTAAAATATCCGATATTTAGGTTTTAGTTGTCTTGATTAGACCATAGTTAAAATTTGCTGTAAATGTAAAAATTTGTAAATACCGAAATTTAAGAAAAAAATTATAAAAAATGTATATAAGTTTTATTTAAACTATAGTTTACACAAATGTATATAAAAACCTAACCACAAAATGCTGAAATGATGAAATATTTTCATAATATATTACATCTTGATGGTAAATATATTGATAAAGCAAAGAAGTATTATTCTTTTAGTAATGTTAGAGTTCAAAACATTTATTAGTCATAAAAATTATGGAGCATTTTATTGATATATTTGTTAAGATAAAAGCAGAAACTTTCAAAATATGGTAAGATAAAAAAAATGAAAAAAAAAGAATATAAATGCACTGATAAAAACATTGTGAGGCAGTGAATCTTTAATTTAGTGTCATGAATATTTCGGTATTTAATGAAACTAATGTCATTAGTTTGAAGTAAAATAGAAATAGTATCACCTGTTTCAATAATTGATTGTTCAGATTTTTTACTTTAAAATAGACAAACAGTATAAGTGATTAATAAATGCAAAACAGCAATGATAAGCCAACATTGGTATTAACACTCGTGAGTCAACGATGTTGATATACAGTTAGGTTAACTTTACATTTGCCTCTGAAATTGTGAACAT
Organism: Latrodectus elegans; assembly: GCA_030067965.1. Lineage (NCBI taxonomy): Eukaryota > Metazoa > Arthropoda > Arachnida > Araneae > Theridiidae > Latrodectus > Latrodectus elegans. Next base: position 72,517,856 of record CM057809.1, on the reverse strand, counting down.
TTTGCTTTATTTTGTGTGGCTCATCTTTAAATCAAATGTAAAAGTTTTGCATAGTCTAAGCAATATTTAACTGTAAAATTTTCTTATAGGAATGGCTGGTATCTTAGTTATGGGAGCTGGAATTTTTGCTAGTGGATCATTCATGCGATCGTTTAAGCCCAGCGCCAAGTTTGTCGCCAAATGGATAGCAGCTTCGGCCTTGGCATATTCTATTGGTATGATTCTACTCATGATGGTGGGATGTCCTCTAAATAACTTTGTTGGGTTGGATACAGTTAATCCAGGGTAATGTCTAGTAGCAGTGCATATTTTTAGCACACTATAACATGAATAGTTTAAAATATTTAATTTATATCATAATATATTGCAAAACTTAATTATATTTAATATGTGTTTCAGGAGACCAGGGGATCTAGCAGTTCAAGCCTGCAATGCTACATGTGAATGCAGACTTGGTGAATTCGCACCTATATGTGCAACCGATGGGAAAACATATCTATCGCCCTGTGTCGCTGGTTGTACTAAAGTAAAAGAATTCGGAGATGATGTGAGTTATGAATCTTGTATCCACCATTTTTATCCCAATCATGATCATAGATTTAATTTCATGTTTTAAACATTAACTTCACAGATAAGAATATACTTAGGAAAAAATGCATTTAATAAATTTATTCTAAATAAAGAATAAATGAAATATAGAGCATACGAATTGGTATTTGATGCATAAACTCCAGGAATTAACATTAGCTAATATTTAACTCTACATCCGTTGTAATTCTTCTTGTATATCCTAAGTCTAATACAATTTAGTAAATAAGATATTAATATTACTTTATTATATTCAACAGTATCATAAAAGCGAAAGTACAGTTATTAAATTATCAACACTATTTTATGTTTTGAAGTTCATAAGGAGCATCACCAATGATATGAAATGTAAGCAAGAATCTACAGCTATGTTTAATTGCAATAAAATATTATAAGTATATAATATTTATGTAGAATATATGCTTCGAATTTTTTATACTATCTTTATTCTTCGTGCTCTTCATTCTTATCAACTTTCCAGCAAAATTGTAGCTTGACTTGAAATTACATTACAAAACTAAATTTTTGTGTTGAATATTTTAAAATCTAATGTTACTATAAAAACTACTCACATATTGACATTTAAGAAGTGCTTGGATTGATGAGTTTTCTTTTTGTAGTACATATACATGGACTGCCAATGCCTGGGCGAAGGTGTGACTGCTAAAAACGGATTTTGTCCTTTAGAATGCAATAATCTTTATTGGTACATTGCCATATTCTCATTTTTTGTTCTCATTCATTCAACATCAGAAGTGGGATCTATGCTTCTTACTTTACGGTAAATATAATAAATTTTTATTTAATTTACAAAAGTTGCAATATTAATATAAGTAATTCATTGGTAAAACTAAGAGCATTTAAAAAAAAAAATTCAGTAAATCCATCATAAGCAAATTCCGAAAATTTTGAAAGACTGTGCAATTAGATCATAGAAGATAAGCTAATTTTAAGCACGAAAAGCAAAATTATTTAAAGTATATAATCATTAAAGCATACAAAGCATTGAAATACACGTGATACAGTGATTAACATTAGATCAAATAGAAATAAAAAATTTTAAATGACATTAATATTTACCGAATTCAGAAAGAGGAAATCAAATATTAGGACGTTCTTAAAATTATTGAATAGTAATTTTTTAACATCATGATAATCTCATCTAGTTGAAACTCATTAACTGGATGCTTTAGTAACCATGCTTAATATAACATAGTCAAATCATGCTTAATAGAACATAGTCAAATTATACTCAATGGAACATAGTCCATTCTCTCATGTTCGTGGTATTTTATAATTATATTTCCTTAGAAAAAGTTTATTCTTTTATTTAATAAAAAATTAACTTTTATTTCTATATTTTTTAATCTATTTTCAGATGTGTTGAACCTCAAGATAAAGCTATGGCTTTAGGATTGATCTCATTCGCTATAGGATTATTTGGTTTGTATAATTTTGCATATTAAAAACACATCACAAGAGTTAATGTTAGAAATTAATGAAGCATCTTATTTAGAATAGCAACAATCATAATGACTCAAAAATATAAATTAACATTGAAATATATATATTATATATATAATTGAAAATAATCATTAATTATTAATTTGCTTTTAAACTGAAAAATTTATAGTAATTTAGAGAAAAATTAGATTCAACGTTTAATTTTTGAATCTTAAAATATTGTCGTAATTGGCCTATTTTAGGTAACGTTCCCTGTCCAGTTATCTATGGTGCAGTTGTCGATTCTACATGCCTCTTTTGGGAAGACAATTGTGGTGAACCAGGAGCTTGTCGTTTGTATGATCCCGTTAAGTTTCGCATGATGTTCCACGGCTTGACTGCCATTATCATGTTCGGAGCCTTCCTTGTTGATGGTGTTGTGTGCTACAAGGCGTCATCTGTCAAATTCCACGATGATGAAGCTCCAGTTGAAACAATACCACCCCCACTGCCAATACCTCCTAATCCTGAGTCTGCAGTGTGAATTTCACTCACTCTTTTCTTTCTTTCTTTTTTTTTTTTTTTTTTTCCCTTGAACTCAAGTTATGTTTAAGTCATATTATCGTCGTTGGACTTCCAATATTGTTCTTAAACTATAACAAAGTAAATGTGTGTATTTCTACCAATAATTTCTAAAATGAAAGGTAGTTCTTTGTAAACAAATAAATTTTTAGTAGATAAATGATGGCAGTTTTTGTCAAACACAACTACTATTGAGATTTTCCTCAAACTTTTGAGACTTGACTAGTTGTATAAGTACTTTGTTATTTGTGAATCACGTCCATATATGTGTTATGTATTTTTATGTTCCTTTTTATCTTAATCAAACGATGCCATAATCTAAAGATATTTTTGAAGATGCAATGTGTTCTGATGCACAAAATTGTGGAAGAAAATGTGTATTTTAAAGGAAATTGATTGTATACCGTAATATATATGCCATGTGAATTTTGTGAAATCATGTTTTCAGAAATTTTTAATGAATGATATTTTACCTCATAAGAGCATTAAATATTTCAAACAGGGAAATTTGAATTTGGAATGGTACTTACAAATCAAAATAAAAAGCAATTTTAAAATTTACATTAGTTGTCTCATTTATTTCTATTATAGACATTCAAAAAAAGAAAAAAATATGAATGGATTTCAAAATATTTACATCATTGTATTAATAAAAATACTTTTATTAATGCAATTTTAAAATAATGAGTAAGTTATATAAAGGCAATCAACTTTCATGTTTGTCTGTAATAAATACAAAAATCTAATAAATACAAATGCAAAAAATAATAAATAATTTAATATTTATTTTACAAAAACCAAGCATTAGCTTTTAATAATTTAATATAAGGTATGAGCAATTTTTGTTTAATTAAAAAACTTATTTAGTTTCTTTTTTATGATTACTTTGAATTTTATCACTCCCATAGATAACAACTATAACAAATGACGATTGCAATAACAAATTTAAACTTGTTAACAATAATGAGACAAATTTTAATTTTTTTTAATAAACTATCATTTTAAGGAGTTAGAAATTCTATTAAAAATGTATTCACAGATAAAGTATTTATTTGATCATAAAGCTCTTAAAACATTCATTCACACAGTGAAACCTTATATAAACATAGAGAACTATAATTTATATATAATGATATCATAAAAGAAAACATTGACTAACACCAAAATATATGCACATTTTTGGTTAAACTTTGCCTATCATAATCATATAAAACCTTCAACTCAGTAATTATATACACTGAAATTTATTATAAAAAATTATTAATAATCTAAAAAACATTCTAAAATTTAAAAAAAAAAATTATTAGCCTAAAAACTAATGATAAACTTATATAGGAAATGTCAATTCTTAATAAAAATTATGAATTCTTTCTTAAAATTGTTTTATTTATTTTTTTATATAAGTAAAATAACAAATGATGTATGAAAAAAATTTTAACCAAGCAATTTGTAATAAATATAACTAAGATTTAAAAAGTTTTAACTAGTTTTAAAAAAAAACTTCTTGAAGTAAAAATAAATATCTCACAAATTGAAATATTTACCTTCAGCTTAAAAAGACACTGAAATATAAAATTATTTGAATATTTTCTAATATACTGAACATTCTTCAGCTCATTGACAGTATTTCACACCCACACAACCTGACCTTGACTGCTCTCAAGCAAATCTCAAACAGATATCCGATGAGTTGGTTACCGAATAAAGTGTTACTCATTCCCATACACAGTCTAAAAAGTTTACCAAACAATTCGGAAACGGTTGTGACCTAAGAAACCAAGTAACATTCCTTGTGGCCTTCTTAGTATATGATAAAATGTATTTATAATGTGCCATCATTCAGCAAAATCCTATTAATATAGGAATGCATGGTGTTTGCATCAATTTTCAACCAAACTGATCATAATGGTTACTAATCATCTATATATTCTGTTCGACCAAAACAGGTCTATAGGTTATTATGGTCACAAAATACTCAGTTCTTGATCATCAAATTTATGTGATCAATGTCCTGTTATTCATAGTAGGATTTTATAACGAAAGAATATTACTTTTGATACCGTTGAGCAAGAAGGTTGAATTTTCGATCCATAAAATATTTTATCCGTTATTTTAAATTCAAACTAGCATTTACAATCGAAGTTGAAAAGCTTTCTTTGAACAACTATAATCATATCAGAAAAATATCATTTGCTAGAGTATAGTAAAATGTTTCAAAAATGCACTGCATTGTTTTATATTTTTATATGAGGTCTCTTTCAATCAAGCGGCTATTTCATGACTTTTGTCTTTTATAACATTTATAAATAATAACATTTATCATTAAACGTTAAATATAAATTAATAGCTTGCTATACATTATAATAAATATAAAAAATATGTACAAATTATGATTCGCATAACTTAAAAATGCTGAACATTAAAATTATAAATACTTAAATAGAAATTTCATTCGTATGCATATGTGCAAATCCTTGTACATATAGCTATAAAATCCTACTTTCTTAAACAATACTAAAAACATTAATTGGTGGTAGTTAAATAACAAATCAACATATTGCATTAATTTTTAATACTTATTGCTTCAGACAGTACCAGATAACATCTTGTGCCACCCACCATATATGGATGTTCATTTTGGGCCTACCCAATGACATAAGGAAAAATTCAAGCGCTTAACAATCTACAGCGAGCATATATTCCAATCATTAATCACATGATGTTATAAAACAGCATCCTATAACACTATACCATTAGAATCACTAAAATAGGTGTCGATGTTTAGGAAATAAGCTATTCCCTAAAAAACAAGACGATTTAGATAGCCCCATCAAAAGATTTCGGAAGCTATCAATAAAATTTAGTAAAATATAAATAATGATTTAGTAAGGAATAATAATAAAGAATAGAGAGAGAGATTTAGTTTCTCTCTCTCGCTCTCTCTTCCAATAATTTTCAGTAAATCTATAAATCTGTATGGTTTACAACTTCGGTGCAGACACTTCTTTTAGAAATGAAAAATGAAGCACTTAAGAAATCTAGAATAATTATATTACTGTCTAGAACTTGGATCAGAATTGCAATGCCAAGAGTATCTAAACATTGGCTGACAGTTCTGAAAGATACTTCAAAGATTTCTTGACCAATTAACTATACCAAGCTGCATTATCACATTTGTTTTATCAATCTCATTACTTTATTTTATAATATTTATACACATTACTCAAAGAATGTTTTAATTTATAAAACAATCATACTTTCCCCCTCTTATTTTTTCTTTGACCCCGAAATAGCAATAGAATAGTTAGTGCGTAGGCTATAAGTTCATGGATTCGAATCCCGCATCAAGTTTGCATGTTTCTAAGAAGTTTGATATTCACTTTAAGCTGTAGATTCCGATCTAATTTGCCCTTATGAGCAAAAAAAATTACCGTTGAGTGATTATTAAACTAACAATTTTTGTAATTAGGCGAATATGTTTTGACTACGTTGGCTTCTATAAATAAGTAAAGGAGCTGTGTGAATATGCTTTTAAGTATATTGTGTGACTATAACTTTAAAAAATCCTATTTTTTTATTATAATAATTTCTATAATTAAACTTGTTGGCGCCATTCATGTTTTAATGCATCATGATGGGAGAGGCGTCTATTTTTTTAGATTTAATATTTTTTTCTTTTCAAGGAATCAAATATATAAAATAAGTCACTATGATTATCAATATATATTTGGTTCAAATAATATTTTATAGCTTTTTAATTCTTTTTAAAGTACCAGCAAGCTTCTTATCTTTTATTATATATCAGGCTATCCTTTTTTAAACAAAGAAAGTCGCACTATTTCTTATTCAGTCCCATTTAAAAAGTTCTTTCCTTCTAATAGATCAGAAGACTGACAAATTATTACAATTAGAGCAAGTTTAAAAGCCCATATCCCACTTTTGATATTTCAGATTGTCTGTAAGATTCAGATTTTTGTCGAAAGCTGATGCAAGATCTTTTTCATATTTCTCATATTTAAATCAAATATACAATATTTAATATAGAAAAATATAATCTCACATTTGTGCAAAATTTTTCTCTTGATTAAAAAAAATCTAGTAACAAGTTTGAAGTTTATAGCATAGTAAATTAATTGATTGAATAACAATTTTTAAAAATACTTGATGTCTATTGAGTTATGATTCTTACTGTATTACTTCTAAGGAGTCATTTCAATTTTATAGTCCTTCTTCTTTAATTTTTAAAATAACTTTTTAATTCTTTTGAGGAATTCTTTAAATTTGTGTTCCCTCTTGAGGGATGAATTCGAAATATACATGTTTTCGATGACGCGTGTTTCTTAAAATAAAAATTATGCAAAATTATAGGCTAGCAGAAATATAGTTCTATTCAATAAAGCCTTGCTAAACTTGGCATTAGTAATTCCTGTTTTGCTTAAACTACATCTCTCCTTCAGTTTGTTTCTCACGAAGTGCTTCCTCTCATGGACGAAAATGTCTTCAATCTGAGTATTTCCATAATGTTTTTGATGATCGTAAATGGTACTTTAAATAATATTTTCCGCTTATTAGACCATGTATGTACAAACATTTTTAAATATTGGTTGCTAAACAATAAAATTTGAATAAACATTTTAACATGTTTTAATATAAAATGATTTATATTTCATTTCTTTCAATTATAAAACAACAAATATCAACACAAATTTTTATTACTAACATTTTTATTACAAGTATACCTTTCATTTTTTTAACAATATATATTTGAATTTTATTGGACCCAAAGAGAATTTTTCTGAAAGAGATACTTGAATTTGAAAATCTTCTCTCACATATAAAACATACTTTTAAATATTTTTCTCACAAATTTCTAAGTTTTCTATTTTTCTAAATTAAGAGTAATTCTTGTTCTGTGCTTACTTTATCACTAAACATATGAAAAATATTCAAAATTTTAACTCATAACTTAACATCATAACTTTAATAACATGAAAAGATGAAATAACTTTAACTGTTCGTTTTATTAACATGAATAATTACAGTAGGCAGAATAACATAGTGTGTAACATGTCTATATAGAGCATGATGAAGAAAGGAAGTGTCATAAATATATATGAAGAACAACAATAATAGTTAGATGACATCTTTTGCACGAAATGTTGTAGCATCATGTTCAATAGCACATTTTATCCCACTGACAGTTGGAAAAATGGAGCAGAGCACCCCATATTGCCAGACTAGCTGGCACACAACAACAACATCACACTGAGAAACTGTTGATAAGAGATCCGCATTTCTACGCCTGATCATTGCAGTGTCCCTCCATTACACGAGATTATCTCGGACACACTTATTTATGTGACACCAGGAACAACTAACTGCTCAATACAGACTTAGAAAGGACTGTTCATTACGTAAGAACCGATTAATTATAAAATGCTTCAGGAAGCATATACATCTCTATAGAAGAGGCTAAACATATCACTCTTTCAACAGGTAGCATTTAAGAGGTGCTAAAGTGTTCATTTAGAGCTTAATTGTGTCTTGCCTCTGTAATGATATGAGCAGCTGTTATGAAAGGAGGTGATCACTTTTGTACACGATAATGCCGAGTTTCACATGTGTCCCGCCTTAATCAACGTATGGTTAGCTAGCAAGGTCTACCAACTAAATCTTTCTGGAGATTCTCAGTAGCATATTATTAGAGTTCAGCAATATAATTCCAAAGCCACAGTTAGCATTGACCACTATGTTATATATAAATATTATGTCCCAGAAGCCGTCGGTCACTTGCACTCTCAGTATGAAAAGCAATGTAAATCCTGCAAAACAGTTGAAGATGACCACACCCCACAATAAATATTAAATTTTACTGGTTAAGGTTTACTGTATGGTTCTCTCTTTTCGTAAATGAACACGAAGAAATATTTTTTTAATATAAAACTTTTACATCCTTTTAATTCCTATCTTGTTATCTTGTTTCGAGTATATTACACTAATAGTACTTATGGGAATTTCTATAAGTATTTACAAACTTTAACACAGATTTTTATTTCTATTCAATATCAAATTTGACCAATGAAAATTTCTGAATTTGATAAATAATAATCACTAATAGGACTTCTAATGATAAATCATTTTTACGTAAAAACAAGTATTCTGGTATTATGTTTAAGATCTGTGTAAGGAAAATTTATATAACTGGTTTTAATTTCAGTTAAATCGAGCATATTTTTTGCAATAAAATATCTCGGTTATATATATATATATATAGAGAGAGAGAGATAATTCTGTTTTTTAGTCAGTAATATATATTTGTTTATTAATCATTTTAAAAATATTACATGTATTTACATAACATTATTACTCTCAATTTCATTGCTTTTGTAGAATACAAATATAATTTCCTCTTGAAAACTCTAAATGTGTATTTGTGCATTGATATTACACTTAAGCAACACTACTCATGATGATTTAGAATGCATCTAAAATGTACGAGGCGTTTTTACATTAAGTTTTTGAGTGTCACAATATCTGTGTGACCCGAAAGGGGCGAAGTTGATATCCAAGCTGGCCCTTTTCTCTCCTGATTTCAATATCACACCAACAGGTAGATGGTAAGTAATGACTGTTAACTTATTTAGGCCATATTCGCACAATAGTCATTTTACAAGTCTGTATCAAAACCTACCATACCACATTTGCGATAGTGATTCCTTTTACCTGGTGGAATTCAACTCTTAAGAGTTCCTACCAGTAAACAGAATTAAAATTAAACACAAAATTACTTTTTAAAATATAAAATTTTATTAATTATATTGTTGAATGAATACAAATCTGTATTCATATAACAATTTTAAAAGTAGCTACATCGAAAAATTTAAAAAAAAATATTTTCTTTTACTGTTTCATAGTTTGGATATAGTTAAACATTTCATAACCCTTTTATTTTTACTACGAATAATAAATATTTAATTCGATTTTAATGTCATACGGATTATATTTTACTCTCTGTCTACATGTATCTCAAAAGTTATGAATATCACCCAACAAAAAAGTCGTAAGCAGAATTTTTTAATTAAGAGCGCCATTAATGTTTCAAATATTGCTCTAATATATTTAACTATATACAATATTTTGTAAAATCTCATCACTCTCCTTTAACTGGGGAGCATCGGCAACCATGATCATAAAAGTTATGTCCATATGCAAGAAAAAGGATAAAAGTAATACCATTCTCAATGCTAAAATTTAGAAATTAGGAATGATATCATGAAAAATAAATATGCAGAGGAAAAAAATCAACTCTAAAGTTGTAGTGTAGCAGTTATTTAGTATCAAGTGAACCTTGCTCAAAAAGAAAGCATATAATATGCATTAATTTGTGCACGATTCCATCACAGTTGCACCAGGAAGGAGAAATCCATTATTCTTTAGGCAAATTCACCGAAAATGCTCAATCTGATCTTCTTCAGCTGCAATATATATCTTTATTGTTGTGTAAATTTCAGGTTGAACATTTTACACGTGTCTGATAACAGACTTTACAACGTCAAACTTTATCAACAGAGATTCATTCAGTCACCCGTTGAGATAGAAATACGAATAGAAGCCTATATGAGATAAGGCTCGGTGGTCGACATTTGACAGAATGGCCATAGGCATGATACGTCACTCGGGTTTTTCTGTAACTTATGGCTAGATATTTGTTAAGAAGTGTGACAGTTGAAAATCACATTGGAACCTAAAATTCTGCAACTATCACAAAAGCTGTGGTCGAAGAAATCGATTAATAACCCTTGGAGCAGTTTCAAGATATCTGTTAAAGTATGCTTGCAAACTACAAGCTCGGTGTCCTTGACAATACAATATCAAATATAAAGTAATCATTGCACCTGATGATAAACTAATAATCCAGGTACAGAAATTTAAAACCCTCAATGTTGTCTGCCGGTTGTAGACACCCTGATGATAAATGATGTGTCACTGTTACTAATAATATCAGCAGGAAATGTTAATTGGACGTGTAAGTGATTCATTATGAAATTACAAAAGTCATAATGCCGCCGAGCACCACCTGGTGGCAGTACCTATAACGATGTTGGTTAGTATGGGTAAACACCTATTTGTTGCAAATACACAGCTTTTCTACGACTTTTTTGAGTGCTAACCATACTCGGCACTTTAATCTTTTGTTCTGTACTGGGGATCGGTGAGTGCATATGCAGAGACCTTCTCTGGCTACACTTCCCAGCCGACACCTTTAGTCTATGAAAACATTGACGGCAAGCCATGCAACCCATCTTTCTGATGTCTTCATGTCACGTAGTGCATTTATCATCGAAGATGCTTTCGATGATGAATGCATTACTGCAGGAAATCATTCACGATATAGTCGTAAGGCATTGCGATATTGTATTGAATATAGTTATGTAGATTTCAAAGAATAACACCGAATTCATTGAATAGAAACATCATCTCATGATAGACTTCTTTAGAAAATTCTTCATGATAGTGGTATTGAATTGATATTTGAAGAAATGACACCTGCCAAAAAAGATATTTCATTATATATTTATTTTCATACGCACATATTGTTTTCATTTCAAGTACCTGCGTCAAATTGTGTTGAGTTGATAACAGGTGCATGGATATTACTTTGTTTAACATTTATATCCCGTTAATTCAGCAATTAAGCTTTTCGCTGGTTGTCTATAAGCAATGCCATTCTTCAACGACTTCAGAAAATATATCTACGAGTTTCCGACAGCATGCACCTGTAATCGAATGCAGATTTTATGCGAAAAGCATACGCTACTTTTGAAACACGAGTCGTACGATTATTATCGTACGTACATATTATACAATTTTTGCTGAAGTCGAAGTATGTCTTTTCTAAAATGTTGTTTGATCTAAAAATATTACAACTCAACTATAAACCATTGCATAATGTATGCTTTCTTTTTTTAGTATACCATTCCGTAAAGTGACGCTTAATGCAAAATCTCTCTTTTCTATAACTTTATAACTAACCTGTTTTTTGTATAACATTTAGTGTCCAAAAAGTACGGCGTTTAAATTTCTAGTTTTATAGTTAAGTGTGTAATAAGTTGTATCGTTTTTAGTATGTAGCCCTTTTCCTAACACGCCCCATACACTTTACGTGAAAATAATTGTATGCGTTTCAAATTCAGGAGTAGCTAGGACAGTACTAATAAAAGAAGTTTTCATTGAATAAAATTAACGCGAAATTAATAAAATTATTCTCAATTAATCACACATGTTGATATTAGTTATGCATGTCTATAAGATTATTTATCTCCAGAAAGAGAGCACCAACACATTTCATACTAAAGCCTATTTTTAAAGATATGCGTTAACGACAAATCTATGGGGCCACCAAATATCAAATACTGAAGCAGCAACTGAAGATATAAAACTTTTGTGTTACTTTATGTGACAATATGATAAGTTTTTATCAAATGCTCAAAAGATAGACTTTTTCAAATATTAAGGCAATCTTACATTTATAGAAAATTTGATTAATTTTCAAAAATATTTCTGTAAAGAGCTTTTTATGGACGCATCGTAAAGAAAAATTCGCAAAAATGAAAAAAAAAATTATTATCGCAAAAGCATCCTTGAACTGAGTAACGAATTGACGTTCGAAATAAATTGTGTTTTCCAACCTGTTAATTGAATATCAAAACCTTATGACGATAATGAGTTTGAAAAGCAATGAGTAGAATGATACAGAGGTATAATTTGTCTCCTGATTGAGACAGTTTAATTTGAACAGTTTATTAATTCAAATTAGAGGTACGCATATTGATAAAACATTATAGACAATTTTAGAACTTATCTAAAATTGTAATCATTTGCTTAACTTATTGTTTGGCCGAAAATTACATTATTCATACTAATAATGCTTCTCTCACTTGGCAATTTCTATTAAGGAATTCTATGAGGAACATATAATCACTAGAAATTACTTCCCGAGAACGCCCAATAAAAGAAATAAATAAATCAATTTGGTAATTTAAATTTTCAATCAATTTTGGTGGTAACGAGTACCTGGGCCTCTCCATATGAAAGTCCGGCGACAATCAGACTGAAAGTTAAACTTGGACGCGTCGAAAAAAATCACACAAGACCACCGTTGCGGTGTCCACAATGCATGCTCTCTACTCCAGGCTAACCTCAGGTGACAGTGAATTGCGGTAAGTGGAATACACATATGACAGGCCTACGAGCATATAGACCAATGTGCCCTAAGCGTCTGTACACGGTCTGCCTTGAAGCTGTCGCATCGGTAGCTGAAGTGAGTTGACAAAACAGGTCTGAAGCTGTGCTCCGTCTGTTTATATTGGCAGTAATTGCCAAATATTGGTCTTCATTCGGCGTTGTAATTTGGGGGCGACTTGTGCTATAACGTCTACTCACATTACCATCATCTTGGAACCGTTGCCAAAGCTTGACACTCTAAGTGATTCCAAGTTTGGCGCCATCTATCAGAGCCATCTGGTGGTCTCTTGTAATTTACATATTATTCTTCAATATGTGTATAATTCTACATGTCAAATTTATATTTTAGAGTTCAATTTCTGTGTGATTCTGATTTTCCTTAATTTACGGACATAAGTGTAGTTTCGAATATCATTCACTTCACGCAGCTCCGGTTACCACAGAACCACAAGAATAAAATTGAAAATAACTGTATTGTGACTAACAAAATTCAAGCGATCGTTTATCTGTTTTTCGTCTATTTCTGAGAGTTTCTCTAACATTGTCAAAATTTTTATATGATTTTTTATCATGCATAAAGCATCGCCTCTTGTACTTCATCGTGTGTTTTGAACCCTCCTCAAAATTTTATCATGTGATAACAATCAAAACCTTCATCAAAGTGTAGACATAGAAAAGGAAGTTCAACAAAGTGATCCAAAAAGTAAAATTAAAAAAAAATTCAACACCACCGAAGTAGCTTGTGAACAAATTAGGTTCAACGAGAGGTTTGATCAGGGCTTAAATTCGATATTAGCATTAATAATACCTTATTCAATGTTGAACATTGGTCATTCTGCCTTCCACCATCAAAGTAACTTTATCGTAATAATGTTGAACATGAATCAAACATTATTGCTCATAATATTGAACTCAAGAGCACATTAAATTTACTTAATATCAAGTCACAAACACAGATTAACAGTTCAGCAGTTTCATTTTCTATTTTTATAATAACTACAGATTTTCATTCACCAAACTGGCAGAACGATAAGTGCTCTGGTCTTCGATTCAACAATTCATTGATTCAAAAACCAACATAAGCTTGAATGTATGTAGTGGTTAGGCATTATTTTAAACTGTAGTCCACAGTCTAATTAGCCTTCTTGGACAAAAAATGACCATTTAACAACAGACAAACCAAACTAACCAAACCCGATTTTCAGTCATCCCATATCGTAATATTTGGATTGCTTATTCTTTGAAAGATATATCTGATTACTATCAAGTATCATAAAATAATACTTGATTTTTAGAATTTTACTCAAAACTTTTTAGTGAACTTAATTCCATAAAATTTTAGTGAACTCTTTTTGAATTTCTGTTGACATAATAGTAAATGCGTGTATGAGAATTTTTGGTATGTTTTTAATTTAACCAAATAATTTAGAAGAAAGAAATCTTACTTTTCCAGTAGATACATTATTTCTTAAAACTTTCCTTTTTTGGCATCGGTAAAATTTTTCCCGTGACCACAATAGTATTTAATTTTACATTGTCAGAATTCTCATTCACATTCTGCTTAAAATTACAAGCCACTTTTTTGTTTATTTTGCTATATCTCTTCCTGTTTCTTTTTTTTATTATTATTACTAGTAATAACCTGTTTTATTATTATTATTAGTAGTAGTAACCTGTTTTTTTTTTTTCACGTTTAAATTCCAAATTCTTTCATTTGAAAAAATTTTAATTGCGTGTAGAACTTAATTCATGGTTAGGGACTTTCTGATTTAGATTCCTCAGAGTGTTAAAACGTCAGGGTAAGTGAAACTTCGATGCATTCGAACAATTTGCATTTTCAAAAAGACAACATCAAAAACGAAACAATGATGTTATTGAAGAATAAAAGCCATCCACACAAGTAAGGAAAAACTTCATGAATTTGCCAGTGTGCATCAGATCCGTTTTCACATTGTAAATGAATCGAATGATCGTTTCTTATCGACAGAATCAAAATACGTGTTTATATATTGATACAAATCATCAACTAAGTATTTCTTGTTAACAGATGGCACTTTCCGCTCTGCGATGGGATTATGTCATACACGTTAACCAATAATAAATCAGACTAGAGAAAAAAGAAGTTCACACGATGTATTTCATTTTGAATTTTAAATGTATTATATCTGAGCAAAAAGAATTGTATGATAAAAGTTGATATATCCTCTGTCCACTTTATAACGTATTCTTCATTAAATTCTGCATAAAAAAATGGTTCTAACCACAAAAATAACACGGATTGCCATTAAAATTGACAAATTATGCAAGAAAGCAAATAAAAAATATGATTATACTTAAACAGTAAAGCATGAAGAAAATTAATTGAAAATTAATTAAATCTGCAAGTAATTTTGGAGGTATATAGGTGTGAGATATTAGTGAAAATAGTTACCACCCTTTGAAAAAAGACGATACTTACCTGGTTAGGCATAGAGTCGAATTGAGATTGGGTGACAGGAACGAATATTTCATTGCACGCTACTTCAATTCTATGTCACATCACTGTAGTAGTTAGAAAGGAATTGTGAACAACTAACAAGATTTTTAAATCGGTGAGAGGTCTAGAAACCATGCTAGTTAGAACAACAATCGAATACCCTTCGTATCGAGGAAAGTCAGAAAATGGTGTACAACATGATCTTTTTAACACCTCGTAGTAAATAGTTTAGATCATTGTAACATATTTTAGCATTCACCTCGTAAATTGACTTACGGAAGAACTTTTCACAGATAGTGGGCCGTATTTTCATGACGCAAGGGAAAAAATAATAAAAACTCCCAAGCACCCGCCTCGAAAAACATGCATGCAGGAGTGCAACATTCACCTTCCATTGTTCAGAAATGGCTAAGATCATACTTGGGATTATTCATTCTGAAGAGCTGTGTTCTACCACTACGCCACGGTGACCTTCTAAATTATGTATTTTTTGATAGCTTGTTGTGTACGCTGCTTAACGGTATAGAGCCTTTTAATGTTCACCACGTACTTTCTGGGAGATCTTTTTGTAGATAACAAGATTTTTAAATCGGTGAGAGGTCTAGAAACCACGGTAGTTAGAACAACAATCGAATACCCTTCGTTACCCATGCTAGTTTGCCATATTCACGTGTCGCAAAGGAGGTAACCCAGAAAAAACCAAAGCACCCACACGAATGTGCATGCAAAAGTTGGAAGCGTAACATCTATCTCCTGTTATTTGGCAACTTCTGAAATCACACTCAGGACACGCTCCGCTAAGCACTATCCTACCACTAGATCATAGTGAGCTTCATCTTGTACTCACATTGTCTAGTTGAGAGATAATGTTTCTATGAATCAAAGATAGATCACAACCACTAGGCTTAAGCAATAAAAAATGTACCTAACGGCAGCAAACATATCAAGCGCAGTGCTCCTAAAACGACATTGAGTGAATCCAGCTGAACATCGCTTTTCCTATTTCAGATATGTACAGCCATAAGAATGCTACATGAAGAACCAAGAATCATTTAAAAAGACTTCTGTGACTCTTGTATTCAGCTTTTCGTTCGACTCAGAGTCACCGTTTGTCTGTACTGTATTGTCAAGGAAAAACAAAATAATGACCGGTGAAACAATAGTCAGTGCGATTCCACTGGATGAGATGCAAATACAAACCCATTCTTTGATAAACGATCCATCGGATTTTGACTCGACCTAAAAGACTTGAAATTGCATTCCAAATCAAAGGATGGTTCAGAGATATGGAAGAACAGCAACTTAATCCATGAATATTCAACAATTTGAACTGTAAAGTCGATGAATATCATCCTCAAGGAAGCCCCCATCTGTTTGATTACTACAATTGTGGTACTATTCCCAACCTTTCGATCACTAAATCGTATAGTTTGGTTAACGGATGCAAATAGAGGACATTGAATCGTGAAACAATGGAAATAGGTACTCTGAGGCGATGAATCAAGATTCCCATTCTACCATTCCCGTGGTAGATTGACGACTAGGTTGCCCCAACTGAATGAAGTTCGGAAGTAGCGATAGTATTCTTTGAGGATATCCTTCCCTAAACAGCCTTAGAACATTTAGTCGCAGTCTTGAACGCTAAACGCCGATATCTAGTGTACTATTCTAGCATATTTCGTGGTATTTGATTCGTACTATCATATGTGATTATTTTATGTATAGTATATATGCTAGAATAATATATAGTATTTTGTACTATACTATTATTCTAGCATATTACGACCTATTTCGTAAAATAGTTATAACATGTATGTGCTACCTATATTATAGCAATTTTACTTAACACAGGCCTTTATTATATTGACAGACTGAATGGGATGCCTCCACCAACAAGATGGCTCGTTGACACTGAAAATGATTTCAAGATACTGAAAGTTAGAAACTGGCAAAGTGTCACTCTGGACTGATTGGTCTGGAAAAGGCATGCTGTAGAGGTAGCTAACACCTGTAAATGTTGTTACGATATTAAAGAATGGAATGCCAAATGTACTGAACTGGTTATAAGGCGTTTTTAATGACCACCGTGTAGCATTGCAGGAGAACTTTTCATAGACAATGGACTGTTTTTACGTGCCACAAGGAAGGAAACGCAGAAAGCTCACAAGCAACAACCACGACAGAAGTGCATGCAGAGATCACAGTACCGTAAAATACATATCCAGTTATTTACTATTAGCTTAGATCAAACTCAGCTACTATTGCTGATGAGAATCATGTATCAGAGACCTTTCTAAAAATTGCCTTGTTTCACAATGGCGACGTGTTCGTAAATGAATATTAACTTGATAGCTCTATCCAAGTGTTCAGAGCGTATTTCCAACACAAAAGTTCAGAAAAGCATTAGATAATTTCAACCAGTCTGGTTGACCATAAATATATGGTTACAATGAAGATAAACTATAAATAGTTTTCATTTCACTCAAGTATTTCAACGGTTATTTATTTTTAAAATTTGCTAGCATCCTATATTGAATTTAAAGCTCTAGTTTGCTTAAACTAGAGCTTTAAATTCAATATAGGATGCTAGCAAAATATGAAGCTCAGTTACCTCAAAGGGCGTGACTTAAATCATGAATCCAATGTCAATAATTCTAAATGTAAGATGAATTCAGTTACATTAGTTTTCCTTAAACCAACATTTTAATTTCAGAAGTGTTCAAATCTATTTTCAATTCAAATTATCATTTTATTAATATTCATATATAATTGGACTTTTTCCTTAATATATTTATTGTTAAACATAAATATTTGAAAATTTTAGCTTTAAAAAAAGATATAAAAATTTATCAATATAAAAAAAATAAATCAGAAATGTGGATATAAAATAAAAAAAATTCTAGACTTTTTCAGGGATAAATATTCATGTTAATGTATATTTAAATATATATATATATATATATATATATATATATATATATATATATATATATATATATATATATATATATAATAAAACAAAAGCTTAAATTTGGAATTTATGAAAAATTTGAAAATATTTATAATTTAGAGAAGTCTTGCTTTTAAGTTGGCTTAAAAAACAGTTATTTTAATAATCTATATTTTCCTTTTGTATCTCTATTTTTCCACTTCATAATTTAAAAAATGGCAATTTTATTTTTGTTGTGGATGATTTTCATTATTTTTAAATCACTGCCACCATTTTTTCATAATTATCGAAATGTTATTAAAAATCAATAGTGTGATCAAAATAAGTGTTATTGCAGATAAGAGTGCATATAGTTCAAGACACATACAACCTCAAGCAGTAATCTTGAATAAACTACATTAATCAAGCCAAATACATAAATGTTCTGACTTAAAACATTTCAAGAGATATCTCCAACAACTAATAATTTATCTGATACATGTTCACATTTTTGAGGTTTCTGGGAACACATCTCATTATTGTGTGATGTCAAATTTATTAATTATATAGTATTATAGTTTTACACAGAAATTTCATTAGAAAACTAGAAAAACCAGCAATCATGTAACTAATATTAAAAGGCGAATAATCTATTTATTATAGCATACAATAAATTATGTTTTCCATACACATTCTCTTAATTCTAATTTTAGAACTGACTGCATACTATTCGTAGACTAACTAATGAAACAAATATAACTCATTTTTAAATAACTCTCAATTTAAGAAAACTTCCTGAATGACATTCAGATTTTTTTTCATTACAATAAATACAAAAAATATTAACATTGAAATAATTTATTTTGAGATATTTACTTATATCACAGTATTTCAGTCCTATTTGGTTTATTTACTGTTTCAGTATTTATGAAATAATATTTTATATACAGAGCTGAAAAGCTATTTTATTAATTTTATTTGTAAGCAAAATCAACTTTTTAGAGGTACAATTTTAACATGAGAAATAATCTCTTAAGTTTAATTTTAATACAGAATTTATATTTTAACTATAGATTTTGAACTTTGTTTTCGTGGACATTCGTATAAATAATTTGGCTCTCTTTCTAAGACCTCAAAATACATATTCGGCAACATTTCTTTCACGGAAATGGTCTACTAGATTATACCTTAGTACCATTTTTCATTTTTAAATAACATTTAGTTACATAGAGAGACCTTTTTCTGCAGTCTAAATTTTTTGTTACATAACTTTTATGAATGAAACCAACCATTTATATTTCAATATTTTTCGCATATACATAGACATGTGAAAAAATATAATGCTTAAAATATAATTAAATGTTAGAAGAAATACCTAAAGTTTTGTTCATTGAAATATTTTCTTACTATAATTTAAAAGTTACTCTAAAAAATTTTCTTATTTAGTTTTGATTTGTTTCATTGTTATAACAATATTTTGTAATTAAAAATTTTTGTCAATTAAATTTTGATTCAAGCATTAATGTTAAGTAAAATGAGTGCAATATAGAAGGATTATGTATTTTAGAAAGCAGCAGAGAGTATTGAGAGCACTTTAAAAATGCTAATTATTCTTAAATAGTATATACAATTGAAATGAACTATTTGATAAAATCCTTCTTTGACTCATTGTTTTGACCCATAGCATCTGCAATGAGAAAAACTGATTGGAAAGATCATTTGAAAATTCCAAAATCCTTTTCCTTACAATTGCAGGAATTACTGATTTCTAACATCAGGGAATGACATGAAATGAATGTGAATGAAGATGTGATTAATAAATATACCTTTTCTACAAAATAAACACATGGAAAATTTGGTTTTAAGACAGAAATAACAGCTGATTTACACAGTTTTATTTAAATAAAAGTCATTAGCAAATTACAAACATTAAGGATTATATTTATTTTCAAATAACAATCAATATAAACATTCCGAGGAACAACATAAATACATTTATCACACAATGTATACATTAATTGTGAAAAAAATTAAGAAAAGTCACAAAATAATTTTCTTTTCAAATTGCAATATGAAATACATTATTGGAGATAGAAATCTATAACATTTTATTAAAAGTGTGATGCTTTGTCACAGCGAAACTCTTCATTTATTATTGATATTAATATATTACTAATTCAGTAACTATATAAATATCACTGAATATTTTATCACGAAAAATCATATAAAATTAACAAAATGAGATTCATAAAAATGTCTCATAATGTTTCATCTTCCCTTTTATTTTCGTAATTGTATTCAAATTAAATTAAATATTCAAATTTATAATAACTCATATTTAAAAATAACTGAAATGATAAAATGTCCAGAAACTATTTAGAAAGTACTTTAACAGAATTACCTTTACATATGAAAGACATAGATGATTTCATTTCATAGCTCTTGAAAACTGAATACATAAATTGAGAGCAGGCAGTATAAAATTCCTATGAATTTATGTATTTCATCAAGCTGGATCTCATTCTGTTTATAATTAAGACTGTTTATAACTCAGAAATTCTGTTTATAAGTTATGCTAATTCAAATGCCTGAGGAAAGAAAGAACTGAGATTATAAAAAAATGGAAGATATTCTTACATGGTCTTTATTTTTCTAAGAACAGTTTCACATTTAATAAATTTTTTAAAGCTTGAGAAAAACAGATTTCATTGAAGAATCATTATTACATTAGTTCAACTGATATAAAATTTTGAAAATTTTAAAAATATATAGCAACATTAATCAAGAGTACTTTCTGGTCATGGTATTTACTTTGATAATTCAAAAAGTTTTTATTCGTAAACAAAAATACACATTTGCTAATGTAATTTACAGTGAGGTCTAAAATTAACTTTGAGATATCTTAATTAATAGAGATATCTATCACTATTATTTTAAATAAAAATTGTTAAAGTATATATAAGTAAATGTGTGTAAAAAATGTAGAGTTTAAAAGTCGAAAACTGTAAGTTTCCTGTACTCATGAAACTATTAAATTTGTGTGACATTTCATTTTCTGACATGTCCAGCGATATAGATTGCAATTAAAAAGATTAAACGGAATTATTCCAATGATTAAGAAATCATTGGAATAATTAGAAGCTGAACAGTCCCAAATGGAATTTTCTTTTTGGTAAAAAGTATTGTGTATAAAGATCTCTAGATTATGATAACAGCTTCAATTGCACAACATCATCAAGAGGAATGGACAAGATTGTTCAAGACTTAGAACACTGTCGGAGAACGGTTGTGTGTCTTTAAATAAAGGATGCCTTAGAGATATAACATCTAGGCAACTGTTCCTTAATTTCGATCTGCAACTAGAACAAAAATATGCCTTATAAAGACGGCTAGTTAAAAAAGGCCATTATACCAGAAATCAATGGTTTTCTACCATGATGAAGTTTCACAGTTGATTCTGTATATCTGAAACCATAAACGCTACTCTCGAGCAGATCAAGTTAGCACTATTGTGTCCTTTTCAGTAGCAAGTCAAGATTCAACGCACAAAGCTATTTTTGATAAGTTTTCATCTCGAAAAAATCTGGAAGAAGATATTCTGCTAATAAAGAAGAAATTGAATGCTTTCATGACCATGAATGTTTGTATGGGAAGGATTATGTTAAATGGGAATACACTCTCTCTCTCTACTAAACATTTTTTTAGCTTGTAAAATGAAGAGTGAATGTGGGATGAGAAACAACAGGCAAATTTCCAGCTAGCTGTAAGAAAGTGATTCATTTTTACAGATAAAGCTTAACCAAATAGGGCTTTATTTACCAACAACTTTCTGAAAAAGATATTATGCCAACT
The DNA here is from genome assembly GCA_030067965.1 of Latrodectus elegans. Classification (NCBI taxonomy): domain Eukaryota; kingdom Metazoa; phylum Arthropoda; class Arachnida; order Araneae; family Theridiidae; genus Latrodectus; species Latrodectus elegans. Next base: position 72,495,741 of record CM057809.1, on the reverse strand, counting down.
AGAAATCCAAATTTCAATCCCACACAACATTTGGGGATGATACTTAAAGAACAACTGCACATCAGCAACATCCTATAACACTCCTGGCATTATAGTCAGCACTTTTATATAAATGGGAGGCACCAGTCACAATCTGACCAATAGATGCACAAACAATATAAGAATTCGCTATGACACTTATAAAGCTGTACAAGGCAATCACACTTCTTGTTAAATAAAGAGTCAAAATAATGAAGATAAAACAACTATAAATGCATTTACCACAAACCCTATTTTGACCAACCTTGTTCTCATTTCCATATCAGCCTGCATTTTCTATAGTGCAATGATTTCTTGCTTGACATTATAAAGCTATTGCTTATCCTCAAAAATTCTGATATATGCCAGATCAGCTCCAGAAGATTGTTGACAGCCAAATAATCTATAAAGAGGTTTACAATTGGAATCTATACAATTGATCCCCCTTAGAAATCTCAATGAACCCTGAATTTAATCCAGTGAAGCTGGGTACAGCACAGCAATTTTTACAAGTATAAAGGATTTTTCTACCATTATCAGAAGAAATGCACTTAAGGTGGCCACTTGTTAGTTTAGCTAGAGGAGACTGCGTTTGGTTTTGGTTTTCTTTGTTGTTCAATGATAATTTTTTGCACACAAAGGCTAGTTAGACCAGGACCTGTGGTTTAAAGTAGATTCAAACTACTATAAACTTCCCAAGTCAGGTGGAATTCAAACCCATGAACTATTGAACTGAAAGTAAGAGCACTAAACATTTGGATACCAGCTCGATGGAACAATCTGGGATTCATGATCACATTTGATTGAGCAAAATGTCAGGGGATGTTCCAGTACACCAACTTAGATCAGATCTTTCCTTTGAGTATAGTTCTCTATAAGTATGCAAACAGCCAAAAGTTCTTTCATTCTGACTCCCAAATTTTAATGTCTTAATCAAATTTTTCTCCTCAAGTTTTTCAAAGCACATCAATGTGTGCTCATAACAGCAGCAAAATAGTGTACCTTGTCCTTATGGTTTTACTGGCATTATGAAGTACCAAATAGTTATGCCTTAAACACAATTTTTGTTATTAAGATATCTCATTATTTACCTTAATTTTGGACAAAAGTCTGCACTTGTTACTCTCTAATCCTAATTTTCTCTCTAACAAAATAAATATCTTTAAAAATGTTCCAGTTTTTTATTAATTATCAAATAATATACTACTGTATAAAACAAAAGTTTTGACTTTTTTTCCATGTATAAAATAAAAGTATTTTCCTTTAATATTTTAATGAGAATTTTGAATAGTAATATGCTAAATTTTAAATAAATCAGCAATTATTCATCAAACTTAAAACTCACATATAGATCAGGTACATTATAAAATACTTTATACAATTTGATATAACATACAAAATAGAAATACTACTAGGTAAAAATTGAAAAACATACAAATAGAGATTAAATTATTAGCTTCAAGTCAATAAAAGAACCAAAAAGTAATATATAGGTATGCATATATACCTATAAAATGTGACAGAAGTGTAAGATGAGTATGTATATGGATAAACACTAAATATGAATACTGCCACAATTCCTTATTATTAATATGATCAAAATAAAAAATAAGCTCTAACATAATAAATTTCAATAGTGCTCACTACAAGTCAATAGTTTTTCATTAATCAATGTTAAAGCTGCAAGTGCTTCATTGATGTTTGTTTTAGAATTGTCAAAACAATAAGTTATATTATTAATCTGCACAAGTCTACTGAAAGTGTTGTAATAAAATACAAAACAAAGCTGCACTGATTACAGACATTTCATAGCAAATAACTAAATTGATAAATTAAGACATATAAGCCTAACTTTTACAACAAATTCTTATGATTTACAACTGCTAGATAATAAAATTTGCAAAATATTTTCCTTCACCATAATATTATTTTAACACTGCAAGCAAATAATTTAAACATCAATAAAACTTTTCTATTTTCATTTCACATAAGACAGAAGATGTTAAGCAAGTAAATGGTACATATATTATTTCAAACTAATCAAATGTTCTATTTTTAGGCAATATACAAATACATGGCAGACTGAGATGAAATATGAGATTGATCATATAAAGACTACTTTCTGAACATTGAAATTTGTATATTATTATTTATTTTTTTTTGTATGTAATCCTGTAAAAACATTAATGAGCATATTTCACCCTCTAAAGTAAGATTTAGTTGTACAAAATAAAAAACTAATTATGTACAATTAGAAAATAGAGCTTTTCATAGGAAAAATGCAAAACTTTTTATAAAATTGCTTAAGATAATAATTTAATAGTATACAGCAGCATGAAAAACAATTTAAAAAATAAGTTATGGTGTTGAACAGATGAATAAAATCTTGAACAATTGCTAATGTATGCTAAATTCAACAATTAAAAATGCAGTAGCGTCTTCTAAGATAAAAACTATAATATAAATAATGCTTAATGTAAAAATACTTTCAAATATGAAAAAAATAAACAAATGTATATAAAAATGTAACTATGAAATGTATCATAAATAAGTGGCACTTATTAAAAACAAGTTAATAAATACTGAATCAAAAACCCATTAATCCAGTTAATCTCACAATAGTTTATAACCAGGATGTAAAGTGACCTGGAATTTGACACACAACTAATTTATGAAATATATAAAATAGTTTCAAAAAGTTATACACTAAAATACAAAACTATACATCAAAACCGTTCTGTATTAAAAGTTACAAAATTTGAATTACACTAATTTTTTTGTTTTTGTAATTGTAAATTGCTTATATCCAATACTGCAACATTCATATAAAATTGATTTTCCTTTCACAACCGCATAACAAATGTTCTGAAATAAATCAATCATAATATACAAAATTACACATTAAAAATAAAAAGTAAATTGAGGCATATGAATTAAAATTATAACTTCTTGCTATATATATATTGAAATAAGTGAATACATGATAAATGTAAGTACAAAAAATTTCCATAAAATAGTACTGTCAAAGCTGTGAAAAGAGAATGGCTAACAAAAACAAATTTGAATAGTGCAAAACTTCATCAAAAATCTGCTAATAGTAAAACATAAATATAGGTTAATTTATGAAACTTACAATAATGAGTTGTTAGCACTTTTAGCAATTGTCCATAGTTAAAAAAATTCAACATGCTTTCATTATTGTACACCATGAATATCCAACCCTTGGCAAGTGTGACATGTGGCACACCTACTTTAGTAGTGCTACATAATGACTTAATGAAGAATTTAAACATTAGAAAAAACTTTCTTAAGGAAGTTAGTCAAATGGATGAAAAATAAGAAACTTATTTCAACTGTAAATAGTCTAAACTATATTAATCTTTGGAACTGTTACAAGATCATCTCCATAGAATTGAGTGGTGGTTACCTGAAACTGTGTTTTGTGTGACTCTAATCAATTATTTTTGAAAATTTAAATAATTGTACTCTATTTTCTCAGTATAAGAACATTGTTAAGAAGTATTGGAGGGCCTGTGAACTAATGGCTTAAGTGCTAATGTTTGGCACTTGTAACGTAAGTTACATTCCTTGACCAAGACTTCTAGGTCCTTTTATAGGAATCCCAATTGGCATTTTTTGAGTTCCCAAATAGCATCTCTAATCCTTTGTCTCTGATACAGAAAAGCTAATGTATTGGTGTACAGATGTGTGTAAGTCTTCTCCTCTATTTATAATAATAATAGTAGGTTAATTACTTTTATTAAGGATAAATAGATTATAATACAAAATATATTCTAAAATATCCTCACCAGATTTATTGCAGTCACAACTTCTCCACATGGTGTAGTGAGCATTTACATCATAATCTATAATGAGTTACTTACTCAAATTGCTATGATTTAAAAGACTGGGATTGCAAAACCACTTCCCCTAACAGAAAGATTGCTGGTGCCTTTCTTTGTGCTCTGTTCTTTGGAACAGTTTCATTGGCTGATTGATTATCACTTGTAGGTTCAACCAATCTTTTTCATTATTTTAATTTTTGTGTCATCCATTACTGATCTGAGAACTGGAAGGAATAATACAGTCACCACCTCCATAGCCTCCTTGTACAGATGGAAGGCAAATATATAACAAAGTTTTGCCTGAATTTTTGAGGGGCCTGTTCACAATACCATAGCCCTAGTAACATTCATTTATCAGCACAGAGCCAACACCTTGGATTGGGCTACTTTTGTATCTGCACAGCCTTCAGCCATGTACGACCCTACCATTAAACTAAAGGTTCCAGCTATACATCGCCCATGCAACCTGTGTACCCACACACACCATTTTGTGGCTAAATATTAGTAAACATGATGAATCTGTGGTTGTGTTGGAATTAAAAATCACTTTCTACTAATAACAGGAATGATGCTCTCAGTAACCAGATCAAAGTGGTACCTACTTAAATTTTTTACACACTAACAGGTGGTTGATTTAATATCTTAAAAAAATTCTAATTTACAGTTGCATCTTTTCCCAAGCAAATTATTAAAATTAGATAGAGTTGTAAAATTTTGATTTATGTTTAACACAGAATTTGTGCATATTATAATTTATAATTATGGATCATAGTTTAAATATTTACAATAACTCTATGTGAATTAAACATTATTATTTCAATAAAACTGAATAGAATACTAAAAATAATATGCTATTTTTCGAAAATTAAAATCTGCAAAAGATTACAAATTTATAAGAGTTTTTAAAAAATATATTGCTTTATATATGTATATTGTTATATATAATTAAAATCTATAAAAGATTAGAAATTTACAAAAATTTACAAAAGGAATATTGCTTTTATTTGAAAAATTCTAACTGAAAAATAAAATATTATGATACTTTAGACAATAATACTTACTATCTAAAGTATTACATTCTTTAGATTGTAATACTTACAGTTTTTCAAATCATTTTTTGAAATTATATTCAACAGATGTATTAATTGCAGTTATGCATTGTTCAGCTGTGTCTCGAGAGGGGAATTTGCAAAACAGCTTTTTGCAATGCTGAATTATTTGGATCTAAAACTTTAAGAACATCTTACAATTTTTTTAAAAAAATCTCCTTCACCATTCCAGCATTTTGCACAAACAATATTTCAGGCAAAAACAAAATTGGCTTCAGCCACATTATAAGCTTAATTGTTAAGATCATCAAAACTGTTGTTCAATTAAATTTGATTTTAAAGAAGCAAATTCATCTGATCTTAATTTTGGAATTTGGTGGATGCTGATTAGAAAATGGAAGATGACTGATTTCATAATGTTGATGTAATTTGTTAGCTTTATAATTTTTGACCATAGAGATACAAACAACACATAATGCTTTTTTATTATTGTCAATAAAATAGAAATTTTCCCATTCATTATTAAAATTTCTATTTTCTTACTCATGTTCTCTTTTTTTATTTTCGTACTCTGACATATTTTTAAAATAATTGTAAACATATAAAGAAATTTAGAAAATGCAAGGTTCATGACATCAAAACAATAACAACATTTTACATACTAGAAAAAATTGTAGTTAATTTAATAAAAATTCCAAATTATATCTATAGCAAGAGAAATACAAATTGTTTTCTTTAGAGCACATTATCAACTGTGTGTTGTAATGAATGTTTAAAAATTCAAAATTGGTGTGAAGTTATACGATTGTGGATGATTATGATATTATTTATGATTGTTCAAGCAGCTTTTAATGAGTCACATCATCCTTAACTTAGACCGCAATGAAATTTGCTACAAAATTGCACTTATTCTTTCACATTTGTTGTTGGTAATTTAAAAGACATTTTGAAACACATACCGAATGACAATAATTTTTTAAAACCTAATGGCACAAAAATGAAAAGGGAACTTAGGTTTTTTAACAAGAGCAAAAAATAATTCTTTAAAGAGTTATGGCTTATGAGCCGGAAGTCGGCCTCCCCTGTATTATAAAGTATAAAATTCTTTCTTCTTCACTTCAAATTTTCTATATATATTATATATACATATACACACACACACACACATATATATATATATATATATAATATGCAAAAAAAATGTAATAATCGCTAATAAAGCACATTCAAGACATTGAACAGGAAATTTTTATCTTTTCAAATTAATTTGGCAATATCATAAATCTTTATAATTTTACTACACAATAAATTCTTAGAATTCATAAAAACAATATGATCAAATTATACTAACAAGCAATTAAGCAACATCTTTCATTTTGTGATTAAAAATCTTTTTTGATATTGCTATTAGTCTTATTTATTGTGAGGCCACCAAAACTAATATTTTAATTGAAATTTCAAAAATAAATAAACCAAAAGTAATAAAAAATGATAATTTAACGAATTTAATATTTCCTAACAAGTGTCTACAGAAGAAAATAAATTTTTTAAAAGTTATTCCCTATTTTCTATGAGTCAACTTAAATTTCATTATTTTCCCAACTCAGGAGAAAATAAATAATTTCCATAAGCTTCAAGGAGACTGAACTGTCTGCCTATTTCTCTGATCAATTGCCAACTGAAAGCATGCAGTACATGCTTGCACAACTGGCCCAGGATACACTCGTTGTTACACCAAACCAATCATGGCAATATGTAGAAGCCGCACACTCTGCTATACCCCAAGGGTATATCCAAAGCCTCTTTCATTTTATGCCAAGGCATGCAGCAGCGGTTATAGGCAACAAAATTAATATTTAAAAATCTTAAGTTAATAAAGTAAATAGAATTTTAAAAAACCTTAAATTAATAAAATAAATAGAATTTTAAAAATCTTAAATTAATAAACATATTATTATCGCGTGAAAACATTTTATGAGTAACTTTGTAAAGACACTTTTAATTTTCATTGCATTTAAAATTATAAATCATTGAAAAGAACTATATAAAGAGTGAGCTACAAGAAATAAAATATAACCCAAATTTTATAACTCCAATTTAAAAATGACAAAATTTTTGATTAATAAATCACAGCTATGTAAATCTTTCTGTAGATTACCACAAAATTTTGAAAAAATAATTTCAATAATAAAATTAAATATTAGATTGGATCATTTTAAAAGAGTCCAGTATATTTTTACTTAAAATAAATATTTATGTTTATTAAATGTAATAGTACCTGCTAAAGTTTTCTAGTTTTTGTACCAATCGATGAAATTCAGGTAAAACAATAAGACCATCCCGATCAAGATCACAATCCTTCATAACCTATGAAATTAATGTTAAAAACAGAGTAAGTTCATCATTTTCAAACAATAGATTAATAGAAAATACAAAATAAAATAAGATATCAAGCATATTTTATTTACAGAAATTATTGCAACCTTAATCAGTCCCTTGTTTCTAATCTCTATTAATTCTCACATTTCAAAAAAAAAAAAAAAACAAACAAGATTTTACAGTTTTTGACAATGAAAAATATTTTAACAGACATATTAGTTATTTTGGTCAGAAGCACAAAAATTGTAAAGCAATGAAAATTACACTTTTTCAAGGTTGTACTGAAAGCAATGGAAACAAGCTTTAATGAATTGAATTTGCTAAATGAATGAAGTAAATTACAAATTTCAAACAGTAATAAATTACAATAAAAGTGCTCACAGAATCTACAATTTCTTCCACATCTTCAGCAGATATTTCTTCACAACTTTCACCCTGCAAACGATTTAATAATTCTTTTAAATCATCTCTTGACAATAAACCATCCCCATCAAAATCTGAAACAAAATAGGTATTATTTAAAATTAAAAAGAATTACAGCAAATAAAATTTTGTTTCCAAAAAATGACTTTGACATAAAAGAAAATAATTTTTTGAAGCAAACTTTCATTAAAACTAAATCATGTTTCATCAGACAAAGTAATAATGTTTAAATTTTTAGATATTTGCACCATATTCAGTAAAAAATATATATGATGCAAAAAACTAAAAATGAAATCATATTACTATTTTTAAAACTAAAATTTTTTGTATTAATTTCTTAGTTCTACTTACTTGCTGCAATTTCAACTATTTTTCAGAATAGTATTTTGGCAGTCTAGTATAATTGTCATCTTCAGAATTTGATTTGAAGGAAACATTTAATATATAAGATTTATGAAAAAATATACATGAATTAGTCAAATGATATCTAAAAATATTAAGGTAATCTTTGAAGAAATGTCTGATCTTCAGATTTAATATTTGATATTATTTAAAAATTTGGAATCAAAATTTATGATCAAGTTAATTTCAAATTTTTAAATATTGGTACTTTTTAAATTTTAATGCATTTCCGAATAAAATAAATCTGAAAAATAAAAATCATGTTGCAGTTAAACAAAAGATGCTCCAAAGATTTTTGTATCTCAACATAATTTGAGTACTCATCATACAAATTTGATTCAAGCAGTGTGAAAATCAAGAATAGCAAATATAATACACTCACTTCCAAAAGTTAAGCATGTAGAGGAAAAAGCTAATTTCCGGAAGCCAATCAGAATTGAAGAGGATACAAATCACTGCAGAGGTAGATGAAAGTGTGCAAATATGTTAGGTAACAGCCAATCTTGCTTTCAAGTCAAGAAATATGCACAAAAAGGGTAGTCTTATAAGAAACCAGATTTATGAAGGGTTACAGAAGTTGATTGTAAGTGCTGATAGAAGGTGTTTTAAATTTTTGTAAATTTTTTTTCAAGACATACATGTTTCTATGACTTCCAGAAGATGTATGAAAGATTCTCAGCGCTGGCGTGCCTACACATTGAAACAGTGCTCGTTTCTTGGGGGATCACCATTTTTTAATTTCACATCTTTGAAAACAATTCTAAACCACACAGTTGTCTGAAGAGACGCAGCCGGTCGCCCAAGATTTACAAACCATGCGGAAGATAGATATTTTGCAATTTTAGCCAAGCAGAATCGCAGAGCAACCTTCACACGTGACATCTATTGTTACAACGCCCATGATATCTGCAGCTACTGTATGCTGAAGATTACATATGAGTGGACTGTACACCCAAGTACCTCAAGTTTGTGTTTGTCTATCCATCCAATCAAGAGGGTCACAATTAAAGTGGTGTGAACATGTCAATTGGACTGTCTAAGTGGCCCTATGTCATGTTTACTGATGAGTCAAGATTTGCTCTGAAGCCAGATGACAAGCATATAAAGACATGGAGTGAACAAAGAACACACAATCAGCCCCAAAACATTACCAAAATCATGCATTTTGAGGCGAAAGCATTATGGTGTGGGTAGGGATTTCATTAGGATACAGCATCGACCTGCATATCCTTAAACGGGGATCTGTGACAGCTGTTTAGTATCGAGATGAAGTCCTAGAACCCAATTGTGAGATTATATACTGCAGCAGTTGGCCCTACTTTCGTTTTAATGGATAATAATGCATGTCCCCATACAGCTGACATCATCACATCATCAATGATTACCTGGAGAGTGAAGGGATTGTGCGGATGGCGTGACCAGCATATTCTTCCGACCTTAATCCCATTGAAAATCTTTTGGATGCTCTCGGTTGTGCTGTATCTTCACATTTCCCACCTGCAGCAACTCTTATTCTTGTAGAGCTGGAAACTGCTCTACAAGAAGAATGGCTATTGCTTAGCTCTGCAGCGGTTAACCACCTAATTGAAAGTATGGTCACAAGGTGTAAACTTTGTATACAGGTGAGGGGGTATCACATACCCTATTAATGTCCTTTTTTCATTTTATGCAATTTATTTTCAATTCATGCATAATTTTGTTTAAAGCTCCAGTATGTAATTATTGGATAGCTTACAAAAATTTTAATTTGTTTTCATTTCTGCATATAATTATTGATTTTATCTAATGCATAAATATATATATGCCACTTTCCTGCCGAAGTTTGTGTAAATCAAAGTTGATTTTGTTGATTTTTTGTATTTTACATCTTTGTGCTTAACTTTTGGAAATCAGTGTATTTTAAAAAAGAATGAAATATAAATATTTGCACAAAAATCATTTATAAATTGTAGATGAAACAAAATATGAAAACTAATTAGAATTAGAAAGAAAATTCTCAGATTTGATAAATTAAATTAAAAATTATCTAACTAGATCATGAATCCTTTATTATGTATTTTAAAAGTTAAATACATATAGCATTTAAATCACATCATGTCCCAATTTTTATAACAGAATTTTCATTAAATATGCAAGAAAATGTGTTTATTTTACAGATGATTCGCTAACTATAAATTTCATATCAATATCTTAGTTTTTAAATTGTAGAACAATCTGTAACAAATAAATTGTAGATAAATGCAATCAGAGAAAGTATAAATGCACGTTTTTATTTAAATGGGCTTTTTTGAATTAAAAATCATTAAAAAAAGCCTACATTTAAAAATTTGAAAAGTTTTAAATATAATAATTTATACTTTAACTAAAATGTCTTCATAAATTATAAACATTATACATGGGCTTAAATATGAACATTATACACTTTATCAGTAGAACTAAGTGAATCTTGAGGACTATTATTGAATTTGAAGTTTACATTACATTGAAAATAGATCATAATATATAGAAGAACTTGGTATGTAAATGACAGTCTTAACATACAATAAATAACCCTTGAAAAATTTAAATGTTAGAGCATCGATATTAACAATTAGGTGGTTATCAATATAATGGGAACATCTTAGATTTATAACTAATTCTATATTAGTATGGTATCAGACCACATTTGGCGTGTAATACAGCTTGCATTTAATACCTAGAAATTGATACATACAAGTACTGACTAGTGTTTAGAATACTGGTAAGCATTGGTGAAATAATATACAGTACAATGATGTTTTTAGTTTTGATTGATTTGGCAGCAATGGATAAGAAAAAAATTTGTATCAGATACACATAGTCAAAATTTTACATTCTAATGAAATGTGTAGAATAATTATTTTTACAAATCACAAAATACAATACATCTAAGTAAGGTATATGTAGGATGTCAGAAATCCCCATAATATATTTAAACACAATATATGCTGGATAATAATATACTTCAATCATATTAAAAATGTACCATATATTCTAAAGGCATATTCAGCTTTCAAGATTAAAGGAGCATGCGGACTGAAAACTGACATCATATCAAGATAATCTTCAAAAGTCATGCATTTTGCACTTGGATCAGTAAAAAATTTTATCAGTCTATCTTTAAATGGATTGGCCTAGAAATCAAATATAACAAAAATAAGAAATAATTGATAAAATTGGAAACTATTAAATATTGCAAAATATTCATCAAATAACTTTTGACAAAGTTTAAAAGCATATTTTTAATAAACAGTACATAATTAACAAAACATAGCTATCACACACAATAAAGAGAAATAATCAGAGCAAGTATCAAACATTTTGAAAGCCTCATAAAAACATGTTAAAATTGTTGAGTATTCCTTATTTTCAAAATGTTTAATTCAAACTCATTTCATACAAGCAAGTTGATGCATCATTGCATTACTTCGATAAATAAGCTTACACTTTTAAACATAATGAGGAAATTTTAACTAAATTTTTTATCATTTTTAAATTAAAATAACTCTAATAATGAAACCAATATACTGAATAAGAAAAGCAGATGAGAGTATGCATAATAATCAACCATGTTGCACTATTTAACCAAAACTATATATTTAGAATAAAGCACTCATATATGTTAACAATAAATTGAAAAAAAGAATACAATCTTAAATTCAGTTTATCTGTATCTAAATTTTAATAACTAAGTATTTACTGCAATTGAAAATCCTAGTATCATTAATAAACAAGGAATAAACTGTTAATTTAATAAAATAAATTTATATATTTTATAAAAGAATGCAAGATAAATATATTTTTAAAGATTATCTGTAATTCCAGTTGTACATCTAAAATGCACAAGAATACAACAAGCTTAAATTTCATACTAACTTTTAAAAATTTGAAATTGTTTAGAGAAATTGACTTTGTTAATAAGCATTTTTAAATTTTCTTAATTACCACATTCATCAAATCCTGTTTTTAACTAAATATTTTGAAAAATGTCTTCTTTTGCTTTTACAATTGAATAATATAAACAATAAAGCAAAATATAAAAATATAAATGCTATCAATGAAACAGCAAATACGAACGAAAATTTCAATCAGAGTAAGTACACGATACTAGAAAGACATTGAGCTCATATAAGAGGAGTTATATTAGGTCATATTACTTGAATTAAAAACTTTGACTTCCTACAGTAGACAATTTAGCAGCCAAAAGCTTATTTTAATTAAGTCTTTTCAATATAAACTGTATCTTACCTTCCAGGAGGAAATTTCATTGAGAGTGTATAGTGAACACAAAGAAGAAAACCTGATATTAAACCACCATGGCAGACATGCATGCAGAAAACAGAAGTATAATACACAACTATTACCATTTAACAATGGTTAGAATCCAACATAGAACCTTCCATTCCAAAGAATGGAGTTCATTTGCTAAAATACAATAAGCCTCTGGCCTTGATAGTTTAAAAGTTTTCTAAATACATGTAACTTAAAGTCAAACACTCAGCATGAAATTTTGAAATCTGTTTGCTTCTATATAAACTTTAGCTATGATACTTTTTCAATATTGCCCAAAATGAATGCAAGTTTAAGGTGAATAACTATTACTAAAGAAACTTAAGAATATTTTAATTGAGCTTCACCAAAAAACATACTTTTTTTAGTAGCACCAGAGTAGAAATAACAGAAATATCATAAATCAACATTGAATGGATACAACAAATTTCTAAATCTTTTGTTAGATGTAAAGTAATTTGTTAGATGCAAATTTGTAAGATGTAAAATAAGTTTATCTTTTGTATAAAACTGATAGATATAAGCTACAAGGACTTCAAATGGTAGAACAGACAATAAAAAAATTTAAATCTGGCCTTGGATTATTTAAACTAGTTGAGAGACGACTATTACAAATTACTAAATTCAAATATAACAGATTCAGTTATATGCAATGAAATTCATCATTATAAATTAAGAAAACTCATAAGTATAATAACTTTCTATTCCTCAAGATGAAATATTTGAAAAATTTTGGTCATACTTATTGCTATTGCTTGTCTTTAAACTCTTACAGATAGAATGGTTTTAACAATTAATTATGCCTCATCTTTTGCCTTCTCAGTTATTAAAATAAATTTAACTTAAGTTCTACTGTTTCAGAAATTTCATAACTGATATTTAAAATGAGTAAAATAAAATTATCTTTTACTAGGATTTTAAATTTTACAGATATTTATGAACAGTTACATAGTTATCTTTACAATACATTAAAAAAAGCTTTAAGAAAGCATTACATCAATTACCAGTTTTTAACAAAGCAAAGCTATTACTAGAGATTTTTCCTCTTGAAGTCAAAAAATCTGATTCACTGCAACAGTACCTTACAGTTGAATCACAATACAAGTATCTCAACTTTACATTTCATACCTTTACCTACTTTGTTAAAGATAATACGAATAAAAAATGTAATTTAAGAAAGTTTAGGTTGCAAAAAGCTTTTATAAGTAATCACTTAAAAATATAAATTCACTAGATCCTTTATAAAACAATAAATGTGATTATAATGATTTATGTGTGCCTAACATACAATATGCTAAAAAAGATACTTTACAATTAAAGTAAAGCATAGGAAAAATGATTAGTAAATTTTGTAAGCAACAATAACTGTAAAATACTTGAACATGGTAGTAATAGTTAATACATTGAAAAAAATAAGGAATATTGGTAGCATTTTAGAATTTTTTTTAAGATGTACAGATTTCAAAAATCATTGATTTCAAAAACTATGCAGACATAAAAACATGATCGTCTAGCGGAAAGCAAACTCATTTGTTATTGTCTAGCCTTAGTTGCATTATGAACTACAGTTGTCAAAGACATAATTTGCTTACACATGATATATTTCGTCTCATAATTGTAAAAATTTATCTAATTTAGTTGTGTTATGTTTACTATATTTAACTGCTATTTAACATAGCAAGTTCAGCAAAAAAAGTGCTAGATAGTAAGTGTATTAGAGAATGTCAAACCTGGTAGACTGAGAAATATGGCTTAGTTATTAAAGACAAAACAGTGTGTTTTATGTTCTGGAAAAATGATATGTAGAACATTGTCCATAAAAAGGCATTTCTAATCAGATTCAAAATCCATTTGTTAAAAAAAGAACCAGAGCAAAAGGAATTAATACAACAAATAAACAGACAAAACAAAAATAACAATAAACAGAGCAAAAGGAATTCAAGAAAACACAGAAATAAATAGTCAAACTCTACAACAAAATGGTGGCAAAAATTTTCATGTGAGCACAGCAAGTTACTTGGCTGCAAATGTAGTTAATTGGGATAGTAAACCTTTTCAAGAGGGAGTTTTTGAAAGAATTCTGGTTAGCATGCATGTCCTCACTTTTTGATAATTTTGATAAAATATAAAATAATTCAGTGCAGGTGAAAAATGCTTTTTATGTAGAAACACAATAAAAGAATCCTAAAACTCGTCAGAAATATAACAGATAAAAAAAATGACATCCAACTATATTACTTTCACATCGCTGTCTTGACGTCCAGCACTGATGTCACTAAATCTGAATGTTTAGCAGTTTTTGCTTGATATTATATAGGAAACATCATTAAGGAAGAATTAATTGCGATAATATTATTGCTAACAACAAAGGGTATAGATATTTGTATGGGTATTAAAGATTTGCTTGCTGAAAAAAAATTATTTAAAAAAATTTTTTCAGTTATTGATAGTGCTCCAAGCATGGTGGGCAAAGTACAGTTTCATTAGTTTATTTTAAAGAGGTAGGACATTCGATTCTTGAATTTCATTGCATCATTCACCAAGTCTAATGTGTAAGAGTGGTTTAACATCTCTGGATAATATAATGGCATTAGTCACACAACATTAATAATCAACCTCATATCGTGACAGGCTTTAAAGAAGCAAGTTTGATGCCTTGTTGGATGAAGTCAACTCTGTGTATAATGGTTCACTGATGTATAATAATGTTCAGTGATTAAGCAGCAGGAAAGTACTTCAAATGATTTGAAAACTGTTCGGAAGAAAGTTTCAGTAAAATGAGGGGAAACTGATCAATTCTCACAGTTGTTTGATGGTATGTAACTTTCAAAATAGAGGTATTTTATACACATGCCAGCATTTCAATGAATTGAACACAAAGCTACAAGACAAATAAAACAGTTATTGTCATAATGTATCCCATTTGCCTTTTTGACACAAAATTGCCTGTTTTCAGAATAGTATTACAAACTACAAATATTTCTCAAACTTCATATCAAAGATTTAGATGTACATGAGAAAGAATTTCTCATTTTACAGAATTTTCAGACACACTCAAGTTTATTATGTACTGTGATGTGATTTCATTTGATAAATTGAACTTGTCCCAATTTGATTAGTTTAAAATTGAAGAATTTAAAATACAGCTGACTGATTTGCAGTTAACTTCAATATGCATTCAAAGATTTATTAGAACTATGGAAAAGTTGGAATTTATTGAAATAAAAAGATTAACAAGCATTATATGTAAAAATACAAATAACAAGATTTTGGGAACATGGAATTTGATTTCAGACATATTTAACAGTTTGAAGTAGCTGATTCATACAATTTTAACTATATTTTCATCTATTTATCCCTGTGAGTCACTACTTTCAAAAAGGAATAAAATTAAAATCTCATCTAAAAACGGTTTGATGGATGATTGCAGTTCAATATGCATTTTGTTAAAAGTAACATCTTACAATCCTAATATATAAGTTATTTGTCATTTAATCTGCAACAGTTACACTAATGTTACTTTAATTTGAATTACACATACAATTGTATTTTTCGTTATAAAATAAAGTTTCAAATTGTTAGCATTGACTTTTATTATATTTCCAATAATCCCTAAGTCAAAATTATTTGACAGCACATCTATAGTCTCATTATCCATTTCTTCAAAAAGTATGGCATGTTGATCCATAAGGGTTCGCCTCTCCTTTCCTAGACGATCGAGCAATTTCCTAGACTAATCGAGCAAGTATAGCCTTAGAATTATCACTAAATCACCATCATTATCACATTCATTGCATGCCTCTTATTAATTGGAAAGTTAACTATCAGTTTCGAATAATATAGTTATGCTTACTGTATAATACAACAATATACATCTTCACTCAGTACAGAAAGTTAGGAGTACTTACAATTTAAACAGTTACAGATTTTAATTCAATCAATCAATAGTCAGTCTATTTATAAAATTCAAACAAGAATTCTTTAATTTATTTTAAATTGAAGAAAAACTCGAAACAAGTTATAATAATTTTTAATAAAATATTTTATTTAAAAAAATAAACAATTTAAAATAAAAGTTTTATGAAAATTTGAAAATGTAACTAATTTAAATACATTCACATATCCGGTGATTTTATATGCTTTTTACATTTATAAAAAAGTACCATTTGGATTATATAAAATTTTATGTATGGATATAAAATCTTCCTTCAATGCCTACATAGAAACATACCTATCTATGCATTTTAAAGATGGGGAAAATTAATTAAGTATTTAATAATACTTTTCAATTATTTTTTAAATAATAAAAAATAATTCAATGTTTTATAAACTACTAGCATTTCTGTATCAGTCCATATAGAATTCGTATAGTAAACATAAATTATTCAGTGTGGATAATATGAATAGATAAAGGAAAATTTTAAATTTTTGTGGCTACCTCTATATTTGAAGGAGAAAAATATGATCTGTTGAGTGTAAATAATTATAAAATAGTTATATATATATATATATATATATATATATATATATATATATATATATATATATATATAACTATTTTAAAATTAAATTATGTTTTGAAAAATTAGATATTGTCATACTCCAGTAATAGAATGATTGTATATGCCATTAGATAAAATTTTTGCTGACCTCTTGTTAAAGGTAAAAGTTTTTTGAAGACTGGTTGTGAGATATGTTGCACAAGCACATTCTCTAGATTACTCAACAACAAAAAACATTTAATCCATGGTTGCAGAATAACTTGCTTCTTACCATAATCAATATAATTGTGAATTAAAATAATGTATTGAAGTTGCATAGACAATTCTGAGGACCATTCAAACTCTACTCTCAATGTCTGGTATAAAATTACAGTTATTGTTTCCAAGAGGTGTTTATACTGGATACTGATTACTGAGAATACATGTATCCAAAGTTTTTAAAACTTAACTACTTATCTTTGGTATAAACATATGGTAAAATGTTTGTAAGAAAACATTTGAAATCCTTATGGGGGCAAAATTACAAGAATGCTTCTTTTAGCCTAAAAAAGTTACTTTTTTAATCTTAATAAATAGTTTATTAATTAATGGGAAAAAAACTTTATTAAAGATAAAAAATATTTCAGTGATAAAAATTCAAAGTTTATTTTTCAAGATGCATCTATATTAATTTTATATAAATAAGCACAATTCAGTTCAGCATGATTACTATGTACTTAAAGTAGAAATTATTTATAAACAATTTAAAATTAGCATTTTATGACTCTTGTTTAGCGTAAGAAATATCCAACAAATATTTTAAATCAAATTATTTAAGAATAACAAAGAATGTTTATAATCAGATAAAGTACACAAAATATTCACCTGAAATTCTTCAATTTTATTAAAACCCAATAGAGATATAGCAGGATTATGTGATTCAGGATCAATATCTGGTTCCATTTTGTGAAACTTTTCAAAAGCTCTGGAAAAATTTTGCTTTATAACTATAACTTCTATATTCATTTTATTAACAAATAAAATAGGAAAATAATATTGAGGTAAATAATTATGCTTATATGTTAATATTTAATGAGATTATTATGAATAACATTTAATACTTCAAAAGCTCTAAGCCAAATAAGAGCTTAAAACCTTTTTCTCTTTTTACTCTTTGCTTTGTAATTTATATATGTCAATATTTTGCTTCACAAAAAAAATTGAGACATTTTTATGGGTCTTTGTTTAGAGTATAGGCTCTCAGCCTTTTTTGCAAAATGCACCCTTATTTTCCAAAACAGCCTTAAAAACATTTAAATACATATTTTTTTCTTTGACTTAGGTCTACAAGACCATCACCCTCTATAGCTAAGAAAGCCTGAACACTCTCTTGTGACGTCATCAAACGATGGCTGAAATCAACCGCTTTCGTTCACGATTAAAATATTCCGAAGGAACTGTGTTTTTATGTTGTTTAAAAAATTCCTCGCAATCAATTACTATAATATTTTTAAATTAATATTGATATTGTTTCCATGAAGAATATTAAAAAATTAATAGCAACTATATGTAAAAACTTATTTAAGTATAACTTTGAATGAAAACATTCTATTAATTCTAGTCAATGAAATTTTATTCAATATTGGATATTAATTTTCCTTGGTGTACTTTCAATAGAAATATATATCTGTGGTGATTATATATTAATGTGCTAAATCTAATAATAGAATTATTTTTATAAAAATTATATGTATATTTAATTAATCATTCCTGTGCATATTTTTTTTTTAAATTCAAGCAAAACATTTTGGGTGTTATAAGTTATTCTAAAATAATAATTAGCAACATAATCAATTATGAATTGAAAATATTTCTTTAAAATTTATTGAATGCAATAAACATGATTAATTTATTAGCAAAATATATTCCCTGCATATAATAGGTTTAAAATATTTAATGCATTTAATGGGTGAGATAATTTTGTATGGTTGAAGAGGAAAAGACAATCAGAAAAATAAAAAATAATTTATTAGAATCATACTTTCTTCATATTTTTTCTAAAAATAATGCATAAATTTAGTATGAAAAAGAAATATTAACATAAAAATTTTTTTAAAAAAATAATGCATGTTTGGCAATTTGAAATCTTATACATACAATGACTAAAATTAATAAATTATATTATATATATATATAAACAAAATTTCCCTATGTAATTTTGCATATTACAACACAAATAAATTATTTACATACATTAGAACAAATTTAAACTATATACATAATTACTACATTTTTACATTTTTATTCACTTTATTTTGATGCATTCATAATGGATAAAAATAACTTTTTGAATATACTGAAATTTATTTTCAAAATTATTTTTGTTTTAAAAGGAAATAAAGATATTGGATACAATTTCTATTTCAAATTGCATTAAAAAGTAATTTTTTTAAGAATTATTAAGAGTTTGAAGTTTTCTTTTTTTAGATAGAGCATTAATCACTATAGAGTCATTAATTTTTTTGCAATAATTTTTAAGGAATATATTTATGCATGATTTGACAATGAATAATTTTATTTCTTCAGCAGTATGTCCATTTTCACATTTTTCAAAAGGAAGGTAAATTTCAGATTCATTTAGAATCCTTCTAATTATTGAAAATGCATATGCTCTATGATTAGAACATTTAAGGAATTCCTTTTTATTTTCAGTAGATAACAGTTTACTTATAACTAAATAACAATAAATTATTATAGTTACAACATGATCAGAAGGGTATTTTAATCCACCTCTGTCCATATTTTTTATAAGAATAGAAGAATTTGTTATCATATTCTAAATCACTCGTTTTACTTTGAGCAATTGCTTCACTCAGTTGTGTATTTTCAAATCTTTGCTGTTTAGTTGATGGATCCTCTCGATGACTTATTTCGTTTGTTAAATAACTGGGGCATCCTTTGAAGATACACGGTACAGCTTTAGGATGTAATTTTGGATTTTGTAGGTTTACGATGATTTTTTTACCATTTTTCTCATCAAAAGCTTCACTAGTTCTTAATATATCAGTTGGTTTAAAATGCAGTTCACACACCTAGAAGTAAAATTTAAATATAAAAAAGCTGATATACATAAAACAAAGAAGTCTTTCTTTACTAATTTCTATTTGATATGATCATTAGGATACATTTAGAAAATATTTCCAAAGAGCTATGAGTTTAACAATTAATATATTACTCATTCTCTTTTAATCCCAAACATTCTTTTATTATTGATAAATGGAAAAACTGATGAATGTTTTTCTATAAAAATTTTAATTTGAATGATAGGATCTTATGCATAACAAATTAAACAAAATTTTACAGGAAGTTACTTTTTATTTGAAGTTTTTTATTATTATTAATATTATCAAAATATTCAAAAATAAAATATGAAAGAAATTATTCTTATGAAACAATAAATAAATAAAATTAATAAGAAAACTGATGTACATGCAACAAAGAAATCTCAGTCATTTCTTTTCTAATAATAGATTATCGAAACAACATTAAGATCATTCTGAAATTAATTTCGAAATAGCTTAGAGTTTAGTATTATTATAGTTCTCTTTTACTCCTATGCATTTTAATCACATTAATAAATCGAAAAATTAATAATTATTTTACTTTTCTATGAAAATTTATATTTGAACGATATGAATTTAATGCCTAATAAATTTTTAAAAAAATTCCATAGGAATTTACTTTTGATTTCATTTGAAATTTTCTATTACTGTTAATGTTATTAAAAAAAATAAAAATAAAAATAACTAGCCTAACATGATGCAAATGAAACAATAAAATTAATTTACTTACCCTGGAATGTTTGGTCACTTCCATGTTTTCTCTCGGAATTGCCCAAATCCATTAGTGTTTTAAATCTTCTTCACGTGGGAATCGAAACAGAGAAACTTTGGGTCCATTATCATAGTTGCCTTTACAGGCAGTTACGCAACATTTATAAGGCATGTCCTTGATTATTGTACAGAATAAAAACAATATATTTTGAAAAATAAGTCAAAAATGAGTGATTCGTTTATGGTAAACAACACAGTAACAAGCCTCTGTTCAAGCGTCACTTAGAAGAAAGCGACAGCCTTCGGATGCAACGTCACAGCCATTTGGTCACGTGGTAGTCAGGCTTTCTGCTATTAGAAGGTACTGACAAGACTCACTGCTTCAAGTATAAATAATAAAACATTTTTAAAACAAATTTTAAATGTGCCTTTGGGTCCTGGAGTTATGCTCACAATTGTAGGCAATGCATTTAATTTACCCCCATCCTTCTGTACTAAATCAACACCCCTTATTTTTTTCAACTTCTCCTACTGGCCCCCTAAAAGTGGTAAACATTCACATGGAGTCATATCACTCAAGTTGAGAACCTATGATTTGGAAAAACATAGGTTCTCAACTTAATTTTTCAACATAATAGCCTAATTTCTATATAGGTAATAATTCATAATATAACTAAGTATTTAATAAGTATCAGAAATATTACCTGCTTTATCACAGCCAAATGTCATAATTTTCTTACACAAATGATTATTACATGTAGAATTTGATAAGTAGTTTAGTTTGTTTATCATTTAATGGTCAATTTTTGGCACATGAGGGCTAATTAGGCAGTGATGGGCTAAGTGATGGTTTAAAGTGGATTCTAAACAACTACAAAAATTTTAGTAAAAGGTACTTTGAACCCACAAAACTGTTAAACCATGGGCATGAAGTTTGATATGTAATTATTTCAATTGTTAGCAGGATATGCATAATAACTCAATATTTAAATCATTAATTTCACTTCAACAATTCTGCAATTGCAATCCATTTTCAACTGAATCGGCAAAATGAAAAAGATAAGGTCTACTTGAAATAAACTCTTTCTAGAGGAACACATTCAAGTCCATACAAATAAAATAACTATTAATATTAATAAATGAACTTCATTTGTATCAGTATATAAAGTGTATGATATCTCCACAAATAACAATACTTTCATTGCAATACCTTTCAACAATTTTCTTGATCAGTTATATATTATTAGCAAATCAAAAATGTGAATATATTCATTTGCCAGTAATGTATAATGAATAATGTGAAACTAAGACTTTCTTCTATCATATAAATAGTATATTATAAAAACCTCCCATTAAAATAGTGCGCATTAACAC
This sequence comes from Latrodectus elegans, assembly GCA_030067965.1. Classification (NCBI taxonomy): domain Eukaryota; kingdom Metazoa; phylum Arthropoda; class Arachnida; order Araneae; family Theridiidae; genus Latrodectus; species Latrodectus elegans. Next base: position 72,473,629 of record CM057809.1, on the reverse strand, counting down.
ATAAGCATAAACATTTATTTTCTGTTTTGATCTTAAATAACATTTTAACAAAGAATTTTACCTAAAAAATGGCAAATATTCCTTCACAATCTTTCCAACTAATTCCTCCAAAAAAGTACTTTAATTAGACATAGAATGATTTGAAGCAAGAATGGAATATTTGATAATTAATATTCAATATTTAAACAATTATCAATTATATATATATATCAGACATATAAATTGTTACAGAAGCAAATGGATAATGAATTTATGTATATATCTATATATATATCTATATCTATCTATCTATCTATCTATCTATATATATATATATATATATATATATATATATATTAATTAAATAAGTTGTGTAATAATAATTGCAAACTTTTGTAATATAAATTTTGTCAAAAATTTTTAAATTAATAAAATATAAAAAGAATAATTACTTAAAATTTTAGGTAAAATAGAAGTGAGTGAATGAGAAAGAGAAACAGAATTTCAGCCCCATGTAAATATGACTATAATGTAAATATCTTACACAAATTTAAAACTTAATGTTATTTACCATTACAATAATTTTTTAATAATTTAAGTAGAAGGAAAGATTTAAATTTTCAATTAATCAATAAAATTTCCTTGTGATCAAGTAATATAAACAGTGTAGTTTATATATATAATTATATATATATATATATATATATTTACTTCTAACTAAAAAATAACAAATAAATGTCCATGATTTATGTTGAAAAATTTATTTCAATTTGAAAAACCATAATCATTAAGAGATAAACTTACTTTAGAATTTCTTCTTTAGTTAGGTAAGTAAGAGACTGAAAAAATAAATCAGAGAATTTAAATTATTTTATTTAAATGCAATTTATATCCATACACTGCTAAGTGTTTTATATAAATTTACCAGATACTCTTGTATCTTTTCTTCAGGCAACAGAATACTTGAATTATGATGTACAGAAAATAACTGCCCCATTTGTAAAACAATTAAGAACCTGAAAAATAAAACTTTTTCAAATAAATAAAAAAATATGTTAGTAGTCAGCTTTACAAAATTAACAGTGTTTACTTAAGCTTCTGACATTTTGATTACACCAATCTCCCAATTTAAAATTCCTCATTAGCTGTTTTAGGATTATTATTTTTTTATGCATTAAAAACAAAATTGGTTTTCTTGCTTTTAGATGTTTTCTTACATTTTTTAGATTTACAATTATTAATAGATTCAAAAAACTTTTAAATAACTTTTTGGCACAACCAGTAAAATGAGTGGATTTCACGATGCATAAGAAATATTTGGTTGAAATTTAGTAAGTTTTTAAAACTACACTGGAAATTTATATTTGACTTATTTTGTAGTTTAAAAAAAATGATATAATGTGACTGAAATCAGTACCAACCATGCACAAACTTAAAATATTTAAATAAAAAGATATAATATCACTTTCATATATTTTTACATTTTTTATTTTTGGTAAAAAAGTTAGTCAAATTAAAATTTTAACAAATGATTTGTTTCAATGTCAGCTAAAATTCAAATTTAGCTTTTATTTCCAGTCGTCATGAACTTTAAATTATTAAAAATCTAAAAATAACAATAAAATTAGTTTTGTCGTTGAATTACCATATCTTAGATTATGTCTAATTGTATCTCCATAGCTTAGATCAATCACAAGTAATGACACTAATCTCAAAAGCTGATATGGACCAATTTAGCAAACCATGTATCAAAGCAATTTTGAGTTGATTATCAAAGTTACGAGTATAACACAGGAAAATTCCAATAACATTTATTACTATCATATTAGTATAACTGGCTTAAAGCTGAAGTAAATGAAGGAATTTATTAGAATGAGAATTTTTAAGGATGTACTATAGTGTAAATATATATTTAAACAGATGAAATTATAAATAAAAGATTTTAAAGAATAATTATATTTACATGGATCTATTATTTACAATGAAAAAATAGAACAATAATCAAACTATATACACTGTTTTATTAAATTATCTTACAGTGGTAAATAACAAAACTATGATAGTTGAAATTTTTTCGATTGATTATCAAAAAAATTAATACTTAGTCTAAAAAATTGAATGAGGAAAATTAACTTGATGAAAATAAAATAAAATATAAAATTTTTAGATTAGAAATAGTGAATTTTTATATAAAATACTTATAGAATACTACATTGACATACAAGGTGTAATGGAAATAGTAAAAATAATAAATCTAACAAACTGAACAACTATTTATAACATATGCTTGGCAAATGTAAAAAAAAAATTAATGTATTTACAAAGTTATTTATTTGATATAAATTACAAATTAATTTTCCATTTCAAAAGACATAAAAGGTCACTTTTACATAAATATACAACAAGCACAATTGCTGGCTGTGTATTGATATAACTCTTGATAATGACTTAGTCCATACAAAGCAGATACCAGTTGCCAAATTAAAACAATACACAATACAAGATCAATTGAAGTATATTGCCTCAATAATCTACTTTAAAATATTTTTACATTTTAAATGAAAGACAAAATGATTGGAAATAATTTCCCACTTTGATTTTGTGAAGCAAGAACTTGTGGAGTAGTTTTTATGTTTTGAGAAACTAAAGAAACTTTTTATATTCCTTACAGCACTTTTTAAAAAAAGAAAAATTGGAATTTTATGGTACAAGATTTGATATCACATACAAAGTCAGAATTTTAACTCAACTATATTAATTAGAAAAATAATCTGTGATTACAAGGACTTTCTTGTGATGCAGAGGATTTCATTTCAGCTTTATTGGAATCAATAATATTAGAGGTCCTACAGATAAAATCTTGTTTCTATTTAGAAAAAAAAAAAACAAAAAAAACAAATTATATACAACCTGACAACTTGGAGTAACTTTCTAAGCTGTATGAATTCTCGATCTAATGCAACACTTTTTAATAAAGAAATCAGGGCAAGTAAGTACATGAATAAAAACCACAATTATCCAGAAAATTTTCTAAATTGATCATCTTGATTGCAGTCAGAAAAATGAATGTATTATAATTATTATTGATTTAAAAAAAAGTAAAATGTGAAAAAAAATAGGAAGCAATAAAAAAAATTTAACTATGCAAAGAAAAATATTTTAAATAAATAGAGAAAATGGAAGTAAAGTCAAAAAGAAGTATACATATACTAAATATATGCAAGTCATTGGTTTATTCTGTATACTTTTAAAGCTTTACTTAATGTAATTTTGCCTCTTAAAAATTAAATTACTAACCAACACATAATTAATTTTGACTGATAAAGGATAAATTTTTTAGGTCTTTAATTATGATAGCTGTTATTTTGAAGTGTGAAAAAAAGTGTAGGTCAAATCACTCTGGTGAACAGAAAATATGACATGGAAAATTGCCAACTGTATAAACAAACAATGAACGCATGTATTTAGAATACATCATTTCGGATAAATGTAAATATCATTTTTTTCATAATTATATATTCTATTTTAGTTTTAAAACATAGAAAATTTTGAACATTTATTTCAGCTTAGGTCTTTAATTACGATGAAAAAAATTCTAGTTCTATTTTAGAAAAAATACAAACATTCTAGGAAATGGAAAAATATCGCAGTTAGAAATAATATGGTAAATCATGATAAAGATAAGGAAATGAATAATTATTCAGATTCTAGATCTATTTGTTTATAGACTCTTTTTAAACATCAATGCTAATTCAAACTTACTTAGTTAATTTGTCATTATATGGTCATTTTTTTCTTCATGAGAACTAATTAGAGTAGTAATTGATACAGAACTACAATTAATATTCAGATCTTAAGTAAGAATCAAACACTCCAACTGCTGAACCAAAGGTTATGGCTTCAACCATTTGACTATCAGCTTGGCCTAACTTGAATGGGACCTAGAGTTTAAAAAGTTGATTCCAAACCACCATAAGCATCCACATCTAGATTAGGAGTCAACTCCATAAATTGATGAAATGAAAGCCAAAGTACTAACTATTTAACTGTTACTTCAAACATACAGAATTGGATATTGATGAAGAGAATAAGTATGGTGGTTGAATTAGTAAATATGATGATTAGTAGAATCTTATATTTCTGGTTTTCAGAATAATAGTATAATTTTATTTATTCTCAACTGAAACAGTTCTTTTATTTTTAAAGCATATCCTTCTTATAATTAATCTAGAATGAAAATAATATTCTAAGATTTTGTAACTCAACAAAAAGAGGTATAAAATAAACTAAAACTAAATATAAGGAAATTACTGATTTAAGAAAAATGAACAAATAGATAATTTATGTTTATTTCAGTTTAAGATAAATTTAATTAGAAACCTAAATATATTTAAGCTATCTCCACCAAAATGGGTAATGCCTTTATAATGAGTAATAAAATTGAATAAATTAGTTATTTTTTTTTATATAATACTGGGATGTGCTAATCAATATATGAATAGTTTTTAATTCTTAACAATTCACAACAATGATAAAATCCTTTACATTTCTAAATTTTTGGTAGAAAAATTAATTATTTCACAAATTATTATCCAATGTGTATAAATTCTTAATTTCATTTGGCAATTAAAATAAATTTTTTTTTATCTGCAAAGAATGAATATATCAAGCAAATATATTAATATCACATTCCAGTATATTTTTTAAAAAGTTTTTTCTATAATGTATTCATTTGCCTTTTATTAAAGAAACAAGAAATTTCCAGGTTCAGTTCATTACTCAACAGTCATTTTTTGCACAAGACGGATAATATTACCAGGACCTACAGTTTAAAGTGGATTCTGAACCATTACAAGCATGCATCGTCAAGTTGGGAGGTCAAACCCATGAACTATTAAACTGAAGGTAAGAGTGATTACTATTTGGCAACCAGCTCAGTGAGAAATTAACAGGTGACATAAAAATTTAAAATATATCATTAAATAAAAAAACATAAATGTTCTTTATTTCCAACATATTGTTTTATGGGAAAAAAATTTATAACTGAAGTCATTGATAAGTAGAAGAAGAATACTTTGACAAAGTAACAAAACTCAAAATCATCATTTTGAAAAGCAACAACACTATCATGAATCAAGACACACTAGAAATTTTAAAACAAAACCCAAAAACTTTTGAAATATTAATAACTGTTAAATAAGCTGTTTTAAGTTTAAAAAATCTATATATGTGAGATAAAAAAAAAACTGTTTTTTTATTATTCCAATTAAAGATTTCGCCTAAGTAATGATGAAGTTATCTTCTATGTCGGTAACTTTAATGTTCTTTCCAAAAAATTTTCATTATCACCAGGCATCTTTTTTCCATCCACATATCCACATTTTTGTTGCCAACTTTCATATATATTTTTGTTTTCCAATTAGAGATTATATAACCAATTTTTACAATTAAGCTATACAATATTTAATTCTGTATGGTTTCAAAAACTTCTCAGTCACCAAAGAAATAAACTTTTCTATTTTAATTCCTAATATAAAAATAACCCTTTTCTCGTAAAATGCAATAAAAACACATCAAAACATTGTCCTCAAAAATCAGTAAATCATACAATTAATTTTTAAAAAAACTAGATTATGCTGAAAAATGAATCACTGTAAAGCAAAAAGAAAAATTCTTAACCTTTATTCAGTAGCAATTTTAAAAGATTTTTCATTTTAAAATTTTCAGCATAAGAAAACATATTACATTCTTACTACATACAATCATTTTCTTTTTTGACATTGGAATCCAGAGAACAAGGCCTTATGCTGTTCAAGGAACAGAATTTTCTGTTTGGAAAGATGCTTTAGAAATTTTGAATACTTTAAACTTTTTTTTTTCTGTAAATGAGTTTTTTTGGAAGGTATATAAAAAAAGTTCTTTTTTTTTTTTCATAATGTAAAAAAGGAATAAAATAGAAGTTTTTGTTTTCTCCAAATTTCAAGAAATAACCAGTGCTTAAAAACCATTTTTATAAAATACTTTTTGATGAATCAATATGTTGGCAAAATTCACATGAGATCTGACACAGCACAAGATTCTACTTTTTTTACAAAAGAAAAAAAAAGAGTAAGATAGAAGAGTTCAGTTCTCACTAAAGATATCTGTACATCTTTTTGTGATGTTTTCCTTTTAATTCCTTTGTATATAAAGTATTTTATATAGAAAGGAATTAAAAGGAAATTTTTCTTTCCTCAGAGTTTCTCATAATAAGCAAGTGGTAAAAATCTACTTTTTAAGAGTTAAATTATCCAACTGCATACCTTAAAATATTAATAATTAATCTATTTAGATGAGTATAATGGAAATAAAATACTCATCTCAATAGATTGATTATTTAGAAAAGTATATTATGTTATGATTATTTAAATGATAACATTATGTTATGATTATTTAGATGAGTATATTATGTAATCCAATACCAGCTTTGGAACTTCAGACTGACCTTGACTGTTTGCACGATAGGAGAGTTTTTGCTACTTTGGTTCTTGGTGAAAGGTTACTACGTAGGGATGGTTTTTGGACTAACTACAGACTAAGCAATCTGAGACTAAAAACACAACGAACATTTTTATCAGAGTTCCAGAGAATTTCCAGCTCACTTGGCACTCCAAGTAATAGAGCCCTTACAGCCAGACCCCCTGTCTTCCCAGGTATGCTGAAATATGACACCCCTGTCTTCGACCTTGTCTTTCCTGTCCAGAAGGGAGTCTCCCCTCAGGCAGAACTCAGGACTGCTGCTCTTGCTACTATTAATGAGATGTACCCACTCGACAATTGGATGCACATTTATACTGACGGATCAGCTGAGTAAAGTATTGGGAGAGCAGGAGCTGGTGTCTTCTCCAAATTTTTCCAACTCAAAGAGCCTTTGGGAAAAAACTCTGACAATTTTGATGGAAAAATGTATGCAATTTACGTGGCTCTCCAAAAATTTTAAGATTTCTCAGAAATGAAATTTGTCCTTCTTGTTGATTGTCAGGCTGCCATTCATACAGTGGCAAATTATACTCTCCAACCTACACCTATAGAATTTAATTGTAAGACCATCATTAACACTTTACCTGTCTGTGGGAAAGGAAATTACTTTACAATGGATCCCTAGCCATTGCGGCTTGCCTGGTAATGGAAAAGCAGACAATCTCGTGGAAGTTTTTTTTAAACCCTCCAGATACTCCTACTGGCCTGAGAAATGTCAAACTCCTTCTAAAATGGGTTATGCATCACCAGCGAAAAATTTATTATGAAGAGAATGCAGTTGATGCCTCATGTATCCCCAGAGATCTACCTAGATCTATAGGGGTCTCCTACTTCAGGTTACTTACTGGGCATGATTTTCTCCAGAAACATTTATATCACATAGGGCTTGTGGATTCACCCAACTGCATTTTATGTAGGGAACATGTTGACATGAATGGCGAGCATCTTTGGAAATGTTCTGCTTTCCAGGAAGTCCGCTCTTCTTCACATTTCAAGACGCTCTCCACTCCTGGAGATACTTTTCTTTATTGGACTGCAAGACTTATTATGCTTGAAAGAGCCAACATAAGGACGTAATTATAAAAGAATGTAATCCAATGTTACAAGCAGATATAACGTTTCAAAGTTTAATGGTAGTGGAAAGTACTACCAAAGTGGTGCCTTTTAATAGCTAGCAAAATTCATTCATTTTGAAACAGCTATACTTTCATAAGTATAAATGGTACACATAAGAGATATATGAAAAGAGCCACAAACTCGCAAAATTTGTATACATTATTCCTGGTACCAAATGAGTCCATTACCTTCCGGAGAAGCAGTAAGAGGTATAATGGGTTGAAAATGAGGATAAAAAAGAAAAAAGTTTTTATATTTTTGAATATACTAGCAACAGGCTTTCAGAATATGGAAAAGAATTGTCATATAAACAAAGCATTTTGTGGTGTTATCAGCAACTCAAGGACAACAGTTGTTAGCTACAAAATGAATGAATTGAGTTTAATTATCCCATGACCATGTGTCACCATATATGACAAATAATGAACACTTGTACATGCAAAAACTTGGTGAGTTTGCAGTTCTTTTCATATATATGTAATGCTTCTGATAATATAGCTTTTTTCAAAATGAATTAATCATTTAAGCTAACTCCATACATTAAATTCTCTATTTAGTTATACACTGCTCAACATTGAAAATGCAAATCCAAGAAGGAGTTGCCAGAAAGTGGCAAAACTTGGTAAATAGCAACAGCAACAAACAACAAGTGATCTGTATTTCAAAATTATATGCATAATACAGAGTGAGAACAGGGTTAAGGCAGTAAGTTTTAGGACTACTGTCGAAGGCAATACACAAAGCAACATATCTAGGCTCAGAGTCAATGACAGTAGGGATGGCATCCTGAGGATATTGTTCTCAATTCCCTTACAAACATTTGCCAAAGTGCATCTTCTGAAGTATGCAAGGTCTTCAAGTGGCATCCAATCATATCTCAAATGTGTTTGATTGGTGAAAAATATGGAGAGAAGCATGGAAGCAAGGGAGATAGTGGTACACCTTGCACAGAATGTTCGCTGATGCAAACAATGTGTGGTCGGTTGTTATCCTTTTGATAAAGGACATTGGAGCTCCCCTGAAGGTAGAGGGGTATCACCGTCTGCAGCACATCATCCACATAACATTGGGCTTTCATAATGCCATGAATACAAACTAGAAGTTACCTGGAATCATATGCAATGGCATCTCAAGCAATGATGCCACGTCAATGCATGGTGGGGCTTTCCACAATTGGTGTCGATTGAGACCCGTTTCCACATCAACTGAACATTCATATGCAGCGACTATCACTGAAAAAGACATAAGGGTGACTAATCTGAGAAGATGATCCTGTGCCACTTCATCATTCAGCACCATTCTAGACAGTGTCCCCTATGCAGTAGGGTCCATATCAATCTCCTTAATGGATGGCATAAGCACAGGCCTCTAGCAAACAATCAATGGCAAATGGTTCAACTTGATCAATGGCAAACTGTTTGGTATCATCCACAGTATCTTGCACGTGCTGCTGAATTTCCGTAGATGTGCTTTGTGGGGCTGCCCCTCCTCCCATCAGATGCGTCAATCTATGCATGCTGATGTCACTCTGACTGCACCAGAACCCCGCAAACTTTCCACAGTCCCTTATTCAAACCATCTTCAACACAGCTGTTGTACAATGGATGCATCCTTGCATCTGTCAGTCTGCTTGCTCAAACTGACTCTGTCGACAATGACCTAGCATTCTCTGAAATTAAAGGCGTCCTTTGTGAGTGGAACAAACTTTCAATGATTATTTTTCAAGAAGGAATAATAGTGCGAATATAGCCCACTCTGCCAGTTCCTCACCTTATCTCTTATCTTACATGTGGTTGAGAGATACACATTTCCCATAATTTGCATAAGATGCATCTCTACCCTGAAATTTTCGCAATTTTCTGGCCACTTCTTCCTGGTGATGCATTTTCAATGTTTGGCAATGTATATGGCTTTAAAAAGGACTACATAGGTAGGATGAACATATAAGTTATTTACATACATATGGTAATATACAAAGCATATTTTTATAAACTGCTTTAAGTCCAAAGTATTTTCTTGTTAAATTAGTTATTTTTGATTACTTATTAAACCATTTATTCTTATGAAAATAGTAATTTCGGATTACTTTTAGTTCATCATCACAAAAATCATCTCTATTTATTCATTTCAAACAAATCTAATTTTTGAAAATAAGTTAAGATCACAAAATCTTCACAAAACATTTTTTAAAAAAAATATTCTATAAAAACAAAGGAATGGGAAATTTTTAAAGAACTAACTTGACCTTGGATGATTGCAATTCAAATCTGGTTTGGTTTGTTAATCAATAGTCATGTTTTGCACAACTATATTAGATACAACAGTTTAAAAATGATTTTGAATCACTGCAAACATCCAATCCCAAGGAAAATAGAAAAAACATACTGTTGAACTGAATTTCAGAATACTAATCATTTGGCAGTAAGTTTGGTTCCATGATCTAAGAATCAGCTTAAATACAAAAATTAACATTTTTTTAATGATCAAACTTAGATAAAGAGAACTTAAGATTGTTACATGAGCTTCTTTCTTTAAAGGGGTGATGTTGACGAGTTTAAGCACATTTAACATACAATTTATAAAATATGAATTTAAGGAGCACTTCAAATTATTTAAGATAGTCAATAAAAACATCATTAGTTGCTAATTATGTGTATAACACTGTTATATGCTTAATTTAAGAAATAAATATTTAAATAAATAGTAGAAACTTTTTAAATCATTCAGAATAGTTACTTTTGCATTTCTTAAAAATTATTTACTTATTCATCATTTGATTTTATAATTAAATCTTGCTTATTTGCACAATTGCCAAATGTTTTAAATCATTAGTTTACTGCATTAGGATAGATTCTTTCTAATGAGAATTTTCTAATTGTGTATAAGTTGATGGTAGTTTTGCAAATTTCAATGCACATAAATTTTGATAGTGGTTCTAAAAATTGCATAGCTCTTGTATCTTATACGATAATTAATTAGTATTGGGCATATTTTTAAAAGTGACAAAAATTTACACTATATTTAAAAAAAATATGTAATTTATAAGTTTGAAGTAAAAGTTTTAACTGAGTTAATTTAAAGTCTGAAGTTCTATAATTTAAAATTAAGTTACAAAGTTTTAACTTCTTTATTTTAAGATAACACTGAAGTTTAATCCAGACATCTTTACTATGGAAGTTTATTTTGGGAAAATTCTAAAAGCTGGTTCAGGTTTGGTACAATTTCAAATTTTCACATAAAAAGCTGCATAGTTATTTTGCCAACCTAAATTATGTCACCTCATAAAATGTATAAAATCAATCACACACATATAAAATTTTTAAAATCCAGATCACATTTAGATTTAAACTTCAACCATTGCAATCTTACGCTTTTTTAAACTTCAAATATCAAATATTTCATTATAATTATTTACTACAGAAGTATTACAAAAATAATAATTAGAAACTAATTTCCCAGATAATATATAACAAAACTAATATAAAACAATTAAATATTACACAATCTAGAGCAGGAGAGATATAGGCAATGAAACTAAATCAGTAACATATATATTACATTTTTAAAAACTTTGGGTATTAATAAAGTGTGCAGTGGTGAGAAATTTTTATAAAAATCATAAATATAAATACTATCTGTCACAAAAAAACAACAAAGCAATAGCACTAAATCAATAACATAAATAACGTACATTTTCTTATTAATAAGTATTACAATTCACAGTAAACCTAAATAAATATGTCAAACATTTCTACACAATGTTCAATAAATTATTACAAATAATGGCAATTTTAATTAAATAACACATAATGTAGAAATACTTACTAAATTAAAAATGATGCAAATTCAGTTTAATACTATCCATAACATTTACTTCTTACACACTAATACCAAAATTCAAAATTTTCAATTTGCTTCACTTTAGAAACAAAATAAATTTCAAGCACTTAAATTTCAATTTAATATACTTTCAAATCAAACATAAAGCACTTAAATGTCAATATAAATGAAAGAAACAAAACACAACATAAGCGTCAAGGGTTATTAAAACTTCAAACAAATTTTAAGCATGCTAACATTGGGATAAATTATAAATTTGAGAGAATATATTCCATTAGAGTAAACCACAGTTTAGCTCATTTATCACCTTACTGGCTCTAGGATTTGGCATTTATTTTTTCTTTTGTTATATAACTATCATTATCAATCATTATTTTTTACAAGTGTAAGTTCAAATGCATAATGGATCTTTTATTTAGAAAGTTAGTGTTCATATAAATATAATAGTTATTTCTTGCAATATTGTTCCCCGGTCAATTATACTTATGAATAAATTATTATAACATGCATAGTATTAATTTAAAACTATTCTAGCTTATGTATTATTGGTTGATCCCTGTTGCTAGAATGAATATTTTTATTAAGGATTGTGTCTTATTCAATTAATTACAAGTTAATAAATTGAATTAGATACAATTATTATTTCAGAAATTCATATCAATTACATTATTGTGATTTAATGATATTCACCAATTCTTGAGCTTGCAAGGTATTACAACATAGGATATGTTTTGCAAGTTAATATTATAGTTCAATTTGTTAAAAAAAATAATTTAAAAACATATGTTATATATATATATTCTAAGACAAAAACAGTGTACCAAAAAAGTGTAATGCAAATTTACACAAATTGATATGTATATATATTTTGATAAAAAATGCAAATTTTTAGAGTTTGGTGGCCAATGAATGAACAGGTGATGCTATAGCACATTTTAGCTATGCAAATGACAGAATGCTAATGAGAAAAACTTTGGTTCTCAGCCATAAAGTCGTTGTGAATTTCATTCTGTTTACTCAGACAGAAATAATTCCTTATACAGGTATGTGAAAATTATGTGCATGTATCAACATTTGAGAAAGGGTGTGTCACTGAACTCAAAGAAGCCGGTTGGTTAGATCAGTGAATCATTTGACATCTGGATAGGAGCAATGACAATATTAAACTATGTTGGTAGAAATGGGTGAACCATGACCAAACACTGCATCAAGAAGGAAGTAATCAGCCTAGAGATGAAAAAATGTGGAGACTGAGAAATCGTCAGAGCAGAACTCAGATTCATCATTATCAATTGCAATTGATACTTCAATGACAATCAAAGTGCAATTGGTGCTTCAGTGACACAAAGACCATCAATAGAGGGCTCAGAGAAAGGGGCTGCACAACATATGTTCATTGCACTGACTACAATTGATCTCTATATCGATAAGCCTACATGGCTCTGGTTGACTCTAGGGCATCACTCTCATTATCAGAAGATAGTGAGTTCGAATCATGGTTTAACCGAAAACTCATCATGTTTGCTAATGGTGGTAGGGCTGTCAAAACTGGGTGTCATTGCAATGTCCTCCAAGTGATATGAAACTTCTGGGGGCGGCAGGCCAAATATTGGGAGTCTTCTGCTTGCTCTTTGCTTCAAAATCACAAATACTTTACTCTGTTACTTGTATCTAACTGTTAGAGTTTAATTTTGGGCTAAGTATAGAAAAACATGTTGGTGCATAAACAACAACATCGACAAGCCTGTTTGCAGAGCAGTCAAGCACACTTGATCTGAGATGTTACAGATGGAGTAAAATTGTCTTTAGTGATGAGTCCTGATGACCATCAATGACATGTCTAAAGATGTTCTAGATGAAATGGGATTATAGTCCATCTGTTGCCCACCAGGCAAAATAGATGATCTTGGGTGCCATTTTATTTGATAGCAAAATCCCTTTGTCATCCACTGTACCCTTATAGCACAGCAGTACATAGACAATATTTTATGCCCCATTTTATTGTCCTTACTATCATAACAGCTTGGGCTTGCATTTCAGAAAAATAATGCTCATCCACACATGATAAGAGTTTCTACGTACTTTATTTGTGATTGCCTAAGAGTAGCTTGGTTAGCAAGTTTACCAGATCTCTTCCCAACTGAGAAGGTATGGAGCATTATGAGAGGGATCATCTAACTAGCTCAAAATTTTGCCACTTTATTGAGCTTACCGAATTATGGCAACTCTATTGATCAATGCTAAAAAAAATAAGTGCTTGCATAAGGACCAGAGATAAACCAACACATTATTGATTCACTCAATTTGTAAAGCTCTTTCTCTTGAATGCATAATCCAATTTTTCTGAAATATTAATCATTTATTTCACTTTTCATGCATATCACATCTACAAATTTTCACACTAGTCATACAATATCCTTGGTGAGTCTTTTTTTTTTAAGTTTGCATAACTGATTTAGTGTGAACATATATCATTTATCTACTACAATTTGCTATGTCACTTTATCATGAGATTTTTAACATTTTGAATTTATTTAGCCTTATTTAATGAAGTTTTATGTTGTGGTAGACACACAGAAAAAAGTATCTAGAATTACAGTAATCCAAATCTAAAATTATGCAAACTGATTAATTTCAGATGGTATGAAAATTGAAAATGCAGATACCCTTGTCAGTGTATAGAATATTACAAATTTTACAACTGCTGTATATGTTATTTTAAGGCTCTTCCAGACCTACGTGAGAACTTCTGTTGTCTTGTCGCCCCATCTGGTGTTAGTTCTCAAAGCTTGTAGAGGGGAGTATCCCAAACATTATTATTGGTTGAAATTGCTTGTCAATCAATCCTTTGAAGCTAGCGAGTCTGCCAGATTTGGCGCGTTACATCGTGAAAAATTAAAGTACTATTGCCATAAAAACAGCCAAAAAGAGAGTTTTAAATTTGATCCTAACAGATGTTAACCTCAAATTACCCTCAGGGTTCTTAGAATAGGGGTGAGGGAAGAGTCAGTACAAATGCTCAACGAATTGACACCGGAATTACCTGTTGCTGTCTTATGGAAAATTAGCTGCCAGTGATTCTAAAGAAAATATTATTTATTTATATTTTAGAGTTCGGTTTTTATCATTCACACTAAAAAATATGAAGACAAATTGCAAATGTTGAGTGATTTTACAGTTACTTATTAAATGGTCAAAAATGATTATCAGAATTTGAATCAAACCTAAAATACTATATGAATGATTAAAAATATTTTTTTAAGTGCCTTGGTTCAATTTGACTTTATGAGACTTGATCCACTGACTTAAGATACTTTTGAATATGAATGCAACAAATAATTAAAAACTATTATTTTCAAAACTAATTCAATATAAAAATATTTAATTTTTTCCAAATTTTTTAAAACTTGAACAAATTTATATATATATATATATATATATATATATATATATATATATATATATATATATATATATATATATATATAAATTCTAATTATATAAAAATAGATGAAATGATTATTATATAAATACAGTTACAATATATATTTCTATGAAAATAACGTAACGATTATCTGTCTATATCTATCTATCTATATATATATATATATAATTGTATCGAAATTTATATAAAAATATTGCAACTGTAATTATTTATATAATAATTATTACATCTATTTAACATAATTAGAATTACTTACAGCTTGAAAGAGAGATTCATCTCTTATCTTTCATCTCACAAGTCCCTAACTTTATTCCTCTATATAAATAAAATTAACTAAGTAATAATTAAAAGTACACGTTTTTAAAAAAATTTATATTCTGGTGTAAAATGTGTTGTGAAATATACTTTAATTCTGAAGATTTTAGAACTCTTCAGTTATTTTATTAGATAGTTTCCCCTGGATTGATAAAAACAAAATTAGATTAGAACTAAATATGCCTTATAAAAACACACAGGTAAATTAGATTAAAATAAGTTTAGAGTAAAATTGTGAGAACTATAAATTAGGTTTATATTTGTCAACAAATAATCAAATGCAAATCCAACTTATAGCATACGAGAAAAAAGTAATTTCATAGTAATACGAGTAAAATATAATACAATTTGATGAGCATGATTGATGATGATTTTGTAAGGTTTACTGATGCAAGGTCCGATATTGGACATTTCTGCACAGTACAATATTTAAAACTGAAGGTAAAAATTCTGTGTTAAAAGACTAGTCATATGTATATAATGGAATGTGTAAAAAGTTTAAGAAAAGCATATGTAAAGATTATTTTGGATAAAAAATCTTAAATGGAATTCAAGAAACCTATTGCACGTAAAAATGCAAGCAAATTTATATGTGGTTTAAACCCAATCAAGTCGGATAAAATTAAATTTGTGGTATTAAAAAAATACAATGTGTAAATCATTGAAATTAGGACAGACAATTAAAATGTGATGTACCGTATATGATACATTACACATGTCACAGATTGGAGCATTCCGAGACAAGAATAAGCGCTTGTGTGTAAATCTAGTATGTCCAATACGAAGCCGTCTGAGTTTTACATCAACTCTTCGCATGGGAGCAACTGGGAATGGAAGGATGTGAGAGAATATACTATATAATTTATTGTTTTTCTGCAAATCCCATGTTTTTTGCCAGTGGGAAAAAATGAAATCTTTGATAATTTGCTTAATGTCAAAAAATGTTAATGGAGTATGCAAAATATCAGAGGCATTTTTAGCAGCATTATCAGCAAGTTCATTCCCAGCAATGGCAACATGACTTGGAACCCAACAAAACAAGATGTCAAATCCTTTATTCTTCAATATATTTAATATATCCAATATTTCCATAATAATTGGATGACACTTATCATTAAAATGATCTAATTGCATGACTACACTCATGCTATCTGTATAGATACAGTATTTTCGATAAGGGCTAGAATGTATTATTTCTAGAGCATGTTTAATAGCAACAGCTTCGGCTGTATACACAGAATATGATGCATGCAGTTTATAGCTGTAAACTGTATTTCCAACAACAATACCACAATCAACATGACTACTTGATTTTGAGCCATCTGTATATACAGAGATGTGGGAGGAATAATGAGAATGAATGTGTGAAAATAATTGCTGCAAAATAAGGGGAGATGTAGCTGATTTATTGTATCCAGTAAAGGGTTTGATTATATTGACAACAGGAATATTCCAAGGAGGAAATCCTAGAGCATCTGTAGCTTGAACATGTAAATCAGGAAACTCAGATGAAGACAGGAATGAATTTGTACGCTCATAAAATGGTAATATGTTATGTGGCCATGCATTATATAGCCTTCTTAAAGAGGGACAAGTAACCATTGATCTCAAAGGGTGTTGCAATACTGATAGCATTTTAAAATAGTAATGTAGAGAGAGTTGCTTACGTCTCAGATCAAGAGATAACTGGTTGCAAATTACATAAAGGCTATGGACAGGAGATGTCCGGAATGGTCCAGAGCAGATTCGTAAAGCTGAGTGATGAACAGGGTCTATTTTGCGAATAACTGATGATCTGGCTGATCCATAAACCACGCTACCATAGTCAATTCGCTATAGAATAACTGACTTATACACTCGGAGTAATGCTTTACGATCTGCACCCCAAGAGGTATTAGAGAGAACTTTCAGAATATTTAGTGATTTTTCGCATCTTTTGCGCAAATCTAAGATATGTGGTAGGAAGGTTAACTTTTTATCAAATATAAGCCCAAGAAATGATACCTGATTAACTACGGGAATAGTTGTACCTGATATCTTAATTTCTGGATCAGGATGAGGCCCAGTTTTTCTGCAAAAATGGATACATTTGCTTTTACAAGGGGACAAAGTATGCCCATTTTCATTACACCAAGCAACTAGATTTTTCACAGCAGTTTGTAATTGCCGTTCAATCAGTCGCATATTGGAACCTTGGCAAGAAATTTGGAGGTCGTCAACATATAAAGTTCCATGGACAGATGGTTGCAATACATGAAGAATGTTGCTGATGCAAATATTAAAAACAGTAACACTTAAAACACTTCCCTGAGGAACCCCCTCACATTGGATAAATGGATTAGATAAAACAGATCCTATACAAACATTAAAAATGCGAGAATTTAAAAAGCTCTGAATAAAAATGGGCAAATTTCCACTGAAATTAAAATTATACAAAGTTTGAAGAATTCCATAACACCATGTCTTATCATAAGCTTTTTCTATGTCAAAAATTATAGACACCAAATGATGTCTCCGTACAAAGGCATTCCTAATTTGTGTTTCTAGGTATGCAATATTGTCCACAGTAGATCGACCTTTCCGGAAACCACTTTGATAAAGTGATATGTACTGATTGTCTTCAATTGCATAAACAAGACAGGCATTGACCATACGCTCCAAAGTTTTAGCAAGGCAACTTGTAAGAGCAATTGGACGATAGTTTTGAGGGTTAGCTTGGATCTTTCCCAGGTTTAAGAATTGGAATAATAATTGCTTTGCTCCAGAGACCGGGATAGACATGTTCATTCCATACTCTATTGAATAGAAAAAGAATGTTCATTAAAGATTCATGATTAAGATGACAAAGCATCTTATATGAGATACCATCTGGTCCCAGACTAGTATTTTTAGTCTGGGACAGGACTCTCTGCAATTCCAGCAAAGAGAAATTGCAATTATATGGATGTATGGCTTTATCTTGAAAGTTTATAGGTTTTTTTTCAGCTTGCTCTTTGATTGTGAGAAATTTAGGATTATAAGAGTCTG
The DNA here is from genome assembly GCA_030067965.1 of Latrodectus elegans. Taxonomy (NCBI): domain Eukaryota; kingdom Metazoa; phylum Arthropoda; class Arachnida; order Araneae; family Theridiidae; genus Latrodectus; species Latrodectus elegans. The sequence goes on along the minus strand of CM057809.1, from coordinate 72,455,388 downwards.
AACTAGATACCTTTGCAAAAGTTTCACCTAAAAGATTGGCAATATCATATTGAGAAGAAATTGTGTCAGCTCCTGTGCATAGTATTGGGATAGAGAAGTCCCTATATAAACCACTGGAAGCTTTAACTTTCTTCCATAACTCTTTGCTGGAAGTTGATGATGTAATGGAGGAAACACATCTTATCCAAGATTCTTTTTGACTATTTCGCCGTATTCGACAAGCAAAAGCTTTAGCTTTTTTGAAAGCCATGAGGTTTTCCATGGTAGGGCACCTGCGGAAAATTGCCCACAACTTTTTTGTTTTTTGTATGATACTTGGCACTCATGGTTCCACCATGGTTTATGATATTTGCGTGGAATTGGGGAGCGCTTGGGAATTGTGTTTTTGGCAGCATCTAGAGGTGTATTAGTTACTTTTTGCACAGCATCATTGATATTATCACTTCTAACCATGCTGTCAGTAATAGCAGCTAAATGAGTGTAGAGAGACCAGTCTGCACGATGATAAGAATAAGAGGAGTGGAAGATTTATGGTCTGCTTATACCAGTTTGATTTATAATTAAAGGAAAATGATCACTGTTATATAAATCCTTATCAACATTAAGATTTAATGAAGGTAGAATTGATGGAGAACAAATAGCTAAATCTAATGAATGAAAAGTTCTTGATGGTTGATGGAAATAGGTTATTTCTGTGGAATTTAGAAGGCAGATATTGTTATTAAAAATGAACTGTTCAATTATATTGCCACGAGGATTCATATTATCACTTCCCCATAAGGTGTTATGACCATTGAAGTCACCAAGTTGAATAAAGGGAGCAGGCAGTTGATCCAGCAAATTGTTTAAATCACTTTCATGGATGATCGCATGGGGAGGTAAGTAAATGCTAATAGTAATGAGAGATGTTGAGTGTATGCGTACTGCAACAGCCTGTAATGAAGTGTTAAGGGAATGTATAGTGCTAGGAATATTACAAGATACAAGAATGCATACACCTCCAGAAATTGAATCATGATTAACATCTTTCCTCACACAATTATATTCATGCAATTTTAAACTGTACTGAGGTTTCAAAAATGTTTCTTGGATGGCAAAATAAATTGGATTATACAGATTTATAATTGTTTTTATATCTTCTATAGGAGTGCGAAAGCCTCGACAATTCCAAGAAACGAAGGTTCCCATTAAGCTCAGCTGAATGCTCCGGCATTGGAGCACGCCATCTGGGATTCAGATGAATCTCCACTTAGGAGTGTTTCATCATCTGATGGGTCTACATTCTTTATATCTGTCTTGGAGGCATTTGAGCTTCTTTTACTCTTTAAATATGATTTATGAAGCCCTTCTTTTGCATTCTTTAACTTTAGGGATCTTTGAGACTTAGATTTTGCGAAAGACAGTGAAGAAATTCCTTTCAGAATTGGTAAGACATTTATGTTAGAAATATTTGAGGATAAGTTTGGAAAATTTAAGAAATCTGTTTGGGTACTGCAAGATTTCATGACTTTTTTAACTGCTTGTGAATAGCTAATACCTTGATTAGGGGTATGGGATGACACTGTTCGCCTGGCTTCAGGGTAAGATAAGTTTTGTTTTATTTTCACAGTAATAATTTCCTTTTCTAATATCCAGGTTGGGCATGATCGGGAGTATGAGGGATGTTCACCACTGCAGTTGACACATTTTTCTTGTAATTGACACCGACTACTGTCATGTCCAACAGATGCACATCGAGAATAAGTCAAATGTCCTCTACAAGTAGTTTTTGCATGGCCAAATCGCTGACATTTAAAGCAACGTAATAGATTTGGTATGAAGGGGCAAACACTACAATTTAGATAGCCAGCTTTAATAGATTGAGGTAATATAGAAGTAGCAAACGTGAGTATAAGGTGTTTAGTTCTTATAATTTTACCCTCTCTCCTGATTGTAATGCGCTGCACACGTTGTACCTTTTGGTCAACAAGATTATCCAAAATTTCCTCCTCTGAAATATTATATAGATCATCTGCTGAAATTACTCCCCGTGTAGAATTTAGCCTACTATGAGGACATACCATAACATCTATATTACCAAGGCATTTTAGTTTTAGGGTGGCTTTGGCCTGTTCAGTTGATAAAACTTCAACTAAGAGATCACCAGATTTCATCTTGCGAACATTTTTTTACATTTCTAACAGTACCAATAAGACACTTATTAATTAAGAAAGGAGAGACATTATCAAAATTGCCCTCAGTTCTTTTAATAACAAAATATTTCTGATCCTGTATCATTTGTTGCTCTATAGGGAGTATAGAATTAGAAGTACATTCCATAGAAATAGGTTAATTACTTCAAGGCCTGACTGCACCACCCACCATCGAGCCCAACAAGGGGATGCAGTATACCTGCATCAGTGCTAGCCAGACCTTATACGCTTTCAATATATCCCTGACGTGGCCTCCACCCTTATCGAGTCACACAGCAGATATATGATCGCTTGATCCATGGAAGCCGATTGGCATGCTGAGGACCACAACACACCTCCCGTTTACCTGAAGCAGAGGCCAAAGTGATGTGTTGGTCTCTGAGAGCCTCAATTACCAGGATCCTCCTTTCCAGGGACACGGGTCTCCATGCACAGCAAACACGCGGGTGATTTAGTCCCCAAAAGAAGCTAATAGCAACAGTGCGGCAGTAGCTACTCAAGGGGAGCCCTCAACCTCCTTCAAGGCAACCACACTGAGGGAGAAAAGGAAGAAAAAGAAGCAGAGTAAAGGAGAGAAGAAAATAAAGATGAGGAAAGATCACTAGGGTACCTCGGGATTGTGACACCCGTGTTTACCTAAAGAAGGTAAACCCCCTGAGGGGTTTCATGAGCATATAGGAAATTTAGTTAATAACTTGAAATATATATGAGCTAAAATAGTAATTAAAATTAATTTGTTAATAAAGTAAAGAAATGCTTGAGCAATTCACATTTCATGAAGAAAAAACAGAAACTATATATATATGTATATATATATAGTTCTAGTTTCTGTTTCTGTACACACACAAAAACTTTCTATATACAAACACAAACATACAAATTCATATAGTTAACCTTTTATTTTTTAGATTTTAATTTTTCAGTCTTTTTTTTTTCGATTGAAAAGGAAATTGATTTTTTATCGATTTCCTTTTAGTGGAAAGAGGAAGTTTTCTTTTTGTATTGTAATCACTTTTTTTCATGTTTAAAAATAGACTAATTTACTGAGTTTAATTAATGAGAAAAAGATCCAAATACATTTAAAATGGTGAAAGTGTTGGAATGAATTTACGAGAAATTTGAATTTTCGGAAAATAGCATTCAACATCAATTGAGAAATGGCTCAAGGTGAATAATATGTTCAACAGAATCTTACGGTTGAATAGTTTGGAATGGCTGTATTAGAAAGCTGTTTGGAGACGGTATTGTACTGTGTATCCCATCTTAGTGACAACAAGGTGATTTATGATTTAATTATTGTTGTAGCCATACAGAGAAAGAAAGTCGTTCAATCACACTATTTCTAGACTAGTCACTTTGGGCATATCTAATTGATTCTCAATTTCCTTCCTGATATTCTCTCTCAAGCATTTCTTCTCGAACATCAATACTATAACTTCAGTTACATATTTTACATTGCCTTAAATGCTACAGGATATTTATTCATTCTTTTGATATTTTATTCCTTTTTTGTCAAAAATAATGTCATTTGCATTGCGTAGGACAATATTCTTCTCAAATAAATTTCGTGAGCATAAAATGATTCCCCTAAGAACATTGATGTCATCTGTATTGTAATGTGTTGTAATATATTGTTATCAGCCACTTGGTTATTGAAATGCTTTTATGTTTTTCTGCTGAAATTTTACTACAAACCCAAATTTTTCAAAGATATTTATAATTTTTCAAATTTAAAGTGTTTAATTTCTTATCAGACGCAATATTTTAGTATTCTGGTACTGTATGCTTATTAATCATACCTTATAGTGTACTTTTTTTCTCTCAGGAACTAAGTTGAAAATAAAATTAAATGTCCAAATATTTGCAGAGGTAAAAACTCAATAATTTTGGAAAATGATTAAAATCAAATTAAAATATTTGTCTCACTATTATTCTAATAAACGTATCGTTCTTATTATAAGATTTTTTATTTTATAAGAAATACAAAGACACACACACACACACATATATATATATATATATATATATATATATATATATAACGTGTGTGTGTCTATTGTAAAATGCATTTTTTATATTAAGTTCTTTAAATTTTTAACACATAGGTAGTCTTATTTCAAAATCGTAGTGTATAATATAATTGAACAAGGTAACACAAAACAGTTTATAATATTTCATTTTTAAAATTTACTTAAATGAAAATAATCAAAGTTGATTTAAAAGTATGTATCATAGCTACTTTTCCAACGCTAATAAAGAGAAATCTAGCATGCATTATTTACAGATGCCTTTTCTATTTCATGAGTGAGAAAAGCTAATTCGTTTTGCTCGATTTGGAAGTGTTTGCCAACCACATGGTAAAACAGCGGAAATCATATGGGGAGAAGTTTTTCTCAGAAATTCCTCCTACTTTAGGTTACTGTAGTGAAGTAGAAAAATCAGCCAAGTTTGGCATTTCATAGGTGGCGTTGTGTACAGAGGTGGATTTTCAGAAATAAAAATGAGTTTGATTTGTAATCAAAATTCGTATCGAAATATTAATGCAATCAAAAATATTTTTAGCTTAAAATAAAACAAAAAATGTTCATTTTGTAACTGTATGGAGAAAAAAATGAAATATCTTTAACCAAAATTTTGTACAACCTCAATGAAATTAGAATTTGGTTAAAATTTACTCGGATGGAGATATTTTGACATTTAAAAAATATTTGAAAAATTTTAAACGCTAAAAATGGACGTCGAAGTAAAAGTAGCTCTGCTTTTTGTAATTTGCAAAGGACCGGAAGTTTCTATCATGAAAATAGCACTTGTGAAATGTTAAAATATTATCCATAGGATTAACATAGGATTCGATTTTCCCCAATGGAGGTCTAGCGGGGCCTTAACTGTGAAATGAAAAAAATAAATACAGCACATTCAATATACTATTTATAAGCATCAGTTATTAACTGTTCTCTTAAGGCTCTTAATTTTACTCGGACAATTATTTTCTTGGGTCACTTGTAAATACAAAACTAAGAAATTACTGCAGCTATACGTACATCTATAGAGGCATTATTATTGAATTGTCAAATTTTCATCTTTTATTTAAGAAGTTAAAGATATTCATAAAAACATAAATAATAGAAATGCTAATTTTCTAAATAACATTAATTAACATTTTTGACATCATTAACAAGTAATAGTTATTATTTGAATAATTTTAATTTATAAATGAAATAGTGACTCACAAATAATTAAAATGTTCTACGTCTCTCTCTCGTGAATCTGAAAATAACAGTTGATTACAAAGTAATGTAAAACTTTACACACAAAAGATACACATGACATCTCAATTTTCTTTATTCAGAGTTTACTGACTTCTGTTTTTGGTATACAAGTTTACCTGAATATTTATTTGACTCCAATGTTTTGCTTAAGTGAACTACAAAATTTTAATCATTTCAAAGTTTTCAAATTTCTAATAAAAAATAATTACTTAATAAATAATAATTAATTAAATAAGCATTCCAAATGCCAATTAGGTTAACTATGATACCATCATAACAAGTTTTAAACATAAAACACATCTAAGAACGCATTTTTTACACTTGCTAAACACATATGAGAGTGAAATAAAAAAATATAATCATAAAAAATCTCTCAAAAATGTTAAGATTTTAATGAGTCAATTTTATTGATTCCCATAAGAAATTTTTAAATAAGTCATATAAATTATTGTATTTTGAAAATAAAAATGGAACAATTTGAATTTATTCATTATAAGAAGTAGATAAACTGCTCAACCTTGTTCTAAACTAAGTTTTCCCTTTAAAAACTGACATTTCATGACATTTATATATTTACTGCGCATGCGTGAAATTCTACACTTTGGCGAATTTAAAATATCGCTTGTGTTTCAGTTTCTTTTCCTTTGGTTAGAAATTCATTTATTATTCATAAATAATACGTAAAATATGAGAAGAAATAACTAATTTAAACATTTATATATAGTAAATGATAAATAAAAAGTATGAATCCAAAGGAATTATTCATTAGAAAAAACATTATTTGTAAATATTAATATAATTGACACTATTCTTCAGTTGTATCTAAACATTATCCTCAGTCTAGAATTTATGGCGGATTTTTTTTGCGGATTACAATAGTTTTTAAATATTATTAATTAAAAATAAATAATCCACAAGTTGTCACATATTGAAAAATCCGAGGTAAAATCCTTTTTCTTGCCAAACATAAAATAATTAGTAATTTATGGTAACCTATTATAGAATCTACAGTTGTTTTTTTAAACCAATCAGCTTTATGCCCGGTGATTCTGAAAATCGATGAATGGCTGTATCAATCATGATTTACTGTCATTAGATTCGTTTAAGCGGTTTGTTCTAATTTTTATCATTTGTGTGAAATTTTACGTCATTTATAAAATACTTTGGAATTACGATGCCTTTCGGAGTGAAACCAAAATGTACTGTGTGCAAAATCTTATCTTCTCCAATGTGGCATAAAAACAAGGATGATGAGGTAATCTGCAATTCTTGTTTCATAAAATCATCGTCATCTGCTACTACTGTTACAAATGACACCAACACCACCAAGAATAAGAAATCTTGTTCTTTCAATTTGCGCAGAAGTACTCGTGCCAAATCCGTAAAGAGTAAGCAAGCTGCTTCTAGAAGCACTAAAGGCAAAAGTCGACGAAATATATTTAAAAAAGTTTGTGTTAAAGCTCCAATATCTGTTTCGTCCACCGTAACTGCTAATTCACTCTTTTATAAAGGAACTTATTATCAAGTTGGTGACATTGTAAATTGTGTTGATTTCAAAAATCGTGTTTATTACGCTCAAATTCGTGGGTTGCTTCAAGATCAGTATTCCGAGAAAAGTGCTGTTATTACTTGGCTCTTACCTACTGCAAATAGCCCTAAAGATAGATTTGATCCGGCAACTTATATCATAGGGCCAGAAGAAGATGTTCCTAGGAAATTGGAATGTTTTGAATTTGTCTGCCATGCTCCATCAGAATATTACAAAGCTAAAACATCGCCGTATCCTGTTATTCCGGTGAAGCCTGAAAATGGCTTTATTTGGACCAGAATGGGTCCAAGAATCATTCCATTACCTACTAGAGAAGAGGTGTTTGGAACAAAATAAATATTTTTAAGTATGGGCATGTATTATAATCTAGTTAAAGAAATGGTTGCACATATAGCTAATATAAATTTCTATAAAGATATTTCCTTAAAACAAAAATAACTGAAATTAAAGAATATTGTTATAAATTTCATATCAAAAAAGAAAATTTTATATAAATATTTAATATTAAAGTTATAACTTCCTTTGTAAAATTTTGTAAGATTACATTTATTTAAAATTTAGATAATTTATGTTTAATTCTGTTATAAAATTTTGTCTTGTATTTACAGAATTAATTATCATTAATGTCTTCCATATTGCTTAAATTGTATTATTTCTTGTAATTTTCATTTGTGCAGCTCATGAAATAAAATGTTATAAAATAGTTCTGTTTTGTAAATTTTATTGGATAAAAAATAGAAACACTTTTCTTAACTTATTAATTTTTCTCATACTCACTTCTCTTAAAAGTTAATCATTCGTAGGTTTCATTAAAAAGAAGCTAAATACTTTATTACATAAAAAAAAATAAGATTTTTTTTCAAGTTATTAATTTTATACCTAAATGGAATAATTTAAAATTTAAGTAAAATTTCTAATATATTAAGAAACTGGAATTTATATGATAAATAATTCTAGAACTTTAAAGATAATAAATATTATTTTTTTAAAGTGGTTGCTGTACTTCCTAATTTGCATATATCAGTATTTTTCAGCAAGTCAGTAGCTCAAAAAACGTTTGTAAAGATCTCACACTGAAATCTCAAGAGTATTGTAAAGTATAATTCATTACCACCTCACAAGTAACTTACTAGATCACAGAAAGTGTGTAAAAAGAAATTAAAACCTATTAATTTGTTTGATTCTTTATAGAAAACATAGCCTTTTCAGTTTAATTTTTAAATATATGTTTTTATAATTTAATTATGTTTTGCCCATTATTTTAATCTGGTTAATGTAATTATGTTGCATTTGATTATAACTATTTTTTCATTCTCTCATACATCAAGAATTCTTAATTGATATTTAATACTAATACCTCTTTAATCTCTTCTCATTCCAACATTAAATTTAATTATTTTATATACATTTCTTATGTGCTTGTTCAATGACTAAACAGAAAAATAATTTACTTATAATTTAACTCTGCTATTTTTAGAACTTGCTGTAAATTACGCTTGTGGCAAATTGGAAACCAGTCTATATTTCTTAACTTTTTATTTTAATGATTAGCAATTACACTAGCACTAATTATAACCTCTGTTTTATAATTTATTCAGAATTAAATAGAAATATTGCATGTTTAAAATTGTAAATTTTATTAAATATTATAGTTAGTATATGAATGTAATACATTTGAATCCACATTTACACAAAAATTAATGAAGAGGTAAAATAAAAACATTTCATTACTACTTAACATTTTTAAAAAAATTATTTTACTCTATATGTAATAAAAAATACATATGCCAATTTTAACATTTATACTTTAAAGAAATTTTTATTTAGATTTCACATTCAATTTTGGATACATTTTTTTAAACATTTTCTATTTGAGAATATATGATACATATCATTTTGATCAGAAAAGATTCTTCAGTTCTTGTGTATTATCTTATCAACCATTTCCATGAAAAAGAATGCCGCCAAATGTTACTTCTTAATGCCAAAAATTTTTTACTCTTTAGATAGATTTTGGGAAGCCCAGGGTCTTAGTTGTAGTGATTCCAGCACCCAAAGCAAAATCCAAGCTTTTTTTCTCAGGCTGGCCAATGTTGACTCATCTTTTCAATGGTTCGATAAAATTGAGTTCCAAGCATACTTTTGAATTAAACACTGGGGCTTCACACTAGGTTGACCACTTAACAGAGACATGCTTCACACCCCAGGGCCCTCAATCACATAAGCAGGTGTGGGCACTGGACGCTTTGGCCCTTATGTAGGCTGTTATATCACTGAGTTCAGTTTCAGATGGATATTGTTTACCAGGACCTAAATTTTAATAATCATTTCAAAATTTGAGGAAAAAAGATTAGTCAAGTAATATCTCCATTGAAAAAAATTGTTAAAATTCTATTTTGAATTCATTTTCTAATTTTTACTCACAGGAAATGAATAACTTTAAAATTTGAGCTAACTGAGAAGTGTAAAATGTGAGAATAAAGAATTGAACAGCTTTGAACATAAAATTTTAACATCTGACTTTAAATTCCAATATTCTGCAACATTTCCTTCATGGAAATGGTCTACCGGCTAAAACAGTACCATTTTTCACTTTTTAATTAACATTTAGGTTGCCTGGAGAGAGACCTTTCTCTGCAGTCTAAATTTGTTGTAATACCTTTTATGATTGTAACTAACCATTTGTATTTCAATATCTTTCACATAGAGATGTGAAAATCATGCGTAAAATATAATTAAATGTTAGAAGAAATGCCTAAAATTTTGTTCATTAAAATATTTTCTTACTATATTTTAAATGTTACTCTAAAAATTTTTCTTATTTAGTTTTGATTTGTTTCATTGTTATAACAATATTTTGTCAATTAATGTTTGATTAAAGCATTAATGTGTTAATTAAAATGAGAGCAGCATAGAAGGATTATGTATTTTAGAAACAGCAGAGAGTATTGAGAGCATTTTAAAAATGCAAATTCTTATTTATAAATTGTATATACAACTAATTGAAATGAGCTATTTGATAAAATCCTACTTTGAACCATTGTTTAGGAAATTATATGCAATGAGAGAAACTGATTGCAAAGATCTTTTGAAAATTCCGAATTACCTTTCCTTACAATTGTGAGAATTATTTATTTCTAACATCAGGGAATGGCATCAATTGAGTTTTGGGAATTAACAGTGAACCACAATAGGACTGTTTGGAATAGCTCTGTCCATGAGGTTTTTACTGCAGCTTTATAATCCTGGCTAACATTGAAAATCTGCACATGTGAAAAGGTTGTCAAAATTGATGAAAATTCTGTCACTCTGAAAATGAACTACCCTGGATAAGTCTATCATAATGTGATCTTTTTGGTTAATTGTGTAGGGAACCTAATGAGTGTAGTTTAGTCGTTGTTCCTAATTGTGATTGCCAAAAAGTTTATTGATTATCATAAAGGAAACTCTTACAAAAAGAAAAGCTATATATTCATGTTGCTGAAAGATGTATAAATCAGATGAACTGAAAGAGCCAACTTCAAACATTTCACTGTGAGCTACATATTATATACTAACTATTGATCTAGAAAGTTGTCACTCTCTAATTTTAGAGCTTCTGGGAAAATGCAAAATGTCATTATGCAGAGGTATCACTTTTCAATGCTGTAGATGGATTTCAGTCTTGAAATATTTTTTTAATTGAGATTTCAATTCAAATATTATGTTTTAAGAGAAATTTTCAATTAAATTTAAAAATTTTCTTTTAATTAGTATGTAAAAGTAATTCAGTTAAAAATGTTGATGAAGACTAGTTTTAACCAAAATTTAACATATCTTCAGACTTGGTTTTATCATCCTTATCATGAAGTCTGGGTACTTCTAGGATGAGACTAGTTGTTATGTACCCTTAGGAATCAGAAAACTTCTTGTATGTGGTCCAGTTACTAAACTCAAACCAATTATCACTAATTTTTATTAAAAGCTAACTTTTTTTCTTTTAGTCCTAAAAATTATTCATTTCATGCAGAGGAAATTTTAGACAAATTTATTATTTATTTATAGTGTGCAAGTCTACCAAATTTGTAAAAGAAATAAATTTTTTATGAAAAAAAAATTATTAATTATAGTACAACTGGATTTTTTTAACATGATGATTATGAATATAGGTTTATAAATAAAAATTTAAATGTTATAGAAAATTGTGTTCTGATTTTTTTTAAGAAAATATTCATACATTTTATTGAATTTTGAAGGTAATACATTTATATAATTATTTTTCTTATTATTTTTGTGTGAAGGATTTTTTAATAGACTTATAATTTTAAACAGTTGCATAAAAATATAAGACTAAGCAATTGGTTTATTTTAATATGTTTATTTTAATAATATATATACATTCAATTAAACTTTACTTTTCCGATGTTTTGTAGTATTTGAATTTCTAAAATATATATGTCTATAAGCATGCAGATGTAAAAGATAAAATTGAAAATTCATAATTTGTGAATAATGATATTTTGAAAACAAAGTAGCTGCTTGACTTTTAAAAAAAATAGTTGTATTATATATTATTTCATCAAGAATTTTATCTATATAAGTTTCTATATATAATAAAATTATGAAACATTACTTCATATAGAAGTAATATCTCATAATTTTGTTGCTTTGTTATGCTTCAATATGAATGGAAATCAGGGAAACTTAACATCATTGCAAATAATTAAATCAACAGTTTATTGATGCACTTTTAAAATTAGTTGATATGTTATAGGTAATGTTACAACAGAAGAGTTTTCTGAGTCAGAATGAGCTAATATTGACAGTCTGTATTAGTAACCACTTTTAATCATATACGAAGAAATAATAAAAATTTTAAGACTATTAAAATTTTTAAAACTGATGTCCATTTCATATTTTATCAAATTAACATAATTGACATATCTTAATCATTGAAGCTTTCACATAGTTTATAAATATTCAAAGTGACTCTCACTTGGTATTTAAGGAAAATAATTTTTCCATACTGGAAGTGTCTCCTTTGGGATTTTCTTTTGCCACAATTAGTGAAAATAATGCTTAGTTAAAATCTAGTATAAAAATATTCCTTATTCCAGATCTATCTCATCTTAGATTTGAAATAAATGTTTCATTTATTTTTAAGTGGAAGTTATAAATGCTGAAAAGTGTAGCAGTCTATCTAAAGCAGCTATTGAAGTGAATATCATGATGATAACACAAGTCAGTATATTTCATCCCTTATAAAGATATTTTTTAGTAAAAAGAAATATTTTCAGCCAAAGATGATTTAAGTATACTGAACTGAATACTTAAATTTATTAAAATGTAAATTGATTATATAATTAATGTTCTGATGATTACATTTAAAAAAAATCTACCTACTAATAGATGCAAACCATTATAAGATTCCAAATACAATTTTGTGATTTTAGCAGTAGATATTCAGTGTTGTTATATTTATGTTGAACAAAATGATTTGAGATAATAGTAATGTTTGTTGATTTTACATTTTCACTTGCATCCATATACAGAAAAAAATCTTCATTTAAAAGCCAATTTTATGAGTGTGTGACCTGTTGGACTGCAAGACTTATTATGCTCAAAAGAGCCAACATAAGGACGTAATTTAATAACATAATGATTGTGTGACTTATTTTCATGATAAACTGAGGTATTCCAGTAATATACAATTTTAGTATTCAAACTTTTTTTAGTATACATAAGGACACTAAATAAAAATAATAATCACATTTATGAAACTTACTCTAAGTATGTTGTTGGTTTAACTCACCCTTAATTACTTTGTTATTACCATTTTAGGCTTTACACGTATCCACATATTTAAAACATCCTGATCATTTGGGAATTTTAACATACTAACTCATTCAGTAATGCCATATATTTGCCTCCTTTACAGTACATTATATCTTTATAGTATATTTCAGTAATTTGGAAAGTAGTATTAAATCCAAAAATAGCAATCATAAATGCAATTAGTAACAAAATTACAAGATATATCACCCCACATATTAAATTGAAAATATTTTTGTTTACCTCAACCAGTTGTTTGTGATGTCAAAACTTTCTGCTTTGGCACTCTGCCTTTAATCTTTGCAAATTCTTGTATGATGTTGGGAATTTGCCCTTTAAACTGCTCATACTCTGTTGCCTCATTAATACATATATATATAATATGCTTTAAGTAAGTATCAAGTTATTGAGTTATGGCTTTCTTTAATGGCAATTTTTATATGAATATATGTTTGCATACAGAAGTTTAAGTTATTCGCTTAATATTATTAGTATTTTTAAATAGAGTTAATTTTTGCAGTTTACCACCAAATATTGCTCTTCTATCTAAATATTTTGACAACTTCTCACTGCAATTTTATGAAACAAAAGTTGCATGAAACAAAGTTGTTATGAAAAAAGTCGAAAATGCTTTGCAATGATTTATTTTTAAGTTATATACTTTATTTAGTGTCATAAAAATCTCACCCATAGTTTCACACTTAACATCCTTTCTAATTTTCTTACTAAATGTTGAAATGACATTTTTAATACAATTCATTTGGACAGTTATTTTCTTACCCAAATAGAGCTTATGAAAGCTTTTCTAAAAAGGAGTTTAACACAGTTTATAAAAATATTTTTCAGAAGTAAAAATATAAAAATAAAATTTGATCAAATTAAGCTTTCTTCAATCAGTTATGGGAATAATGTTTCAATTAATCAAGCAATAATATTCACCTATTAAAAAACTTATTACTAAGTAATAAGAGTGAATCGATACTTTGTAAAGTTGTTTAATCAAATAGTAGGAAGGCATTTTAAAAAATTACTACCTACATTTTAAATAATTTTAGTACATAAAAATCATGTTTAGTCTAACACATTTAATTATAATTGTATATTAAACAAAAGCATTTTATGTCTTTGTAATACAAGTAAAATTTGCATACTTGCCTAATCAATTGCATTATCAACGTGCAATGAACAAAAATCACTTAACACTGAAAAATTAAAAAAGTTTAAACTTCAATTTGAATCATTTTTAAAAAAAATTAGTAATTACAATTTTTTTTTTTTTTTTTTACAATGACAGCCACTGGGTGTCTAACCCATCACCACAACATGGCTGGAAACTGCTATTCATTTGTCATTATTCAGCAAGCAACTGTGAACTAAGTCACAGAAGCGAGTATCATCACAAGGCCCACACCACCAAAAACCCATTTATAGGTTGGCCCCATTCATACATCTTCACAGAAGAAAGGATGGTGAAACATAGAGAGAAAGTAACATCCATGCCCGTGCCTGGATTCGAACTTGGGACCCACAACTCAGGAGTGGGGAATGCTAACCACTCAGCCATTGGTCTGCATTTCAAATTTTGTAAGACTTTATTTTCACTGGTAAATATCATTATTAATTATATTCCATCGATATGTTTACCATTTGAAATAGTGGTTAACTTCCAGGAAAATCAAAAGCTGTCGTGAAGGAATTCATTGCTAAAATGATTTTTCCTACTTGGAAATTGCTTCAATAAGTAGAATTTATGTTTTCCCCTGCTAAATAGATGTAATCTCTGTCAACTCTGGAAGAATAATTCATGTAATATTTTAACTTGGTTTATTTTTTTCTTTATATTATATTACATAGTTGTAAAAGCTTGCCTCTGGTATTAGTTTTTATTTCTCACTTACTATAAATAGTATAATTAATTGTAGATTGTGGAGAGAAAACAAGCAGTTGTAATGTAAATAAATCTCCACATCGGTATTCAATCAAAACATGTTCTATAGAAATTTCCTTACTTTTATCACAATCCCAGTGATTGCCTCAAAAAATGTGTTTTAAAGGCTTACTTTCAAAGTTTCATTAAATGGTATTCAGAACTAAATTGAAATATCTTCAAATTGAGAAAATTACAATGGTTGAATTACTTAAGAGCAGTTCTCCATACTTGTGTTTGGTATATATCACAATTTCATTAAATTAAATGAAAATATATGGTAACTGTACACAATTCATAATAGTTGTGATAATTAAACTTAACTATTCGAAATTGTTCTCCTGTAAAATAAATTTAGACAATTCTTTCAATGTATTTCTTCTGAGTAATATCAACCATAAATGTTTTTGTGGTTAGTTTTTTATTAATTTATTCATGTACCCTTAAAGTCATTTTGACAGAAAATATATTTGAGCTACCAAAATGACAAAAGTATTAAAAATATCAATTGAAATGACTCACCATCCAAAATAGGGGTGGCCATCCAAAAATCTGATGAAAAATTTGTTTAATATTTTTTTCACAATTTAATAGGTGGTGGAAAAAGAAAATTTCTGAAGAGTACAGGTACACAAACCAATTATCTTTTTAAATATTGCATTTTTAATAAAAGAATTAACTTAAAATTTTTGTTTTAACTTAAGCTTTCTCTACATGCATAATATAATTGATTTAATACTTCTCATATTTAGATTTATACGATCTATTTATTTAAAGTAAAATGTTTCATAAAACTCAACAAAAATGATATTGTTTAGTTATAAAACATTTTTTCAAAAGAAAAAGTTTCATAAAGTATTTAGTTATGTTAATCACTCTTCTATCACATTTTGCTCACAACAGCTAATTCGACTAGGTTTTATACTTTAATCAATTTTATTTCTTCTGAATATTATGAATTACTCAAATGTTTTCTGACTCATGTTTTTATGTATTTAGTTTGCTTCTCAAACTCATTTGAACAAAAAATAAATTTAGGGTGACTAAAGTGTTAAGTACTGAAAAATCAACTAAAATACCATAACATTCAGAATAAAAAAAGTTTCAATAAATAATAAATATTGCATAGTTTTCACATTTTTATGATTTCATATCACCTTGAGCATCCATAAACTATTGAACTGAAGATCTAAATATTAATCATTTAGCTATCCTTTCCTAAATATTTTTTAATAATATAAACCATTTTATTTTTTCAGAAATTTAAAGAAATATTCGTCGTGTTTATTTAACAATGAATATGTAATGGAAAATCGCACCCTCTCACTATTTTGATCAATGAGTGCTAACATATATGACATTTCTTATTTTATCTGAATTAATTTATTTTCTTTGTGCATATTGGTTATTTCAATTTCCTACTTTAACTACCTGTAAATATTTTTGTTAACTGAGCTTATAAAAGATTTACTGCTCAGTAAAAAGTGACAAAAATATTTGATGCCTAGTTGTGGGTAACTCAATTGCATTAGTCAGTTTTTAGAGTTTTTGTATCATTAGCTGTATATTGTCTTCTGAAATGATAGATTATAATCACTTATTACAGTAGTGTAAGCCTTGAAAATTTCAAAACATTTTCTAAGAGATATATGTATTCTTAGCAAAATGCAATATCTATTTCCCAGTATTCAAAAATTGACTCACATTAAAGGTGTCATTTTATATATTGAAGGGTATTATTATGTTGTTAGTCTTTCTTCACTGGTATCTTATATGAAAAATTCATTTATTACTTTAAAATTATTGCATAATTTGAATAAATTTCAGTAAAACTAGCTACATTTATCACTTTGATTGGTTGAAATAATTATGCTCATTCAGGCTTTTATTGTTTCCTCCTCTGATTTATTTGAGATATTTTGTAAATGATTTTTTTTAATATAAAAGTATTTACACATAATTAAGATACTTTTATTAAACTTAAGTATTTTGCATTTACTTGGTTTATTTATTTCTTATTATTTACTTAACGTTTTAGTGAAAACAATCATATCACTAGTAAAATTTAATGTCTATATAATGAAAGTAATTCCTATGACCAAAAAAGAAACATTGATTATATTTTATAATTTCTGATTTTTACATTGGCACATGATTGATTACATGTTTCTATGCAGTTGACAATAATACCTGTATATCCGGAAAGGAAAAATTACCAATTTGTGTTAAGATTAATCTCAGAAAAAGATTTTTTAATTTTTATGAGCATTATTGTGAATACTTTTTAATATTTGTTCATTATATTTGTCTTAACCTCATTAATGTTTTTACCTTTTGGTTTTTCAGGATTTTTTTTTATTTATGAATTTTTCCTTTCATTTTTTTTTTTTTTTTTAAACAATAATACTCTAACTTTTAAATGAAATTTTTTTTTAATATTCTGACCATTCCAAAGAATTTTGTGTCAGCATTTATGGTGGTTTTTGTGTTCTTAAGTATTAAAGCAGCATATTTTATAAATATTTCTAAGCATCTAGAGTACCTTTCATTTGAAATTTTATTAAGGAACATAAGTGATTTTTAATGTCATAAGAGAATAGTTTCAAGTGTGAATAGAAATACTAGGTAAAAACATCTTAAAAGGCAGCAACTCAACCAATTTTTTCAATCACATGATTCATTTTCATTCACAATATAATTTTTAAAAAATTGTTTTTCAAAAGGATTTTTTAAAAACAAAAATTGTTTTTAAAAAATTGTTTATTACAATTAATTTTGTTATTTTTTATGAAATTATATTTTTGATATTTACTGTCTCAAAAGACAAAACTTTAATTATCTTTCGTAATAGAAAATAAAAAATGATTTCTTAAGTCATGGAAAACAAGCAACGAGTATAAATTAAATAGAAATGTTGCACTTTATTATTTGGCTGTGGGTACACCATTAAAACTTTCTGGAGTGAAAATTTCATAAATCGCGTTATATAAAAATTCATTAAAATAAAATGGAGTATGTGAATTAACATAATCGAAAGCATTAATTCCACAGAAATTCTATTGAAAGGTCACTAAAATTACGTAAGTTTCTGGGATTTCAACTACGTTGCAAAACAATAGTAAAGTTTGAGCAGTAAATCTTTGTATTTCTACTGTTAGTATTTAAAAGATAGAAATAATGTTTCGGTTATATCTGAAATTTTGAAACAAAAAGCACGTGTAACAAATCATATTTTTTTAGAAATGTGTTTTTATGATGTGAGATTGTTTTGCCAACATACAGTAAATTTTATTTTAACAAAAAAATGAGGGAAGTATGTATCTTGCTTGTTAGAAAACCTGTAAAATTGTTATAAATTGTAGATTCCATTTCTCTAAACCATAGAGAAGCTGGTAAAATTTTGAAAACTTAAATTTTATTTCAGGAAACATGTTGAACATTTAGGAACTTTTGTTTGTTCAAACATCATTTCAGAAAAATTTGCATATATTACGTGATTGCCTGCTGGCAGTTTTCAGAGGTCCCTGGATCTGGCGATCCTCTGCCCTCATTAGATAGCTGGTTCTTGATTGGTGAGCTGTAACTTGAATGTGATTGGCATAAAATGAGTTTGAAATTTTAATGGACGGGACTATGGTTATTTCAGAATTCAAAAAGTTATTGTTGATTAATTAACTATTTATGAGAAATATATATTTAAATGAAACTAATAGAATAATAAAGGAAATAGTTAAGGAATAAATTGAGAGAAATAAGAATATTTACATAAGAACAGGAAAAGGTATTTAAAAGAATTTATACATACTATAAAATTTACAAGGTATAACTTGGTCTGCAATACAATATCTCTATCTTTTTTTTATATTTTATGTATTTACATATACATATATATTTAAAAAATATCTGTTTTTATATACATTTAGTATGCACACTTATATATGCATTTTTCATCATCATTTTTATTTTAATAGTTTTGTTTTTCACATATGGAATGTGATGTAACAAAAAAAAATCCTTTTATCTTTTTAGAAGTCCCTTTTTTTCCATACAAAGAAGTAGTTATCAAAGAAAAATTTCTATTTACAGTTTATTTCATGGTGGTTGGTGAGGAAACTTCGGGCAATATCTGAGCAATGAGCGAGGACGGAATCTATTATGGGTACTTAAGTCATTATAGGACGGAAGGCTAATTATTGTTTCGTTATTAGTTTTATCATAAAAAAAAGTATTTTTAATCATGTTATATATTATTTTCTCGAAGAATTCTCTCAGGGTAGGTATTTTTAATTCTTGTCTGATTTTTTTTTATTTCTAATGAACCAGGGGGCCTTAACTGCCCATTTGAGGGCTTTATTTTGGAGAGTTTCCAGTTTTTTAATTATACTATCATGGGTGTAACTCCAGATGGGGCAGGTATAGGAAATAAGTGGTCGAAGATATGCTTTATAAATGAACACTTTATTTTCCATGGAAAGTTTTGAATTCCAGTTGATAAGTGGGTATAATGCAGCTGTGTTTGCCGTTTAAATTTGTTAATAATTTGAATCAGATGGGGGTGCCATGTTAATTTTCTGTCGAAAGTTACTCCTAAATATTTAGAGGTTTGTGACTATGGTATAATTTCGTTGTTGATCTTAATTACACTGGGTGGAAGTAATCTTTTTTGTTAAAAATTATGAATATACTTTTATTTACATTAATAAGAATTTTCCATTTAACGAACCAGAGCTCAAGCTATTCTAAATGTTTGTTAAGTGATTCTGTGATATATGATGTTTTCCTACCTTGTACTAGTATAAATGTGTCTTCTGCAAAAAGGTGCAGGGAAGTTAGTGTTGATGTTGGAATGTCGTTCACATAGGTAAGAAAGAGTCTTGGTCCCAATTTGGACCCTGGTGGCACGCCAGCTAAGATTTGTCTATGTGTTGAGTATGTAGTACCAATGCGAACCTGGAACTTTCGTCCCAAAAGATATGAAATTAATAGTTTAATAAGTGGGTCGAGTAGACCAATATTAATGAGTTTGTGTACAAGTTTATCAATAAATGCAATATCAAGATTTATACACATACTATTATAATTTTTGTTGGGAGAGGGTCTTATATCCAACTATTGCGTATCAATAAGTTAGAAATATGAGCCCATAAGACAAACCAAATATGAAGACGGCTTTCTCCAAAATATTTCATCGTAAAATAAAAATGGGAATTGTTTTAAAGGCACATTTTATATTAAAAGCACCCATTAATTTTAATACTCAAAATCATTTTTTTAGTTACTAACAACTGTTTTAATTCAATAGTCACGCAAATTTTTGTCCCCTGGCACTTAAGCTGAACCAGATATTTGTGCAGTTGTTCTTCTCCAAAAATATCCTAATAAAATAAATGCTTCGAATAGCTTTAAGAGTGCAGTTTATACTAAATAAAACCATTAATTTTAATAATAAAATGTTTATAAAGGAATAAGAGATTGAATTTCACAGACGCGCAATTTTTTAAGTATGGTTCGAAAATGAATCCACAAGCATTTTCCCGAATTCCAATCCATGCGAAAAATTTATTTTGTTATATATATCTACCTGCATCAGCAATAGCTACATATCAACTTTTATGCATGTACTTTGATAAGGTTTTGTACGGGAGAGGCTTTAATGTGATGCATACCAACCAATACATTAGCACAGGTGAACCAGACATGGATCATTTTTACTCAAAAGTTTTTATAATAAAATAAATATCTTGAAATTTCTTTAAAGGTACATTTTATACTAAGAGAACCCATTAATTTTAATACAGATTGAATATTTATTGGGTTTCAGCCAATGTTCGAATAACAGTGGCTTAAATTCATAAGTCCCAAGTCGGATAAAGCGAACCAGATGTAGGGAGGGGCGCTTTGTCAAAAATGTATTCATAATATAAATACTTAAAATAACCTTATTGTTGCATTTTATGCATGGGTATGTGTGAGAGAGAGATTTTATAGAGTTATTACCAGTTGCTTAATTTTCTAAGTGCATTTTTCTAAGTGCCTTGCTTGAATGGGTATAAAAAGGAAAAGAATCACATACCCTTTCCAGAATCTCTGTCAATGGAAGTATTTTTTGTAATAAATACTTTTTTACACCCGCATAGGCTACATACCAAGTATCATGCATGTACTTTAATAAGTTTCTCTGGGAGAGGATTATACAGGACATACATTCGTACCAATACATCAGCATAGGGTGTGCGTTAAGTGAACTAGACATGTGTGTGGGTGCTTATCTCCAAATAATTATTTTTATAATAAAATAAATACCAGTGACCTCAATTTTATACTATAAGCATCCACTGAATTTCATAGTGTAAGAGTTGTTAGTGTATACAGTTATTAGAATTTCCCTGGTGAATACATTTCCTTATACAGTATCAGGATTTATATAAAGGGGAAAAGATTCACCAGCCCTTTCTGTCAAAGGAAAACATTTTTGAGGTAAATGTGTTTGTATAGATCAGTAATGGCTGCATACTAAGTTTCATGCATATACTTTGATAAGATTTCCTGCTGGAGGGGCTTTAATGTGACACTTACAATCCAATGCATTAACATTGGGCGAGAAGGAGAACCAGACATGAGGGAGCTTTTATTCAAAAGTTCTTTTTACAACAAAATAAATATCTGTAATAGCGCTAAAAGAGCTTTTTTCTTTGTAATAATACGAGTACATATAACAAATAACTTTAGGATTGCATTTTATACTATAAATGCAGTTATTAAATTTAATATATGTGGAATATTTATAGTTATTGGCCGTTGTTTGAATTTCCCAGGCACACAAATTTCTAAGTGTAGTGTATTGGTATGTATAAAAGGGTAAAAAACACATGAGCTTTTTTAGGAATTTTTGCCAAGTGGGAATATTTTTCAGAAAATTTCGGAAATAGTATACATTCCACCAGATTCTAATATTACCACCCATCAGCTAACTGGTGTATTTCTTAGCAACTGATTCCAAACAACCGTTGCTAAGGTAGTTTAGCGTTGACGTCGCCATTGAAGAGTAACGAGTTTATAATTGAAAATATAAGGATTATTAAGAATATTTGTAATACTATTTTATAATTGAAAATATATATTTACTAAAACTTATCTGTGAAAGGTAAGGGAATAGTCTTAAATATATATGACACCATGTTACTTTCAATAAAATATCTCCTCTTACGTGTAAAATCTTGAAATGAAATTTTCTTTGGTCGTAACTTTCGTGACCTGCATTAGGCTTAACTATTTGTACGTATCCAAATATCATAATTTGAGTAAAAGAAAAAAAAAATAGAACTATGTTTTAATTTATCATGCGCATTTGGAATGGCAAATTTAAGTTATATATGATGTAGAAATTTTAATTTTGGTACTTCAGTGACTTTGTTATTCATAATGCATAATGTTAATTTATATAAATTTATTTTGTTAACACACTTATTTTAAAGAGTACATTTAAAGAAGTAATTTTGCTTGTATTGTAAAGTAACTCTTATAAATTGTTTGTTAACTTTATTATTACTATATTTCCACTTAATATATAAATAGTAGAAATTTTGTGATTTGAAATAATATAAAGAAGCTCTAAGGATAATATGTATTGTTATACATTTTACAAGCTTAAATTTGGTGAAAATAATATTTGAATATTACATCTAAATGAAGTGCATAACATTGTGTTTCGATAATTAGCGATTACAATATAGATAAATCAAGAGTTTAAGTTCAGAACTTTTAGCCATGAAATAAAAGAGTTTTTATTTGCTTTTAATAAAATGAAGATTCTATATTTTGCTTATTAAGTGATCAGAAGTTGAGCTCTTGCTTTATTACTTTTTGCCTATTTCATCCTTCATTATAATTCCAACTTTATTCACTTGTCTGTGTTATGTATATCTGAATGTTATATATGAAGGTACATTAGTATTTACTGCAACCCACTGACACCCTAAGAATTACTGTATAGACCTACATCTAAACATAATTATTCAGAATAGAATATCATAAACTGATATTTTCTATTATGATTCAGTATAGCATTGGTTGATATAAACTGTGAAATATTTGGCAAGTTATGGTTGGGTTTCTGTTAGTACAAAAATGCCTATGTAAAGTATTATTAAGGTGCTGTATGAAATTCATAATTTTTTTTATTATCTTTTATTACTAGCTCAAATTGAAGGAGAAAAGTGTTATCAAGATTCAACATATAATTCAGTTTTTTAATGGCGAAAAAAAATTTATCACAAGAGGTAAGAATGCTGTTGATGCCAATCATATAAGACACCTTAATTATGATGGTGATCAATCAGTAATCGATAGTGTTGTAGATGCAAGTATGAAAGGCAAGTTTTATTAAGTACAGGTATGTAATAACTTTATATAAATCTTTCTGAAATAATTAGAAACTTTAAAAAAAAATACTTGCGAACAGAAAATTGAAATATGAATTCAGTATAGTGGAGTTCTGACATATCATAGCTCTTTATAATTTAAAAATATGTGAAACATATATTTGCTTAACACAAATTTTTGGCCAATAAAATGAAATATAAATAGGATCCTCTAAAATGTGTATTAGTTAAAAATAATATAGTAAATATTCATTATTTTATTTTGGCAAGACTTGCATCTAAATGGTTAGCTCCCTTCATTTTCAATGGTATGTGGATTCAATTCTCACTTTAAGTATTAATATTTGAAGTATTTAAAGAATGTGCTTTGAGCAAAATGTAACCTTACTTTCAAATAAACCAGTGCAAAATTTATTAGTCTTTCAAAAACTGTTGTGATATTTTGCTATGATTAAAGAACTGTGATGCCATTCTTTGAAATTTGCATGCTAACATTTATATATATATATATATATATATATATATATTGAAAACTAAATATATAGATTAAAACTAAAACAAACATGTCATGGTTTTAATTAATTTCTTTTCATCCCTATAAGATTATGAATAAATATTCAGTTTATAAGAAATACAATCTTTCTCCTATTTTTAGTCAGTAAATTTTTTTAAAAAATCGAATCAAATACAGTCGACATATATAAAAATTATTGAAACATACTTTTTTACAGAAATAGTACTTGCCAGAATAAAATTGTGAAAATGTAAACTAATTGTTAATCAATTTTAATACCTCTTTAACTGAAACATGACAAGTTATTTGCCATTTATGATAT
Organism: Latrodectus elegans; assembly: GCA_030067965.1. Lineage (NCBI taxonomy): Eukaryota > Metazoa > Arthropoda > Arachnida > Araneae > Theridiidae > Latrodectus > Latrodectus elegans. The sequence goes on along the minus strand of CM057809.1, from coordinate 72,431,423 downwards.
AAAGTAAGATATTCTTTACTTTCATTAGCAATTCTTTATAAACAAATAATACCATAAATATGTAAAGCATTTAAATTATTTGTGAAGTAAATTGTTTTTCTTTTAATATAGGATAAAATGTGAAACATTTTTATTAATCATAATCTAATGTAAATTATTTTATTTGCAGATAATGCTAGAGAAGAGCGGAGAGATAAGAAAAGAAAGATGCCAGTGCCTTAGAGGGCTTGCTTTTGTCATCACATGGCTGCTGTTTTCATTTATGCCCACAAGAATATCTCAATCACTGACGGAATGTGCAAGTGGAACTATAAAAGCACTCAGTCCAAAAAAAAAAACAAGCCGAGGTTATTTCTGTGGATGAATTATTTCCCGCAAAGGATTTTCGGGTCACAGCTTCTATACCCGAGAAAATTCTTATAAAGATTTATTAAAAACCAACACTATTGTAGGTTTTACTTGGCTTCTTCGCCCAGAACGTACTACCGAACAAACTTTACAATTTATCTCACTGGAAGACATATTTTCTTCCAGTGAGTATAAGAATTGTAACAAAGAGAATCGATTCAATTTGTTAAAAGAAAAGTGGAGAATATCTAAAGATATCAAAGTACTGGCAACTGAAACAATGGGATAGTCCAGTAACTGGAAGTGGACCAAATATAGAAAGGGCAGGCTTACTGCTAGTAACTTTGGTCCACTTATTTCTGTAGTAAAGCAGAACAAATGCCCATTGTCACTATTCAAAAGGCTAAACAATGAGTATAATTTTGAAAAAGCACGCCAAGTGCAATGGAGGTTACAAAATGAAAAAACGGCCATTTCTGAATTTGAAGCGGGGCTTAAAAAAAGTGCACAATACTGGGCTGTGGTTACGTCCATCAGAACTATTTGGAGCAAGTTCTGATGGACTTGTAGTCAATGAGGAAAGAACTACAGCAATAGTAGAGATTAAGTGCCCTTTTCAGTTCAGAAATTGCTCGTTAAAAGAAGGTTTAAAAAATGCACAAAAATGTATTATGTATTGACGAAAATGGGCTATACAAATTAAATAAGAACCACAATTATTACCATCAAATCCAAGGGCAAATGGTAAATTTAGACTTTGCTATTTGGTAATTTGGACTTCAGTAGATGTAATTGTTTTCGATGTTCACAGAGATGAAAATTGGAACTATTTAAATGTGATTGAAATTTTTTTTATCAATAAATGGTTGACGTATATTGAAAATAAATATTAACAAAATGTTCGCTGCTGTTCATTTTATATGCTTCATTACATTCTACATAGCTAAAAAAAATCCATGTCGCTTGATGTTTGTAAATTTAAGCTTAATTGGTAATTTATAAATATTTAAAAAGAAATAAAACTTTAAAAATGCAAAAATTAACATTACTTAAGGAAGTATACGTGTGAAATTACACAAAATCAGAGTTTGCAATTCAGATTATATTAACAGTTATTTATACTTTACACTATCAATGGTAAATATTGTATTATAAGTAAAGTTAATCAAAATTTTTATTTAAGGTTTCTTTATTATGTAAAGGTAGACACTGCCCATGTTTCTGTAATGATAAAGAAATTATGTTAACAAGCTTTCTGCCAGAAATAATTAGCAATGAATTTGTTTTTAACTATATAGCACCTGTTTATTTAGTATAAATAATTTATTAATTAAAAATATATAAAAATTATAATGAATAAATCTTTTACAGTCACTATTATTTACTATCAATTTTGACTAATGTTATTAAAAAGTACAGTTATACATTTTCTTCCAAATCACTTATATTATTATAAGTAAAAGATTATTCACAAGATACTATGAACCAATTTGAATATTTTATTTTATATTATAAAGCTTTTATTAATCACTGCAATTTTTTTCAAAAGTTAATTTCTTTAATATTGCAAACAAACATTTAAAATTAATTATAAATTCAGAATAGCTAAAGTCAAACAAAGTTTATAAAAATTCAGTTGCATTGAAGTAATTACTATAATAACTAAGTGGAACCAGATAAAGCAAATAAGTATGTTGTTATATATCATGTGTGACTATAATTTTTTAAAGACAGAAAAAATGTGAAAGCTTATATTTTCTTTACATAATTTATATTGATAAATATTATCATTTTTAAATGTAAATCCAAGCTTATTTGGTGGCTGTATAAATATTTAAAAAGATTTAGTGTTTTCAAAAATCATAATTTAACAAACATTAAGCACTAAGAATTTTTTTAAAAATATGTAAATCTGATGAGTTTTTTACATAGAAGAAATTAAGAAGCTAAATGTCTTTACAATATAAATTTTTATCACATTATTCATCATCATTTTTCAAACAAATTGGTATCTTGAACTGAGAATGAAAATACATTAAAAAAAGTACAAGTGAGAAAAATGAAATACATAAAAAAAAACAGGTATGTGGTTAATATATGTATAAAAAGAATGATAATATAAATTAGCAAATTTTATTAAAATAATTATTCAAATCACAATATAAATGCTGAACTTCTTTAATCAAAGGCCTTTGCAGATTTGTAAGTGCTACACACACTTGCATAATTTTTTAAGCAGATGGAAACATTTTTTTTTTTTGTAATTAATCGTGTGATTTTGAAAACCTTTATATGTCTTATAGCTCTCTCTACATGGATCCTAGCTCTAGCTATGTTAGTTGTGTCTTCAACTTCACAAGATGAAAATTGGTTTGAAGGAAAGGGGGGATATTAATTGATACAGCATCTGGTATCAAATGTTACCAAAAATTCCGTATCAGCAAGAAGTGAATCCCCTGGTACAAAAACGTTTGAAATATTTGAATTTCTGAATACTTCTTTATATGATGTGAAATCAGGAAAAAAATTGCTGCAATACGTTATAGCACCATTCGTGCAACACCCACAAGGCCTGTCATTGCATGGCGATGTTTATACGAACTATAAAAAAGGCATATGTGACTTAGCTTTTTAGGAATAACTAAATATTTCAGTGCAATCAATCACCATGCGGCAGTTTTTAAAGTTTGAAAAACAAGCTGGCAAACAATTTTAATTTTTTACCAGGGAAGGTATTTTTTCCATCAATTCCTCAAATAAAATTTCATGTAAAACATTAATCCAAGTTTAAAAAAATTTTCGAAATAGTTCCTTCACTAACTTGGAATTTTACGCTTAGATCCTTATGATCTAAGTTTAAGCTTTATTAAAGTAATGAATAACTGATTTTCTTTTGATACAGTTTCAACAGTCCAGTTATAATAATAGTTAAAAGGCACTTGATAGCATTGTAACAAAACACAATCAAATACCTCCTTGTTAACTAATCCTGTGTAATATGATATCAAATCATTGTTTTCTCTTATTAGAAAGAAACCAAATGGTTGAGCTTTCAATTTTTCATTTTCTTTTCTCAAATGTTCAACATCTATTTCCAACGCATAATAATCACTTGTACTAGGACCTGCTACAGATGAGACACTTGAAGCAACTTGAGTGAAACTAACTTCAGTGCTTGAATGTAGCTCATTATATGACCATAAAAAATTGAAAAAATTATTAACATTTATAATAACTGACAATTTTTTATATTAGAAATATTAAAATTTCAATAAGAACAAAAAATATTTTAAATTTTTTTTTTTGTTTCTTTTTAAGTGGTTCACATAAACAGTTTAATCTTTACTTCTCTCAAATATTTTAGGTCCATTTGCTTTTAATTTATTTTGAAAATGGGATAAGCAAAATACGGAATGGGTTGAAAGCTCCTTGTCGTCTTCTAAGTGAGGTTAAGAAATTTAAATTAAGTATTGCTTGCACATACATTTTCATTAATGATTTGTTAATAACATTTGTTTATAAATAAGTGAGTGACAAATAACAGAAAATTCTATCAAAAACAAAAAAAGCAAACAGATTTAATACTAATTCAGTAGAAAGTTTAAGCTGAAGTAACGTAGAAACAAAAATTAAAATAATTAAATGGATAACACAAGCCCATACTATATATATATATGACATCTTAAATACGTACTACATATAAAATAATCATATTAATCTTTATTACTGATTTAACTTTGCTCCATTATGTAATTATATGCAATCTCACATAGCTAAATAATGTGTGTACATATGTATATATGTGTGTGTGTTCTTGTGAAGAATCATTGGGGCATATTCATAACCTAATCATTCATCAACAATATGAATATATAGGCTAATTATTTAAATAAATTTGGCTCCTTGACATTAATGAATAAATTACTTAAAAAATTAAAAAAGTGTCATCTTTAAAAATTAATTCGGTAAAAAACTACACAGTTTTACCCTAATATATTTCATATAAACATGTGGGAATATTTAAAAACTTATGATATTTACCTTATATTTTTATACCATTTTTTTTTAAGTTTTTCGTCCTTAGGAAATCTTACAAAACCACTTCTATCTCGTTCGCTATAATGTTTACAGTCGAGAACAAAACATATAACCAATTTTAAGCCGTAAAAAAAAAAAAAAAAAAAAAAAAAAACAGAATAATTTTTGAAGTGTTTCAGTAAGGCTTCCGGACATACCAATGGTATTGTTTAGAAGCACCTAGCAACAAGCAGATTACATATTTTCAGTTTGTGATTTTTTTAAAAATATTTGAGAGAAAATTTTAAGAACTTTTTGGACCACGATTGTGATTCAATTTCCAATGTTTCTATTTGTATGACTATTTTACAACACAACGATTTAATTATACAAGAGTAAATAAGAGATCCTACTCAGCCGCCTACGAGAATTTCGTTGCAAAGAAAACTTAGTAACCGTTGTTCGGAAGCTAGTAGAAAAAAGTGACGCCACAACTATTTTTGTCTATACCAAGCCTACGAAAGTTTCAGTACCTAAAATTAAGAAATAAAAAATATAAGTTTCAATAGACTTATATAATATGTTTGGAATATCATTAAAAATGATTATAAGCAAACAATGATATTGTACATAGATCATAACTTTTTTCCTCAAGTTAGTTTAAATTCTTCAGGTGAGCAAAATACTTTTCCTGATTTTGACTCTTACGTTGTTGCTCCTTATGACATCTGAACAAGTCAAGATCAATTCGTCAGCGATGGCTACGAAAGTGAATGTACTTGTTGATCTAAAACTCCTCAGATAGATGGCACCACCAGAGGATCCAGTTTTTCAATTTTGACTTTGATCTGGAGGGGGAGAAACTTTCTCCAAAAAATCTCCATGATCAGTTTTGACATTTTTCATTTCCTCTTGTCGGGTTCTGTCTTTATTTGGTATGGAAAGCATGCAAGCATAATTAACTTAACTTGAAAAAAATTTAAGAAGAAATCATTAGAATTTATGCAATATTGATTACTTTTTCTTTAAAATGAAAATTTCCAAAGTTTTCACCTTTTATAGTCACCATTTAGATTTGCGAACGTCCTAACTCATCGAATGTATTTACATATTTAAAAAGTTATACACACTAAATTTAATGATTATACACTTGTATCTTCTTAATTAATTATTTTTGTAAGAGATTTATCCAACATGTGCTATATGATAGTTTAAGAGGCTAATAATCTTGGTGTTCTTCAAAAACATAAGCCCTGATTTACAGCTTATATATAAGCAAAAATTCACGATATTAAAATTCTATTCTCATATTTTGATGCTGTCAAATAGAAATTGCAGAGCAAAACATGACATAACCTATATATTTATGAGGAATAATGGCAATTATAAAAGTAATTTATTAAAAAATGAGACATTGAAATATTTTAGCCCATATACACATTCAATTTATTCGAAACGAAATTTTTTGTAGATTATAATCATTTCCTATTGATTATAAAGATGAAAATTTTATGGAAAGCGAACGAAAAATTTGTATTTGTGTTTTAATTATATTCTGAAAAGTTCTCATTAATAATATTTCAATTTCATGAAATTTAATTTTTCGAGAACGATTTTATTTATATAATGTTAGTCAAAATATGGCTAAATTTCGTATTTTACTTTTAAAAAGAAAATATAAAGTATTAATAATATATTGCTTGTAAAATAAAACATGAAATGTTTGATATGATATTAACAGAAAATATCACGTCAAATATTTCAGTACGCGCGCGCGAGCGTTAAAACTTATTTAAAATTTTTTACTTTGAATTTTTAAATGATAATTACATCCAGAGGTTCTAATGAAGAATTTATCTGCCAAAGCAATATCAACTAGATATTATATATTTTATATTTTGAATAGAATAAATTTTATTGTTTAAATCAATATTAAAATTTTTATAGGCTTGTAATTGACTTAGACATCCTGTAAAAAATAATTAGGACTCAAAAGGAACTTGATGGATCTTGCTGCATTCACTAAGTTAAAGGAGCTTATCCTTTTGGAATCTCCAAATTATTGAGAACTATACATCAAAGTATATAAATATCAATGCAAAAAATTTGGTAAATAAGATTAAATGAAATGAAAACATCTAATTTGTATAAAAGTGAAATTGACCAGAAATTTTTATCCGAAAAAATGCAAGATATTTTTGTTATTTACACACGCATAAATTTTGAATGCAAAATAACTATATATGACTACAAATTATGAGCAAAAAAAGAAAAAAAAAACCACTGTAATCTAAAAACACATTTTTTGAAAGGAATTAAACTTGTCTTTTAACAATAACCCTTTACACATTCCATATCTTATTCTCTCCAGGCTTCACAGCTTATTTCTCAACATAGGACACAATTATTAAATTTAAAATTTATTTTCCAGAATAAAACTGAAATTTCGTCTAAATAAATTTGAAATTTTCGGTGAAATTTTGTTGAATTTACCGCCCCTCTCTGGGGATGATAGAACCCATGCCTCCCATTACTAATCAAGTGCAGAAGATTTCTTTGTTGAAGCTCATGGATGAATAATTTATCCCTCCAACCCCCAAGTCATAAAATAAAATTTTGTCTTTCTTCAGTTACAGTATATTACTTAATAACTCACACTAGTCAAAATTACTTAAGATATCGCTTTCCCTGCAACCTTATGCCAAGCATCACATATACAAGAACATTTGCTGATAAAATGTGAACTTCATACAGCGAGAAAGATTCCTAGACATGATCACTCCTAGGTTAAACGAGAAGAATTCCACACAAATTGTGCTTAAAAAAATCTGTGATGAATGATATTTGAATCTGTAGCCAATTAATGCTCAAAGTCTACTTGCATAAATGACACTAGAGGATTTATATAAAAAATAATTTTTTATATAATTTCTATTTCAAAATCGAAAGATTTTATTCAACACACTGATAAAGTAATACTTAATACTGCACTTCTTTATCCACAGTTCTCATAAATTAGAGGTTTGTGAAAACGAACGTCTACTGTATTTCGTTGAAAATGTTCATATCTCCTTCACATTTTCCACTGATTTATTTTTTAGAAGGGGAGAAATGTAATATTCAATTTATGCTAAACTAAAATATAATAAAAGAAGTTCTTTGTTTTATAAATACAACCTATTTAGTACAATAATTTACGTATATTCCCTTATTTTTCCCATACACTGTGAAATCAACTGGACTTAAGTTTGGTTGGTATGTTTGCCGCTTAACGGTCACTTTCTGCACACGAGGGCTAATTAGACCGGGCCCTACGGTTTAAAGGGAATATCGAACTACTACAAGCATCCATGCCCAAGATGGGATTCGAACCCACGAACTGTTGAACCAAAGGCAAGAGGCCAAACCATTCAGCTACCAGCTAGGTTTTAACTGTTCATTTTATTGACTTTTAAGTGCATAAGTACACTTGTTATTGAGTGTCTCAGTTTAATGTTATTTCATAATTTATAGGAAGACTGCTTTTTCCTAGGATTTGTTTTGCACGTAGCTTTTTATACATTAAAATGATTTTTATATTTTATTCATGCTTTTTTTTGATGACCAAAAAGAAACACTAACAGCCCAACATAAAATGCTCTTAGTTATTTACTACATATTTTTAAGCCATGTTTGAAGAATTTGTTTATGTAATACTCTATGCTATGTGTACATAATCTAAATCATACCGTTAAGAAATAGCCTTAGAATCATGCCGTTAACATTCACTAAGAATTAGCGATGCACACAGGTATGCGCAAAGGGACATGTACAAACAAGATTTTGCTTTGAAATTGAAATATTTCAAGATAATTTCTTTATGATAAATGTATATTTAAAGAAGTTTTTTTTTCTTACTATAAAGATAAAAAAATTCCTTTGAATTTACAAAAAAGTTTCTGAATATAAATTAATCTAATTAAACCATTAAAACCAATGCATGTGAAAAAGAGTAGAAACGTTTCTATTTGAGAGAAAACTTCTATAGACCACTTTTATTAGTTAAAAAGTCCATTCCTACAAAAGATGTCCTCGCAACGCCAAGCTGGCAGTTAAATAAGAGTACCCTGTGACATTTAGTTGATTTATATATAGTCAATTAGAGGAATCTACTTCCATTTCAGGTGCAGATGTTTGTAGTGGTTTGGAATCCCAAATTATAGAATCGTCGGCAGTGACAACTTTCCTAAATTTTTGGAGGGATTTCCCCCTCCCAAACAAAATGGAAACATATCTAATACAGAATTTTTGGAAAGTCGCGTATTAAATAGTTAAAAGCGGTAATCTCTGTTTTCGTTCTTACGAACTGAGAAATCTTCTGTTGCCCCAACTATCCTTGCTTTTAAATTTACTTAATCTTTTCAGTTTTCCACTTCACATAAGAGGAAATAATTCTTTTAACTTTAATAACTTAATTTTGATACAAATTCAAAACATCAATTTGAAGCTAAAATGTTCACATTAAACAGTAATAAAGTTGAAAATCACCTTGAATGGGAAAAACACAGTGAAGATTTAAAACTTTTTCTTTAGAAACTACCCAATTGTTTATTTTAGAGCTCATAATCAGCTTACTATATGGAACTGTTCAAGAAACAGTGCTTTAGAAACTTTAATTTATATATACAGAAACATAACTATGATTTAAATATTTTGCCAAAGAAATAAAGAGGAGTAAAATATAACCTTGTAAAACTAGAACTTAGTGTCAATGTGTATGCAATTTTTCACACTTCATAATTTTACACTATTTAAAGCACATTAAATTGTGACTGCTTGCAATTGTCTGATTTTACGTTTTTTAATATTCTACCAATTTTGGCAAGGAATTTTTACTCTTTCATGGTATCTTTATTCTCTTACATAATCTGTACTTTTGCAATTTGTATACCTTACTCAATCCTTTAGCAATTTTAAATTGTAAAATCAACAGAGCTTAGTCATAAAGTTCATTTTCTTATGGTTTAAGGAGCTAAGTAAATTACGTAAGCATTCATTTTGGAAAGAATGTGATCTAATAAAACATTCCTTTACATAATTATTCTGATGGCATGGTAGTTTTTTTTTTTTTTTTTAAGTAAGCCTTCAGTTAAATTTCCATCATGTGAAAATTAGGATAAATTTCTGAAAAGCACATAGAATGTATGTTCCAACATTTATTATGGAATACTAGAACCAGTAAACTTACATATAAAAGTTTCTTTAGTAGTCTGGCAACAGTGTTCCAAACAGACCTTTACCATCTTCATATGCAAAAGAAATATGCTTAGTGAGACATTTACAGGACAATGGCCATTTGTATAGCAAAACTGCACTTCTAGCTTAACAGAAAATTAGCCTCAATTCAGATGTGAAAATGCTACATTCCATCATGCACATTAAGCTACATTTCCATTCTAACATACTGGCACAAGTGCTCACACATTCCTGGCAATGGATTATGACGAGTTGCACCAGAAATCCCTTTTACTGTGCTTGACTGTCTCAGCTATAAGAGGAATTTTACATTTCAGGGTCATTAATTACTCAGAAGTAATCTTTAAGATTCAAAGGCTTAAGTTTGAAGTCCGGATGTAATTAAATTAAATAAAACTGAAGTGTTTCATTTAACAGAAAAAAACGTTTTTATCAAGTCAACTTAGAAACACAACAATTAAAACTAAGTTTTAGGGGTATCTTATTCAATATTTGAAATGCACACTTTTCATTAAATTTTACGCAGATTTTAATCCTTTAAAAAGACTAAGTATTTTAATGCGACTAAATTCAAAATCACACTTACATGTATTAAAAAATTTTATTTTTTCTTATTTAGAAAATAATTGAGCAATTTCAATTTATTTTTTTCTTTCAGTACAAGCATCAACATTGATAGTTTATAAAATAGACTATAAAAATAATATATTAATTTATATATTTCTATTTTACAAACATTCTGGAAATTTTTTTTCAATAAATAAGAGTTAACTCAGTATCCTTGATAAATAAAAGGCACATCTGTATATACAATTTTCTTTGGTTCTTCCCACAGAGCTTGTTTCACTAAAAGAAACAAATATCAGCAACAAATTGATAAGAGAAACAAACTATCACAATAATTTAAGAATATAATTTTAACTCAAAACAAAATGGAATTTATTGTAATTTAAACATCTTTTTAAAATCTTCAAGAAGTGCAAGTTCTTCATTAATGTGCAAATGCATTTATTCATTTCATAATTTTGATAAATAATTGCAAAAGCTAGCATAAATATTTTTGATTTAAATAAATTTTAAAAACATTAATTCATAAAATAGAAGTAATTTTATTTAAATATTTGAAGTTCTTTACATCATTTACTTATATTAAAGGATATTTTTAAACATGTTCACATAGTTTCTATACTAATTCATTACACATTAAAAGAATACATCTGTTGAAATAATAAAATTTTACTTAAAAAATATGGAGAGAAATATAACATTCAAAGTCATACCTTAATAAAATATATATTTTATTAAAATAAGATTTAATATTAACTTTCAAACTTTGGAGTATATAAAATTTTAGACATAACAAAGTACTGTACTGAAAAGTAATTTTCAAACTAAAACTTCTCATTTAGTTCACTATCAATACTAACTTTTATTTTCTAAAATAGAAAGGCTTTCATAACTTTGCAATTAATGTTAACTTGCTCCCGCCAACCATTTTTTCAAGCTCATTAGTCATGTTCAAGCATTTCTAGTCAATTTTAAGTTGACTCATTATGCAGCACCTCATGTTTTTCCATTATTGTTACTATTTTTTATTCACCTAAATTAAACAGACATCGTCTTGCACCAGAAACCAAACCAAGGACTTACCAACTACCTGATTAAATGTAGGTAATACATTTTAATTTAAAACAAATGATTTTAAAAGTTCTGTCTACAACTACAATAAGATCTATTTCCTTCAGGAATTAAAAATTCATTACTCAAGACATAATGCATTAATTTTGATTATCAAAAATGTACGAAGTTATGTAATGAATGTAAGTTCACCTATTACACTAAGTATCATGAATAATATACATATAAACTAGAAAGTAGTTATCACAGAATTAAATTTAAAATTAATATAACAGTGCTATAATCAAAATCACAGAAACCATAACTTCACAGAAGAATCTAAATTCTAAAATTTGAGGTTTTTATAACTTAAATGACAAATTCAAGGCACTATACACTAAAAGTCAATAAAAAAACTTTTTAAATCAAAATAAGAACTTACAACTTTTTCTTCTTCTAAGCCATGTTTAAAAAATATCATGTATGGAGTTTCACCATTAGCATTTTCTCTATACTCTAGAAATGCAACAAGACCATCTGGATTTGAGCTTTCACCTATATAAAAAATTACAGCTATGGTCAAACAATGTTTACTATAATATATACAACTATGCATAACTAGGATATCAAAAGATGTATATGAAATTATACAGAGTCAAAGTTTAAAAATCACACAAAACTTTAGTATCAATGGTAAAATATACATAATATTAGTTATAATTTCAATAAACAGTTTGCTGAAATTGATTGGTTTGTTCATCACTCAACGGTCATTTTTTGCACACAAGGGCTAATTAGACTGGGACCTACGGCTTAAAGTGGATTCCGAACCACTACAAACATCCATACCCAAGGTGGGATTCGAACCCACGAACTGTTGAACCGAAGGCAAGAGCGCTAACCATTCGGCTGCCAGCTCGGCATTGATGAAATTGAAATAAACATAGTAGAAACCAGGAATTAAGAGAAAAATATTCGTATGCAAAATTATCCATACATACACATTTAATCACAAATATTAAAGTCTGTCGTGGAATTGAATCTAATATTAAATTATACCAAGAGGGGACTTGAATTTTCAAGAATTGATGTAAGCAAAAAAATTGCATTTTAAGTTCATTAATAATAAACATATTAGTTAATTCCACAAAACCAGATATTCTAAGCTTTGTCATTCCAATCATAAAGTTTAATTGAAAACTAGACACTCAACAATCACCTTAACACACATCAGATTCAAGTTTAACTGATGAAATAATGGTTAGAATATCAACCATTCAGCCACTAGTTAAAGTTTAAAACTTTTTTTAATGAATGATTGTATAGTAGGAAACTATACTAGCTAGTTTTAAGTATTAAACAAATAATGTAGGCTTCATGTTTTAGTGTTATACATACTTGCCAACACTGAAAATCTTAGAATCCTTTAAGAATTTTTTTAACTCATACCAATATACAACACATTTAACGTAAAATTTTACTCTAAAAATGAAGCAACTTATATTGTTACTATTAAGTCTAAACTATTAAGATTTTGCTTTATCATTAATCTTCTTCAAATGCAGCATTTAATAATTACGGTCAAGAACCTGAGAAGGAAGCAAATTAAGACACCAGATTTTACTCCATATTCATAATTCAACCAAGATCTATACAGTGAAAAGCTAAACTACCAAGTTGGTAGTTAAATATATAAACCATATGTATTTTACAACCTTATGTTTAAGTAAAAAAAAAAAATCTAAATACATTTTTCATAAATAACACTTGGGCACATGCAAAGAACTGGTTTTCCCTAGCCCTGCATAAAAAAATACAGCATCAGAAGACTTTGGCATCAGAAGAATTCCCATTTTAATAAACTTTTAAAAAATCACTATAGTTCAGACTTAAATTGTTCAACATTCTTGTACTATGAAAACTAAGCTGTCTGCAAGAAGTTTAATTCCCAGTTTAAATATTCATAAGTAAAGAACTTTTAAATCAATTTTTCAGTACATTATAAGGAACTAGTTTGGTTTCCCTATATATTGGCGAACGCGGCGATTTTTTTTCGTCGCCAATGTAAGCTCGCCAAGCTAACACGGGAAATTTCCCGAAGTTTGATCGAAAAATAAGCATTTTAGAAATTTAAAAAAGGGAAATATAAATGGACTTACTTGTTGAGCTGACGTGCCGATTGGTATGTTTATTTCGACATTTTTTTCGCTGTCACCAGTGTCACATTTCAGCTTTTTTTTTTTTTTTTATTTTCTAAATATTTACACAAATATTTTTCTAAATATTTACACTTTATAAAATTTTAAAAAAACTAAAAAAAAAGGCATGCAAAAAATATTATTTTAAATATAAATTACTTTATAAAATTGAAAAAAAAAAAAAGGATTCAAAAAATATGTTTCTAAATATATAAGATAATAATGAATTAAATTATTACGATAATAATGTATTAAATTATTACGATAATAATGAATTAAATTATTACGATAATAATGAATTAAATTAATAAGATAATAATGAATTAAATTATTAAGCTAATAATAAATATATATTAAATAAACGAAAAAAAAAGAATTAGTGTAAAAGAATTTGTAAAAAATAAAAATTTACGATGATTAGACGCTGGTGACAACGAAGCACATCCCTTAATTGCACCTACAGCAAACTAAAGACAAATGGCTTCCAATTCAAATAGAAACGTCGAAAAAACGTGGGACATAGAATTTTCTAGAACAATGAAAGTCGAAGTAATTTTTAAATAGCTTTAAAACTTATGTTAAACACAAGAAAATTGATTAGTGACAACACTAAAATAAAAACAAAAGCTGAAATCGGCAACACTACGCAGTAAACAAAGGGCGCCAGATTTGGCAAGAAATCTTATATGGGGATAACGAACTTGTTCCCATTATATCTTAATAGATAACAAAAGAGCAAGTTATTCGAGAATAAACATAACTATTCAAATTAAATTTCTTAGAACTATAAATAAGTTAAACTAAATAAAAATATGAAATTACACATTTGAAGAGTCATACATACCCATAAAGAATTGATAGTCTCCTATCTTAGGAAGAACTTTTTTTACAGCCTCTGTGAATTTAGCTTTCGACTCAGCAATTTCACTATCGCTTTTCCCAAGTTCTTTCCATTTATCTTGTAGCCTAAAACAAAATTTAATTTTGGTAAAACTATTTTGGTCACAACCTTGACAAGTAGAGCAGACACAGGTATTGGAATTTTATTACCAACCCAGAATGGGTGCCAATCTGGCATAACAAGTCTGGATTTTCGCCAATTTTGAATTGCTAGGCCTAACATTAAGAAAATAATAAACAAGTAAATTAAGCAGGGTTTCCCCAGATTTCAAATTGTTAAAAGCCTAAGGGCACATAAGAAAACAGTAATTATAAGAATTGATTAAGTGTCAATTTAAAAATAAAATCATTTACATTAAATAATATCCAGTTAAAAATAAAGAATATCAGAATTTCTCTCAAGAAAATGAATTTAATAAAATAATATTGATAGATCCAGTAATTTAATATGGAATGTTATAAATCATAAAAGTAGACAAAACGGGAATTTTAAAAATACGATTCTATTTACAATTTGTGAAATTCTCATTTAAAAAAAGGCTTCAGATTATGTTAAGAAAAAAACCAGAAGATCCATACAACAGCACTATAAATAAAACAGATTAGAGCATTAGTAAAATGACACCATGTGATTATTTGACAAATGTGTCGTTAAATACAGCCTAGTAATGTCTCGCCACCACACATCCCGGAAATGCTTGTCATTTTCATTTCTTTTATCGGAAGTAAAGCGCAGCAGTTTAAATCTTGTTTTTTTTCATATATATATATATTTTATTTCACTTAGGATCAGACTTTCAGAATGGAATATAAATTTTTCCTATTATAATCATTTTAAATTTCACTGTTGATATAGTGCCAAGATTTCAAGTCTTATATTCATTTCACTGTGGATATAAATGGCAAAATTATCATATTTTGGAGAATTGTACAGGGGAAAAAAATCAAACTTTACTAGATTTGGCGACTTTTTCAATTGGCGAGCTGTCTCTGTAATACTCAGTTAAGCACAAGTAATATCACCGACGTCCAGAGTAACATCATAATCTTTGGGGTAGAAGATTATCAATTTGATTAAAAGAATGTTAAAATGAAAGATAACAGCAATTATTTGAATGTTTAATTCTTTTTATACTATCACAACAGAAAGTTTGAAACTAATTTATTAATCTTTTCATTCAAATTGGCTGCATTGAATTGTCACATAATGTGCGACAACACACAGTTCAAACATTCAATTATAAAATGTGTGCAAGGTACAAAACTGTCTCTCACAACTGCACATTTTATTTTTGTTTACTTTATATTATTCTTATTAAAATATAATAAAAACACAAAATTATTGGATTTAAACAAAATTATATAACATACTGCATCATTTAAGTATCCATTTTATGTTTACCCTGTTAACTATGTATATTTTTCATAAGGATAAATACATTCTCTAAAAGAGAATATATATGAATGAAGCTTTTGTAAAAAGTAAGTAAATTTAATAGCATGCTATTTCACTTCCATATACACTCAACATGAAAGTAAAATGTCACAAACATTTAAAAATTTCCTTACAATACAAATATTAATATGTGTACGTTTTAAAATTTTAACCTACAATTAATTGAGCTTTCTGTAATCAAATACATAATACAACCAATAATAAAGTTTAATCCATGTTACTCAGCAATGAAATACAGACCCCCCCCCCCCCCAACAGATTTCACTATATCACAGTAACAAGATGGAAGACAAAACTTTGTCAAAAAAATATTAACTTACGATTTGGTGTACTGCTTTAAATATGACTTAAAGTCACTTTTAGAGAAACCAGTTTCAACAAGACGTTGGTTCAGGACTAAATCTAGGCCAGATTCAATGGCTTCATCTGTACCTTCATCTGCTTCTTCTTGGGATGGATTAGCTCCTTCTAACTGAACATCTCCAAGCTTTCTTTGAACATGCTATTACAATAATTGTACAGTCAAGATGAAAAATTTCACTACCATAAGGCATAATTTTATA
Source organism: Latrodectus elegans (assembly GCA_030067965.1). Classification (NCBI taxonomy): domain Eukaryota; kingdom Metazoa; phylum Arthropoda; class Arachnida; order Araneae; family Theridiidae; genus Latrodectus; species Latrodectus elegans. Next base: position 72,415,089 of record CM057809.1, on the reverse strand, counting down.
AATAAGACTCAACTACATCGTTACACAAAATAGCAAGTGATAAATTATTGCATTAAGAATGTAATAAGTATTCAAATAGTTTTTAAATGCTAGTAAATTAGGTGTGACCGATTTCATACTCAAAAGATAGCTGAATGAGAAACTTCGGCTATCTAATTTCTAAAAAAAAAATATTCTATTTTCTAAAATCGGCTAATTAACAAAAGAAATAAGTCTAGTCCGTAAATACTTCTAGAAATTAAGTATTTGAGATTCAAATAAATATAAAATAAACTAAAATACTTTCGTACCCGACATTCAACTTCATACAAGCAATCGTCTACAACTTTGTATTTAGATGAATCTGTGAACATTTCATCCCCTACAAGAATTAATAGTAAGAATAAATGAAAATTTTAATAATTAAAATAAAAACAAATTTACAAAATATAATGCATAAAATATAAGTTTACCAGTGATTAGGTCCTTGAAAATTAACATGCTGTCAGATTAATTGAAATTGCACTTTAACGAGAAAACACGAACAAACAGCAAACAATTCCAAATTGTGAAAGGGAGAGGAAGACGTCAACAACTTCCTTTTATACCGGTCCAATGCTAACCTATATCGTTTCTTACAAAATGAACGAATCTTACACAAATTTTTATTTTGACCAACCGTTATATTAATTGATTTTAAAACTATTGTCATTATAAAGTAAAATTATCAACGAAAATAATTTTATGTTATTGGCTGTAAATTTTATTATTCCATTATAACTTTCGAATTTCAATTATTGTTATAAACTGTATAATTTTTGTGACGGTCTCATCCATTTAACGAACAGTAATGCTTCTGTCATAGCATACTATCACTTACCATTACAATTATACCATTGTTTTAAAATTTTCGTTGAATAATTTTTGATTTTAGAGAAAATAAATGTTGCTTTTTAGATAAACAAAATTTAAAGAATACTTGATAGACGGAAAATAAAAATCACTCAATACCCAAGTAGCAAAATAGCTTGGCTCAATATTGGCAAACTTGCCAAAATAACCCCAATAATGGACCAATGATGGGCGTCAAGTTTTCCGAATATACAGCATGCCAAGATAAGTCCAATGATAGACCGATAATGGGAACCACATTTTCCCCAATATTGGACATGCAAAGATAAGATTTGTCCTACCATGGGAGCAAAGGTTTCCCCAATGTAGGAAATGTCAAGATAAGCCAATATTGGATCGATAGGGGTTGCCAAGTTTTTCCTAGTATGCCATGATAAGCCCTTATTGGTCCTTTAAAGGTAGTCAAGTTTTTAACAAAACATATGTTTTATTGCAAGTTAAATCCAATAAGGCTACGTATTTTTCTAAGCTTTATCATTGCATTTTTGGTTATTAAGAATTGACTTATTTATTGACATTCAATTCTTTAATTCCTATACATTTTGAACCATCAACTCTTAAAGTTTAATCATTACCATTATATTTTTTGTATATCAAGAAACCTTTAATTTTTTTCTTTATCAAGGATGTTTTCAATAATTAACGGTGTCTGTAAGTTTGATTTTCCTTATATTTGTCATTACAAAGTTTGATTACCATGAAGATGTGTTATCTATTTGAACTTAAACTATAATTGAAATTAAACTAACGTTCAAATATATCTTATTTTTCATTTGCAATTGTTCCGTATATTATTAACCATGAAACTACTTCAAAATCCAATGTTATTGTTCTAACGATAGTTTGGCTATACAAGTACTTACTTACATTGATTTAATCACATATAAATTCCTTATAAATGTATATACGAAATATTATTCGAAAAGAACGATTGTGACTTAAACTCTTTGCATTCCAGAAATGCCCTTGAAAATTTTTCATTTTTTATTTTCTATGATGCAATTATGGTATTACTCTACTGCATTTTATAACATGGGGATATTATGGTAATTGTGTTTACTTCGTCAATTGACGCATTTTATCACCTTCTTCGCCAAATCTAAGCGATTGGAGTCATAGTATAATGACCTAGCTAACGGGACAGGTGATTATCGTGCTGTATGACGATGCGTTGTAGGGAAGCCATTGATGCCTGGGGAAAATGTGATTGAGTTAATATAGGTGGAGTTATATATGATTGATCGTATTATATTCAGCAGCATGTTCTGAGATATTTCGTTCATAATTATATTAGAATTTTCCTGATAATTTTTTATTGGGCGATTTTCTTACTTTAAAAATGCATCCTTTACTCAAGAATTTGTCGTTTCTAACTTTATAATTAGTTGTTGGAATTAAAACAAAGTTAAGCAGTTGATGCAATATTTAGGTATTTTACCTAAGAGGAATGATGTTGCTCCTAAATGTCCGAAATGTGAATTAAAAATTGTTTTGATATAAATGTAAATGAAATCATGTATATAATTAATTAAATTAAATAACATTTTAAGTGTAAATGAATACTGTATTTAGTTTTTACACTGCCCATAATTTCTGTGTTTTCAATCCTAAATTCAGTTAATATGTTACCATTGAAAAAATTATTTTTATTATGAAAATAACATGTAAACATACGTCACTTGTAGAATAATTCTTTTCTAGAATATAAATTTTATCCTATTTTTCCTCACAAAAATACTAATTTTTATTTTTATTATTTTTTAATAGTTTGTTGAGTTTATCAGAGAAAGGAAATACAGTGATTGTTTTAAATAAACTTACACAATAGATCTTATTTACTATTAGTATTTAACTAAAGTCAGCTTCAGTACTTGATGATATTTCATAAAATTTTAACTCAAGAATATTATTACAAATTTTTCAAGAATTTTAAAATTAGCTCTTCTAATACTGTAATGTATAATATAGTTTCAAATATTTGTTGCTTAATTCACATTTAATTACAATGTATGTGAATCTTTATGTGACAATATAAAGATAAATTAGTATTAGGATTTTCTCAATCTATTTGATTGCAAAAGAAAATCTATGGTGATTAATAGAATAAGTGATAAATATTTATTTCTGAAACAAATTCTCAACAATATACATTTCTAATATTTGTTATGCTGATAATATCGTCTTATTATATAGTGGAAAAAGATTCGAAAAATAATTATTTGTCTTTTTCACTTCAAATATTAAAAATATTTCATCGGCATTAATAGAAGTTCATTTACAAATATAAAAATCGAAAACATTTATTGTTAAAAAAATAACTAAAAGTAAAAGAGTTTTTGATTTTTATATTTGTAAATAACATAGCACAACAAAAACATAAACAACTATCTATCATATCTTACATCCAAACGTATATGATTTCAAGAACTTAAATAAATATTTTTCTTGCAGGTTTAACTCAATTTTTTTTTTTAAAAAAATGATAACACCTATACCTTCCATTCGATTCATTGATATTCTTCTGTAAAGTTGTGTTTTACATTTAATTTGGATTATAACTAGGATAAATACTGATTTGAAAAAAGTTGCTAATGTAGATTAGAAAAAAGAAATATTTGCATTAACGTTATTTATTTTGTTAAAATATCTCTTCTTCTTCAGCACGAGAGTCCGGGGTGGGCCAAGGCTTTCCTCAGAATATTCCTCCATTGTGTTCTCCTGGAGGTGACACTTCTCCATTTAGTCACTTTCAGCACTTTAAAGCCCTCCTCTACACAATCAGTCCATTTAAGTTTGGGCCTACTCCTAAATCTGTTTGCAATGGGACTATAATTAAAAATTCTTGAATTAGAAGATGATGGGTCAATTCGACAGATATGGTCAGCAAATCTTAAGCGACATATCTTAATATAATTGACAATGTCAGTTTCCTTAAAAAAGACTGTTAAGCTCGAAATTGTATCCCTGCCTCAAAACTCCATTTTCATTTACGGCACCAAAAATCTTTCTTAGGACTTTTCTTTCAAATAATACAATTTGATTTGACTGAGTCTTTGTTGAAGTCCAGATTTCGCACTTATGGATATAAGTGAGAATAGGTCTTATGATTCTTTTTGTATTGTAGATCTAAAAAATGTGTGTGCACAGGTACCCTTCCGATTTTTGTTGATATCGGAAAAAACAGACCTTTGAAAAGAACAAAATGAGTCTACGTTGCATTCAAATTAAATCTGAACGAGTTTTTCTTACATCGCGTAATATTAAATTAGGGACAGCAAACAATTGCAGATCACAGAGTCAAGATATCACGTACTTGGAAACAAATCTCACAAGCATTACATGCGTCATGACAAGCCGAAATCCGTTGCTCATCTGACCAGGTGTTCTTTCGCTTTGTTCGGAAAAGATAAAGTAAGAAATATATTTCATGTTACATATTATCAAATATTAATCTTTGAGCTTAAGAAGAGTTCGCGTTTCGTTCTAGCTTCTGTTTCAGGACCAGCCGCACTTGAGACTGAGCCACAGTTTTTTTTTCTTCTCTGAATTTCCCAATAAAACAAGTTCTCACAAATATTGGCTATCGAACGGTCTCACAACAATCGTTTTACATTATTCACTGATCCGGTCTCATATACTAAAGACGAAAATCTCCGACGGCAAAGGAACTAAGCAATGGAGGCGATTTGCATGATCATAGACATGGACGACTTCGTTCACGAAGGAACTTTCTTGTGTCGAATACTCAGCCTAATCGAAGCCACCAACAAAAACTCAGTGCCGTACGGATTTCGTCACATTTATCAGAGTCCGAAAGATTGGCTTATCGCAAAGTATTGAAACAAACTTATTCATGGACTTAGATTTCGAGCAATTTCAAAGACTTCGTAAAATCGTTTTACAACAGAACGAAAAGCGCGAATAAAGATGTCGTGGCTTACAGAGGCAGTTGATATGAAAATGAATTATTGGACGCTTTAAATATTGCAAATCTCAACAAGGGCATTCACGGTTGTCCGGTGCATACACATTTTTTAGACCGACTGTGTAGTGTGATTTTTGTAGATTTTTTGATCAGTTTCGATTTTAAGGTTATAATATTTATATAAACAAATATTTGTCAAGTTAACTTCTAATTTTTATGAATTTATTTTTAAGAATATAATTTAAAAATCTCAAGTCTTATTGTATTACCATTTATTTGGATTCACAGGACATGTCTTTGGAATTTCTATTTTTTCCATTGCAATTATGTAAACATTATTTCTATACTGTATTTTTAATATCTTAATTCTAATACATCTGTAAAATTAGGTTTTTCATTTGAAATTTTGGCTAGAGATTTCTTTTGCAAAAAATTGTTTAGTTATTCAACTACTTATTGGTAAATTACTTACAATTTGGTTTGATAGAATGAATAAATTTTTTTATCTATAGACAACAAATGTGTGTTGTATACATAAAAAGTAGCTTATTTTAGGTTAAGTTTTTTAATCTATAGGCAACAATTTGCAAATTAAATTTCGTTATGCACGAAAATTTTATTAATTTAATTCAATCAAATATAAGTATTAAAGAATTAGCAAGCTATTTATTTATTCTAATGATTTTCTTGCTAAATTTTGTCTACATAATGCACAAAATATCTTCATCATAAACAAAATTAAAAAATATTGTATAACGTCATTAATAAGTTTTATTAACGCCATTATTAACATTAGTTTTATTAACATCATTATCATTATTAGTATAACGTCATTATTAAGTTTTATTAAGAGATATTTAGTTTTTTTTTATATTGTTTACCGTGTTTTTTTTTTAAATTTTTATATTTGATTTATTAAAAATTATGTGCTATAAAGTGTTCAACATGTTTACATTAACAGTGAAGTTATTCGTAAATTCAATATTAAATACGCAACAACTTATTTAGATATTAATTTCCATCATCAAATAGTAGGCTTATTTGTGCATAACATACTACTTTTACTGTACTTTGGAATGGATGATAAGAGAAAAGTTGTAAGCAAAAATATTCAAAATATGGTCTCTGTCATATAGAATTGTATCTTGAAGAATACATGTGGTGAAAATCAAAAGACTGACTTTTAAAGCCAAATTAAAAACAAGGTAAAATTTATGAAAACTACAAGCTGTAAATAAGTAGTTGTATCTTGGCTAAATTAATGGCACTATTTTTATTGCAGGGGCATGTAAATAAAATATATTTTCCCTTTTATTTCTTAATTTATTGTGGTCCACTTGCCTTTATAAATCTTTATTGCATTATTTATTGATGCACTCTGTCCCTAGTCAATTCGTAATGTTTTAAAAATGTAAGTCATTGAAATGAGTAAATTGATTGAATAGCGTAATGCTAATTTTGTAACTGAATAGCAAATGAGATTATTTCTTATTGATAAAGGAGATTAAGAAGCATTTAGTTTAATAAAATTATCTAAAACTAAAATAAATTATCAAGGATATAATGTTGCTAGGGATAAAGGTGCTCATAAAACCGGATGTCATTTGCATTTTTTATCTTAATATTTATATTGCTCATGCATTTTGTACTTAAATGAATTTAACCTCTATATTATTCTGAGTACTCCAGAAAAATGTCATTCATTCTTAAAAACTTAATTTTTTAAAAAGAGTGGCTTCAAATTATCACTCATAACTTAAACAACATAACAATTTAAAATCTCATTTTATTACGATACTTTTATACTTTTCCCAATTAATTTTTATCAAATAAGTAAGGCAAAACTTACATGCTTTTATTCTTATACCTAAACTACTTACATAGAAATGAACATTCACATGTTTGACCAACAATACGTTTTTAAAATGATCAGGGTTAGAAATGCTTAGGTTTGAATATCCTAATTTGCAAGTATTGATGGTTGTATCTAAAAGTGTTAACGATAGTATAGAAAACATTGTATTTAATGGATCATAGCAATAACTCTTGAAAATATTTTACTAGAATTGTATTTTACAGTTTTAATGTAAACAAAATCCCTAACATTTGGTCAAACATTATTTGGGCTTGTATCACACACAGAAGAGAAACAATATTTTTACTAGAGTTTAATAATTATTCCCATTTCCTTCTAACTAGTGAATCACTCTGAAGTATTAAAAATCTAAAGTTGTGTATTTATGTTTTAATTATTATTTATATCTAAAGTAGTTATAAACATTGTAGAAGAGAATACATTTTCAGCTGAAATTAGCAGCCAACATAAAAATGATTCGTTTTTAAAATTATATTAAATTATTTTGATACAATGTGACAGGGGTAGGAGTTCAGAAATTTTTTTTCAGGACAATATTTTAAAGAAATATCATAACATTTTTTAGGACATATTGCAATAATTAAGCAAAAGCATTGTTACTTTTACATATTAATTTCTGTTTTATGTATAAAACATATTTTAGAAAGGTATAAACTATTTAATAAATTATGAGTTTTTTAATTTTTAATACAACAATTTGAAAAATGATACAGAAATTTAAACTTTCTATACTGAACATTTTTTGAAAATTAATAAGTTACATGATAAATGCTTTAAATTAACAGTTAATTTATGTATAATTGAATAATGTTCATTTTGAACTGTATGCATTAGCATTTAATTCCGATTATTTAATATTGCACTTTTTAAACTTATCATTCACAGATGCAATCTCTACATTAGCAGCAGACAGCATCATTTGTCCAACTTTCACATCACTCATATTATCATCACTGATAGCACATGCTATTTTTTTAGTTGCATCATCCAAAAATTTTTGAGCTACACACAGATTATCAAGCAAATTTTTTTTTTCTCAAGTTCATTGATTTTTTCTAATAGGTGCGATTGTTTAAACTTTTTTTCACAAGTACTTCTACATCTTCCTCATCTTTTCTTTTCTTCTCTAATTGTGTTACATCTTTTGATTTTTCCATATATGATGCATATTCTGCATCATTTCTTTGGTATATGGAATGGATATAACAGAATTGCCATGCATTCGAATAACATCATGACAGATCCGTAAACTTTGAACTGTTAATTCCCATAAAGAAGCTCTCTCCTTTGTCACAAAAGAATTGTTAGTTGAAAAACATCTTTCCGGTTGGGAATTTACATTCAATAACGACAGACATGCTTTAACCACTCTAGAAAGAGTAGGATATTTTATATAACCACTAGCATCTCTTATGTTGAAAACCGCATTCCAATATTTACAGATAATTTGATCATTATTATAATCATTCACAATCAAAGTCACATCTTCATACATGTAAGCAATCCACTAAATGAACTCCTAGACTCTTCCTTTTTTCTATTATAAGGAGACAAACACTAAAGATCTTTGAGTAAAGGATTTGTTATAGGAAGTTTTTGAAGCAAATGCTTTGAAGTTGCTGTGTAGCAGCTTCTGACACTTTGTAGAAATGTTGTTTTATCAGTGAGCTCTTCCAGTATTGCTGTTGCACCATGACCAATTTCAATCTGGTTTAAATTTAACCAATTTTTTCCTGAATCAACATTAATTTGTAGTAACTTTACTCCATTTTTTTCACAGATTTCTTCTGGGTTTAAAAATTTAATCATAGTACGGCGAACAAGTTCATTTAACTTACTGTATATCACATGTACTAATGGTTCGACTTTTTGCATTAGAAGTAAATTTGGTTCAAAAGTTTTACAAAAAAAAAAAAAAAAACAAAATTTAGATATGCCAGAGCCTTAGGGTCTTTCAAATGTTTTATAATCCGAAGATGTCTATCAGAAAGAGGAGATTTCGACTCTTTAGGTAGTACTTTAACAATGAAATATTCCTTTAGAACATCATTTTGCTCAACAATTCTCTCATAAACTGAGCCCAAAGTTAACCAACGGCTCTCAACATGACAAAGGAAACTACGTCTAGCTAAAGTTTCTTCCAGTATTTCTAGCTGTAAAGAATGATAATCTTCTCTTCTTGCAGGAGATAGTTTGAAAAATTGATGAATATCTATAGCACAAATCCATCTCTCTCAATATTACAATCAAATTTATCAATACACTGACGTAGTGCTCCATGGATTATGTGTAAGCAACATGTACCCAAATCAATAAGTACTGGTAAACTTTGGTTACTCAGTTCACTATTTATTTGCTTTAAAACAGCTAAATTAACTCTTGGTCCATCCATTGACAACTGCATTAATTTTTCTAAATTCAAACCATTATTTTAAATAAAACTTAATAAAATTTTTATAATTTTATTGGCTTCAGCATGCTCTAGAAAATGTGATTCGAGGTAAATGACATTTTTACCTTGTTTATTGCACCAATATGATATGTAAATATCCAACTGTTTCTTTATTTGTTTCGTAGTAGTATCATCGAAAAGTAAAACAAAATAGGAAGTGCCGATAACCCGAAACAAGTTTTGAAATACGAACCTAATCCAAAATTAATCATATACCTGACTTTTTTGTCAGATAATTTGAGATTTTTTGCTATGGAGGAATCATCAAAAATTTCTCCGTAAATGTTACCTAAATCATTCAGAGATGAAAAAGAATAATTATTTTTTATTGCCACCAAAACTAAAATGGTTTCAGCTTTAATGGTTTTCTCTGATGTCGTTTTGCAAAGCTATGATTTATTATTTACTACTACAGTCGATGTCGAGGATTCAGATGAAGTTGATGACTTGATAGTATATAGTGTTTGATTCTTGTAACAGTTCACAGCTTTTTTGTCTTTTAATCCATCTGCATAAGCAAGCACTTGTCTAAAACCAATATTTGAAACACTGAATTTGCTTTAGCATTCGAAGCACTCCGCAGAATGAACATCGTCAACACATCGGCACCAGGTCTTGATTAGTCATTTATTCCCATCTTACAGTTCCAACCATTTGTCGGAAAATTTCGTTTTCCTTGGCATTTTTAAGAAAATTGTTTTCAAAAAATAAAATTCTGAGCTTGCTAATAAACATTCTTCAAAACACCTATCAAAATCTTTCAAAATGGTGCCATAAGCATTTCACCCATGCGCATAAACGTAAGCGAGCAATTCTCACAATTTCGCCATCATTGTAAACAGTTGTGCGCTACTAAAACCAGAATCTTTGTCTGTAAAGGCAGAAAATAGAATTTAATGGTAAATCCAAACCAAAATTTTTTTAACGTCAGACATTCGCGAGCAATGGCTGAAAACGAGGCGGAGACGAATGTATGGCAACCTTATTTCCGATTTGAAAGAGAAAAAAAAGAGGGAAAATTTTTTCTTTCTTTTTGCATTGAAAGAAAAAATATATTCCACTGGAAGAAAAATTTACTACTGAAAAATATAAAATTGTTAATTAAAATTAAACTTTCAAAAGAATGTAATAAAAAAGTAAGGAATTCCAGGATTTATTTTTAAAAATAAGGACATTTCAGGACGTTTTTTAAAAAATCAGAAATTTCAGCCCGAGCCCTGGTATGAGTGATAATATATGCTTAACAATACATTAATATAATTTATTTAAAAATTAGGGATTTATTAAAGGTATGATTAATGGTAATTTTACACTTCTTTAATAATATAACATAAAGTATCCTATTTAATGTTTCTACTTGAAAAATACTCAAGTGTGAATTTTGTTTTATGTTAATGTGTCACATTAAATGATGACTTGACTTTGTATATTAAAGAGAGCTTATGCATATAACCTAGATCTATCATATTTACAATTTTTGCATAAATTTTTCACCCAATCAAAGCACAATATTTAAAAAAATATTTTCTTATTGAACTATTTAACAACATTTATATAAGGCACTAATTAGTAACTGTTTCAAGAATGTTACTAAGTACTTTATATTTGTAACTCCTTGATGAATGACATAACATAAATTGTAGTTTATTTCCATCTTGTATTGTTTGAACTTTGACTTGTACATATGTGTGACTTCCACTTAATATATATATATAACTATTTTTTATAGGTATGACTTATGTTAGTTTTGTATTTATAACCTCATAAAGTAATGTCCTATTGAAAGATGGTCTACATGAAAAATTGCACGTTTTTATTTATTTGTTTAATTACACACTAAAAGAACACTAGCCCCACACATTATGGATCTTGTGAAACATCAATCTAAATCCTTCATAGCACTTATGCCAACTTTTAAGCAATTATTTAGTTGAAATACAATACTAAAAAAAAAAATTATTATACTTATGCGGGATATTAATTAGTGATCATTTACAGAATAAAGCTAAAATTGTTCAAAAGTCCTCACAGAATGTTTTTCGTTCAACTATTCATTTCTATAATATTTTTTACGGTAACAAATATTATTTTAATGATCAGTTACAATGGTCTAATTTAATGTTTGTTTATAATAAGATCATATGCTTCTAGTTGAAAGAGTCAACAACAGATATCTTCAACAAGTAAATTTAATCTTGAAAATTTTTAAAATTAAAAGATTTTGAGTAAGAAAAGAACTTTTAAATAAAATGTATGCATGTGTGGAAAAGCATTGTTTTCTAATAATTTTTTTACTGTTAAATTTATAGGGGCTGTTCAAGTCTTGACCAATTGTAATGAAGAGGAGCTTAAGTGTTAATCACTTAAGCAATGTTTAAGACTGAATTTTAGAAATATGAAGAAATAATATGTATCATCTGTATTGCAAAAATATATGCATTTTGTAAAATAAAATTTTTAGAATAAACTATTTTGTCTAGTTAATATTTTCAGGATAGAATATTTCTACAGCTGGGCAACTTAACTTGTTAAAAATTAATGTTGAATTCTTAACAAATAATGCATGAGTTTGCTTTTATGTTGTTTTGTATGTAAAGAAAAAAGTATTTGAAAGTCTGACAGCAAGATGTCTCTCAACTAGAGTTAAAATACTCAGAAGTAATTAACATGTAACTGAATATTTTTAATAAGTGTGCAAATTTTGTTACTTTTCTCTTATATAACAATTCCTTATATGTTAGAAATATAAAATGAATATTTTTTCTTCATTAAAGACATGAGTAAAAAGATTTTTAAGTGTATAAATTCTCAATTTAATTTCTTTTAGAAAACAAAATTTACACTCTAATTTAATAAAAAAAAGAACCATTTATATTTAATGAAATAAAAATAGTTAAGATATAAAAATGTGGATTGTATGCAAAAATTAACAATTTGAGTTAATGAGTGTTAAGCAATGCAGAAATGGTATTCTCTTTTAATATTTAACAAATGAAATTCATATATTGCAAATATGATTATTAAAAATACTTTCTTGTTTACTTTAAAGAATCGTCTAAAGTGTGTGATCTTTTCTAGTTAACACAATATGGAACGTCAACAGGACAGGGATCACTATTGTAATGTGAGCTACAAAGTTCGCACATAAAACTGATTGCATCTTGTATTTCTTAGTTTGCATGTGCAAAGTTAAAGCAAACGTCATATTGGCGAACTCTGTCAACAAAAATCTTCAAATTTACTAAATAAAAGTACTTAGTTTGCGATGGTTATAGACTGACAACGACAGTTTCCGAAAGTTATAATAAAAGTACAATAATGCTGTTATTTTAAATTTTTAATCTAGATTTTCTAGACTTAAATCCACTGATATGACCTGGATAGAATATATTGTCCAATTTGTGTTTGGGAAATTACAGGTATTTCCTATACTGTTTCAAACTTATAAACTTCGGTTGCAGTTTCATAAACCGTTTCCGGATTTTGGTATGAAGAACTTCCTCTATAGCGTTCTTGTTAGAAATAGCGTTTAAAAATTCAGATTTTAATTGTGAAGGGCATTTTGGAATAGAAATATATCCTGATCTAGGGCATTAAAACACTGTGAAATTCGAAATTCCGGCTTCTGAAGTTAGAAGTGCCGCATTATTGTCTAATTAGTATTCGATGTAGATTTAGGTAGGCGATATTGAGTCTATTAAAGGTGTATCGCTATACAAGTCTATCGTGATGAGATCATTGTGCACGTTCTGAAAAAATGAAATTAAGTTAATTGAATTCCCGAACTCCAAATATTTTAAATAATCAATGACAAACTGCTTAAGTCATTCTCAAATCCAATAAAATTTAAAGAATTAAAGTACGGAAAACCAAAACAGTAAAGCAAATTTTGTCGATAACAGCAACATACACACATTAGCAACCCAACCGCGATTTTGTCTGGTACTGTTTACATTTACAAGTAATTTTTTACAAGAGCTTTTAAAATGATAGAGAATTATACATAAAAAATAAATAATTAATAAAATTATATAGAACTCCCTAAATTCTTTGTAATTTCATATTTTACAATTTGTGTGTCTTAAGATTTTTTAATCTACTTCTCTTCACTCGATTCATGAGCAATCGTTTATTTATTCTCTCACTGCGATACAACTGAAACTCAATGAAGAAGGATAACATCCCTACAGGCTTAACATTAAGTTGTCCAAATGAAATGAAACCAGTTAGACCAATTGAGCAATATTTTGACAGCTTCTTTTCCTTCCTCTTCGTCACACATGGGAAGGAATCGCGAGTTTGACATTTACAGTTCTAATTCCTAATCACGTATCTGGTATCCACTAGTTTTTCAATCGCTATTCGAAACCTGGAATGCTTGCATATATCATTTCGTTGTTCATTAATAAATCTCAAAAGTTATACGGGGAAAAAAAACCCTGAAAAACAAACGAAAGATGTGCGAAAATGAGTTAACAAAGATATTTTTCAGTTTTGTTTGTAAATATGAATTAAAACTATAATTGTGTCAGCGGCATGTTTTGGGACCAGCGACAAGTTGGTAAAATCGTGAGAACGTGTAAAAGTGAGCTCGTTTGTCATTTTTTCAATAAAACCCAATTTATCTATGTAAATATTAACATCTTTTTTATTCCATATAAATTGTAATATTGAATTTCATTTCTCTGTAGGGTAAAGTCGCATTTCGTTTTAATCATACTAAACATTTGCATATAGTGTGCTCAGTAGTTTGTATCGTGCACTTAACTGTGGAACATCGACAGTTAATGGTCAAATTGATAGATGAATGGTTAGCGTTTTCATCTAGGTTCAACAGTATTTGTTGTATAGAATCGTTCTGAAACATTAGGTCTCTGTCGAATTAAACTAGTATAAAAAGTGATTGCAGAAAGGACAAACCAAGGCAACAGCTATGATCATAGATATAAGAATTTAAAGTCAACGGTCTATTTCAAAAACTGCAAAATATGGGGAAAATAATCAATTACAAAGTTCCAGAGTAAAAGTGATGTATAACTAAATGCAATCTTGCACAGGCATGTGAAAAAAAGATATGTACATGTTCAACACTTCACGGTTTAGATTAATATTCTGAATGAAAGATTAGCTTCAGCATCGATAGTAAATGTTGTTTAACATCTAATCACTCTTTTTCAGCATATTTTGAAATAGAAATATGTTGGAACTAGCATTTAAACCAATGGGCGTTTTTCACGTTCTTATCTTTGTATTTCTATGCTCAAGGAGTCTTGGCAACAAATTGATACTGCCCCACAATTCTAGTTTATTCTTTTCATTATCTTGTTTTCTTTCGATTTGAATGGAAAAATTTGGAACCTTTCTATGATCAGCTATAAGAGATAATGAAAATATGAATTATTTAAGTTGACAGACATTCTTAAAAATTATTGTACTTCTATCTCTATATATCATTTACAACATTAAATGAAAACTACATAGCTACAAATTAAAAACTTTATTTTAATTGAATAATTTCCATTGATTGAATACCTTAAGCTAAGATAATAACTCTAAATTTGAAAATATGTAATTACATTCATTTTGTATCAAGAAAATTGCTTGGATTAGAAAATAAATACCTCAAATACATAAATACTTTAAAATAAATAAAAACAATTCATTAGGAGAACTTTTCTATAAAGAATATTTCTAGTATGAAAAAACTATTTACAAAAATGCATAATTGTTAATAACTACTTGCTGAAAGTTTTACAACATAGTTGAATATTTTTATCAACATTTTCTTTTATGTTCAATTCATTAAATTTTAATTATCATGCACGACACTGTATTAACAATTATTAAAGATCAATCAATTTTGACAGCACCGTATATCTTTCGTATAAAGAAATATGCAGCATAAAATCCAATGGTTCCAGTTAAAATCCAAAATGTCAATACCATCAAGCCTGTATATCCAAAGTACAAAAGAGTAGGAATGAATTCTGTAATTTCCAGCTGTAAGACAAAAGGAAAAATATAGTTAGAGCAATGAATCTTTTAGTAATTTAATTATATTTTCAAAAATAAGTTTCACAAAACGTTAAAGTGTTGGTGAGGTGCACAAACTCTTTATAAAAGCTTTTTACCATAACAAGTTAAAAGCAAGTTTAAAACTAAGTATTTTCTATTTATATCAACACATTAAGAAAACAATTTATAATAAAATCAACAAGTCATTTCAGTTCTTTTTTAAGTTGACTTGCGGTTGCAAGTGTAGCAAAATTTAAGGAATTTTAATAATCATATGTATATTCAATAAGGATGTTATTTAAAATGCTGTTATAAGTTGAAGCTAAATTACTCTCAATAATTATAATCAGTTAATAATGACAATGATATTCCCTTATTAAGAAGTGAAATATTTTAATCTAAGCTCATCCTACTTAAAGAATTATTTTAAAAATTTCTAAGACTTTAAAAGCATATTTTGTTCTTTATTGATTCAATAGCTCCTTGTGAACTAAGGCCTCCTCCAGAATTTTCTTAAATTCTGTGATCTTGTTTTGGAAATAGACCTCCAGTTTTTGACTTTTAGAATTCTGAAATTCTCGTCGACACAGTCAATCCATCTAAGCTTGCCCTGATGCTGATTGGTTAAGAGTGAAAATCTCTTGATGTTAAAGAGTTATGATTCATTTTGAGTAGGTGCCTGAGGCAAATTTCATTTGGTCAATTTTTATATAGTTGATATCTGATTCTCTGTACATCTTATACAGTTCGCTATCGAATCTGTGCCTTCAAGCATCATCGATGTTCACTGCACCCATAATTTTACTTAAAACTTTTCTTTTAAAGATAGCTAGTCGATTTTCATGATATTTTGTCATGGTCAAGATTTCTGATCCATATGTAAGCACTGGAATTATAATGGTTTTATAAAGCACTATCTTTGTTTTTCTTTTAACCAATTTGGAACCAGGGAAATTTCTCAATAAGTTAAGACAGCGATTAGCAGCAACAGTGCATTGAATTATCTTGGTATCAAGATATAATTTTGTTCACAGGAAATAAATTATCAAATATAAGAATTTAGCACTCAGCTATCTTGTACCTATAACAAATATTCATGTCTTGAAAATTATATATTTAAGGGTGGTAAAAATAAAACATTGAGACAGTCAATTATATAAAAATTCCATACAATGTATCGTCATCTAAGCATAATGAACATTTTCTTAAGTCTTTGAGAGATTCCAAATTTTTTAAGTTGTTACAATATTTATCTGAGACATTAAATTACAATATTTTTAAATAAAATATTACACAGAGGTTTAAATTTATCCACTAAATAAGTGTAGTGAAGTGATATTTTCAATTTCTACTTGATTTTTAATAATTCTATAAATAAATGATTCATACATTTTTTATCAGTGTCATGGTGATAACACAATGCATGGAATTAAATTTTAATGTTCAAATATCCCAATGTTTTATATTTGTGTAGAGTATTATCTTTCAAGAATGTAAAATGATTAATTAATCATATCTCAGAAATGAATTCATGAACAGTTGGGGAGGTAACTTTATCTGTAAGCTAACTACATAGTAAAATCTTTTGATACACTTAAAAATGCACTCATTTTTGAATAAAAATAAAATTTTCAAAATTCTTATGAACGTAGGAATTTTATTAAATTTATATAAAGAAATAAGATACTGATATTTTTTCCTTCTTACAATTTATCAAATAAGCATATCTAGTATTTAATTTTATAATGATAAGCAAGAAGCAATAAAACTTCAATAATATGAAAAATTTTCCTCTATTAAATAAATTTTATTTAAATATATAAGTAGAATTTATTTTTGAAATATTTTTTTTACAAGAACTATTTTTTTATAACACATAGAAAAATGGATCTTGCAGTTGTCAGATTTATAGAGCATGATTGTAAATATGTGACAAATCTGAATAAGTAAATTCTAATACATTTTATAAACATTGAAAAGCAATTCCATGACAGTTTCAAAAATCATATAAGAACATTTACACTACTTTCAAAATCGACTGAACACTTAATTATTTTATACTTCTAAGTTATCACACAAATCATTAGATACCCATAATAAGTTGTTTTGTATGGCTTTATTTGGAAACTAACATATATAAATGACAGTTCACTGCACCATAAGGGTGTAGAAAATACTCACACACACAAAAACAGTTTAAAAGAAGCAAGTAAAATTAAAAGAGTTTATAATTGTTGGTAGTTCATGAGAGTTCTTGCTTCCAAATAAACCTCATTGGACATAGTTACATGCCTACAACCTTGTTCTAAACTTGTGCTTGCATTTCCAGTTTCCAGAAAACAGTTCCAGATTCAGGAAATCATTTTGTGAATCTTCAATGGCTTCTGCTACTTAAGATTATGTTTGGCTTCCTTTAACCGGACAACTCTCCAAGCTTCTAATTCAATTAAAAGACTTCGTTGAGAAATCACATTTGTCAAAATAATGCACTTTGGAATGTCAATCATTCATTTCTACTTCGCCTTACATTAAATTGAAAATCGAATCTCATTTGCTGCTACTAAAGTATCATCTTTGCTACCAAAATCAAAATTTGTATTTGTGACTATCTTCTTCAATTTTATGTAAAAAAGAAATTGATTATACCATTATTTTTATAAAAGAGTAACAATATCCTTTAATTGTTTTGATCAGTATATTTTAAACATAATTACATCTGGTAGCAAAAAATTCTAAATAAAAATTAAGATATTAACTTTGTCATTTATTCATTAAAATTTTATCTTAAATGTTTATGAAAATAAAAAAAAATCATTTGATATGGCATGTTTCATTGATAAGTAATTCAGACTGTAACTAAAATTCTAGGTATTGAAAAATATAAATAGAAAAAAGAAATAAAAATGTAAACTATTAATTAATGACACTTATTGCAAAACAATAAAAATTTCATGCTTAATGGGAATTATAAGAAAAATAATTAATGCAAATTTATTTATGGTTTATAAAGACTATTCCAAAATTAAGTGGTTTTGATTAAAGTAATTTTAAACACATGCTCCATTAAATTGCTTAAACAAATTAATATGCAAGAAATACAAGTCCTGTAAATTTGCACTTATAAGTAAGCAAATCACAGCACTAATTTGTGTTGTACCACATTAGAAATGTTTCTAAGACCCAAGGGCATGGAAAAATTTAATAGATAATAATATTGAAACTGGTAGCAAAAGAAGTTTTTTTTGCTGTGTGATCCTTCTTTCTGAATTTATAGTGAATGAATTAGTACAAGTTAGTTGACAACAAAATAGCTTTTTTATAGAAAATAACTTTCAGAAAAATGTCAAAACATTTATATAATATTGTCATTGGACCTATTTTTGCAATAATGATCATACCTGGTATTTCAGATAATAGTTGAAGTAAAGGTACTTAATTTGAGTAGTTTGAAGTTATCAACAAACTACACTAAAGTCTAATACACATATTTAACCTAATTTAAGAGCAAACCATTTTAAAACACCTATTAATTTGAAGTCACTGAGAAACATAATAATAATAGTAACAGGTAGTAATTAGTATATAATAATAGTAATAGTTAGTAATTAAAAATAGCAACAGGATCAGTTGACTTTATAAACACTAATTCAAATTTAACTACATCAGTTCAAATTTATGGGAAATCATATCATACAATAATTATAATACATTTTAACAAGTTTTGAATTAAAGAAAAGCATTTTAAGAATTCTCTCTAACATTATTTTGAACAAGAAATGAAGGAATCACTGTTAAGGGACCACCTCCATCTATGTGCAATAAATAATGGTTTATTTTTAACAAATAAAAAATTAATTATCAAGTATCATGTCAGGATCTATCAGGGAGAAATTATACTCTCATTAAGTTTGTTCTTTTAAAACTGATACTGATGACAATTTTACTGACACCTGTAACAGTAATCCATTTGGTAATTTTGTTTAGATAATATTTACATAAGCCATTTTACTATTACTTCAATATAAAAGCAATCTGAAGTAAATATATTTCTGCTTAGATTTAATGATCCTTTAGGAAGGTTATGATGCTTTCTAGATTATTAAAATTCCTTTGTTAAGCATATATGAATAGGTAAAAATACATTAACACTGATAAACTGACTCCAATTTAATGTCCAACTCTGATGCAAATAAAGAATTTTTTTTTTTTTAATTCCAAGAAACTTATTTTCAAAATTTCATTTAAATTTTAAAATTTGTTTAAGATTTTAAATTTTTTCTCACAAAATATTTTATACTGAATGGAAAAAAAATTATATTTTCTAAAAATATAATTTTTTCCATTCAATTCTGTAAGAAAATATAAATCTCTATGACTTTATATAGTATTTCAATTCAGTTAGAACTACTT